>CM052884.1:38081474-38143064 GCA_028534135.1 Potos flavus
CTTCTCTGCCCAAGGCAGGTTGTGGTTAGCACACACTGCTTAACCTCTTCCCTCCTGTAAGTCCCTTTTTGAAGTAGAATCTTTTTTTTTTTTTAAGACCACTTTGACAACATGGACATTCTGTAATCCTAAATATCAAGCCATTTAAAAAAATATGAACAAGTAATGTGTGTCACAACCTTACCCCATTTCTAGGCTTCATTGTCTCTTACCACATCTCTCACTCCCCAGCCTTGAATCCCCAATCTGACTCTCACTTCATCCAGACATTAGAATGAGTTTCTACTGCACAGAGTACTTGATGATTTTTTAAATTGAAAGTTTAATGCTTTATTCTTCATAGAAATGAATTAAGTGTGAATGTCAAAATAGCACTAGCATCAAAACAACCATAACAAAACATTGTATTCCCAGTACCCGATTCTGACTACCTAGCTTTGTCCTCAGCCAGTCATGTGCTGTCAGCTTTAGACATTTCCTGTGCACCCCCCACCATTAACTGGCCCTGTCTCTTCCTGAGAACTCTCCAGTGGTTCTTAATCTAGGGTTGTCATTCACAGTGGGAGCTTTGGAACCAAGCTGCCCCAATTCAAATCCCACCATTACCACTCCCTGGGTGGCCTTGGCCAAGCTATTTAACTTTCCTGTGCCTCAGTTTCCTTGTTAAGTGGGGAAAAGAATGATACCTATTTTATAAGGTTGTTGTGAGATCAAATACTTGTAAGGCTAATGCTTGTAAAGGTCTTAGGACATGGCCTGGCGTATTGTAAGTATGTAGTAAATGTAACCTATTAAGACAAATGGAGTTGTCTGTCCATCTTGTCATCCCAAGGGCCAGTAGTCAGGATCTATTTCTTAAAAATAATATAAAATTTAAGTGGTTTTCCTGTTGTATTTATTGGCATTGCTGAGTAATTTTTTAAAAATTTCACACGCACAGTAGTTTGCCTACAATCATATATCGAATAGACTTTTGTGGGCTTGCCTAGAAATCTTAATAACCACTTATAACATTGTGTGTGTGTGTGCGTGTATACATTTATCTATCTATTTACATGCATACACACACATTCTTTTTGCAGTAGATTTTTGGACAATAGCTTTTATGTAACATATCCAGTTTATTTTATAAATTTATTTTTCTTGAATAGATTTTTCATTTCCAAAGGTTGGCTGGTAAAGCACTGGCAAGACTCAACATGGTCTTGAACAGCATGTCAAAGATTTTGTATTTTATTCCCTATATGATGAGGAGCCGCCCATGACTTCAGAGGAAGATAGTGTCACAGTCTAACATGATTTAGGGAGCAGTGCAAAGGCTGCTCTGATTAGGAGATCTGGGAGGTCAGTTAAGAGGCTGAATGAGAGAAAGCCTCAATTAAGGTGGCAGATGAGAGGAGATACATGTGAGGATAATTTGGGGTAGAATTAAGAGGACTAAAAAAAAAAGGTAAAAAAAGGTAGAATTAAGAGGACTCAAGAATGAAGTGGTGAGAGAAACAGAGGAGATAGTTCTAATGATTTTTATTTTGGGTGAATCAGAGAATGGTAAAACCATTAAGAAAGGCCGAAGGGATGCAAAATTTTCTAGGAGATAGAGATAGGCTGTGAAAAGTCAGAATATAATGCAAGCCTCTTCCTCAACTAAAAAAAAAAATCTATGTGCATCCATTAATTTTGACATCTGAATCTAAAACCAAACAAAAATTGAAGGACGGTGGTAGGAGGAGGAGGAGGAAAAGAAGGGAGGAGGGGGAAAAAGGAGAAGGTGAGGAAGAAGGAGAAAAAAAATTAATGCACATTAAATGTTATATTTCAGGGAGTGCTGGGCAGATGCTAAGTTTGTAACAACACACTCTTTCATCTCTGCAGATGTTAGAGATTTCCTCTCCCAACAGAACAGCCAGAAACTTGTTTGGAAAGACCCATACAAGGCCACAAGCACCCCAACTACATCCTTTCCAAGATGCTAATGCTTTCTACTTTCATCCAAGACTCTCAAAGCGTATGGGCAAAGAATGAGACGGAGGGGCTGCTCTTGTCAGAGATCACATGCGCAGCTAACCATGCAGAAGGGAGTGGCTGAGGCCACCAGCCCAGGTATGGTATACTCTACATAAAACCATATTTCCTTCCCATATCCCTCCCAAATACTCAAGCTGGCATAGGGAGTTTTTGACAACGAGAATAAAGCTGTCCTATGTTGTATCTACTAGTTTTGTTACCATATTTTCTAAGTCAGAACTCCAGATGCATGACAAATACAGTTGTACTGATGGCAACTAAAGGACAGGATATTTTAAAGACTCTCTGGAAAATCCAGTGTATGTGGTTGCCATGGTAAACACACATCATTTAAAAGACTGATTCTACAAATATTTATTTGATACCTACTAGGTGCCAGGCATGGTTCTAGGTGCTGGCCATAGAATAGTGAACAAAATATACAACATGTTATATAATGGGAATGGGTAGTGTGTTGGAATTTAGGATTTGGTCTATTAAGTGAAAGATATGATCCAAAAAGAACATGACCAGGTATGTAATTATACTGCAGATCTTTAACTTCTTTTTGAATCCCAAAAATTCAAAAGGACCAATTTTAACTCTGCCTGACTAATCACTGATATAGTCTCTAACCACTAGTGGGAAATCATCTCTCCCTTCTCTGACTCCCCTGCACTTCCTTTGGTGGTCTGAAAAGCAATAGATCACTCTATCATGTGTTATAATTATGTATATGTCTTATCAGTCTTTGTAGACTCCTTCAAAGCAGGCTGATTTTGCTTATATTTCCAGGTCCCTTTCCTGGTACTATTCTTAATCCCCTCCCTTCTCTTCCATTTACACATATCAATGTTCCTTCCATGCAGAATTCTTTGCTAGTCCCTATATATGCCGAGCTCTTTCTAAGCCATGCCTTTGCACGCAGTTCCTTCTGATGGACTACCCTTTCCCTTCTTTGCTTTGGAGAACCATAATTCCTTTTGGAAGAAACAGCTCAGAAGTTACTTCCTCAGTTAAGCCTTCCTGGACTTCTCTGGGTCATGCCCTCTGGCTCCTGGAGGACTATAAGCATATCTCTGTTAGCTCACTTATCATTGTGTTTTGTTTTTCACTGTTTATAGGCCTATAAGTCCTAGGGCAGAGTCCTTATTTTATCTATCTAGATCTCTAGGGCCTTGTACCTTTGCTTGAAAGAGGACTTCAGTGAAAGTTGCTGAATAACTTACCTGCCTTCTGAACTGACAAGAAGACAGCTATATGATTCTAAGGCCCTCCTTCATTCCCTCCCTCCCTGCCTCACATACTCATTTGTCCTTGCTAGAAATTTCCCCAAGTCCTCACTCCATGGCTTGAAGGCACTGAAACTACTATGGAACACCAGTGTTATGTAGTGGATAGAGCACTGGATGAAGAACCTAGAGACCTATATTCTAGTTCCAACTCTGTCTACAATTAGTTCTGTGACCTCTGCCAAATCATATCATCTTCCTAGGTCTATGTTTCTTCATTTATAAGGTAGAATTTGAACTCAATCCAGAATTATATCTATTTTTTTTCTCTGATAATGTCAGCCAAATGATAGTGGCTTTTCACAGAACTTTGTTGAAGGTTGTGAAGCTTGGATTAAAAAAAAGACACTCAGCTGGAAAGAAAATAGTGACTGTTTTGGACCATTCGGCACAGAAGTGAGAAGTGGGGCATGTCTGCCTATTATTTGCTGACAGGAACTGAGTAGCTCCTTGAGTTCCTTTTAGTTCAAACACTCCACATGGCATAATCCATGTAAGATTATGTGTAAAGTCAGTTCGATTTAGTTCAGACACTTGTCAAGTGCCTACTGCATACTATGTACTAAACAGGGTGAGATTAAAAGAAGAATAAATAATGCATGATCCTTGCCTTTAAGGGACTGGGTGATAAGCAGAGGCAGATAGTAAGTACCATCTCCATTAAGCAGATAATAGGAACTGAGACTCCACCAATGAGTGGAGGAACTGGATCTCAGACTAACATGATTTTCAGTGCTTTACACTTTCCCACTATACTTCACTACCCTTCATTTTAAAAAGAAAGGGAAAGGAGATACTGAATGAAAAGTTTGGGTGTTTCCCATGCTTGGGGCGTAACAGCAGAGGCCCAAGATGATTGGACAGAAACCTGGGGAAAGAAGGAGAAAAGGCAACAGAAGAGTCCAGAAAACAAATTTCACCTGTTGTGTGAGGTCTGGTCTTGGCTGCTGCACAGGAAGCCTTCATTGGACCACACTTACGGCAAGTGTGCTTGCTCATTTCCTATGTGCCTCAATTCGAAGATTTTCTGTTCCCTTAACAGTGATGGGGTTGGGGAGAGGCAATGACCCTTCTGGGATGAAACAGTGCAGGATAATTATTCAGATCAAATCCCACTGACAACACATCAGGCCATACAACCTTTGTGCCATGACAGTGTCCACCAACCACCAGCTGATGGCATGGCCCTGTGCACTTGTGAAGTTTGGAGGAGAACTTTTATATCCATTTGGTTTGAAAATACCACTATTTTCCAAGTACCAAATTTTTCTAAGTAGTGAGATTTTCTAAGTAATGGCAGATGGCTGTTTTCTAGGCTGTGTGGATGCATCTTGATGGAGATGGGGGGTGGTCATAAATCCCGAGTGTGGTCTCTGGACTCCACATGTTTAGATTCTTAATAGTGACCAGGCCCTGAGAAAATTGTTCATGTCAGTAGACTCACATAAGACAGGCAGCCATGAAGAAAAGGAAGTTACTGATAATGAATTTCCACGCAGTAGGCAATGCACACAACACTAACATCTTATGATCCAGTAAATTCGTGGTACAGGCAGACCTGAGAAACCAGCCAATATTCAGAAAGTCACTAAGGGAGAACCCAAAGTTAAAAAAAAGAAGACTCAGTGAACTGAACATGATATTTATTTTTGGCCGCAGTAACCTTAAAACATAGAATATTGGAGCTAGAAGGGGCCAAGGTCACCTTAGCCAACTTTCATTTCACGAAAGGGGAAACTAAGGCCCAGAAATGAAAAGTGACTTGCCCAAACCCACGTCATTTATTTATTTTTCTTTTAATCCTACAGACATGTACAGAGTGCCAACCAAGGGTAAAGGTTCATTCTAAGCAAAGTGGAGCCTTTCACAAGCTAAAAAGTCTAGTTTAGGAGATGGATATAAATAGAGCCAGTTCTCATAGAGTATGATTAGTGCTCCTAGACAGGGATTGGCAAAGATTTTCTGTTAAGGGCTGGATAGTAAATATTTTAACCTCTGCAGGCCATATAATCTCTATTGCAATTACTAGACCCCATTGTCGTAGCACAAAAAGCATCCATTAACAAGATGTAAATGATAAAAGTGTCTGCATTCCACTAAAATTTTATTTATTGCCACTGAAATTTAAATTTAATATGATTCATGTGGCATGAAATACTATTCTTCTTTCGATTTTTTCCAACCACTTAAAAATGTAAAAACTGTCCTTAACTCATGAGCCTACAAAAATATGCAGCAGGCTAGATTTAGCTTAGAGGCAGTGGTTTGCTGACCCTTGTCTTGGATGAACGGAAGTTCCAAATGATTTTTCACCATCCATGAAAGTATGCTCTAGTTGGTGATCAGATTCATTCCCCAAAAATAAAAGGCTGGGAGTGGAGGGTGGGGTGCGGTGGGAAAGAGTGTATGCTTGTCAGCGCCACTCTGAAGAGGCACGGTCATTGAGGTGGGTACTCCTCACAAAGGACACTAAAAGACAGGATGAGAAGAGTCCTGAAAGTCCCTAGTTTATCCCCATCCCACCTCTATTTCCAATCAAGCTCTGAATGCCTCCATAATCCTGAGCCAACTTTATTTACTTTTCACATTACGAAGACTCTTAATGTTGTGTAGTTTAAAATATAGATTCCGGGGCACCTGGGTGGCTCAGTGGGTTAAAGCCTCTGCCTTCAGCTCAGGTCATGATCTCAGGGTCCTGGGATCGAGCCCCACATCGGGCTCACTGCTCAGCAGGGAGCCTGCTTCCCCTGCCTCTCTGCCTGCCTCTCTGCCTGCTTGTGATCTTCTTCTGTCAAATAAATAAATAAAATCTTAAAAAAATAAAATAAAATATAGATTCCTCTGCAGAAGAGCCGGCCCTTTCTAAATTTTCCCCAAAACCAAGGTTAGAGGGCATCAAATGGCTACATGGAACTCAGTCCTTCCAGTAGTCAGGTAATGTTTTGATAGCATTAGGGGTGCCCTGTGTGTGGCCTTGGGGGAAGACTGACAACCTGCTCCCCAGAGACATGAGCACACGGGCAGCATCTTACCAATCTTTGAATGCCTAGCCCTTCAGAGCAGAGTTTGGCATTTCAGAACCACCAGGCTTTGTCATGGGCAGTTTCCCTGATGAAAAGGTATGGGAGAATTTTCTGGGTCTCAGTTTCCTCCCCCATAAAAAAATCATAATAATCTCACCTACATCACAGGTTTTTATGTGATCACGCATGGTAACACTCTGTACACTGACTAACACTACATGAACCACCACTTGCTTCCATCCACACCGTCTCCAATTCAATAAGGACACTTTATCTTTCTGGGCCTTGTTTTCCTTATCTCAAAAGCTAGAAGAGTGAATTTAATGCTTCTGGGTTTCCTTCCAATTCTACCACTCTGGCCCTATGCCTTGTTAGGAAAGGAGCTTTTCATTGTGTGGTGAGCAGTTGTTCTACATTTATGATTGAGGGTGAAGGGCACGAACAAAGAGGTCAAATATGGAAAAAAAACAACAACAAAAGAGAAGACTAGAAGGGAACCTTGGCCCTATACAAGGAGTAACACAAAACTGCCCTCCTTATTTGGTGTCCAGGATAAAATGTCTGCTTCCTTAAAAAGCAAAAAGGTCATGTTCTTTGGTTTGGTCTAGATTTGCTTTACTTGTGGAATGCTGAGTTTGAGAATCCCATCAATCTTTCTTTTCTCTCCTTATCAGAGTCAATCGATACTTGGAGATGTTAATGAGATGGTCTATTCAGCAATTTTTAACAAGGGGCTCACTGCCCAGATAATTTAACGTGGGATACACACATGGCTATGTCATGCTTTTTTGCCTCTGCTGGGAGTGATGGCTTCCACAAAGTAGATTATGTCCCATAACACCAGGGTCCTGCACAGATTTTTCCTTCTTCCTCTCATTTTCCACTTTCATAAAGAAGGAGTATGTAAGTCCACTGACCAGTAGATAAAAGGCTGTCATCTTTCCCTCTGAGGAAAGTGACCTTGTTTTTAAGGAGCCAGTGTGGGATGGGAGTGGGCAATAGGGCTGCGCCGGCAAATAAGGGGTAGGTGAGGCAAGTGGGGAGATTAGAGAAACCTATTTCTCTCCTTCCTCCACACTCCTGGCTTGAGGTGTTTAAGAAGGGGCCATAAGGATCCAAATCAGGATAGCCTGTGGCTCTCAAGGTTGTTTTCTATAAAGGAGAATGGATCTTGGCAGAGCCTTCTGGTGTACTAGACATCTTTGGTGTCCAAGAAATGATTCTAGGTCTCTAGTAACAGGCAGATTGGAAACCCTATGAATTATCTTGTGACATATATATTATAGGCCCACAGAGATAAAATAATTTGCAAAAGCATGTATGGTAGATGACAGCTTCCCACAACTATAGGAGCCTGAGAAACACTTTTCAAGACATCTGGCTATTCACATATTATGAAAAACCAGGAATGTCCCAACTAAATATCTTTTGTTAACCTTAATTATCTCTGAAATGAACAACTTATGGTCCCCTGGATATACTCCAAGCTTCCCCATCCCTGTGCATTCATTCAAACTATTCCCTCCCTCTACTTTAAAGATGCTTCCCTATCAAACATTCTTCTTACCACTGAGCATGACTGGCCCAAATCCTACACAGTTCAAGTCCCATTTCAAGTACTGACTTCTTTATGAAGACTTCTCTTTTTCATTTGGCTCTTGCTATAGTTACTTTTTTATGAGTTTATGTTTTGCCCCTCCTCCTCCCATGAGGCCATCCATTCCTTAAGGCCTCAAACTAATCTTCATATTCCCTCATGTTCAAAATGATGCCTGCTTCAGGTCCTTCAACAAACTAGTCCCTCAAAGAAAAGAATCTGTTGATCATTTGTTTAACCAGAACACAATATTGAGTAACCTCATCTATAAATGGAATGTTTGCACTATTTAGAAGTCTGAACCACAAAAAAGCTGTTAACAAAGATTTCAATTCAAACTAAACGAGAAACTTCTAGAAGATTTCCTGAGTTCAACACATTCCAACTAAGTTTTGCACCTTCTGCGTATTTATCCGAGCAGCTGAATAAGTTCTGAATAATAAGCCTGAGGCATGGCAAGGTCTTCGATCATCAAGAAAGATTCAATTATATTCAGAGCGTGTGGTTTCCAAAGGAGGAACATGGACTAATATTTTGAAAAGGCTTTCAACAAGACTGATTGAACTAAAACGTTTTCCTGAATAAATATTACTTATACAGAACATGCATGCCCCATCCCCCTGGTTCATGAACTCTTTGCTGTAATTCCTTATCTCCCCAAATCATTAAGAAGGAGGGAGATGTGAAATATGAGATGGATTGTGCTAGGGCCTGAATGTTTGTATCTTCCTCAGATTCATAGGTTGAAATCTTAATCCCCAGTGTGAAGGTATTAGGAAGTGGGGCATGATTTGGAGAATGATTAGGTAATGAGGGCACAGCCCTCATGAATGGGATTAGTGCCTTTATAAGAAAAGGCCAAGAACTAGCTAGCCTCTTTTCTGCCATCTGCAAACCAGGAAATGGGTTCTCACCAGATACCAGATCTGCCAGACCCTTGGTTTTGGACTTCACAGCCTCTAAAAATGAAGTAAATTTCTGTTAGCAGCCTGAATGGACTAAGAATGTCTGTCCCTGCTATAACCATGATGCTATATAGACACAATCTCAATCCCATCAATCCCATTGAAACACAATCTCAATCCCATAGCAATCCTATAAGGCAGGTATTATATATACTTGTCTTACAGATGACAAAACGAGACTTAAAGGGGTTAAGTAGCTGCTCCAAGGTCACAGACCTAAAAGTAGACCTACATCCAAACCCTCGTGCCATTGATTTCAAGGTTTATGCTTTTGCACTGCACAATGCTGCCTTATGCAGTATTTTCATAGCAATTTAAATAGATGAGAAAAATTTGTTGAAATAAAAAAATTTTAATGGAAATACAGTGTGGTGTCATGAAGCAAAACATTGGACCAGGTGATATAGAACAAGTAGATCTCGCTCTGCCATGAACCACCTAACCGTATGACCTCAGCCAAGAGACTCCATCTCAAAATCATAAAATCGGACTATAAATGCTAAAAAAATATATATATATTGAAAATCACTTACCCCTTCTCAATCTTCTCCCTTTGCAGAAGAGGAATTTGAGGCCCAGATGAAGCCATTTGCCTACAGTCACACAAAAGCACAATTTAGATTTATCAAATCCATCTAGGGCTCCTTTCACTGGGTTTTGTCTCTTCTCCCTAGGTCTCGGTCTCCTTGTTTACAAAGCAAACCTCCAAGACTGTGTTCTTTTAGTTTGGGCTGTTAGAGAGGAATACCATAGATTGACTGGGTGGCCCCAACAACAAACATTTATTTTTCATAGTCCCAGAGGCTAGAAGTTCAAAATCAAGGCCCCAACAGATCTGGTGTTTGGTGACGGAACTCCTCCTGTTTGCATATATGACTGTTTTCTCCTTATATCCTCATACAGCTGAGAGAGAGAGAGATAGTACCTCTCTTACTTTTTTTTTCCTCTTGTTTTCAATTTTTTTTTATTTGAGTATAGTTGACACATAATGTTACATTAGCTTAATTAATGTTACATTAGGTATACAACATGGTGATTGAACAAGTTTACACATTATGCTATGTTCATTGCAAACATAGCTACCATCTGTCACTGTACAATGCAATTACAACACCATTGACTACATTCCCTCTGCTGTATCTTTTAACTGGAAGCCTGTATCTCCCACTACTTTTTTATCCATGTTGCTCATTTCCCCCAGCCCGCTCCCCTCTGGCAACCATCAGTTTGTTCTTGTGTTTCTTCTTATAAGGGTACTTATCTCATTCATAAGGGCTCCGTGCTCAAGACTTAATTCGTCCCAATTACTGTCCCACCTTCTAATACCATCACATTGAAGGTTAAAGATTTCAATATATGAATTTTACAGGGACACAAACATTTAGTCCACAACATGTGTGGTCTGCTTAGACTGTGCCATACAAACATAGAGGATTTTATTATGATTTCTTAGTGCGTAACTATAAAGTGAGAGGTCTTAGAGATACTATGAGAGAAAGACCATACAGCCTCTGGCCTATTTGGAGAGGTGGTGTGGGTAGAAAAAGAGAGAGAGAGAGAGAGAGAGAGAAGGGGAGGGAAAATGTGTTCTAGAGAGAAACTTGTCCTTAGGGCTGCCTCAGATCCCAATAATACACCTGGGTGAGTTTCTGTTCTTTGTAACAAACCCCAAAAAACTAACTAGAAAATAGAGAAAAATCTTTATCTAAATTAACTTTTTCCAGAGCATCAAATGATACTCTGGTGTAGTGTATATAGGTAGAAACACCCAAATGCTAGCATTTTGGAAAAAAGTTACATAATTCACCAAAAAAAGAGCATTTCCTCCTGGACCTCTCCTTAGACCTTCAATCTCATTCCTCCACCAAAATAACTATTATTAATGTAAAAAGGCGAAAAGAGCCAGCATGTGAGCTTTGGCTCAGTGAAGCGATGGTAGAACAGCCTTCCTTCCTTTTGACTGCACTTGGCTCCTGTGTGCTTCCTGCAGGTACGTTTTTTGGCTGGGATCATCAGCACAGTGTTTTGCTTAGCAACTGATGGGCTTTCATTGAAATAACCTCTCTGTTTAGAGGGAGAAGACTTGCGTATGTCACCTTAGAAGTTAGTATATTAAGCTACGGTGGAGTGCAGCTAGAAGTTTATGAACAATTATTTCCTAAAATGTTTTCATTGGGACCCTATCCCCGTGAGATGCTATGTGACAAAAGGTTCTGAGGTCAAATAAGTTTGGGAAATGTCACCTTCTGTACTGCTTCTTAAGGAATCATTAATGCACATGAACGTTAAAGGTCTTCTCTGCTTGCTCCTCCTCTGTACCAGATTGCTCAATTCAAATTGCCTTTGGGGCTTGGCTTTGGGCCTTAACTCCTCTCTACGTTCTCCCTAAATGATCTCATCCAGATCCATGACTTTAAATACCATCTCAATGCCAGTGATTTCCCAATTTATATCACAGACCTTTCTCCTAAGCTCCAGACTCCTAGATAAAAGATCCGTCTATTTGACAGCACCTCTTACATGTGTAATAGGTATCTTGAACAGAACTTGGATAAAACAATCTCTTGATTTCCTTCACCCCTGTAAGTCTTTGCTTCCTTAGACTTTCCTTGGTCAGTCAATAATTCTACTGTGTAATTAAGTGCTCAAGCTCAAGCCCAAGAGCTACAAGTTATTACTGTCTTCTCTCTGGTCCCTATTTCCCACATTAACCCATCAGGAAGCCCTGTTGTCTTCACTCCTGAAAAACATGCTGGTGCCATCCACATCTCTCTACCTGTTCTGACAACCCCCTTATTGTCTCTCAGGTGAGCTACTGTAAGAGACTCCTAACTGGTCTCCACTTGTCATCGTGGCCTTTAAATTCCATTCTCTACACAACAGCCAAGGAGATTTCTCTTTTTCAAATTGTATTATTAGATAGTGCTAAGGCTTAAAGCCCTTCATATTGCTTTCGACTGCACCAACGATCAAATCTTCCTTCTTACCACGGCCTCTAAGATCATCTCCTCACACGCACTTTCCTGTTTGGTCAGTTTCTCGGCTCCAGCCACAGAGGCTCTCTTTCTTCTTCCAACATGCCAAGCTTTGTCCTGCCAGGTGTGTGGGCTCATTGTTCCCTCTGCCGCCTGCATTTCCCCAATTCCAGTTCTTCCCTATAACATCACCCTTTAATTCTTCACAGTCCTTACCATTATTTGAGATCTTACTTGTTTGCTTGGTCATTCACCTTTTTTGGGGAACCACCTAGAAAGTGAGTTCAATGAAGGCAGGGCAGGGGTCTTATCTGTCCTGCTCATTCTTCATCAGGATTTGTTCAGTGCCTGGCACAGAATGGGTGCGCAATAAATATTTGCTGACTGTATGAAATGATTTGAAAAATTATATATGGGAGAAAACTGTGAAACTTAGTTTAACCCTACAGTTTTCAAGTTTATTTGAGCTCAGAACCCTACCTGCCATTGTAAAGAATATTCACTATCCTGGGATCCTTTCCTGGAATGCACTTTGTTTTATGCTGATTTAATATCAGTATTGAGAAGAGTTAATGTTGGAGACCCAGTGGATCGTCAACATCAGAATTTGAAAACTGCTTGTAAGCAGACATTTTAGCAGGTCTTTGGGAGAACAGGGTATTTTTATTAGGAGAACGATAGTTTCAAAAGTAAGTTATTGTGTATTTTTTCCCTGGGATATAGATTCAAAAAAGTAAGCTAGCAGCTCAAGATTATAGGGCTCAGGGACACATGAGGTGTTGGAGGTGGGAGAGAGAGAGTCCAGACAGGATATAGCAAAATTAAGGGATGTGGTTGACTAAGGGTAAATGAGATTGAGGCCCAGTAAAACTTTCCTACTTGTAATGGAATTTTTAGAAACAGAAACCTGCAGTTGGAAACTTGGCTATTTTTATACCATGTATGTTTTCTGTAATTATTTGTTTTCTGTTTTCCCTCATGTTTAGTAAAGCTGTTCTTGAAAATACCAGCCTGTCTTAGCTACGCCAAGGAAAAACATTTTGTCCACACTGAAAAATTTAAAGGGGAACCACCTAGCTTTAGATGAGACATGACCAGGTGATGTAGTGACATAGAGAATCTGGAAAACAGAAACCCAAGGTGAAGATGAAAGTCAAGCATGGAGTTAGGGGAAGTTGTCCCTCCTTTCCAACCTAGAAACACTCTTTCAAAAGTCTGATTTGGTTCAGCTCTGATCTGTTTAAACTTTGGAGGGTTTTGTGCTGAGTTCTAATTAGACAAGGCTAATTCTTTACAAAGTCACACACATGAAATATTAAGCTATAGAAGGAATTCTCTAGTTGTACAAAAAGCCTTAGATGGAATTAATCAGGAGAAACTGAGAAGTTCTCTATGATTTGAGATGTATGCAAAGAGTATGGACGGGATGCCCGGGTGGCTCAGTTGGTTGAGAGTCTGCCTTGGGCTCAGGTCATGATGCCAGGGTCCTGGGATCGAGTCCCATATCGGGCTCCTTGCTCAGTGGGGAGCCTGCTTCTCCCTCTGCCTACGGCTCCACCTGCTTGTGCTCTTTCTCTCAATCTTTCTCTTTCTCTGACAAATAAATAAATAAAAGCTTAAAAAAATAGTATGTGAGAAGTTCTGTGCATCTAGCAAAGTGCTCTGAGTTTGGATCTCAGTATTTCTTAATCCATGATTACACTAAGGTTGAGAGCTGGATTTTGTCTTTGGGGAAGGCTCTTGGAGAGACCAATGGGAGAGCATTTTTAGTCATAAAGATGAGTAAAACCCAGGGGAATAACCCAGATATAAAGGATTGGAGGATTTGGGTACAGTATTTAGCAAAATAAAGGGCTGGGCCTGTAGCAGATAGATTGTAATCCTGAAGGGATACTTACGTTATTTCTGGTTGTTCTTTATTAGGTAGGATGTGGTCTTAGGGAGCATATTGGTCAGGGTTCTCCAGAGAAACAGAACCAATAGTGTACCAGTGTGTGTGGGGAGAGGGGTAGGGAGATGCACATTCTATAGAGCCAGTGTCCCAGTTTGAGTCTTATGCTGGAAGCTGCTGTAGAACTAGGAAGAGCTGATGTCCCAGTTTGCAGGCTGTCAGGTAGGAGAATTCTTTCTTATTCAGGGTAGGGTTAGCCTTGTGTTCTAGTCAGGCCTTCAACTGATTGGGCAAGGCCCACTCACATTATGGAGAGCAATACATTTTACTTAGTCTACTGATTTAAATGTACGTCTCATCCAAAACCCTCACAGAAATACTCAGAATAATGTTTAACCAAATATCTGAGTACCCTGTGGCCCAGGGTACCCACACAAAATTAATCATCACAGGAAGAGAGGCATGTACATAATCAGATTTCCACTCAGGATGATGAGCTGGCCCTGGAAATATGGTAGCAGTTTGGACAGAAGGATAGAGAGAATCAGACTCTATACCAGGCATAGCCAATAGATTCTCTGACAATGACACTTGAGATTTAGCTTAAGTTTTTCTTCTTTTTCCACCTGTGTTGTATTTTCTGTGTGTTATCTTTAAGCCTTAGTGTTATGGGTTGAGTCATGTCCTGAAACGGATGTGTTGGAGTCCTAACATCTGGTACCTCAGAATGTCACCTTATTTGGAGATAGGATCATTATAGAGATAATCAAGTTAAAATGAGATTGTCAGGCTGGGCCCAAATCCAACATGATTGGTGTCCTTATATAGGTGGCAATTTGGACACAGAGACATGCATAAAGGGAGGATAGTGTTAAGAGACACAGGAAGAACACAGCTATCTACCAGTCAAGGAGAAAGGCCTAGAACAGATGCTTTCCTCACAGCTCTCAGAAGGAACAACCCTGCCAACACCTTGATTTCAGATTTCTAACTTTCAGAACTTTGAGACAATAAACTTTTGCTGTTTAAGCCACTCAACTTGTAGTCTTTTGCTATGGCAACCCTAGGAAACCAACATGCTTAGTTAAGTCTAGTACACATAATAACTTGTGTTAACAACGCTTGGAAGGATGAAGACAGGAGCTGATGCACATGCAGAGAATAAAGCTCCAGGGGTGGGGGGCAGGTGAGGAGATAAGAGAGGAGGTGACGAGATGGAGGGAAGGTGAAGAGATGGTGGAGACAGTTAGGGAAGAAGACTGGAGCAGCGAGCTGTGAGCAGGGTCTCCAATGAGGTGTTGAGGATGATAGTACTTTGCATACAAAATAATATTATAAATAAGGGTAGATATCATTATGATTGTTGACAATATCATCACCGGAAAAATTTACTGGAAAAATTTACTGCAAGTAGTAAGAAATCTGGAAAAACTACTAATATGACTAGTTCATAGTGATCATTCCTGTGTTTGATCAGCTGAAAAGTATTTAATGGAGTTTATATTAACTTTAAAATGTTAAAAATTGAAAGGTTTGATTTAACATTGACGATGTTGAAAAGCAAAGGGCATATATTAACTTTGACAATGTTAAAAATTAAAGGGATAATCTTTGATGACAGCTACATCAGCCATGGAGCACACACATCTTGAGAGAGGACATATGGGAGCAGCAGTGACTATAGCACCACATGTTGCAAATACGCCTTGTCTGAATGCTACCACACAAGCATTCGGCACATTGTTTCCCGTGGTATCCCTTCCACTGAAATGGAGCATAAGAGCCACATGAGTGGAAAAAGGAAGGAAGGAAGGAAGGAAGGAAGGAAGGAAGGAAGGAAGGAAGGAAGGAAGGAAGGAAAGGAGGGAGGGAGGGAGCAATGAGGGGAGAGATACAGGACCTCTTCCCTACCCCACAGAGTCAAGTTCCTATCCATTTGAAACAACCAGATTTGGTTTCAGATAACACTATCTTTGGGATATTTAACAAACGTTGTGATTAAATTATTAATGTAGGATAAAAATGTTATTTAATAATCAGTAAAAAATAATGCTTCTTTAGTGTACTCATTTCATGGTTTACTTCTAAAATCTTTAAAGCAGCTAATTTCAGAAAATAGAATGAAGATTCCTTGGAGGTCTAGAAACTAGGTAAAAGGAAAAGAAATCCAATGGCAGTATCTTGACATATTTAATACAGAATAATACTAATACGATAACAACAGCTACTTCTTTATTCTAAGGATTTCCATTTTATTGCTGTTATTAATTTTCCTTGCCCAGCTCCTTTTTAATTATAATTTTTTTAGCGCTATGTGCATGAGATGAATTCTATTAAATACCAAATGATTTCCCACATATCTTAGTTTGGAATCTGTCTCTTTTAATAGACAGAAATTACTTTCCCCCAGAAGAGTGATATAGTAACAATGTCCGGCCAGTTAAAATGAATGTCATTGTCTTCCTTATTGATGAATAACTACTGATGCTTCTAGTCTCAGGTATAGCTAGGAAAGAAATTGATAATGCATAACTGGGAATAGCTTTCTTTCCTGGGGCATGGAGTTGAAGAGTGAGGGTATGGATCAAGGGTCCTTTTACCTTAAGGATCTGTTAGCATATCTGCAAGAAATGCAGTTGATGTGTTTTCTAAAGAAATGTTTGAAAGATTATTCCTGGCCTGGGATGGCCCGTATGTAGGATATACTGTCTTTATGCCTCTAAATATTCTGCAAGAATCTGATATCCACTCTGTTCTGTGAAGTCATTTTTGTAAAGGAGGTCCCAGATGAAATGAATGGCTGGGGCAATGACTTTGGGAAAGTCTAAATCAGTTCTGATGTAATGCTTCTTCCAGGAAAATCCGAGGACTTTTGGGGGGTGCTTGTTTCTGGTTCCATTTCAAAATATGACAGCCTTGGGTAGACTTAACCCAAGTGGACATGATTACACAGCCCTGTTCCACATCATTAGTGAGAGTAAATGCCTCCGCCAGAATTCTGCCAACACTGTTTCTAGCCAGACATCCATTAGTAAACATTGCAGTCTTAAAATATTGGTTGGCTTGTGTGGCTTGTCTGCATAATGGAAACTAGGTCCAGATTTTTAAAAGTATCAACATGAATAATCATAGAAATACTGTTCTTCAAGAGATATAGTTAGAAATGTGAGGCATCCAGAGTAGAATTTTGGTAAAGATCTGTTTAATTTCTAATTTTTTTAAATTTAAAATATTCTTAATTGAAAGTGGAAAAATATTTCTGGTTTTGTGATCATGCCAGTTAAGGAGGTAATTCTTAGCTCTAACTTTGCCTTGCTTAGTAAGGCTACTTTACGTTCTATATAGAGATCAGCATAATTTGAAATATCTTTCTTCACTGTGAGTAGTTGATCATTCCAAGTAGGTATTTCTAACAAATTGAGAGGATTTAGCTGAAATGCACATTACAAAAAATTGTCGTATTTTACACATTCTTAAAAATGACAATTCTTTTAGTTAGCATATATTTCACAGTTGAAAAACACACCACCCTCTGTTCTTTCTATTGATCCCTGATGGTCCTATGAGGTGGAAAGGGGAGGCCATATCTGCCTTTTACAAGTGAGAAAACAAGCTCAAAGAAATAAAGAACTTAGCCAAGATCACAAGTACCTTAGGCTGCTTTCAAGGTCAGCCTAAAGGTCAGTGATAATATTTTCTTAGTATTCCTTGTTGAAGAAGGAAAATCTGCCAATTAGGTGGGAGGGTTCTAAACTCTGTAACTTGCACACAAGTCCTTTGATCTCATCTAGCTCTAGGTCCCCTATGTTTGCTAGAACTCAGTAGTGATAGCTTCCTTTATAAAATGTCTAGAATGAAAGGAGTTTAACCTTAAAAGATTTACTTATTACCTGCAAGTAGTAAGAAATCATAGTCCTCTCAGAAAGCCAAAGTGCTAAGAAGTTTTTGAGGATATTTCATAAACCTTGACATGGTTACTAAGATGAACTACATTGCCTTCTCAAATGAAAGACAACAAATACATAGCGATGATAAATTGCAGAGATCACCTTAGAAGCAATGACATCCTTGGTGGGCGTTTGTAAGTAAGATATTGAACTTGCTAAGTCTCCTTCCCTGGAAAAGCTCTGTGAAGGTCCACATGTTCTTTTTTTATACTCATCACAAACCCCCACTGAGAGCTGCATAGACAGGAATGATCATCCCATATTACTTATGGAAAAGCCAAGGGTTCAGAGATCAGTGGACTGATCAAGGTCCCAGAGTGAGTCATTAGAAGAGACTAACCTCAGGGCTTATTTTTTCTTGATGATTTAAATGACTTGCTTGAGTTAATCAGAGGAAAATATTTGGAGAATGAGGACATTTACGGCATGTTTATCAAATGTGCAGGTAATGAGGATTCAGTGCTATTCCTCACTCTGCTTCTAACTAGTCATGAGATTTGGACAAGTTACTTAAACAGACAGGGCCTCAGTATCATTCCTGGAGAAAGGAAGCAGTTGAACTAGATCAGAGTTTTCAAACTTCATTTTTTTAAAAAGAAACTCTTAATGATTTAGACAGTCATTCAAAGTGCATTGTAATGTTATAAAATTAATTGATAAAATCTGAGATACAAAAAAAAAAAAAAATCTGAGATACATACAATCCTACCTCCTGCTTGGTTTTCCCCACCTCCTACAGTATTCCGTTGGATATAGTCTAAAAACTATGGGATTATGTAATCTGAAAGCTACTTTCTGTTCTAAAATTCAATGTTTTTATGATTGGAAGCAACTGGCTTTCTAATCTGCTACCCACTCCCTTCCCCTATGGCATCTTGGAGTATAAAAGAGCTCCAGACTAGATGTCTGCAGGAGCTGGGTGTGGATCCCTGCTCCACCCACCAATTATCTATGTCACTTTAATCAAGTTGCTTCACCTCTCTAAGTTTATGTCTCCTCATCTATAAAATAGAAATAATAAGGGCACCTGGGTGGCAAAGTTGGTTAAGCATCCAACTCTTGGTTTCCACTCAGGTCATGATCTCAGGGTCGTGAGACTGAGCCCATGCCAGGCTCCGTGCTCAGCATGGAGTCTGCTTAAGACTCTCTCTTCCTCTCCCTCTGTCCCACCCTCTATCTCTCTCAAATAAATAATCTTGAAAAATAAAATAGAAATAGTAATCTTTCCCAAGAGTGCTTTGTAAACTGTAAAAGATTGAATAAATGTATAATGTCATTAGTATTATCTTCTGTGCACAACACCCTTCCATGGGGAGATAGTTTTATCTTCAGAATGATGCAGAGGACCAATATGGGCTGAGCTGTTCCTTGGCAAGCTTGCCTATAAGTAGTTTCTATCATATTTGAACTTCATCTTCTCTGAGAGCTGAAAGCCAAGTCAGTAGAGAAGGTGTGGGCTATCAACACAGCAAATAATGAAACCAAGGAGGCACCACCGTTAAGTTTAAAGGGAAGAATTGTTCCCATAATCTGACCTTGATAATAGTGACCTGGCTATATTCCCCCTCTGCACAAAGCCGTGACCCGTTAATAATTGCTGTCATTCAATGAGTGCTTACTACATGCTAGACACTGATTTTTACATGAGTTAATTCATTCAATCTTAAAAGAATCCTCTGCAATGATGTTATCCCTATTTTATAGTGAGAGGTAACCGATAAAATGGGATATTATTTATATTAGTTATATAACTGCCTGCCTCTATATCTCCCAGTTGGAAGAAATGATTTTTCTCACTCAGCATGAGGGCCGAAAGCCTCTATTCCTCTTTATCTTTGCGGTGCCTTAGTCAGCTCCATCTCTCCATTCTTATTATCATTTTTATTCCTCCATTCAAAAGTGCTCCATTCATCTTCATAAAACTCAAAGGCGGAAAGCACCTATTAGTCATTGATGAACCGCCCTGCCCCCACCCCCGGTGCCATCTCCTGCTTGTCCTCTCTAGCATGTCTTCTGCTCATGAGTTAGGGAATGGAGCCACATCCCTTACCTTGGAGAATTAGTCCCATAACTAATTCATCTCTGTCAGGAAGATTTTCGTCTTATGAGCTCCTCTTCAATTTTGCATTCTACCCAATTCTTTCTCTCAGTGAGCTGCACACTTCAGCTCTTCAGATCACACTGCCTAAGCCTGCCTAGGTTCTCAGCAGTGATTTTGCTGAGTTGCCTCTTCCCCTCATACTATGGCCAGAGTATTTTTCTTATTAGCACCTGGAAGATGCTTTCCCCAGTGGATAGAAGCAGAGGTGAGCTGCAGGGGATGCTGGGAAAGAAAGGGAGGAGGAAGAGGAGTGAGCACAAGACCTGAAACCTGCTTAGTCAGCAAACCTTGGACCCAGCTCAGCTTGGACATTTAGGTGCCCACCCCCCCCAGCCCCCACAGGCAGCAGAGGCATTTACTGTCCAGCTAGGCATGATTCCATGAAGATGCCGTGCCAGCCTCTAAACTTGTGCCAGGAGTCACAGAAATAAATGGAGTACATCATCAGAAGAAGACCGTGTGGAGCAGTGGACAGTATGTCAGTTTTGGGATTTGAAAAATCTAGTTTAAGTTATTGCTCTACTTTTTATATAGCTATGGGGAAACAATACCTACCTACGTTGTTTCTGTAAAGAGTCTAGACAATGACCTGGCACACAGTAGGCATTCAATCAATGAGAACTCTTATTTTTCAAAGCCCTGATTCTAAATAACTTGTTAGAACCACGTCCTCATAACTTTGTATCTAATTTGGTGTGTCTAGGCAGCTATCCTTACCTCTTATTCTTTCATTCTTACTGTGCTGCAAATCAGTTTAGAGTATCTTCATATTCTGGTTTCACCTCCAGCGTCAGCAATTCCACATGATTCACCATGGCCTAGAAAACAGAACGCAGATATTAGGTATCAGATCCAAATCGACATCAAATTTGCTTTTCAATTTTCACTTTGATGTGAACCTTCCCACTGACACGCTGAAATAGACATAGCTATCAATCCATTTGCCATTTTTGTTACAAGCTTTGCATGTATGTTGACAATTTCTCATTTGTGCCAAGGAACCATTCCATGTGCATGGGTATCAGCAGTAGTATCTTAATATGCAAACAGAACCCAACTTGGACAAAATATTTCACTAAACATACTTTTCAAATGAATGCCCAAGACCTTTCTCAGCCGAAGGAAACAACCTCTCTTAGGCAACTGAAATCTACTCATTTAACAAATATTTACTGAGAGTCTATAATGTACAAAAGGCCTTGTAGGCACTGGATACACTGGTTGACATGACAGACATGCGTCATTGAAACAAATCTACTCTCTCATGGAGCTTACACTGTAGTGGGAAACATACAATAAACAAGAAAACACATAAATAAAGAAAATTAATTTGAGATAATGATGATTGCAATGAAGAAAGCAAAACAAAGTGATATCTTTTTCGTTTATTTATACATTTATTTTTATCTAAATTTACAAATCAAAGTGATAGATGCACACAGATTAAAAAAAAATCAGACCTCTCCCCACAAATCTAATGAATAGGGAGAGGAAAGGTGGGAAGGTTTTTCTGAGGAGCTAATAACTGAGCTGAGACCTGAATTAGGAGGAGACACCTATAAGAAGACCTGGGGAAAAGTATATCGGCAAAAGGAAACAGCAATCCAAGGGCATTGAGTGCAAAGAAGCATTGTGTACAGGTCCATCAGACAGAGGAAATGACAATGTAGTTAGGGTGAATTGAACAAAAGGTTGAGGAGTAGGAGGTGAGATTGTAGACGTAGGCAGAGGCCAGACCATATAGGCTCTTGCAGGGTATAGCAAGACTATTGGCTATGTTCCAGTTACCGTGGGAGGCCATGGACAGGGTTGGATTAAGCCAGGAAGAGATACGGACTGATTTATGTTTCTTAAAAGCTGATTCTGTCTTCTGGCTAAAGGGTGGAGTATAGAAGAACAACAGTGAAAACAGGAGGCTTTTATAATAGTCCAGATGCCTGATGATGGTGGCTTGGAGCAGGATAATACTCGTAATGATAGTGAAATTGAGGATTTCTTTCAGAATAATTTGTTCAGAATTTCCAGAATTTGTTGATAAATTGGATTTGGGGAGTGAGGTAAAGCAGAATAATTCCTAGGGTTTGGACTTGAATTTTTGGGTGTATGATGGTGCCATTTACTGAGACAGGAAAGACTGCAGGCAGAATATTTTTTGGGGAATTGGTTTTGATTTGGGAAAGTTAAGTATGATAGACCTATGAAACAGTCACGTGGAAATGTCTAAAAGGATGACTTGCTTGTCCTCTTTCACAACGCACAACCAACTTGTTGGCTAGGCTAGAGGTACGCAAGAAAAAAGCGAGACACCCATGCCAGTCCCAGATGCCTCAGTAATCGATTTGCAATTTTTCCTAAGAGTTAATTCAGGGGCTTAAGGGACCATGGTGGATATTCCTTGGATACCTATACTACATTCTAAGATGTGTCTGAATAGCTGTGGTTGGTAAAGGAAGTAGTTTCCCAGAACAGAGTTATATTTGGCCAAAAAACATTTCCAACTACATTTTCCACTTGGCATGTAGATAGAATATGGCATGGTATGAAGAAATAATACAATCTGGTTTGAAAATGTTTCTTAGGCATAGACATACTAAGGAGAAAAGGGTTTATTTTTCTTCTCCTTCAGATTCTGGCTCATAAATTTACAGTTCTTAGAATTAGGAGGATCTTAAAGAACAGGGGATTTAGCCCCTGATCTCAGACACACAAAGTATTAAGGCAGTTAATTCCTAGAAGAATCACTGTTATCCACTCTATTATTATTACTACTAAATTCAGTAGTGATTTATTAATCATTACTCTATTTTTGTAATAGAGCTTTCTGCCTTTGAGAATTAGGCTTTTTCTTCAATCTTCTTACTTTGTACATTCAGGTCTTCAAAACCTATTTTCAGCTAAAAAATTAAGTATAAATAAAAAAATTCAATAGAGATAAAACATTAAAATAATTTATAATCACTAGGATGCTTCCTCCTATGCAAAGTGTGCTTTGGAAGTAAAAAAAAAACCATCCCTCTCCTTGCCCTAGTGTTTAAACATCTCCCCTGGGATATCATTTTGCTTTTCTTTATTTTAAAGATTTTATTTATTTATTTATTTGAGAGACAGAGAGAGGGAGTGCACGCGTATGTGTGAGTATGGGAAGGGGCAGAGGGAGAAGGAGAAAGAAAATCCCAAGCAGACTACATGCTGAGCCTGGAGCCCAATGCAAGGCTCGATCTCATGGCCGTGAGATCATGGCCTGAGCAGAAATCAAGAGTTGGATGCCTAATCGACCGAGCCACCTAGGGACCCCTATCATTTTGCTTTTCTAACACAAAGCTGTTAATTTTTGGCTTATCCCGTCTATATAAGAAAGACTAGAATTAATATGGTTTTTGATGTTTCTTTATTTCAGGCCCTTTCAATTTATTGGGTTCTTTTATAATGACGACTTCATTATATAGGCTCATTTCCTATAACTGTCCTCTTACTGGTTGATGGGTCTGTTCCCTTTTTGGAAGCTACCTTGAGCTAAGTTCATCTACACTGTGTTCTCCCTCAAGCCATAAATACCCTCCCCCTACCCAAGTCAATTTCCAAGGTCACCTCCCCAAAGTTAAAGCAGAAATAACTGTGATACATTGAAACAAAGGAACCAAGGAAGTAGACTTTTTGAAAGCCAAGGAAGTAGCCACATCCTATAACAAAACTGAAAAATAATCACCACTGTCTACATTCAGACCAATACCACAAACTAAAAATGGGAGGGGCATTAATTTCAATATCAATTTGCTGACAGAGTCTACCGTTTCTTGTCATGAGCTATCTGTCCCATTTCTACATCAAAGGCCTGAAGGTTTTGTTTGCTGGGCCTTTCAAGGTAACATTAGAGCTGTGTTCTGTACAAAAACTAGCTCAGCTCAGCTTGTGTTCTCTGAAAAAGTTAGCTCAACTCAGGTCAATTATTTCTTGCATTTGTACAAGATAACCTGATTCTCATAACTAGGCTTATTTATCAAGAGACTTTGGAGAATCTCCCTTCTCAGCATCACTATTGCAAAACAAAGGTTGGAGGTACAGATTGTACATTACTTTTGCTTTAGTTCCTTCAGTCAAGATTAAGAGTTGCACCCACCAGAAAAGAATGTTCTCCTTATAGTTTAAATTGCCAACTTCAGAGAAATAATACACCAGATCCCCTTACGTATCATGACCTGCTTACTCTTTCTGCTACTTCCTCAACCAAAAGCGACTCTACTTCCTAACAAAATAACATCTACATTAACACTAATATAGAAATCAACTACAGTCTTTGATCTATTTTATGACCATCTACTCCCTTTGGTCTTCCCCCGGGACATGATTCTTTTTAAGAATTTTACATTTCAACTGGAGAATATAATTTTTAACAATTTTAAATAATTTTGAACAATTTTGAGCAATTTTAATAATTTTTAAACAAATTTTAACACTTTTTAATAATTTTACATTTCAACTGGAGAATTTAAGGCAGATTTAACTTTTTAATATACTATGTATATTCAATAATCTCTTCAAAAGCTTAAGTGCACTTACTTAATTCTGTTTCCTTCTTTCTCCTTCTCCCTTTTCGTCTTTTCTGAGATGCAGGATTTGGCAATGCGCAGAAGAAAATACATACTGATTGGGTATAGGCTAAGGAACCAGGTAGAACCGGTTTTGTGATTTTAGTCTAATTATACCATTTTTCTTTTGATCTAGTTATTCAGCTTCTCAGAGTTTGATCCTGGAAATGGATATCTTATGGAATGCTAAGAAGATCAAAAGAGATGTGGAATGTCTTAAGCCCAGTGCCTGATGGATTGATTACACAAGTAAAGTTTGATTGATTATAAAGTTTGTATGTTCCAAGTTTCTATGGGGTCTTGGAGTTGGATACTAGTTCACAGAAACTACTGTTTCCTGATTTTCCCTGACAATAAGGATTTCTTATGGTATTGGTTAAAAATACAATTTCCCTGGTCTCATTCCAGACCTGATGAATCAGAAACTCCAAGCCTTGAGAGCTAAGGAATTATCATTTTTACAAACATTCCTTATGATTCATATTATCAGAAAAGTTATAGAAACACCGGTATAGACTATCAGTGTCTGTTAAGTTCTGTAATTAAAAGCAACATTTGAAATAAAATAACATTATTTTAAAATTTTGATTTTTTAAAGTAGAGAGCTTCATTATGCTCCAGTTAAATTATACAGCTGAGTATTTTAACTGAAATTTACATCAAATATTTAAACTTCTAGTCCATCTGTCTTTTTCTCTGTAGATTCCACAAAACAGTCAAACTTCATTCTCTTTGGTGAATAAAAATGATAACTGCTTTTGGCTTTAACTAATTTTAAGCACTTTAGTAATGTACAGCACTACATAAATGTTTACTATGACATTATTAACTGTTATAATGATAATGGTCTGAACCTACAAGACTTGGGTGTTAACCAGCTAGCTGCATTTTAATATGCTTTTAGTAAATCTAAGCTTCACAGAGGCAAAGCTTGAAATATTATGCATAAAAACAGCACAAATACCCCTTCTTGCTTGAACCCACGTTACTTTTTATTCTCCTTTTTTTGGATGGACCTCTAGATAAGTGCACAATTTAGGTTATGTTTTGCAATGTATTTTTAAGTATTTGGCATCCAGATATAGTTTAATATTTCATTCAAAGATAACGTTGTGGATGGTGACTATTCTCTCCTGGTGTTGTATGTGGCAGGGACCCAGAGGAGGGAGAAAAAGAGGAGGAAATGGGGGCGGGGGGAGTTGGATAAATCAATGTAAGAGCAGCAGCTCTTTCTAAATGAAGAACCATTCAACAAGGAACATTTACTACCTGGTAGGAGCAAGCTACCATCCTAATTCCCGAACATAGCCACTAACTGCTCTGTTGGTTCACTGTTCTCAGTTTTGCCTCTGAGCCCCGTGATCAACCAGAGGCATGGCAGTTGGTGGTGACTGGTAGATGCTTCCCTGTTTAAAAGAGCCAGGCTCTTCTTGGTTGCTCTGGGCCACAGCTACCACACAGTGGTTGACACTCTATTTCAGAACAGCCTGTAAGTCTTCTCTCTTATGTCTATGCCTACCACATATGAATAAGACACAAAAAAAATGCTGATGGTTTATCTTGTTCTCAGCCACTGGTTAGTTTGAGATGAACATGCTTTAGGGCGGTTAAACCAGACATTAGACACTATCTAGAATCTAGAATATACCATCACATATTTGTTTATAAGTTCCTTTCACATGATTCCCTAGTGGTTTCCTATTAAAATTATCTTCTTTCTTTAGCTAGTACCCTTCTACATTCTTTTCCCTACAACATAGTTTCTAGGATAAAACTAAACACGTGGAAGGTCCTCAAATGTTGTTTGGAATGAGTAGATATGAACATATTAGTTCATTAGCTGCATTACAGGAGCTGGTTGGTGACCACGTCTCTTCATTTGACATACAGTACGTGATAATGATGAAAATTTCCATAATTTAAGAAAATCTGACATGCAGTGTTTCTTGAAAGTCTGAAACTACCAGCCATGTGAAAGTCTGAACATGGTCACTAACAATGATCAATTATATTCCCAATAAGTTGGATTAGGAAAATACAGAAAGTATATATGAGTTTTAAATAAAGGATTTCAGTTACATTTATCTTTATTTTATATCTTTCATATCAAGTACATCTATATAACTGTCATGAATTTGTTTATATTTTCTTTGGAATTCTTTCTTTTTTATTGTTTACATTTTGATATGTAGTCTTCCAAACTTGCTTTTTACGCACCTATTTTTTCCATAAAACTATGTATATACTTACTTTCTATTGTAATAAGCATACTATCCCTTTTTATAAAGATGCTCATTGTTGACTGAATGGATGACTGCTGAGGGCAAGGGGTGGAGATAGGGGCAACATCCATAGGGAGACAACATTTGATCAGGAACTTGGAATTATTCTTCAGTTTCATAAATGTCTTTGCTTTCCACTTTGATTTAAATCTATTTTGGGGTATAGACTATATCTTTCACATCAGTATTTGTCAGACTTCAGAATACTTCATAATTACCCGAGAGCTTGTTTAAAAAAATGTAACGCCCCCCCCCCCCCGCCAGTCTCACCCTCAGAGATTCTGATTTAATAGGTAATGAGGCATTTGTTAGGTTTTTTTTTGGTTTTTTTTAAGGCATTTGTTAGTTTTAACTTCACTTCCCATTTTCATCCTAATTTCCCTTTAGAGGAATCTCCCTTTGTGTACAGTTTTAGGAAGTGTCACCTGAGCCTGGGCCTAAGGCACCATCATTTGGAGACTCTATTTCAGAAATTTCCATCTAGAGCAGTAAGTAGAGCAGTAAGACAACAAAGTTAGAACATTAAGGAGATCTCACATTAAATTTCACATTAAGGAGATCTCAAAGGACAATCCTGCTAACAGCTCACCGAACAGAAATCATTATAGAGTCAGCATGAAGACCACATTGTTCCCGTGTTTTGATTTTTGTTGTGGTTCCTCTAAAGCTCCCTCTAAAGCTCAGTTCCAATTTCTGGTCAATTTTGTGAATCCCGGACATCCTTTCAGTCACTTCCTTCTTTGTCTAAGGGAGCATGAATTGGTTTATGTTGCCTGCTACGGGGAACTAAACCAATAAAGAAAATCTACATTAGTGGGGTCTAGCAAGTTACATTTTTTAGCAATTTCTCCAGATGATCCTGATGCGGGCCGGTCCTCAAGCCACACGTTCTAAACACTGTTCTATTTTTTTTAGTATTCTACATAGTTCCTCGTATTGTGGTATTCATGTAGAAGGTACTCAATAAATACATCCTAGATGAATGAATGGATAAATGGATGGATAGATGATGGAATCTTTGTAAAGACGCCTGACCTCAGGTCTACTAGCATTAGACTTTTGTCAAATAAATGTAGGTTGATTGACGTTATTCCCTAAAGTTTTCTTGTGCAGCATATGTACTGATTTTACTTTGCTGTAGTTGAAAACCACAAAGCAGTTTAGAAAAGACAATGAGCAGGAATTAAAAAAAACCTATGTTAGAATCTTACTAAGAATGAAGAAATGAGATTTTGTAAGGTATGGCCATAGTTTTTTGTTTGTTTCTGTTTTTGTTTTTCTTTCTCGATGATGGCATAGATCTTTTGAAATCTTGTATATTTCTTTAGTATGCTATACACTAAAGAAAAATATAAACTCATGAATACAGCTAATTAAAATCTTCTTTTTGGAGCGCCTGGATGGCTCAGTCGTCGTCAAGTGTCTGCCTTCAGCTCGGGTCGTCATCCCAGGGTCCTGGGATGGAGCCCTGCATCGGGCTCCCTGCTCAGTGGGGAGCTTGCTTTTCCCTCTCCCTCTGCCTGCGCTGCCTGCTTGTGCTTTCTCTCACTCAAATAAATAAAATCTTAAAAAACAAAATAAATAAAAAATAAAATAAATAAAATCTCCTTTTCTTGCTTAAGTAGGTTGAAAAAGTATGCCAGTAATTAATGGAATTTTTCACGAATTTGACCTTCATGGCAACTTCTTCAAAAGTTGGAATAAAGGCCATGCTATGTATGCTAAGTTTGCAGGACTTTTCCATTCATGATTCCCTCCATGTTCTAGGAAGTCCTTACAAGTATTTTCTTTCACTCACGGATAGAGCCCCCTATCCTTGTGCACTCCAAAGTACTTGTGCACCTCAAAGACCTAAGCTTAGTTGACATTAATATATCTTTGGATCCATTTGGCCATAGTTCCTTACTACTTTCTCATGTTTTTTGAGAGGCAGTGTGAGATGGTGGAACAGACACTGGCTTAAGAACCTGGACACAGAGTTTTGAGTCCTGGCTCTGCAACAGTGTAACTACAGTTACGGATTTAATTGTCTGACTTCTCCCACTATTTGGGCAGAGATCATGTTTTATTTGTCTTCCTATCCATACCACCTGGCACATGGTTAGTTCTTAGCTAATGTTTACTTAATGAAGCTTGAATGAATTCCTAAAATTGGGCAGCTCACAGTCTTTCTGGATTTCACATTTGTCATTCGTAAAATAGACTGGTGGTTCTCTAACACTATTTCCAGGACGGACGTTCTGTGATTACATGATCTGTGGTTACTGATGCCAACCTCCATATGCACAATCTCCCTCGTCTGGGGGCATTGAGAAATGGCATTGCATTAGTTGCTTTGTTACAAGTGGCTTCTTCATCTCTGAGTCATTCTTACTGAAAACAGTGTCAAAGAGACTGCAGTGTTCTTGTGTATTTAGCGGAGAACAAATTGGAGAATTGCCCATTCAATATTTACTTTTATAGTTTCGGCAGAGTTCTCCTCTCCATGAGCACTGTTGAGATATTTCACGTAACTTCTTAAAGACATCTCCCATCTCAAGGAGTTGGTACTCACATGATTAGACTGACTTGGCTACATTTCAACAGATTTGTTGGTCAGCCAACAAGAGTTCAGATGTCGGGGCATCTATCCATCCATACCATATTTCTGTACTCCTTTATAGTAGAGTGACTTTTGCTTGAAGAATCTTAGGAACATAGGTCTGGGATCATCACATCAACAGTACAGAAGGTTAGAGTGGGAGGAGCTAAAGCTTGTTGTAAGGGACCTCAGGGGCTGCCTGAGTGGGGTAGAGTGTGTGTGTTTTGGTGGATGCCTAATTAGGCAGGACTCGGAATTCTCATTTCAGCTTCAACCATCTCGACTAAGAGCAAACCTGTTTTTATTCATTTTACATATGCTGATCTTCTGACTAAGTTTATTTAAAAAAATGTTCTCCTGCTAAATAACATTTGACCTATCAATCTAGTCCAACCTCTCATTTACAGATAAAGAAGCTTAAGAGGACAAGGGATCTGCTCTTGAGAGAGGCCACTAGAAGAACTAGACTGGCTCTTAATTTTCAAAAAAAATTTTCAGTAAAAGAAACATCATAAGTAGAAGGTATAGATGGAAAAAGCCTGCAGTAGGAGAATGCTTAATTTTTATAGTTTACAAAACACTAATACATATATGTCATTTGATTTTCACAACAGACTTGCAAGGCAAGCAGTACAGGTATTATTAACCCTAATTTACAGATGAGGAAATTGACACTGGGGAAGGTCAAGTGGCATGCACAAGCCCTAAGTGTGAGAGTCTGGCCTACAGCTCAAGTCTTCTGACCTTGAACTCAGTACTTTTTGTATTACACCACCATGCAGACTAAAGAATTACACCACCACGAAGACTGAAGAAAGACACATGACAAATAAATGTGTCAACATATCTCAGAGACAGGAATCAGTAGTGGGTAGAGGACTCACACAGTCTGGTGCCTGAGGATATGATTTGGCAGTTGTGTGCATTTCCCCAAAGTCATCCTATGCTGTCATTGCTCACAGTCTGAATCATGCATATTGTTCCCATTGGGGGAACATTTGAGCATACTTTTCCATGTGCTATTTTAGCAACATTAATTTGCTAATTATGAAGATAAAATTATCTTATTAGATCATAAGGAAACCTGCCTTTTGGTTTTATCGAGACTTTGTTCCTGTTAGTTGCTTTCGGTATTCCATAAAATTTTTTGGTATTCCATAAGAATTGACCTAGTCAAAAGTTTAATGCGCATCTAGATAAATTTTCTTCTGTGTTAAAGTCTAATTTTTTCTTTCATTTTCTTTTCTCCTTCCATCCTTTACTCTTACCTCAATAATAATTATTCACTATTGAAAATGTAAAGCATCTTTTCAAGGGTAAAAAGGAAACTTAAAAGGAAATGAATTTAAACCCTACAACACAGTACTCAATATATAACAATAGATGGAAATATGTTAGAGATTAGATTATAAAAATGAGGGGAGATTTTAAAAAACCTAGTTTTCTGGGAAAACGGCTGTGTAGTACTTTTCAATGTAACAGACAAAGGAGTTGGAAGTTTGAGGTTAAAAGTCACACTTGGCTAGTTTACCTTTCTTGGTACTCTAGGAAAAGGTTCTAGACCCTTAACGGGAAACAATTAATGAACTGTGTAAAGTGCAGGAGAATCATTTAAACCAATTTCACAGAACAAAACCCAGTGTATTTAATTAGGCCATCTTGGAGAATATAATCATATTATCTGAGGAACTGCTACTGTATTCATATGCTAGGGTTAATTAACAAGTTCCCTTTTCTTATAGAAGTTGTTTAGGTGCCTTTGGCTTTGACACATCAGATGGAAAGAGGGTCATATTTGGTGTTGGGAGTAGAAAAAGAAGATGATGCTGGAGATAAGGTCCGATCCTTCTCTTTACTTTGCCCAAGAGACAGCAACCTATGAGGACTTTAACAGATTCCCTCTGTTGGGATTAGGGAGAAGTGAGAAAGACAGAAAGCTACAAATACAGTGGCTTAAATGAGATATAAATTCATTTCTGTCTTTCATAAGTGAAGTCTGGAGGTAAAGAGTCCAGGGTTGTTAAGGCGGTTTTATAATCAACAAGGACACAGACTCTCTTTTGCCTTATTGCTCTCCATCCTCAGTATATGGCTTCTACCTAGTGACCCACAATTACTGCTGAAGCTTCAGCCATCACATTTGATTTTCAGCCCAAATGAAGAAGATAGAGATGAAGAAGGCCACGTGATCGCCCCTTAAGGAGATCTCAAAGGACAATCCTGCTAACATCTCACCGAACAGAATTTAATTACATGGACATAATCAACCACAAACAGAAGGTTTTTTGTTTTGGGTTTTCTTTCGGGGTGGCTATAAACTGAGCTAAAATCAAGGTTGCTTCAGCAAGCAAGGATGAGGGAATGGATATGTGGGATTGTGTCTGACACAAGCGTTCTTTCCCTACCACGCCTGCCAACCACTTGGGCTTAGGCTGCATGAGTTCGCCTGAAATCCCCTTATCTTCCCAATCTGGACTAAAGCATAAATAAATAGCTGATGCTTCTTGTCCGGTAGAAGAGATGGAGAACATGAAGGAGTTCATATCCTCCCCTTACAATTTGCTGGGAAATGCATCTTAAAAAAATGTGGTTCAGTACTAGATGCAGGTTGCTCCTTGTGGAACTCCAAAAGAACTGAAACTCAGCATAAAATTCTATAGCATCATCATCATATCCCTAAATACACAAACCTAAATTTAAATGTTATTGAAAATGGCAGATGGGCCAAATAACCATGTTCCAGGCTGGTATGAACCTGTGTGTCCCATGAGATTTCTCTGAGGAAAAAAAAAAAGCCCCATGCAGTTAAAATCTAAACAAGGAAAACATCTTCAAACATTCTGTAATTTGTTTTCTGGCAAGGACCATGGGAATAATAGTGGAAGCCAGATAAATTTGAATAAACTGAATTTTCATTTCAAAAAGATTCATGGAAGAGTCAAAGTGAAGCTCCAGATGCCATGGTTAAAAATGTCAAAACAAGATCTAAGGGTATCGAGGTGACTAAACTTTTAAAAATATTAATTAATCATATAAAATTTTGTTACATGAAGTAGAGGGAGTACTGCAGTTGTCTCAATGAATCTATTTTACAGTTAATTAACAAGATATTATATTAACTTCCCTAGCCTGTTTCTGGCCCCCCAGATTAATCATTATTGGTTTGACAAACATTTATTGAGTGTTTACAATGTTCCCGGCGTTGGACTAAGAGCTGAATAAAACAATCTGTGTCCTCAAAGAGCTCAAAGCTTGGTGGTGGCAAGTTATTTGTAATTTTCATCCTTACCAATAACAGTACCATTGTATTCTATGATCTTAGAATTAAGAATTTAGGATTAAGGGGGCCTGGGTGGCTCAGTTGGTTAAGCGACTACCTTCGGCTCAGGTCATGATCCTGGACTCCCAGGATGGAGTCCTGCATCCGGCTCCCTGCTCGGAGGGGAGTCTTTCTCTCTCTGACCCTCTCCCCTCTCCTGCTCTCTCTCTCACTCTCTCTCTTAAATAAACAAAATCTTTAAAAATAAATAAATAAAATGAGCTGACATTTAAAAATTGGGAGATTGCACAAAGATATAAAAAAAAAAAAGAATTTGAGATTAAGAGACATGGTTGGTTCACCTCCACCAAGAACGAAATGAAAAGAGCTTAGGTTTAGCACTCAGAAAACATCCATTTGAAGTTCAGCCCTGTCATTTATTACCTGTGCCCTTGAGCAGATCACTTAATCTTTCTTAATTTCAGTTTCTTCCCCTGAAAACTGAGGATGTCTCACGATTGTTCTGAAGATCAAATGATATAATGTAAATGTTGCGCTTGGCCATAAAAGGCACTCAAAAGCTGGTTGTAATTATTATAATTATTATTAATTATTACACTATTTTCAAGAGTGAATTGGTTCTACAAAATGCTTTAGAGGATGCACATAATTATATATATACATAAAGATATATATATATCTTTGTCTAGCCAACATACGCACACATTTAAGAGTAATATGAGTTGTTTTATATTGTGAAATATCTCTTATGTTTACTTTACATTTTTTAAAAAAGATTTTGTTTATTTGAGAAAGAGAGAGAGCGCGCACGCAAGAAATAGAGCACAAGTAGGGGTAGGGGCAGAGGGAGAGGGACATGCAGACTCCCTGTTGAGCAGGGAGCCTGAAGCAAAGCTCGATCCCAGGTCCCTGAGATCATGACCTGAGCCCAAGGGAGATGCTTAACTGACTGAATCACTCAGGCGCCCCTACTTTACATTTTTTGATGGAAAATATATTCACTATATATTCTCTCACTTATATATTCACTCACTTTACTCAGTGACATGGGTGTTTTTTAAACATTACAACTATCCTTTATAGTAGTATCATTATTATTACCCTATTTTACAGATGAGAAAACCGAGGCCTGGAAAGGTTACGAACTTGCCCAAGGTGACTTACAACTAAGTAGCAAAGTTGGGATGTGAACTCAATAATCATGTCTCCAGAGTCTATACACTGTGTCACTACAAATAACTTAGATTTTTTAACCCATGAATCCTATATGGGACTAAAAAGAACTTTCTGACATTTAGTGATTGACTTTTGGCACAGTAGTACAATCAACCCTGCCACTCACGCAAGATGGCCCTGCCTTAAGCCCCGTGTTTTAGAAGGCCCCACACATAAGAAATACAAAAAATAAATCTATTAAATAGCATATGGGCACGTCTGGCACTTGAGATCTGGTGCTAAGCACTGGCACATGTGTCCTTAAACATCCACTTTCTTGCTTAATGGCAATCAGGCCTCAGGGAAATGCTTCTTTACATCTCTTGTTGTTATGTCCTTGAGTGAAAAGGCAACTGTGTCTAAATGCTGTGAAGTCTTATGGATTGTACTGCCACCAAATTTGGAGATGAACACCAGCAATTTGGGTGGATTTGAATAGCAGAAGCAGCTAGAGAGAAGAAAAGACTAACTTTTCATTTCCCTCCTCTTAGAGAGCATGAGTCCAAGAGATTTTTACATAGTACAGTATCATTTTTCATTGCATCCAGCACCCATTTTCTTGCTTTTCTTCACTTTTGTGTTTCCAGAAGTACTCATGAGTTAGTATATTATTTTCAGTAATTAAACATGATTGCTGAGGGACATTCTGCAATATAAAATATTTCATATTGCTCTTGAATGTGTGCATATGTAGGCTAGACATAACATAATACGCATGAAGCATGGTATCAATTCTTCCCTTTGGCCACTACACTGTCAGTGCAGGAATCAAGAATAGTTTTAATTTTATTAAAATATTTAAATAGAAGGGTGCCTGGATGGCTCAGTCGGTTAAGCACCCAACTCTTGATTTCGGCTCAGGTCATGATCTCGGCTCAGGTCATGATCTCAGGGTTGTGAGATTGAGCCCTGCATTAGGCTCTGTGCTCAGCGTGGAGTTGGCTTGAGATTCTCTCTCTCTCCCTCTGCCCCTTCCCCTCTGTTCTCTCTAAAATAAAGAAATAAAATCTTTTAAAAAATTTAAATAGATGCAAATAAATTTTAATTTTTTTCTATAACTTTGAGTTAAAATTTTGATATTCAATATTATAATTTATTTTTCCTTTTCAATTTTAATAATTGAATTTAACAATTCAATTTTGAATTCAACAATTCAATTTTGAATTCTTTAGAAAAGTCATTTTTAAACATAAAAAATATTTATTCCAGTTTTATTGAGATATAACTGGTATATAACATTGCCTATGTTTAAGGTATACAACATAATGGTTTGATATATGTACATATTTACACAATGTATATATATTACCACAATGAATTTAATCAATATCCATCACCTCACATAGTTACAAATGTATTTTTCTTGTGATGAGAACTTTTAAGAACTACTCTCTTAGCAACTTTCAAATATACAATACAGTATTATTAACTATAGTCACCATGCTGTACATGATATCCCCAAAACTTATACATCTTATAACTAGAAGTTTGTACTTTTGACCACCTTCACCCAAAAATAATGGTAATTTTTCAGTTTTTTATATTTACTTTACATTTTTTTTTTTATTAAAAGATTTTATTTATTTATTTGACACAGAGAGAGATCACAAGTAGGCAGAGAGGCAGGCAGAGAGAGAGGGAGAAGCAGGCTCCCTGCTGAGCAGAGAGCCCGATGTGGGGCTCGATCCCAGGACCCTGAGATCATGACCTGAGCCAAAGGCAGAGGCTTAACCCACTGAGCCACCCAGGCGCCCCTTTACTTTACATTTTTTGATGGAAAATACATTCACAATTTGAATACTTTGAATGTAATTACATTTGTTTTTTAATCTCTTAGAGAATTAAGAATGAGTACAAGTTAAGGCCAAGACAGAAACAGAAAATATCAAAGTGAAATTCAGAAAAGAAAAAATATCTGTCAAGGTAGACGGATAGGACATATTTTTTCACCAAAAATTTCAGAGCTTGATATGTAACTTTTAAATATGTAGACACATGATACGGGGGCCTCTGTGTATGGCCTGATTCCACCTCCACAATGTTAGGGGTGGGACTTTCCAGCAGAGTTTACACACAGTTGCCAAAGCAAGCTCTTTCTGGCCTAACTGGTATTTTAGCCTGTCTAAAATAACATAATTAGATTAGTATCCTCCCAAATAGACTCACAAATTAAGAAACTGGGAAAGCAAATTAATACCAAAAAATTGAGCACATTTATGAAATATGAATAACTTGAAGAAAATTGCATGATGGATTTAGGTGTTTTAAGTACTACATGATTTCCATGGGGAAAATAGTCCATGTGGAAAATGTACTATATTCTAAAATAAAGAAGATTTCTGAGACGAGATAATCTTCAAGGAGGAAAAGCATGTTAAATAGGGTTTTGTTTTTTTTTTAGATTTTATTTATTTATTTGACAGAGAGAAAGAGATCACAAGTAGGCAGAGAGGCAGGCAGAGAGAGAGGGGGAAGCAGGCTCACTGCTGAGCAGAGAGCGCGATGCAGGGCTCGATCCCAGGACCCTGATATCATGACCTGGGCCGAAGGCAGAGGCTCAACCCACTGAGCCACCCTGGTGCCTCAAAAATAGGTTTTCTTGAAGAAGTGTTTCTATTAATTTGGCCAGTCAATAAATGTGTAGTGATGCTCATGTAATGTACCCCAACATGGTTAGACAACATTGAGAGGAGGGTGTTTACAATCTAACTGAAGAGATAAATGATGTATACTTGGAACAATTAGAGAATTAAAAAAAACAAAAAACAAAAAACAATTAGAGAATAGATCATAAAAACTGTGAACTATGGGGTACAAACAACTATTATGGAGCATCAAAGTGGAGAAAGACTGACGTGATCTTGAATCATCTGGCAGGGAGGGCTTCCTAGACTGGCGCTGGAATGAGGCCCATAACATAATCCCTGGAATGTGTCTGCCTCATGACCCTGAGAGTGAGGGCCTTCTTAAATTTTGTGCCCCTGGTTCCTCTCTGACCTCACACTAGTCCTAGCCCTGGCCAAGCACATTCATTTCTTTTTCCTGAAGTCACTAGGGAGAGTAAGTATGGAGGCAAAGAAGAGGCCAGATGTGTTACTCTAGTAGATGTCTCTGCACATAGAGAGAAGCTAAGGGAAAGGATCCTCTCCCTAGAAAATGTCATGGAAGTAAAGTTTCTTGCCAAGACCATACAACCAGTAGAGGCTAGACCCCAGAAGTCCTGATTTCTGTTCATAAAAAAGATCATATGATGCAGCTTTGAGTAATCAAAACGTCCACTAGAGCACTCAATTAACCAAGTCTTTTATTATCACCATTATTATCATCATTATTTTGCCTTCATGACTCTTTTAGGTGACTTATGTAAATTATATATTTAAACTATATATAAACCCATACAGTGTGTAGCAGAATGAGTGGTGACCCCCAAGAAGATAAGTCCATATCCTGGACTGTGAAAGTGACCTTATTTGGAAAAAACCTCTTTGCAGACGTAATTGTATTAAAGATAATGACATGAGATCAACCTTGACTGTCTGCATAGCTTCTAAGTCCAGATAAATGTCCTTGTAAGAGACACACAAAGGAGAAACACATAGAAAAGAGAAGGTCACTTGAAAATGGAGGCAGAGAGAAAACAGTATGGAGGTTCCTCAGAAAGTTGAAAATAGAGCTACCTCATAGGGTAGTTTATTATTAACGTTTATAGCAGCAATGTCCACAATAGCCAAACTATGGAGAGCCTAGATGTCCATCAACAGATGAATGGATAAAGAAAATGTGATATATATATATATATATATTATATATATAATATATATATACAATGCAGCCATCAAAATACCCCGAAATCTTGCCATTTGCAGTGACATGGATGGAACTAGAGGATATTATGCTAAGTGAAATATGTCAATCAGAGAAAGACATTTATCATATGATCTCACTGATAAGAGGAATTTGAGAAACAAGACAGAGGATCATAGGGGAAGGGAGGGAAAAATGAACAAGACGAAACCAGAGAGGGGGACAAACCATAAGAGACTCTTAATCTCAGGAAACAAACTGAGGGTTGTTGGAGGGGATGGGGGTGGGAGGGATGGGGTGCCTGGGGATGGACATTGGGGAGGGTATGTGCTATGGTGAGCGCTGTGAATTGTGTAAGACTGATGATTCACAGACCTGTACCTCTGAAGCAAATAATACATTATATGTTAATAAAAAAAAAGAAAGAAGAAAAAAAAATGAAGGCAGAGAATGGAGTTATGCAGTCATAAGTCAAGGAACACTTGGAGCCACCAGAAGCTGAAAGAGGCAAGGGAGGATTCTCCCTTAGAGTCTTTGGAGGGAGTACAGCCCAGCCAACACCTTGATTTCAGACTCCTGGTTTCCAGAACTGTAAAAGAATAAATTCCTATTGTTTTAGGCCACTGGATTTATAGTAATTTGTTACAGCAGACCTAGGAAAACTAATACATGGGGCATATATATTTTTTACAAGCCCTGTATTAGTTATCTATTATCCCAAAATGTAGAGGCTTGAAAACATCTCACGCAGTTTCTGTGGGTCAGGAATTTGGGAACAGTTTAGCTGGGTAGTTCTGGCTCAGGGTCTCTCCCGAGGCCGCAATCAAGATGTTGGTCAGGACTTCTGAAGGCTTGGCTGTGGTGCCAGACAGAAGATCTGTTTCCAAGATGGCCCACTCACAAGGCTGACAAGTTAATGCAGGCTGGTGGCAGGAGGCCTAAGTTCTTTGCCATGTGGACCTTTCCATTGGAGTTTGAGTGTTCTCATAACATGGTGGCTGACTTCTGCCAGTGTGAGAGAGCCAAGAGACAGTAAAGTGGAAGCTTCAATATTTTTTACGATTTAGTCTGAGAAGTCACATACCATCATTTCCCCAATAGCCTATTGGTTATACAGGTCATTCTTATTCATTGTGAAAGGGGATTATACAAGAGCACAAAATCCAGGAGGAGAGGATCACTGAAGTCCATCCCGGAAGCTGGCTAGCACAGGTCACAAATTTTTCAGGGCATATAGGGAGCCAGAATATTTTCTACAGTCACCTGAACCATGTATATTTGGAGCCATAATGCTAAACTATAAAAATGCTCTTTGCAGTGATGAACTTGAGTTATTACAAGTTATTCAAATATTCAGTTCAGTTTACTTCCATATTTTAGGCTGAGCCATATGAAATTTGTTGTTTTCGTAAATAAATAATTATCCCATATTAGTGATTTTCTGGTTTCAACCTACTACTTGTAAAGGTGGAACTATGAGGTAAAATACCTTAGATCAATTTTTTTTTTCTTAAAGATTTTATTTATTTATTTGACAGAGAGAGAGAGATCACAAGTAGGCAGAGAGGCAGGCAGAGAGAGGGGGAAGCAGGCTCCCCGCTGAGCAGAGAGCCCGATGCGGGGCTCGATCCCAGGACCCTGAGATCATGACCTGAGCTGAAGGCAGAGGCTTTAACCCACTGAGCCACCCAGGCGCCCCGTTAGATCAATTTTTAAGAAGTTATAAATAAAAGCCACTTTTCTTCCACATCATTAATCGTAAGTTTCAATGAAGTCGAATAAACTATTCTTTAAGCACTCTGGTTATCTGAAATGTTACGATAGCTTTGATGTTCCCATAAAGCTTTTAAGAACCAAAGGATCTGTGAGGGCAATGTATCAGTGTGATTTTACGAAAGTAATTTAACATCCCTGGGACCAATTTTCCTTTTCCGAAAATGAAAGAATTTGATTAGATGTCATCTAAGCAGACTTACTGTGCAATTTCTTTTTTAAAGATTTTAGTTATTTATTTGTCAGAGAGAGAGAGCACACACAAGCAGGGGGAGCAGCAGGCAGAGGGAGAAGCAAGCTCCCTGCTGAGCAAGGAGCCCAATGCAGGCCTCGATCTCATGACCCCAGGATCATGACCTGAGCCAAAGACAGACGCTTAACTGACTGAGCCACCCACGTGTTCCTATGCAAAATTTTTTAACATGTTATTATATGCTGTGTGTGAACCACTAGCAGTTTCTTTCTTCGACTTGTGGTAAGAAAAACTGCATATTTGAGTTGTAAAAAATATCTTTAACCAAATATGCTTATTCATTAGCATATAGTATTTACAATTAAACTCAAGGTCCATCATGTTTTTTAATTGTCCAGAGAATCTTCCTTTCTCTTTTGTTCTCTAGAAAGCATAGACTGCCCTTCAGTAAATCAATTTTCTTAATTTGACTTGCTATATTTGACAACATTTTTTGGGTTCACATATTTTTTCTTGTGCCAAGTACTGCATTTTTCATTTCCCACAGAATCAGGACAAACTGTACATCCCCTGCTGTGTCCAGGGCAGATCTGGCTAAATGTCAACTATGTTAATTAGTATAGAGAAAACAGCAGCCCTATTTTTATCTGATTAAAAATCCCCACAAACATTCTCCTCTAAAATAAAGCTATGTCAGTACAAAGTGATTTAATTATAATATAAAGTTTGGCAGTTGTGTCCCTCCTGCCTTCATTTTACTGTAGCATGCAGAAATGCAACTGTTTCCTGGAATCTTTCAGTATCTAAGATTTTAATCCTACTTTTGGAGGTTTGGAATTTGGTACTCAAAACTTACTCTGGACCGCCAATTGGAATAAAATATCTTTGCTTTTAGGAGACATTTTTAAACAGAAGATTTACAGAACACTCTATAGGACCTTATTTAAAAGGTAGTTTGAAATACTTTATTCTACTTTTGAAAAGTCTCCATGTTAGCAATTGCCCCAGGATGAGCAGATTATGTAATATAATTGCTTTAGTTAATTGGGGTGTGGGAGGTGTGGGTGTAAAAGAATAAAAGGTAATGAACTTTGATAAATTTATATGAGCAATAACAAGATACCTGTGAAAACTTAATTTTATCAGAGTGACTATATCTTCAGTGCTCTTTCAAATTGTAAGCTTGCCTCTTTAACGTTGGAATTCCCCAGGATTCTGTCTCACTCCGGGGAGCTTACTCCCAGGTTAACTTCATATACTTCATGATTTGTCAACTACTTATACACTCATATTGTTTGGATCTGCACCTCTAGCTTATCAAAGCCATATTACTATCCTTTGGTATACTGGACAGCTCCATTTGGGTGTCTCCTGAGCACCCCAAAGCAGTATGTCAGTCTTCTGGTTTCTTGTCCCATAGCACCACTCCAACGTAACAACAAGCAGAAAGCTGGACAAACTGAGAAGTCAACTCTTTTTAGATCTGTGGGAGAAGTGAGGTCAGAGGGCAAATCATTGCTCCACCCACAAACTGGCAAGACAGACAGGTGAACACAGAGAGTCACAACTTACAAGGGTAGAACCCACAAGCAGAAACCACCACAGGAACCAGTCCCAGGGTGCAGAAACCTAAACTGTAATTGACAAATTGCTGGAGGCTCAGTGTGGACAAGGTATGGGGGAGGTTCCCACACTTTTGCTAGTTTAACCTCTGGGAGCTCTACCATGCCATCTTAGTGAATACCAGCAAAAATTCCTTGGTGTTTCCAGCAGGAGGAGGGGAAAGGAACCATTTCAATATATGCCAGAGCATTCTGTTCTTCTTAACAACGTCTACCCTCAGGAGAAACTACTTTACCAGAGTCTAATCTACTGCAATTTTATCAGAGGCTAAACTACCTGGGAGAAAAAAAAAAAGACAACTCCAGCCCCCTTTCTACCCTGTCCCACCTAAAGAAAAAAACCAAACCAAACCAAACCAAACCAAACCAAACAAAAAGCAATACTAAGGAACAACCTACTGAATGCGAAAAGATATTTCCAAATGATATATCTGATAAGGGATTAAAATCTAATATAGAAAGAATTTATACAACTTAACACCAAAAACCCCCCAAATAATCTGACTAAAATATAGGCAGAGGACCTGAAAAGACATTTTTCCAAAGAATACATACATACGGATGGCTAACAGATACCTCGAAAGATGCTCAACATCACTAATCATCAGGGAAATGCAAATCAAAACCACAAGATATTATTTGAAGTGAATGGCTGGTGAGAATGGCTAGTATAAGAAAGACAAGAATAACAAGTGTTAGTAAAGATGTAGAGAAAAGGGAACCCTTGTGCACTGTTGGTGGAAATGCAAACTGGTGCAGCCACTGTGGAAGACAGCATGGAGGTTGCTCAAAAAATTAAAAATAGAAATACCACACAATCCAATAATTTCAATACTGAGTAAAAAATGAATATACTAATTCAAAAAGATATATGTACTCCCATGTTTACTGCAACATCATTTGCAATAGCCACGGTATGGAAACAACCAAAGTGTCCATCGACAGATGAATAAAGAAGACATTGCATATATACACAATAGAATATTAGTCAGTCATAAAAAAGAATGAAATCATGCCATTTGTTGACAACATGGATGGACCTAGAGGGGATTATGCTAAGTGAAATAAGTCAGACAAAGAAAGACAAATACCATATGATTTCACTTATATGTGGAATCTAAAAAATAAAACAAATGAACAAACAAAAGAAGAAAGACTCTCTCTAAATATAGAGAACAAATTGGTGGTTGCCAGAGGGGAGGAATGTGGAGGGATGGGCAAGATGGGTGAAGGGGAATGGGAGGTACAGGATTTCCAGTTATGGAATGTATAGGTCATAGAGATGAAAGGTACAGCATAGGGAATATAGTCAATGGTAATGTATAATAGCATGGTATGGCGACAAATGGTAGGATGGTCGCTACACTTGTGGCAAGCATAGCATAAAAATAGAGTTGGAGAAGCACTATGTTGTACACATAGTACATAGTAACTAATGTAACATTATGTGCCAACTACACTTCAATAAAATAGAACAACAACAACAACAACAACAACTGAGAAGCACTGGTAAATTTCACAATCCATGGGCACAAGCTCACCCAAAGACAGAATGAAACATAGCACTAGTAAAAAACCTATTGATCATAAAAATCTGGATTTGTTAAAGTTGCTGATAAGGGGAAGCATCCTGTAACACAGGTCTCAATAATGTCTCAAAAGGGGGTAGTAAGGGAAAGATACTTATGGGATTTGGGAGGGGACTGGTATTAATCATAGGGTATCTTTATACTGGATGTTATTAGCTTGGGCAGGGATTTGATAAGAATTTGTAAACTAAATAATACTAGAACATATGAGTCTGAGCACAGTTACAGTTAAATCAGTTTGTGGTCTTGTAACATACGCCTCTAAAGCTGGTGTTAAAACAATAAGAGCTTGAATTGTTTGTTGTGTATCAATAGAACAGTTGATCGTCTTCATTTCTGCTTCATTTCTCAGTCCTCTTCCTTTGGTCATTCTTTAGTCTAAACTGGAAGAAAGATCATTATTTTTCTGGGAAGATGATTGATTCAGATCTGCACTGCTATTTCATAAGTCTCAGTTATGTATTGAGATTTTCATGGTAGTCCTATTAACCTCTATAAGTATCAGGCCTTCTTATTCTTTTTGTTGGATAATCATTTGTAAACCACCTAGTATAGCAGTGGCTGTGCAGCAGCATTTAAGACTCTAAAGATCATATATCTGGTAACTGCGATGCAGACAGACACTAAGACAAAAATAATTGGAGTTTACAAGGCATTTCAAAGGTACATTCCTAGATTTTAAAAACTGGACAACGAACATAGAATTGTCATATCACTATATTGTTACAACTGAAACTAATATAACACTGCATGCTAACTATACTGGAAATTAAAAAAAAAGAAGCTGGACATGTGACATAATCTTCCTTAGCTAATCAAGTTTCTTTTTCTTTAACTTGGTAGGGTTTGTTCAACCTATGTCCTATGTCCAGTAATTTTCAAGGATACAGGTCTTGGGAATATTATGTATTTAGTAAAAGAAAAGCGTATCCATCAATAATCTAGGACCTTAATACAGAAGAGGGGAAAGAAAATAGCCAAGAGGATAAAGATGAAAAGCCAAGAGGTTATGCATATGTAGAAGAACATGGCAATCAGGGGATTCTGATTCCAGTGGTATTGGTGGGAAACAGCCTACTTCATGCAATCATCAGCTTGTTCCAAAGATCTAGGGCTAGCTATCCATTCTCATGGGACATCTACCTCTAGATATTATCTAGAGTCCTCAACATGCCCCTCACAATCTGGCCACATTTCTGAGCTCATCTCCTAGTTCTCTTTCCCTTCTTCACTCTTTCTCTGGCTACACTGGCCTTGCTGTTCTGCACACAAGTTAATCTTGTTCCTGCCTGAGAGCCATTGTACTTATTGTTCCTCTTCTGCAAAATGATATTCTCCCCAATATTTGCATTGCTGACTCCCACAATCCACTCAAGTCACATGTCATCCCCTTAGAAAAGCTTTCCCTTGTCATCTAATTTAAAGTCCTCTGTCATTCTTGATTCTTTTATCCTACTTAAATTTTCTTCATAGCTCTCTTCACTCTGTTTATTATATGCCCTCTTAAATGTATGTACCATTCCAGAAGGCAGAAGACTTTTCCGTTTTGTTCACTTATGTGTTTTCAGGACCTAGTACACTATCTGGCATATAGAGGTGCTCGATAATTACTTGCTGATCGAATGAATAAATAAAAACCTCACACATACCATGTTTTGGTCATATAAAACTATCTGCAGTTGGGGCATCTGGGTGGCTCTGTCGGTTAAGCATCCAGTCCAACTCTCGATCTCAGCTCAGGTCTTCATCTCGGGGTTGTGAGTTCAAGCCTTGCATTGGGCTCCCTGCTGGGTGCAGAGCCTACTTAAAAACAACAACAGTAATAAACTATTTGCCATCCTCGAATGACTTCTTTTTTTGCATATGCGATCTTCCTCTGCCTAGAATAACTTCTGATTCCCTCACAATTCCTAATCATCCTTCAAGACCTCATTTATGTGTCACTGCCTGAGAAACCTTCATTGATCCCTCCAGGAAGAACTAGATGTCCTTTTACTCCGTTTTTATAGTCCTCCATGTATATCTCTATCGCATTACTTAATACATTCTGTTAATATTTTGTCTAATTGACCTCTATATCCTGGGAATCTAGTGGAGTGCTTTGCCCATAGTGAATTCTGAATAAATGTTGAATGATTTACTGAGTGACAACATTTATTGGGTGTCAAACATTGTATCAGTTTTTTACAGACATTATTTTAATCCTGATAAGAAATCTTTAAAATAGGTACTATTACCCATGTTTTATATTTAAGGAAACTGAATAACTTGTCCAGAGTTATGAACCTAAGTGTGTCTAACTCCAAATCCCGTTCTTCCCCCATTGCCTTAAATGAATTACTAAATCTCCTTCATGTTATTGATATATATCAACCAAAACTCAATATCCTAATTTTAACATTAACATTAAAACTGTTCTTATTGGGGCACCTGGGTGGCTCAGTGGGTTGGAGCCTCTGCCTTCGGCTCAGGTCATGATCTCAGGGTCCTGGGATCGAGCCCCGCATCGGGCTCTCTGCTCAGCCTCTCTGCTCAGCTCTCTCTCTGCCTGCCTCTCTGCCTACTTGTGATCTCTCTCTCTGTCAAATAAATAAATAAAATCCTAAAAAAAAAAGTTCTTATTTTAGTTCAGTGTTGCATGTTCTAATACATTTGTACTTGATTCAGCCTCTCTAGATTACAAAGAAGAATGGACCCCAGGTATCTTAATAGCTCAGGTATCATATTTTTATTCTGCTTCATAATTAACGGGTTTTGACGACGATTCAGGGTCAAGGTTTGGTTAATCTTCCTTTTTAAGGGAAGGATGGCACTTAAAAACTAATCTACATATCATTTTTCAACAGGTATATAAGGTCAAAATACATTGTAAGTCATATTGAGATTGTAAAATTAATACACCCAAAAGAAAGGAAAATCTGGCAGGAATAAGTTAGAGAGCATCTTATATATGAGAGAAACTGGAGGTCACCCTGATTATTTCCTTTTTCAGCATGCTAGGTTAAGCAGTGGTTATTAAAGCCTGTATGAAACTTTTATGAAATTTTTATTTATTTATTTTAAAGATTTTATTTATTTATTTGAAAGAGCACGCAAGTGAGAGCACAAGCAGGGGGAGCAGCAGAGTGAGAGGGAGAAGCAGACTCTCCCATGAGCAGGGAGCCCAATAGGGGGATCAGGACCCCGAGATCATGACCTGAGCTGAAGGCAGCCGCTTAACTGACTGAGCCACCCAGGCGCCCCCTTTTATGAAATTTTTAAAAGTACATAAAATAGTATCATGAGAAACATAAGCAGTGAGAGCTCAAACTTTAAAGTCGGACAGATCTGAGATCTACTCCTAGTTCCCCTACCTAATAGCTGAGCAAATTAAAGCAAGTTACTTAACCTTTCCTAAGCCTCAATCTCTTCACCAGCAAAACGAAGAGAAGTGTATTAGGCAAGGTAGCTAATTACTGTAAAATACAGCATCATAATTTCAGAGGCATAATTTAATAAAACAAGGTGTTCCTCACCATGTTTGGATGACATTTCTGCAAGGATTAATTTGGGACCCCAGGCTTCTTGCATTTTGTGGTTTTGACCTCCTCTAAATTCTTTGAAGTTTTCATTTAGCTGGTAAGTATGGAAAGAAAGAGAATATGGAGCATATGTAGGATGTTCTAGAGGTTCTGTGGGCCAAACCTTAAATGGCTTTCATCATTTCTATTCATATTCCACTGGACAGAAATCAGTCACATGATCCCGACTAATCACGAAGGAGGCTGGGAAATACAAGGTGTGTGGTGTGAAATAAAGGAAACAGACTTTGGGGAACACAAAGTTCTCTCTGCCACCTAAGGTCATGAAGTCGTTTCAGGGTTTAACTGAGATAATGCATGTAAGTAATGTGCTTAGCACAGGGTATGCCACCAACAAAGTTACATGTTCCTATCATTATCACAAGTGTGTATGCTGAAAATGTAAATAAAGGTCCCACAGTTGGAAGTAGAGTATTTGCTTGGAGGTCCTAGTAAGAGAACTCAGATACATTTAAATGAGAGTCCTGACCTTTTAAAGGTTATGATCTTTAATTCATTTGGCAGCATCAGAAGATATAAACAGAAAGATGAGGGAAGACGGGGATGCCAAGGTGTTCATATCAGCTTAGCTAACAGATCATCAAAATATTATAATTTAAACAACCCTGATTTCCAAGAAGAGTGAGAATAAACTGGTAGATTCTTTGGCTTTGGGAATGAGCGTAAGTGAAGTAGTAAGGGGTAAAAATTCTGGTTAATTCTGTCTTCCACATTCTTTTTCTCTCTTACTATCTTACTTTTAAGTTTAGACATCTTCAAGATTCTTCAGGTGCAGTAAGTTTTCTTTGCCCCACTTATTTCTCCTCTGCTGCCATTTAAAATATTGCAAGCAAGCTCTAAGAATAGAGACCATATTTGTCTTACACATTATCGTACCTTTGCATCTAGCAATACCTAGCATAGAGTATGCAGGCAAGAAGAATTTGTTGAATAAATGTCATTTATATTCGTAGTTGCTTCAAGTTTTGGTGAAAGGGTCTAGATAAAGTACTGGAAAGACAAGTTTTTAAATCTTGCTTATGTCACCATAGTATCTGTAGGATTCTGGGACTTCTAAGACTTAACTTTTTTTTAAATAAAAAAAAATTATATAAGCACTTAACTCCTACAACTTGTTTTTTCCCCTTACATTAAATAGTACAGTCCTTTTCAGAGTTATAGTAATGAGAATTAAATGAAAAATTTATAAGTGTTCCAAACACATAAAAGACACTAAAAGATGTTTTAAATGGTTTCCTTTTCCCCCTGGATACCAACCTCCCTACAGCATACTTGGTAATTTGAGAGACTAGGAAATATTAAGTGCTATTCAAATTTTTCCTTCTGTTTTTGTTTCTGTTCACTCGTAATTAAAGCACATGGACCTTTAAGTTGGTAATCAAAGTAAAGAGCTTATCAGTTCTCAAAGGGCTGATGAATTCATTGTTAGAATAGTATACAGCACCTAGAACAACAGTGCCTACACACAGTGGGTGTTCAATACAACATTTTTGTGAATGAATTAATAAAGTACTGAAATAAGGATGATCCTCCAGATGGATAATTACGGAATGTACATGCTGTGTGAAAAATAGGCAGGTTTTATCCAATGAGAGATTTGGAGTAGTGTTTCCAAATGGGTGACTTCTAAGTGTTTTCATTCATTCATTCATTCATTCAACTAGCATTCTACTGTGTGTCTACTATGTATCAGCCACAATATTAACAAAAAGATATCTTTGTGCCTCATGCTAGCACAAAAAAATTATAAAAATAATTAGTAGGAGGATGTATAAGATACTACATGAGTAACAGAAATAAACCACTGACTATTTACGAGGGTGTGAAACAGCATGGCATATCCAGTAGCGTGACAGTAGCTGGAGTGCATGTAGAGGACTGGAGAGAGATAAGGCTCAAACTATACTTAGGTAGGGGCTAGATCATGAAAGGCTTTATACGCCAAACTGAGAGTCCTAAATTTTATCCTCTAGAGTAGTGCATGGGGTGCTACTGAAGGGTTTTAATGCAAAGAAAAGATACATATTTTAGATTCAGAAAGATCTGGATTGGAGAGTTGAGGTATTAGAGAGAAATCAGCTAAGAAGTTATTAGCACAGTCTACATGGGAAAGAGATCATAAATCATAAAAGCTAAGGCTTTTATGGTTCATATTAACTAAGGCAATAGACGTGGTGTTAGAAAGAAAATGGGTTTGAGGGATATAACTAGATTAGGCTAGGTAAGAGAAATAAGAGAGAAGGAGGGCTAAGAATGAGTCACGGTTTTCTGACTTGGACTTCTGGGCAGGTGGTGAGAAGATGATCCACATGGATTAGAGATATGGAATGGGCGAGGACAAGAGTCATTTTTGGCCATAGTGAGCTTGAAGTATCCGTGGGACAAGTAAAGATATTTCTTGAACAGACCAAGGAAAGTAGAACACACAGAAAACTTAAGTATATAGGACAGGGCAGGTAGGCCCATCAGTAATTCCTACCCTTAGAGTATTTTCCCATCATCTTTGGAATTTCTTCATAGCTTTCAGTTCACCACTGTACATAAACCTCTATAATGATCACTGATTATTTACTTATTCAGAAACTTGTAAAATGCATCCTTGAAAAAAGTACAGTTATAATATTATCCTATAATTCATAGTAGTGCAAAAAATACAAGTTTCCTGCTGTGTACTTAGGAATAACTTTTACATTTTCCCTAAGGTTGAAATATTTAGCTATTGGCAGCCAAATGCCATGCTCATGTTGACTTACTTCAGCAGGAGGTTTATTAGTGCAGATGCTCAGGTCAACTGGTAATTCACTCAATGGAATCCACAGAAGGGTAGCAAGGATGGCACACAATATGCCTTAAGGACTGGTGACTATACTGCACAATGGACATAGGGCAGCAAACTGGGAACCAAACTGTAGAGGACTGCAGATGCACTGAAGGAAGTCATTACCATCTTGTGAAATATGGGACTGGCTTGACAAAGGTGAAGCCTGCTGGTTTAAGACTGTATGTTCTTGGCAAACCATGGTGCTGCAGAATTTCACCAGCCATAATGAAAAAAGGGGGGGAAGGGAATGGGAAGAGACCACTAAATCTGTGATATGATACATAAAATGTTAACTATTAGCTTCGCATCTTCTGAGAGTCACCAGATTGAAGCACGAATTTTGGATTTGGCTAGCAGATGGTGTACACAGACTTTTGGAGTATGTTAGCATTTCATTTGAAAGTAGCAAGATTACATAGGACTATCACCGTAATTTAACATTCATAGAGATTTTAAAATTTATCCCTAAATTAAATGTGGCCCTAATTAATTTTTTAAGGCTCTGTTAAAGATATGGATCTCATAGAACAGATCCGCAGGATATAGTAATTCCTCTAAAATGTCTACAGGTCGGGTGTCAGTGTCTCCTTTCCCTGAAAATCTGGCTTACCCAAGAGAAAAAAGGCCAAATGGAAGGAAAAACTAAACCCAGGGAGATGGCAAGTAGTGATGTCTCAATTCTTTGAATGGGACTTCTCCATTTACCAGCCTTCTCACTTCCTTCTATGGTCTGGACCTTTAATCACCTCAGCAGTCAGCCTTGTAGGGTCAAGCTAATCTCTGTTGACATCATCCTACTACTTCCCTTTTCAAATTCCAGTGAAGTTATGTGTTTCCTGTCCTATTTGACACCCAAGAGAAAGAATACAGATCGGTTAGTATCTAAATTTAGTCCAGCAGTAGCGTGTCTGAGTTTTCAGAGGAGAGATAAACAAAAACAGGTGACATTTCCAAGCCTTGCAAGAAAATGGGGAAAAACAACAACAACAAAAAAAACTCCCCAACCCTCCTGGGGTAAGTAAGCAGGGAGAGCTTCAACAGTTTCACAGTAGGGAGAGGCCTGCTGGCCAGGCTCAGAAAATGGGCCGACTGAAGCGTTTTCCTTTTCCATAAAACCAGGAGGACAGCTTTGGGGCGGAAGGTCCCTCAACACAATCTTGACTCAGCCACCGAAGTCCGGAAAGCCGGAGCCCTGACAGCCCCTTCCCCACGCCAGGCTGTGAAGGCGGCCGCACCTCCTCTTTGTCAAGCCTTTGGTTTCAAACACTGGCACCAGGAGACCCTTGGGGTGGGAGAGGGGAGAAGCAGACGCCACTCCCTAGCCCGCCCCCGGTGCGCCGGACTTGCCGCCCCTCCCCCGCCCCACCTCCCCTCTGTGACCCCCGCGTCCCGCCTCGGGCGACCTGTTGGCAGGGAGCGTCACGTGACGCGGCCGGCCGCGCACTGCCCCGGGGCGGGCCTCCTGTTGCGCCCGCCGGGCGGGTTCCATCACGTAACGCGCGGGCGCCGCCCCGCACTTCCCTCGCGGAGCGAGGGAGGGCGGGCGTCGAAGAGGAAAGAGAAGGGAAAAGGGGCGGGAGAAGGAGACGGAGGGGCGGCGCCCGAGTCACGTGACCCGGGACAGCCCGGAAAGCTCCGAGGAGGAGCCTGGCGCCGCCATTTTCCTGCAGCTGCCTGTCCCTCTTGCCCTGCCCGGCTCCAGCTGACCAGGGAAGGGGTGGGCTGAGCTGAGGCGGGGGCAGGGGAGTGCCCGACACCGTGCCTGACCCCGCGGGTGACACGAGCCGGTTCTTTCCGGGCTGGGTGGCTGCGCGCGGCCCTGAGCCCCGCCCCAGGCCGGCAGGCGGAGAAGGAGCCGGTGGGGGTAGGGGGTGCGGTGGGGGGTGGGGGTCCTCCGGCGCTTGGGGGTCCCAGTCCCCGCCGGCTGCCGAGCGGGAGGGGTGGCGGAGGAGCCGCAGAGATGTCTGGCCAGAGCTTGACGGACCGAATCACCGCCGCCCAGCACAGTGTCACCGGCTCCGCCGTATCCAAGACAGTATGCAAGGCCACGACCCACGAGATCATGGGGCCCAAGAAAAAACACCTGGACTGTGAGTGAAGCCGACCGCGGCCCCTGTCCCCGCGACCCGCGTTCTTCCCTCCTCTTTTCTTACCCCTTGAGCTGCCTCTTCCTTCCTGCGTCTTGTCTGGCACGGCGGGTCCTGTGGTGCTCCGAGGTGTGTTCTTTTTGCTTCCATCACACCTGCCTTCACGGCTTCCGTTCCCTGTCTAAAAATTCCTGATAAGCCACTCCCCCACCCCCGGGTACCTAGAGGACCCTCGCTTTCTTGCCCTGTGCGCCACGAAGCCCCATCACACTCGACCAACTTGCCTCTCCACCTAGCTTCTCACCTCCCTGCCGCCTCTGTCTACTGCAGCCTTCTGCTCTTTCATCCCCCTCCCCGACCCGTGCAGCCTAGTCGCCGTCTCCCGAGCGTCTCTCCGCTTGCTACCGGTCTCACTGCCCCATTGTTTCCCCATTAGCCTTCGGGTTCCGTAAACGCCCGGTTCCGTGGACCTAGATCCCTATTTCTCCGCAGTCCTGAAGGCTGCCTCCCTTGAAGTGATTCCCACTTCCTTTGCTCCACTAGTCTCTTCTGCCCCTTCCCTTCTCGGGTTTTTCTTCCAGCTTTCCTCTCCCATTTGGGTTACATTTATTTGCCTCTGTAGCTTCAGTTAGGTTCCTTCGCCTCATTTTATGGCAGATACATCATACTCAATATCCGACTCTTATCCCAGATTACTTACTTTGTGGGAATGAAAGTAAAGGTATTCCTTTTGGTGTAGGGAACGCTTTATGAGAAGTTGGGATTTTTAATTGCCTTTGGTGGAATTTAATCATTCTATTTTCATGCTTTTTAGATGAGTTGTGAATATCAGATCCCCCCACCCCCCGGTTTCTTTTTTAATGGGGTCTGGAAAAGGATTGGCTGATAGTGGTATCATTTCCTGGAACTGTTAACCCTGGCGGTTTGAATTTAGAAGGTTGAGTATGAAGTGTACATTATTAGAATAAAAAATGGATTAGTATCAAACCTACAAATAACATACATCTCTTAAAAAATGCTAAAAAGGTGGTTGATGATGCTTGAGTTTGGACACCTTTTTAATTTAAGCTGGTTTTCTCGGGGGACCAGCTTCTCTTATCCGGCATAGTATTACTCCATTCACTAACTTACATACAATTACCGTAGCTTAACTCCTCCCAACTTTTTCCAAACCTGGAAGCCACTTGTAATATCCTCATTTTTCTTTCCTTTACCTGGAGGTACAAAGCTCAGTGGATTACTCAAGCTTTGACTCAGTGAGTGACCTAAAACTTTCAGGAAAAAACCCCAGAGAAATAGGCACAATAATAAGTTCCTTTTTAAAATGGCAACTGGACACATTAGCCTGACTGACTTTTATTCTCATGGAAGTTACTTTGCTTTGCTGTTTGAAACAGGAGTGAGCAAGGCCTGAAAGGGAATTCACTCACAGAAGTCCCGTTCTGATTTCTCTTTTGGACTTTGGCTGTAAGGTCTGCACTTAAAAAAAAAAAAAAAAAAAAAAGTACAAAATGTGAATTCTTCCAAGATAGTTTGCTCATGAAGTGCTGTTAGAACAAGTTATTGCTACAGACAAACCCAGTATTCATTGTGACTGGTTCCTTTGCTGTGGAAAAGTTAAAATCATTACTGCTTGATTCTCCTCTAATGAACTGGTCATGCAGGCTGCTTTTAACTCTCAGTCCTTGCCTGTTTAGAAAATGCAGAATATATTTAAATGGTGACACTTTTATACATGGAAAATTCTTTAAAATGAGTTGTGAAGCCATATGCAATTTTTTGATTATCTGATATTTGGAGCAGACAGTTTTACTGTTTACTTCCCTTGAAGTGACTACTTGGTTTGCTGTAGCCAATCTTATGGTTTGACCTAACACTGTTAATTCTTGTTGTTTTTTATTTTTCTTTTTGGTGATGGGGGGTAGAAAAAACTTAACTGTAGGAACTATTTTCCTTTAACTCACTTCAGAATGATAAATTATATCAAATATGTATAGCTTTCAAAAGTCTTTAAAAAGGCTTTTGCATTATTTCAAATGTAGCAGTACTTTTAACACATTGCCAAGAAGGGTAGAAAATAGGTTAGATAGGGTTAGGAGGGTGATATTTGCTTGTGGTTTTATTAGTGCTAGCCTTTTTTCTTGTAATAGCAGCTGCTGCAGGTGCCAAATGGGATTAGGTTTGGAGAGTAAACTCAAATTTGTAGTTCTTTTCTACCAGTGCTGTATTTATGAACTCATATTTTAGAACTTGAATATTCTTGGTAATGTGTGATTTTTTTTTTTTTTCCTTTAAATCCATATAAGTTGCTACTACTCTAATACTTTGAAGTAAGGTTTTAAAATACTCTTTTCCCCTATATAGTTTTAAATGCCCTTGTAACAAGTTTTTAATAACGGCATAAATTTATATTAAGTAAAGTTTGGCCAATCAGTGGTTTTACTAAACACCTTCCTCCCCCACACACTTCAGCATGCTTCCAGAAAATTAAAAAGGCTTTCACAGACAGTTCTGTGTCTTGACACCATGAACTTCAGGCTCTAATGTAGAGATAATTTTTTCTCTTTTAGGAATTTTTCTTTCTGGTGAGGGCTTAGATCTCTTGCACGTTTTAATATCTTGAATGACTGTTGCCTCGTTAGTTGAACTTTGTGAAAGCAATTTCATTTTTTAAATGTTAGTATATAACAAAAATATGCCCAGGACTGTTTTTTTTCCTATGGGCCTTTAGACTGTGGAGGGGGTTTTTGTGTATTTCACCAAGGTGTTTCCATAATAGGAAGTGATTATTACAATCTAGGAATTATGGCTTAATTCATACTACATTATATACTTGTTTTACAAAGATCTTTTGCTTTGCCTGTAGGTGTCTGTAGGTAATAGAGTTAACTAGGGTCCCTAGTGTGAAGAGTTGTCCAATTTGAAACATTTATGTAAAAATGAACACGATTTGCATTTAGTTTCAGGCCTCTAATGGTCATAATCAAGGTAGAAGAATAGCAACCCTTAAGTTGGAAAGACTTCAGTTTGCCAGGCACTTATTAATAGTTATCTAATTTAATCCTCTCGCATGGCTATGGGAGAGGCAAGCCATATGCTTAGGATGTAATTTTTAACTCCATTTAAAGAGGATATAGAATGCTTCAAACATCCATAATTATTAAAGTATAAACAAAATATAATTTTTATTTTTTATTTATTTTTTAAGAGAGGGGTAGGGGAAGGGCAGAGGGAGAGGAAGAGAGAATCTTAAGCAAGCTCCACTGCCAGCACAGAGCCCAACACGGGGCTTGATCCCACGACTCTGATCAAGTCTGGACACTTAACTGACTGAGCTACCCAGGTGCCCCAAAACAAAATTTTTAAAATTTATAAATTCTTATTTTAAAAACCATTCTTATTTGACTTCATAATCTTTAGTCTTATTTTGTTTTTTGATAGGAATACTTAATTTTCTTTTTTCTATGTTTGTTTAATTTACTGTCCTTGGGCATTTACATTCTAATATGTTGCACTGAAATACAATATTTATGTTAATGGTAATAAAGGCTTCACTTTTTTATCTGTATTTTTTCCCACTTAATTTCCAGGGACACTTCATTCCATCCATCATCTTAAATCTTGAGAACAAATCAAGATCTTGTTCTTATTAAGCACCCATTATTAGTGTATCTCTGTAGTAGATGTAATGTGGGATTTGTGTGTTGTGTGCTGGATCTATACCTTGCCTACATTTAATTATGGAAATAATATTTTTTAAAGTAAGAATTTGTGAATATATTGAATATGTAGAAGGTGGAATTTGTATTTGGATTAGTAGTTTATATAACCATTGAAAATGTATGTAAAATATCAAAAAGTACCTGAAATCATTACCTTTTTAATCAAATGTATTGATTTATGACTTCCATTGGGTGCTTAGTTCGCATTTTGTTGAGAAGGTATCTGGTAACTGGGATCCGATTTGCAAGAAGATGCCTGTGAGAAAGAGATTAAGTGGGAAATCTGCCCCAAGATGTGTCTTGTTTAGAAATAAAGTAACTGAGGCTTTCCACATGGATCTTCTTTTAAAGAAGCAGTTGTTTTGTGGTTAATGTGTGGACTTCTTATTCTTTCTCATAAGAATTAACCATATGATTTATATTTTCCCTTTTCATGATTTAACCTATTTTGTCCCTTACTATTTAGTCTTTAATAGTTCTGAAATACAGAAAATAATAATGGAGTCAAATAGGTCAAATGCCTGAGGTATGCAGTAGAACTACACAAATGTAATTTTTCTCCTCCTTGATATATACAGCTATGTTTCTGAATTGTATGTATTTTAAAAGAGGAACTCAGAAGAACACTTGATATATAACCAGTTTGGTAACTGCCTTATTCGTAATTAGCAAATTAATTCTCAAATACCTTCAAAAAGTACTTAGGCATCACTAGTGGATTTGTTATGTTTAAAAATACTAGACTCCAGGCATCTATTTTTTATTCTTATAGGAAGGCATTTCATGTTTACTGTATATTTTATATATCTGAATGATTTTTAAAGGTGTTTTCAAATTTAGAGTGGTAAATGAGAAGTAACACTTCATAGGAGGTGACTAGGCTTTTTTTCCCCTCATTTGATTTGTGAAACACTTGTATGAAATATTTAATTAGATGGTTTAAAAGTACATTAATAGTTAAAAAGTAATATATTTTAATTAATTACTAGAATCACATTATTTTAAATAAAATTCTTTTGACCCTGATTATCATTTAGAATATTGGATGTAAAAGGTTACCATAATGCATAGAAAAGAGCTTCTCTTCTATTTCCTTTATTTCTAAAATGCTTAGTTTCAAGATTTCCCCTTTCAAATCAAAGATGTAAGAAAAATAAACTTAAAGGCTTCTTGGCAAGAGGTTAGAGCCCTACCAAGAAGAAATAGGGTTAGGTTTTCAAAGTACAGCCTTAGTATTTGCTCTTCCTGTTCTTTTGGTGGCTGAAGTGGCATTTCCGTTACTTTGTGTTCTGTCTCAGTGTGTTCCCCGTTAAACTGCTTTATACATTTCTCTAGAGAATTGAAATTTTTGGATTTGACCTTTCAGAATTTTATATGTTCATTGTGTATATGGTTCTTTTAATGGAGAAACATTTCCGGGTAGGCAGATTTTACTAATGATAATTCTTTAGAAGGAAATTCTGATGAACCTAAACCTTTGTATTAATATGTTTAGAGTTGTAATTTGCCAGATTATGGGAATACAGTATTAAGAATTTTTCAAGTTACACTAGAATGTAGTGGCGGTACAAAATCTTTGTATTTATGCATTGATTGATTTTATATATTATTTAATATTTATTTGTGTTTATTTTGTGTTGAGCACTGACTGTACTAAACACTTTTCATTGACTTTATTCCTTTCAACAACTTCGTGAGCAAGATTTTATTATTATCACTGTTTTACTGAAGAATAAGCTAAGGCTCTGAGAAGTTCAGTAATTTGCTCAAGGTCATAACCAGAAAGAGGAGAACTGGGATTTGAGCTCAGGTAGTCTAGTATCAGGTTTGTGTTTTCATCTCAGTGTGACGTTTTAGTAATGCTTTTCTGTTCCAGGGAATGAATAAACCATGTTCGTTTATTCATGGCAGTAGTTGTTGAAGTGTGGTCCTGGCACTTATGGGAGTTCCTAAGACACTTTCAGCTCATTTGTGAGGTCAAAACTATATTCATATGCTAAGACGTTATTTACTTTTTTTCGTTTTTGGTTCTTTCACAAGTGTACGGTAGAGTTTTCCAGGTCCTATGTGATGTATGATATTGCAACAAGATTGAATGTAGTAGCAGATATGATAATCCAACAGTTTTTTATTAAGCCAGACAGTAAAAAGCTTTGCAAAAAGGTAAAACAGTACTGCTGTTCTAAATTTTAGTTTTGGAAAATATAGTTACTTTTCATGAAAGTTGTTAACGTGGGGGGGAGGGATAGGGTGGCTGGGTTATGGACATTGAGGAGGGTATGTGCTATGGTGAGTGCTGTGAATTGTTTAAGACTGATGATTCACAGATGTGTACCCCCTGAAGCAAATAATACATTATATGTAATAAAAATAAAATAAAATATATAAAAAATTGTTAACATGGAATGAGATCTATTATTTTAAAAAGAATTAAGAGATGATTTTTCAGTTTTAATTCCTAATACAGTAAATATCGATTGAGAAAGCCCACATAAACAAAATCTTATCAGGGTCCTCAATTTTAAGATTGGAAAGGTTCTGAGACTAGTAAATGTAACACTAAGGAAGAGTGTATATTAGCAGAAAAGAATACTCAGAGCGGAAGTAGATTTAAGAGGTTCTTTAAACTGAGTAATTTGGTAGGTAACAGTGACCCAACCTTAGGAGGACTTTGAGCGAAAGATGTGGCATTAATCCTTTATGTCATACTGTTAAGTAGATTGGGAGGAAAGTGCAATGTGACTTGGAAAGGAGACTGCTGGGGGCAAAAAGAGTCTACTAATTCTTTTCCTAAAACGCCTTAATAAAGTCCATCATTAATTGGGACTCCTGATCCATTTTTCCTCGCCTTTTTTTTTATTTTCTTTTTTTTAAAACATCTAAGCTATTCCTTTTCAGCCCCTCACTTTAGTTACCAATTGTGTCAAAATAAGTTCTTGACCCTTAGACTATTAGCCTGGGCACATACCATTCTTTGGACACAGAAATGGTTTCTTCTCTGTCAAAACAGATACCTCCCTCCTTTTAAACGTTTTAAAAACTAACTTGCTTTCCTTAACACTCATAGTTAAAGTAGCCTCTTTTCCTAAAGACATTACTGAATAACTCCCCCTGATCCTGTCGTTCCAACCTTCTTATCACCATTTAAAGTTTATAATTTTGTTTAAACTATAGTTAGTATCATGCTTTTGTATATGTTTTGGGTTCATCCGTGTTTTCTCTGTAGAATAGGAACTGTACCTTTCTGTGCTGTTCTGTATCTCTTCTCGAAGTACCTAATCAGTGACCCTGTGCGTGCTTGGTAAATATTGCATGATTACACATAATCTCTCTTCACAGGTCAGACTATTCCATGAACAACTTTGGGACACAGTATAGAGATCTATTGCAATAAACATTCAATAATATATTTATGGTGATTTTCTTAGTTGCAGGGAATGGTAATTACCTGCTTTCAAAATTAAATGTAAAAGTCGGTAGCATTGATTAAAAAATGTAAAAGATGGCTGTGTTTCATGGAACCCAGGAGGCATTAAGAGGGTTAGTTTTGTTTAAATAGTAGGTGAGGTTATCAAAATATTGTCTCAGGAAAAAAAAAAAAAGGGAGTTGCAGTAAAACTGTATTGAGGCATGTTTTTGAGGATCTGTTCTTGGAAGTAGAAATTCAAGAATTAAACAGGGGACCAGCAATAGATTTGAAATGTTTATCAGAGTTGGTTCCTCACACAACTCCAGGAGGTCGTGATCACATTGTAGTATATGTGCAGGGGGCCTCCAGAGTACTAACTGCATGGCAGACTCATTTTAGATGTAAGGAAGGATAAAGTACACTTAATGTCAAAATGCAAAAGGAAAGAAATGATTGTTTTAGGATGAGTCTTTATGAGATATGAGGCAAGTGTTGGAGAGGAGTAGTGATGGTGTGATAGTAGAACCATTAAATCTCAGCTATAAGTTGATTCTAGGGGCAAGTGGGGATTGCTGAAAGTTTTCTCTGAACACTTGGAATTCTAGCAGTAATTTCCAAAATGGTGCTGATATTTGTAGTCATAAACTTACTACTTGAAAGCATCCAAGGGGCTCTAATTTTACTCAAGGGACACTTGTTCCAAGTGGTGGTTGAAGCAGCTAGCATTACTTTCCAGATTTCTTCTAAAGATTGTAGGCATACTGTACAAGTGACTTCATACTTATACTTAATGTACATGTTTCTACTGGTTATAGAGCTTTTCATATGACTATAAGCTCTGAATAGGGTTGTGGTATATGTATGTGATGTTAAAAATTTTATGTGTTATAATAATCAGTTATCTTGTGGATGCCTAAGAAATGTGAATGCACTGTATTTTAAATAAATCTAATGTGTGAAAATCTTATTGTAATTCAAGAATATACCAAAAACTAAGTAGTAGGATGGTATTCACATCATTCACACAGAGTTGGCAGACCCCCTTTAAAAAAAATAAGATTTTTAAAATTTATTTATTTTAGAGAGCAGGCACTCATGGGTGTGCACATGGACAGGGAGAGGAGCAGAGGAACAGGGAGGGGAAAGAATCTCAAACAGACTTCAGACATCCCACAACCCTGAGATCAAGACCTGAGAACCAAGAGTCAGATGCCTGACCGACTGAGCCACCCAGGTGCCCCAGCAGACCCTTTTGATGTACTTGAAACAGTTTGCAGAATTCTCATTCATGCAGGATACTGAATAACTTGACTAATCCAAATCTAATCTCTCTAAATACAGAGATTAAGGAGAAAAAAAGATTTCCTTGTTGGTACTGAGTTAGTTCATTATAAATGGAAATTAGTTAATAACTAATCCAAATCTAATGTGAGAAAGGGGGTTATAAGACAGTGATTTTTTTTTTTTTTTTGCAATTTTTAGTGAGAGGTAATTCACACAACATAAAATTCACCATTTTAAAGTATACAATTCAGTGGCTTTTCGTATATTCAGTGTTGTGTGTAACCATCACCACTGTCTAATTCCAGAACATTTTCCATTGCCTTCAAACGAAATCACATGTCTGTTAGCAATCACCTCCATTTTTTTCCCTACCCTCATTCTTTGGCAACCGTTAATCTACCTTCTGTCTTGGGATTTTCCTCTTTTGGGCATTTCATGTTAATGGAATCATGCATATGTCTAACATCTTTCCCTTAGCTTAATGTTTTCAAGGTTTATTTATGTGGTAGCATATAACAGTACTTCATTTTTTTCCATAACCTAATATTCCCTTGTGTGAATATGCCACATTCTGTTTATCCATTCATCCATTGATGGACATTCAGATTGCTTAGCTCTTGAAACCCATTAAGAATAATACTGCTATGAACATTCCTATACAAGTGTTTGTGTGAACGTGTGTTTTTAGTTCTCTTGGGTATATACCTAGGAGAAGAATTGCTAGGTCATAACAGTTAATTATATTAAATTTTTTGAGAAATGACTGGACTTTTTTCATAGCCACTGTACCTTTTTACATTTCCAACAGCAATGTTAGAAAGTTTCAGTTTTTTTTTTTTTACATTTTGCCAGCACTTGTTATTTTCAGGTTTTTAAAAATTAAAAAAAAATTATATTGTACCCATTCTATAAATCGGTGTTAAGTGATATCATGTAATTTTCTTTTGCATTTCTCTAAGGACTAATGATGTTGAGCATCTTTTTATGTGCTTATTGACCTTGGTATGTCTTTGAAAAAAATGACTGTTCAGATCCTTTGCTCATTTTTAAATTTGGTTCTTCATATATTTGAATACTAGAAGAGTTCTTTACGTTTTCCAGGTGCTTGATCTTCATATGATTTGCAAATCCTTTTTTTCCCATCCTGTGGTTTGTTTTTCCACTGTTTTTGATATTGCTCTTTGATGTACAAACATTTTTAATTTTGAAGTTGCAACTTTTGTTTTTTTCTTTGATTGTGCTTTTGGTATAATAGCTAAGAAACCTTTGGCTAATCTAAAATTACTCAGATTTATACCTAAACTACTCGTACAGAGTCTTATAGTTTTTAGCTCTTACGTTTAGGTTTGATCAATTTTGAGTTAATTTTTGTATATAGTGTGAGAAGTCAGGGAAAATTAAGGATATTTTTTCCCCTTCTTTTGAAATTGTCATAGGGTACAACTCTAGTATGCCCCTGTGTAAAGTGAATATAGAGATTAAGGAGAAAAAAAGATTTCCTTGTTGATACTGAGTTATATAGTTCATTGATAAATGGAAATATTTGAGTCAAACATTCTTTCAGCTGGATGGACCACTTACTCTAATCCAACACACTTTTTTTTTTTTTTTAAAGATTCTCAATATGGTCTTTTAAATGCGTGGAGAGATAATAGTTGTGCGAGTATCAATAAGAAGTTATTTTTGTCTACACAAAATAGTGTGTATGTTTCCATAGTATCTTGTACTTCCCTGTAAACACTGTGTTGTAATTTATAGCTTCTGTAGTTACAATTTTTTTCATAAAGAGCCCTTGAGTGTTGTCTTTACTGTGCTACAAACAGCATATAGCAAGTATGTAGTAAAAATACGCTGAATGAATAAAGGGGGAATGAGGGATGCCTGGGTGGCTCAGTAGGTTAAGCGTCTGCCTTCGGCTTAGGTCATGATCCCAGGGTCCTGGGATCGAGTCCCACATTGGGCTCCT
>CM052884.1:38143564-38187855 GCA_028534135.1 Potos flavus
TAAACTGTCTGTGAAAATCCAAATTTTCTTTTGAAAGTGAAATGTAGGTAAATCTTAATTCATTTGTAAATCTAATGGCCTAAGAGCTAATTATTTTGCGTGACTTTTTTTCTTGGGGAAATTCTGAGTTGAAAATGGAGAATTGTAAGAGCAAATAAATATATTTTTAAATTTTGTGCTTTATTAAAATTCTCTAGGAAACTATGAAAATCTTTTGCTTGCTGTATGAGTAAGAATATGAAGCAAAATTTTGTTTGGGGCAAAATGCAGAGTTCTGTTTAACATTGAGCAGTACCAACAAAAACACTAGTCAGAAGCAGTGAGGTGCTGAGAAAAAGTCATCAAAATCTATAAAAGAATGTAAAGTTGAATAACACTAGATCCTTACATTAAAAGGAACATGAGATCTAATAGTGAAAATATGTAAACAAATAATTGTAATATGTCAAGATAAATATATAATACTTTTTACATAACATTTCAAAGTAGGGGCTGGACTAACAAGTAATTTTGAAGGTTAGTCAAGCTTCATAGAGGAGCTAACAGGGTTTTTAAGGATGAATAGTTGTTTGCCAGATGGACAAAGGAGTTTCTTCTCAATAGGTTAGCAAGTGCAGTGATGTAGAGGCAAAAAAGACCATTATGATGTGTTTGGGGAAAACTTTCAGTAGTTCTGTGTGGTGGAATGCAAAATGTTAAAAGAGGGAAACGAGGCTGGAGAGGGAGCCATTAAAGGTCTTACAGGGGCAGGCGTTACCTTGATAGATCTGGTTTCTTTAGCCCTCCTCCCCAAATCCTCATTTTAGAGTCCCCTTTCCTCCTGCTTATTAATAAGCTGCTTTCCTAGCTTTAGATGCCAGTGCTGTGGAATTGGGGAAGTGTTCTTTCTTTTTCCTAGGTAATTTGTGGTGGTAGGGTCATCGAAAGGGATAGGAAGAAAGAAATGCACAGTCCTGTTGAACATTTGTGCAAGGGTTTAGATAAGCTTGGGATGTGAAATTGAACTTCTGAATATTGTTATACGTGGTGGTTTGGGTTGCTAAATAAAATATGCTACACTGATCTCATGGCTTTTGTGGCTTTGTCTGGAAATTGAGTTTTTTTGAGTTCCAAATTTATGAATGAACTTAAACAGAAAATGTGATGGTGGTCATTATGGATACAAAAGGTTTGATAAACCAGTTAAAGTCAGTAAGATTCTTGGGGACATGTTTGATTTATGTGATTTAACTGCCGATATCTATTTATCTGCAAATGATACATTAATTATTAGTCTTTTTTTTTAAGATTTATTTATTTGAGAGAGAGAGAGAGGGAGCGAGAGGGAAAGAGAGAAGCAGACTCCTCGCTGAGCAGGGAGTCTGATGTGGCCGGAGATCCCAGGATCCTGGGATCGTGACCTGAGCCAAAGGCAGATGCTTAACTGACTGAGCCACCCAGGCAGCCCAGTCATTCATTGATTTTTTTTTAAAGCTGGATCTCTACCAAATAGGAGTTTATTAGTCTTGTGGAAATTAATGTACTCATTAGCAATTGCATATTGAGTGTCTGCTGTGTATCTGAGTTACTGTGTTGAGTTTATTGAGAAATCCAAAAATGACATTTCTGATCATGTCCTCAGTCTAGTAGAGAAGATGACATATACAGATAGTTGTATTATCAGGCAATATGGGATAAAGTTCATATCAAATGACATTGAAAAATCCCAGGAGAGAAAGATACTGCTTTTGATGAGGGGGAGAACTGGACCTTAAATGATAGGTAGTCAGGAGCAGTAGGCATTTGAAGTAGAGGAAACAGCAGGAGCAAACATTTGCAGGTAGGAGGGCTGGAAGTGTGTTTGGGAATGAAGGAGTCTGTTTAATCATAGAGGGTGAATGGAGTCCTTTGGGGCTTCAGGAGGGATAGGTTTGGGAGTAAGAAGTACAGTGGGAATAAGAAGCTGGGATTGTGGATGGAGTATGGATTTTAATCATAAACTTGAGATATATCTCACCTCCATGTAGCTTTAGACTACTGTGGGTAAAGTTGGACCATAGAGCTGATTGTCAAAATTATACTGTATCTTTATGTTCTTTCTCTAGTGTTAAAATATGGAAGACAAGGAGTTTTGCTGATCTTGAAGTTGAAAATGACATTTTGCTGCTTCATGCTTTTTATATTAGCTTGATTATTATAGCTGTGTTAATAGTGGCAATATCTGAGGTTCTTGGGATTCCTGAGTCCAAAGATTGTGCCGGAATTATTGAAAAAATCTTATAAACAGAAATGATATATACCTAATTTTGATCTGGACATAGAGATTTTATGAAAGTTTAAGGAGACTTCAGGCTTCGGTGTTATACAAAATCTAATCAAATCCGTTTAATTAGGACATAACTTGGATTATAGGGATAATAGCTAATAAGATTTAAAGAATCCTTTCTGTCTTGAACCGTAACATAATCCTTATAAAACCTATTGAACATATAGTTTATTAGCTGTGTTGTACAAATACGTAAATTGAGACACTGCTAGTAAAACGATATAGAGGCTAAATTTAATACTAAAATGCAATGAAGAACCTTAAGTGGAAGTCAGGCTGGTTGAAGAACCTCTTACCTCACAGAGGACTCTTAGGGAACAGGCTATTGTTGGGAGAAAGTCTTTCTTTCAGAAGTATAGTTTCATAAATATGTAAAATTACATTTGCAAACAGCAAATTCCTGAACTTCTTAGAGTAAGTTATTAATATGCTTCAAGGGGAATAATCCCTGAACTGATACATGGGAAACTGCCACAGCTCCATTTGACCTTAAAAAAATCCCTTACCTCACTTAAATTGCTTATTTTCTAAATTGCCTCTTTGCTCTGCTGTTCTGTGATGTTATATATTTGTGTCCCTCTAGCTTTTGGGTTCTTGGCTTAGTACATTGGAAACTAAGATTATGGATGGTTTCTGTATGAGCTTTTGCTTCATTTTCCATTGGAGTGTCCCACCTACCACTGTATCATTATTACTTGAAAAACAATTTGAACTTGCGTATCTTATTGTCATTAGGAGGAAGGGGCTGCATTGTTTCCTGTGGCTTTGTTTTAGGAGAAAATTGCCAACAAAAATGTGCCGGGATTATAAATTGATACCTGAAAAAGGGTGAGGATGGTAGTCACAACTTTTGCCGTAGACTGAATGATCTACACTGGCTAATGTCTTGATAGCTGTTGGTCATAATGGAAGATCAGTTGTGGTTCTATAATGGAGATCACTAATCTATCACCGTATGCTCATATGTATAGTAATATCATCTTAAAATTATTTGGTTAAGTGATGAATTTGTGAATTATTTCTCAAAGCTTATTTTTATCCCTTAACTTCATAGAAAATTAACCATAGAAATCTAAGTATTATTATTTCAAAGGTTCTTAATTTATTTGCTTGTTGGAAGGACTTTGTTTCTGAAGTGTATGTATACTATGTACTGAACTAGAACTCTAGAATAAGGTGAAGGTTGCTTCAGTTCTTCTGATGAGCTGCTTACTCATGTTTGGTCTCAACCTTTTTACTCAGAATTTTTGTACATGTAGCTAGTTTTGAGTTGACTTTATTTATTTATTTTTTAAAATATTTTATTTATTTATTTGACAGAGAGAGATCACAGGCAGGCAGAGAGAGAGAGGGGGAAGCAGGCTCCCTGCTGAGCAGAGAGCCTGATGTGGCCGATCCCAGGACCCTGAGATCATGACCTCAGCCAAAGGCAGAGGCTTTAACCCACTGAGCCACCCAGGCGCCCCTTGAGTTGACTTTAAATACTTGTCAAATACAGTGTGAGTTTTCTCTTTGGCCATCTTTTTACCTTGTGTCTTGAAATTAAATAAGACACTTATTGGTGTAGTTTAGAATAATCTTTAGTTGCATTCAGTTCATAATTATATGCAGGAAACTTGTTTTAATAGTTGCTTATACCTTTTCTAACTGCTTAGTTTGTCTGCAGATAGCATCTTTGGAAAGAGAAGGGCGGGATTTTGGAAATCTTATGTGAGTAGCAAACAAAACCAACTTCACTAATTTTGGTTATTAGCTTTATTTCAGGTGATCTGTTATGGGGGGAATTGGTCTAGTTTTGATTTTATGAGGCCAGTGTGAATATTTGTTGGTAAATACAAAATTGAGTCTATTGTTCTGCAGTTTTGTTTTTAAAAATTGCATATTCAGGAGGGCTTTAGGATAGTTGACATTTGATCTTTTCGTATGAAACAGGAGGAGAGTTCTGGTTTGTTCCTTATATGATCACTTTTTCAGATCTGGAAGAGGTAACCACATTATCCTTGTGCCCATTTATACTTTTAGAAGTAAAACTGTTTAATGACTGATAAATTAAGGTTTAGTGGGCAGTATTTCCTCCTTTATTTTTCTTTTCTCAGCATTAGCTTTTGTAACTTTTTTTTACAAACTATTTTGTGTTAGTTACCACATTTGGAATTTGTGTTAGGTATTAATTCAGTATCAAATTTTAGACTTGGTACAGTATAAACATTCGTTTATTTTTGTTCTTCATATTCTTGCAAAGTATGTTTTGATTTGGTGACTTAGAGTGGACCAAAGCATTATTTTCAGATTTTTCACACATCCCGGAAACATCCCACAACACACCTGAGGGGCAATAAAGAACAACCACAGGTACTGAATTAAGAATTAGTTATAGAGTTGCAACTGACAGCTAAGTTAGAGAGCTAGTTATAGAGCTGCTCGGGAGGCTGAGACATTCCCTGACTAACTGTTGAAGGTGCTGTGCAGGGTAAAAACCATTTCTTATCAGGAGATGGAAAACTTTTTTTTTTAATTTTGAAGATTTTTATTTATTTATTTGACAGAGAGAGAGAGATCACAAGTAGGCAGAGAGGCAGGGAGAGAGAGAGGGGGAAGCAGGCTCCCTGCTGAGCAGAGAGCCCGATGTGAGGCTCGATCCCAGGACCCTGAGATCATGACCTGAGCCGAAGGCAGCTGCTTAACCAACTGAGCCACCCAGGCGTCCCGAAGTGCTTTTTTTCTTTGAGTTTCTTCATCACAGTTGTTTTCCTAACTTGGTGACCAACCTGTAGCTTTTGAGCTCCCCCTCCCCCTTTTTTTTAAGAATTGGAAATTATTACGTCTCTGGGTCAAATGACTGAAAAACTGCTTTATGTGTTCCTCTCATGATGAATCATGTAAGCCCTCCTCACCTGAAATCTGGTGAATTGACTTGGTTTTGTAACCTTACTGGCTTTTTAAAGCTTGTGTATAAATTAAAGCTTACAATTTCTGGGACACTTGGAGATGGAGATGTCCAAAACTCTTGAAACCTGTTCCTTGTGAACTTGATTTGAATAATATGATGCTTCCTTATACCTTGTCAATTTCAGCTGATTGTAGCCAGAATGAAGATGATGCTAATGAGCAGAAAATACTATGACAAGCAAGAAGTGGTTACTGTCTGTACTGGGAATTAGATTTGTGAGAGATAAGAAAGATGTATGAATTTTAGAATAGGGAAAGTGATGACAAGACTCAGACTACTTGGAATGAGGAGAGAGAATTGAGAGAAAATATTTGTGTATCTTTATCCCACCAAGATGACTGTTTTAAAGAATCTAGTTTCGGCACAGCCATTGTATTGTGTTACCTTAGATAGGCAAGTATTTAAATCTTCACAAGGGAGATTAACAGAGCATCCCTTGCCTTGTCTGTCACAAGGTTATTTTGTAACAATCAGAAGACTAAGGATATGAAAGAACTTTGCAAAGTATAAAGAGATCTGCATGTATAAAGATTTTGCCACATATGCATGTAACCATGGTTGCACTTCCCAGTTGAAGAAATTGAGTTTTATAAACTTTCAAAAGAAGGTTGTACAGAAATCATTGAGTTTGAGGTGGTTTCATAATACTATATTCGAAAAGTGATGATGGAAAACTCATCAATAAAATAAAATACTAAGTAAAACTAACAAGATCATATATTTCTTTCTTTTTTTTAAGATTTATTTTATTTAATTGAGACAGAGAGAGAGAGAGCATGAGAGGGGAGAGGTCAGAGGGAGAAGCAGGCGCCCTGCAGAGCAGGGAGCCTGATGTGGGACTCGATCCTGAGACTCCAGGATCATGACCTGAGCCAAAGGCAGTCGCTTAACCAACTGAGCCACCCAGGCACCCAAGATCATATATTTCTAATATTGTTTTAAAGTTTATAAAATATTCTAAGTATGTTCCTGTACTATTTTGATAATTATTCCTATTCTTAAAAAATAGGTGAGTGGCTAATTCACATCCCTTGAAGTTATAAATAGTAAATCTGGAGTTTGATTCTAGATCCTTTGCTCATTCTGATGTCACTTCATCCTGTTACTGTATAGTCTTAGCATATGGAAATGGACATGGATGGCACCATTCAAAGAAATGGGAGAGCCTAGAGCAGGACTTTAGTGATAGTGAGATTAGTATCTTCATCATAACTGTTTGAAGCAGAGATTGGAAATGAATAGTACTTATGATAGACTAGTAAGTGTAAGTCAGAAAAGAGCTCTAACAGGGAGAAATGGACTTTAAAAAATAGGAAAAAAACAAAAATAGAAACCCCTTTTCCTCATCTGCCAATCTTGTTCATTCTGGAAGGTATCCAATATAGCAGTGCAACAAAAAGGTGTAGTTAATGATCTCCAGTATTTGTCAAGTTTAGGGAGAGTTCATACTTAAAACATAGTAATTTTCAAAGTAGGTGGGTGGAAGGCCTCTTGGGAGAGCTTTTGTCATCATAGCAAAAGGAAAATTGATGAAAGATTGATATTCTAGAAAAGGGAAAAAGGTAGTTGAATTTTTCTTTGCTACTCGACTAGACCACTTAAGATTTATATTGCCTTCTCATAACAAACCAAGGGGAAGATACAGTATCTCAGAAATTACAGTTAGAATATATAGATTTTATATAGATTTAGATTTCTCAGATATCTACAGTTAAAATATATAGATTTTAAAAATACATGTGATACTATCTTTCTACCTAGAAACAGCTGCTTGCATGAAAGCATCAGCTAAGACTTTTCTCAGATTTTTATTATTAGTATTGTTATCATTGGTACATAGAAGCAGAACAACTAAATAAAAACCCACTGTAAGCATTACATACAATATATGTTGTGTTAAATCGATTGTTTCTATATTCCCTAGCAGCAGAGGTCTGTTTATCAAAATACCTTGTATTGAGCAGTATTTAAAGCCTATATTTAGGGAGAATAAATCCATAATTAACTATGCGGTGTGCAGAATACATTGTGATCATGTCAACATTTAATAGAAGAGGTAATCCTCAAAATATTAAGTCCTAAATTTTTGCTGTAGTATAATTAGGTTGATGACTTTAAACATAGATTTAATCAGATAATAACTTTATTTTGGAATTTAAATAAAACATACCAAATTTCCCATAGTCATACATAGTTATGAAAAAGTTTTTTTTAGATCAGCAGTGTATGGCAAAAGCTTAGATTAAAGATTCAAACTAGTGGGAGTTTTTTTTCCTTTAATTAACATTATTGAGGCATAATTTACATGGAATTTTTAAGTTAAAAAAAGTAACATCTTCAGTCTTAATTCTGGCAGCTTATAAAGCAGGTTTTTATCTCAGGAGATAGCCTTATAAAAAGGCATTTGTCAGAGGATGAAATTATCAGGGTTTTTTAATGGTGAGAAATAAGCAAACATGGGTCATAATGGAATTTTATAAGAACAGTTGTATAGTTATGAAATTTGTGAGGGTGGAGATATTTTTTGTCAAAACACTCCTAATGATTATTCCTTCTTGTAGAAACTTAAAGGCTTAAGTTTAAAACTTTTTAGGAAAAATACTTCTACTTTATCTTATGGTGATTTATTTTTATTTTTTTATTTTTATTTTTTTAAAGATTTTATTTATTTATTTGACAGAGAGAGAGAGATCACAAGTAGGCAGAGAGGCAGGCAGAGAGAGAGGGGGAAGCAGGCTCCCTGCCGAGCAGAGAGCCCAATGCGGGGCTCGATCCCAGGACCCTGAGACCATGACCTGAGCCGAAGGCAGAGGCTTTAACCCACTGAGCCACCCAGGTGCCCCTTATGGTGATTTATTTATCACTCATGTTTCCCACTTATAGAGTATTATTTAAAAACTTGAAGCTGTATAGATAGCTTATTATTTCGTGCTTATCTGTTTCTGGCTATATTTGTCATTACTGTTCATAGCAGTTTGAAAAAAAGTTTTTAGAAATGGCCTTCATATGTTAATGGTTTAGAGGCGTCTTTTGATACCTACTTGCCACAAGTGTGGGACTTAACTATTACTAGTAAGTGACTGGTGTAATTTTGATTCGCTTTTGTTTAATTGTGAAGTATATGAATAAAAAAATGAGATTCCTAGTCCCTACTTATTATCCACATGAAACTAGAGGCTTTGTAGAATCAACAAGAGAAGATTCTGTTCAGTAAGACTTAGGTTTGTCAAGGCCGAAGCAGACATGGGTGACGTAGAATTAATAGGATACCTCCATACTTCCCCACTCTGTAGAAAATGGTAGTTGATCATGGTAGTCAGTTCTATAGGCCTCCAGGCCACTGGTGACACACTACCATTGTTACTGTAATTTTTAAAGTCTCCTTATCCAAAGACTCCTGATTATCATGTATAATTAGCGAACTCCCCAAAAACATGTCCCATTCTTCTTAAGTGCTAAGAAATCCTTAGCACTTATCGCCATCTGATATATATCTGTTCATTTGTTTACTAATTGTTTCTCTGCACTAGTGCGTAAGCTTCCTGATGGCAGCAGCTTTGTCCTCAGTTGCCTTTTTCTAAGTCCTAAGACTATTTGGCATATTATAGAATATGATGAATATTGTAGAATATACAGAATTTCTACTTGTTCATACTAAGGTTTGCAAGGCTGTAGGAAGATGGATCACAAAGATTCTGTTGCTCTAATAGCATTTGGGACATGAACTTGTATTTTCTGGTTGAGTTAGACTGTGGCAGAGAGTCTAACTGCAATTCATTATTCACTCTGACTAGGCAGAATTTAAACTGTTAAGAAAAGCCATGAAAATCTTTTGGGTTCCTATTTACTTAACTTATGTTTTATACCAAGGCTGGGACTGTACAGTATAATTTAGCTATGAGGAGGACTTTTTGCCCATTATTTTCCCTCTACCTCCACCAGTCTTTTGAGTGGAGAAATGGGGTTTTGTTTCACCTATAAATCTATATTTATAGCATCATGTCACACATTGTGGAAGATAGAAGAAAACAATAGATACCTGAATTTATTTTAACAGAGTGAAGAATGAGTCTTGATTGCTTAAAACAGAAAAGGGACACACAGTACAGTCGAGATTATATTCCTGATATTTTTGGATATAGAGGTGAAAGTTTCTAGTATCTTCAACTTCCCAGAAGACCTTAGGCTGATTTTCAGAGAAGAAATTTGAGAATCATTTGCCTAGAGGTTTTTAAATTGAAAGGTGATTTTCTCGGGGTGAAAAAAACAGAATCAGAGATTATTGTTAGGAAAATGCCCAAGGGTTGGGGGATGAGAGGACAAAATGAATAGAGTGGAAACTTGTTTGTGTTTTAGGAAGGGTGAGGAAGAACCAGAATATAGCACCCCTGAAAGAAAAATGCAAATGTGCCAGGAGTTCGTGGTGGTAGTATATTAATTCCTTTGCTACATGTAGATTTTTATTAGGTCACTTATAACTAGGGTGACATAGAATTTATATTCTGAACTGGGTCACTTTTGAGAGTGAAAGGATGTGCTATCTGAATGGGACACAGGGACAACAGGTGTAAGCCAAAACTGTTTCAGGAAAACCAGGACACTTGATCACCCCCTATTAATAACATGCTTTTCTCCAGAATTAGTCCCAGTTCTTTGGACCCCAGATAACATTTTTTCCTGTATGGTATTCTGAACTGCATTTGAGGAGCTTCTTAAACTTTGATTCCTGTTTCTTGGTTTTGTTGGAAGGAAGGAATTCTTTTCATTTTTTCTTCTCCCGCGGACTGTTTGGTGGAGGTAAGTATAGTACTTATGATGAGTTGTTTGTTGACTTTTTTTTTTTTTAACGATTTTATTTATTTGTCAGAGAGAGAGAGAGCACAAGCAGGCAGAGTGGCAGGCAGAGGCAGAGGGAGAAGCAGGCTCCCTGCCAAGCAAGGAGCCCGATGTGGGACTCGATCCCAGGACCCTGGGATCATGACCTGAGCCGAAGGCAGCTGCTTAACCAGCTGAGCCACCCAGGCGTCCCTGTTTGTTGACTTTTTATTTTGCTTAGGAAATTATGTTTTGTGCATTTTTGATCCAGTGTTAGATTACTTTTAAGAATCCTGATTATATCTCCTTAACTGGGCTGATGAAGTATTAGTAAGTTCTTAGAATGTAATACAGAAAGAGTGAATTTTTAATTTTGGCATTTACTCTTAAATTACTTGATACCTGCATGTTTAGTTTCCTACAGGTGGGATGGTAATTCTGAAACTTCCAATCTTCAAAGAAGGAAGGAAAACACCTTGTGTTTATATCGTGGATATATTGTTTTTTTATGTTGGATCACTGTAATGCTTTCATTTTGTTTTCCTGTAAATAAATCTTTTTTTATTCTTATATCAAATGATGTATTTTTATTTTGTTAAGTAATTACCATCTTATATTTTCTGGTAAATTAAAAATCAAAAGAGGTAATAGTTGCCTTTGGGATAGTACTTACTAAAATATGATTCATCTCATCTGTGAGAGCCTTCTTTGGAATCTGGGATGGGACTAGGGTGTCAAAGTTTAGAAATCACTTTGGAGTACTAGAATCCTAAGCCGATTCAAAATTAAGGAGACAAATCTGAATCCCTCCAGTCTTGCTACAGTGGTATTGTTTTTGCTGTACAGTCTGTCATCTAGTGGTAGGAATGCAGAATACACCAGAACAGGAGAAGCTGTAAGTTTTCAGACTTTTTTTTAATATTAAGAAAGCTTACATAGTAGGCTAAAACATTTTGATAATGGGGGGGAAAGATGACCTTTTTACTTGAAAATATAAATCAGTAGTAGTGAATTCGGAGAGTATTCAAAGAGTATATGTTTTTTTGTGGAGCATTTTTATGACTTAAACTTTCTTCTGCTCTTGTAAGATTTATGTATTTATAACAGATTTGTTGGTGAAGAGGCAAATGCATAAACAATGATAGATGATTTTAAGAAACAGTAGGTTGGACTCATTTGAAAAAGATACTTATATTGATTAAAATTTTAGAGCAACTATGTAATGATTCCATTAACTAAAATGATTTATTTTACATTTTTAAAATTAAAGTACAGACAATTCAGCAAACTTGGCTTGTGTTCAGCTATGATCTCAGAGGCTAAATTTCCCCTAGATAGTGAAAGAGTATCTTAGGTTTGGCTTTGTTTACCTAGCTTCATCTGAATTCTTTGTTTTCTTAGGTAGTCCCTCTTTAGTTCCACTTCTTTCCTCTCCTACAGATATAGAGGGGGTCAATCCTTTCTTGTTACTGTCTAAAGTGTTCTGAAAGCACCAACACTTGACACTTATGTGGTGTATCCCACATACACTGCAGACTTAGAATACTTCCTAAATCTATGTCGAAGTTTTTTTTTGTTTGTTTGGGGTTTTTTTGACAGTATAAGCAGGGGCAGTGGCGGGGAGAGGGAGAAGCAGACTCCCTGCTGAGCAGGGAGCCTGATGTGGGACTCGATCCTAGGACCCTGGAATCATGACCTGAGCTGAAGGCAGCCACTTAACCAACTGAGCCACCCAGGCTTCCTGTGTTAAATTTTTTATTCCTCTTTTTAAAAAACTGGTTTCTTTGGGTGGCCTCCATAAGCATATGAAATTAGCACTGAGGGGAGGTCTTTTGGATTAATGTATGTTCAAAAAAAAACTTTGTTTAAAATAAATAGGGATAGCCAGATAATGAGAGAATTTGTAATGGCTTGCTTATAGCAACTTTTCTGTCGAATAGTTTTAAGGAAAGAAAACCTCTTGTTTTACATGGTGATTAAAAAATTCAGTCGAAAGGAAAGAAAAATTGGGGCACCTGCCTGGTTCAGTCAGAAAAGCACGTAACTCTTGATCTCTTGATCTAGGTGTCATGAGTTTGAGCCCCACCATGGGTGTAGAGATTACGTGAATAAATCTAACTTAAAAAAAAAAGGGAAAGAAAAACTTACTATGGCATAAACAGGTTAAATATAGTATGTACTCTTACCAAAGCGTTATCTTTACATTTCTTAGTTTTCACATGTGTGAATCTTTTGTTCATTCATTTTGCAGAGAACCTAGAGTGACAAAAAAAGCATATCTAGTTGTGCTAACAGATTGGTTTTTCCTGCAGCTGCAACTTACGTTTTTTGGTAAGATGGGCCTTTGCCTTTCTTTGTGGGTTCTGGTGGTAACTTAAGGTTCATCTACCATGGTGAGAGATGGAACTTGTGTTCACAGTATTGGCCTACCTCTGGAACAGTGGCTACCAGATTTTCAGCTGTTATACCATGCAGCTCTTGTGCGTGTACCACCTTGTCACATGCTTGTAGAAATAAAAGAACACATCAGGGCTGTCCTTTCTGCCATTGATCATGGTATTCCACAAAGATCTGGAATGTCCTTGTACCTGTGACTTAGCTCCTTTAACTTCGTAGTACTTTTATCAAAGCCATTGGATATCTTTTTAATACTTTGAAATGTACCCTTTTCTCCTCTTTCAAATTAACTCATCCTTGTAATTTTTTCCCCCAATCCTTGTTCTTGTATGAAACATTCTGTGGTATGTGAGTCTTCCCCTAGTTTTTACCTTCACATCCAATTAATAAGTTGGTATAGTATTGGTATTTGCTGTGTGACATGAAATGTGCTTATTGAGATTTGTAAAATTATGGAAATAATAGCTCTTTTACATGTCGATTTTGACTACTTGTTCATGTATAACTTTGTTGCTGAATAATTTTTAAAAGTGTTCAGTTCTGGGCGCCTGGGTGGCTCAGTTGGGTAAGCAACTGCATTTGGCTCAGGTCATGATCCCAGAGTCCTGGAATCAAGTCCTGCATCAGGCCCAGCTCCACGGGGAGTCTGCTTCTCCCTCTGACCTTCTCCCTTCCTCTCATGCTCTCTCTCTCTCTCTCTCTCTCTCTCTCAAATAAATAAATAAATAAAATCTTTAAAAAAAAAAAGTGTTCAGTTTTTTCTGCATCAGCCAGTTGAGGAACATCAGTACATATCTGACAATCTACACTTTTAAAAAATGGAATCTTACTCTGTGATGTTCTTTAACATGGCTTTGATTTAATGTGCCGTGAACATTTTCCCGTTAGCCTTTTTTGCCCTGTGTTTGTTGGCCTTGTATTTCATTGTAAGACTGCTGTCTTTACCATTATTAAACATGTCCTCTTACATTGTCACTTAGCTCCTTTAGCTTCAAAGTACTTTATCAAAGCCATTGGGATATCTTTATTTCTTTTTAACACTTTGAAATGCACCCTTCTCTTTTCAAATTAACTCAATCCTTATTACTTGTACTGAACAGTTTGTAGTATGTAAGTCTTTTCCTGGTTTTTACTTTCACATCTAGTCAGTAAGTTGGTTAGATTTATTTCTTAAGGTATAAGCGAGTCTATGAAGACCGTATTTCTGAATTAATTGTAATGGGAATTATATAAAAGCACAACATTGTGTTTCACATGGGGGCACCCTGCAAACTATAAAATTAAAATGGTAACATTTACATCTCAACCTTACACAAAAAAATGAGTGGAGGAGTAATATTTAAGAGTGTTCATTCTATTTCCTAGACATTTGATACTTATGATAAGGGCTCTTTGTATTCTTTTGGCATAAGTCTGATTTCAACTTGTGTGTGTGTGTGGTTTTTTTTTAAAGATTTTGTTTATTTGAGAGAGAGAATGAGAGAGAGAGAGAGCATGAGAGGGGGGAGGGTCAGAGGGAGAAGCAGGCTCCCCGCCAAGCCGGGAGCCCGATGTGGGACTTGATCCCAGGACTGCAGGATCATGACCTAAGCTGAAGGCAGTCGCCCAACCAACTGAGCCACTCAGGCACCCTCAACTTGTGTTACTTTCAAATTTATGCTAAATGAGAAAAATGTTGCTGATATTTTTTAAAAAGCAAAAATTCAGAAACTTTTCTTGTCTGTTTCTTTTTCTTTCTTTTTTTTCCAAGATTTATTTATTTATTTGACAGAGGGAGAGACAGTGAAAAAGGGAACACAAGTGGCGGGGGGAGAGGGAGAGGGAGAAGCAAGCTTCCCGAAGAGCAGGGAGCCCTATGCAGGACTTGATCCTAAGATCCTGGGATCTCGACCTGAGCTGAAGGCAGACGCTTAATCACTGAGCCACCCAGGCGCTCCTCCTCTACTGTTTCTCAACTACTGTTTCTGTTGCTGTTTCTTGGTGAATAGTTGTTCCTGCCGTTTGTACTCCTACTCAGGAAAGATTTCAAAGATCTGTTTAGTGAAGCAACATTTGATGATCCATTTAATTTGCCTTCTAGATTGAGTGTATGTCTAATTTTCTAGATGATTGAAGAAATGAGTCCTGTTAATGAAATTGTATCTTTCATAAGCTCACAGTAAACATCATACTCAAGAGTAAAAAGCTCAAATCCTTTCTTCTAAAACCGAGAATAAGACAAGGATACAATTTCTATGCCATTTCTATTCAACATGGTACTGGAAATCTTACCCAGAGCAAGTAGACAAGAAAAAGAAAAAAGCATCCACCTTGGAAAGAAAGAAGTAAAACGGTCACTGTTTGCGGATGACATGATATTATATAGAAGACCCTAAAGACTTCTTCAAAAAACTGCTAACTAAAAAACGGAGTCAGTAAAATTGCAGGATAAAAAATCAACACACAAAAATTGGTTGCATTTCCGTGTACTGATAATTATCAGGAAAATAAAACAATCCCATTTATAGTTGCCTCAAAAAGAAGAAAATTCCTTGGAATAAACTTAAAGGAGGTGAAAGACCTGTATATTGAAATCCATAGGGCTTGATAAGAGAATTTGAAGACACAAATATAAAGGTACCCTGTACTCATGGATTGGAAGAATTAATGTCGTTAAAATATCCATACTATTCAAAGCAACCTACAGATTCAGTGTAATTTCTACCAAAATTCCAATGGGATTTTTTCAAAGAAATAGAACAACTAATTCTAAAATTTACAAAAACAACCAGACACACCCACAAATAGCCAAAACAGTCTTGAGAAAGAACAAAACTGGAGGCATCACACACCCTCCCTCATTTTAAACTATATTGCAAAGCTCTAGTAATTAAAACAGTATGGTATTGTCATAAAAGTAGGCATACAGATCAATGGAACAGAATAGAGAGCCCATGTATAAACCTGAGCATATATGGTCAATTAATTTGTGACAAAGGAGCCAAAAATATATACTTGAGAAAGAATAGTCTCTTCAACAAATGGTTCTGGGAAAACTGGGCAGCCACATGCAAAATAATGAAACTCAACCAGTATCTTACACCATACACAAAAATGAGCTCAAAATGGATTAAAGACTTGAATGTAAGACCTGAAACCATAAAACTCCTAGAAGAAAACGTAGGTGGTAAACTCCCTGACATAGGTTTTGGTGATGATTTTTTGCATATGTGCTGCTGAAGTGAGCAGGGTAATTTTTTTTTAATCTGACACAAAAAGCAGAAGCAACAAAAGCAGAACTAAGTGGGATTTCATCATACGAAAAGGCTTCTCCACAGTAAATGAAACCATCAACAAAATGAAAAAGCACCCTAATAAATGGGAGAAAATATTTGTAGATCATACATCAGATAAGGGGTTAATATTTAAAATATATAAAGAATGCATACAACTCAATAGCAAAAAAACAGTTCAGTTAAAAAAATGGCTGAAGATCTGAATAGACTTTTTTTTTTCAAAGAAAACAGCCAAAAGGAATGTAAAAAGGTACTCAACATCATTAATCATCAGGGAAACACAAATGAAAACCACAGTGAGATATCACCTCATGCCTGTTCAAGTGGCCATTATCAAAAAGACAGATACCAGGTGGAGAAGAGGGAATCCTTGTGCACTGTTGGTGGGAATATAAACTGGTGTACCTACTGGGAAAAAAGTACGGAGATTCATCAAATTGAAAATAGAACTACTGTATGATCCAGCAGTTCCACTTTTGGGTAACTTGAAAAGATATATGCACTCTCATGTTCATTGCAGTATTATGTTCAGTTGCCAGGATATGGAACCATCATGAGTGTCCACTGATGGATGAATGCATAAAGAAATTGTGGGGCGCCTGGGTGGCTCAGTGGGTTAAAAGCCTCTCCCTTCGGCTCAGGTCAGAATCTCAGGGTCCTGGAATCGAGCCCTGCGTCGGGCTCTCTGCTCAGCAGGGAGTCTGCTCCCCGCCCCCCACCTGCTTCTCTGCCTATTTGTGATCTCTCTTCTCTGTCAAATAAATAAATAAAATCTTTAAAAAAAAATTCGTGGTATGTTTGCACAGTGGAATATTATTCAGCCATAAAAAACCGAAATCTTGTCATTTGCAACAACATGGATGGCTCTCCAAGGCACTGTGCTAAGTGAAATAAGTCAGAAAGACAAATACCGTGTTATGTCTTACATGAGGATATTTAAAAAGCTGATAGATACAGGGGACAGATTGGTGATTGCAAGAGGTGGGGAATGAGGGTGGTGGAAATGGTGAAGGGGGTTATTGGTAAAAAATGCAATTGATAAAAAACAAATTTGGAGTCATTTAAAATACTTATAAATATATGTGACATAAGTATATGTAATATATAAAAAGCACTGAAAAAAGAAAGAATAGTACTTAATTATTAGTATTTGTTGAGATTTTGTTAATACATAGTTCCAACAGCATTTAGCTAATCCTGAAAACAGTCTTATAATGTAGACGCACATACATGCCCAAAAAAGTACGTTTCAGCATGATCCTTTGGAAAGAGATTGCGTGGCATTTGGCTAAATGATTATGATACATTATGTGTTTTTTTGTTTTTGTTTTGTTTGTTTTTTAAATTAATACTGTTTTTAGCCAAGTTTATTTATTAGAAAATCGACTTGGGTATCAGCATAGTTTTGATATATATAGTCCAGTGAATGCCTATATAGTTGGGAACTTGATACCCTCAACGTTCTGCTAATGGTGCATGCCTGACTTGCTGTGGAAGTGAACCCTAAGTGGCTTAAGTTTCTAAAGTTGGTGAACTCTGCCTTGGGAGATGTGCATAGGCTTGTGTCCTGTACTAAGAATATGGGTGTAAGATTAATGAAGCCATCTGATAATTGGTTACTACTAAATTTTTGATACTTTGCTAGACATTTTCCCCTGAAAAAAATTGTATTTTGCATTTTTGTTTTAAATTGATTAGAGATTTAGGACTTGCACTGAATTGGCTAATTCGGTATTCACTTGGTATATATATTTCCAAGCACTCTTATCTTTTACAAAAACTTAATTCTGTCCATAAATCTGTCACTACTATAGTAGTGAGTTTCTGTGAGCTGACCTTTTGGAAAGTGTTATTTGTGTTAATACGGGTAATGTCTACTTTATCTACCTCGGACATTGCTGGAGGGGCATATTAGATAATAAAAGTAAGAGTATTTTGTTTGTATAGTAGGGATTGGTTCCTTCCGCTGTCTGGAAAAATGCTTATGTTTCTGTGGTAGGCCTGTTTTCTTCCTGCCTATAAGTACTAGAATCCTCATAAATTCTCATTTATACCTAGTGCAAAGACCTATATCCCATGTAGTAATTTTCTTTAGTGTGGGGGTTAGGAATTATTAATAATGTAATATCAAGAAGGTATTTCAGTTTTTATATTCTAAGGTAAATAACTAAAAGAAAATACAAAGTGTGTTTACATTTAGAACCCTTTTGATTGGTAAGGGAAATTTAATATCAAGTTTGTGGTTTATAAGAGCTGAAGTCTTCTGAATTGAGAATGGGAAAAGCAGTAGCTATCAAGATTCCCACAATATTCGTGATTCTTGTTTGGAATGATTTGGGTGGGATAACATTTTCCTTCCTCAGCTGTTGGAGCTCAGACTTAGAAGCCTTTTCAAGCTATTGTTGTAGTAGAGACGTTGTGCAGAGGAAAAATTACTGCCTAGAGAACTACTTGAGTTAAAATACTATAGGGGAAGTATATTCTGTAGAGTTGGTGTAATGATTCAGTGTTTCTTCTCCCAGGAATATTTGTATAACTGGTTTTGTATTTGGTCTATCGTGGATTCATAATCTCAGCATAAATTCTTATTTCTTCTTCCTGTTTAATGTGAAGTGCTATATTTTAGTTTCTGGAGTTACCTTCAGTTTTTATGTGGTCATTTCTACTTCAGTTTTTATGTAGTTTTCATAAGCATTTTAATAAAAGCCCTTTATTTGTTAGATTCTCTCCCACCTTAAATTGGAAAATTTTCACATGTAATGGGCTCAGGTTTGTTTCTTATTCTTTTGGCAATAGCAGGTTGTGCACATAGTCAGAGATTGTTGGTTTTTGTATACATAAAAAATACCATTTTGGATGCTTATTTAAAAAGTCCTGCTAAGGGGGCACCTGGGTGGCTCAGTGGGTTAAAGCCTCTGCCTTTGGCTCAGGTCATGATCTCAGGGTCCTGGGATCGAGCTCAGCAGGGAGCCTGCTTCCCCCTCTCTCTCTGCCTGCCTCTCTGCCTGCTTGTGATCTCTCTATGTCAAATAAATAAATAAAATCTTTAAAAAAAAAAAAGTCATGCTAGGGACTGTCCATATGCTTATTTAAATGGATGTATTTATTCAAAAAGCATGAGTGACCACTGTACACAAGGCACTATTTTGGGCCTTTGGGGATACAGTAGAGAACAAAACAGAGCCTTGGCCACATGGAACTTATATTTTAATTGAGAGAGAAAAACATTAAAACAGATTAAGATGAGTTAGGTAGTAAATGCAGACAAATAAAGTGAATAAGGATGGATAGCGAGGGTTTGGAGGTAGAGAAGTGCACTGAGGGTTTGTTATTTTGTATAATTATTCAGAAGAGTTCATCAGATAAGGTGACATTTTTGCAAAGATCTGTAAGAATAAAATGTGGGAGCATAAAGTGTAGATAAATCTGAGAGAAGAGTATTCTAGGCAGAAGGAACAGCAAGTGCTGAGCACCTGAGGTAAGGGTTCTTGGCCTGTGGGAGGCATTGCAAAGGAGACATCAGTGCAGCTGAAGTAAGGTGATGCAGAGAGAGTTGATTACAAAGGCTTTATATAGTATTGGTAGACTATATATTCTAATATTAAAAATATTATGTAAAATCCTGTAGTTGTTGAAACTGCGATTTATACCTTTTGCTTCACTTAAGATCAGGCTGTTTCTGACTAGTCTAGCGGTTTATTAACTCGGTGATGAAGAGTCTGGAAATTGCTAACAAAAATGTTTGCAGTCTCATTTTAAGGTCTCTCAAACTGGTTAGAAGGTAATGATTTGGAAGCAAATAATTACAGTATAGAATAATTCTATTAATGTAGAATTATGTGCTAGCTTTAGTGACTGGAGGATACCTAGGTATGTGGAGGGAAAACTTGATTCATTTTGAAGAATGACCAAGAATATAAAGATGGAAGTGTGAAACAGCAAGGTACATCACAGAAAACTGGGAAGTGGTTTTGTGTTGGAAGCTAAGATTCAAGAAAGGAGAATATTGACAAGGATAAAATGTATGCCATCCTGTAAGTAGTAGGGACGTCATTGAGGTTAAGCAGTGAGAGTGTTGTGTTATAGATCATTCTGTGGTCAGTTTAGAGATTGTTTGGAGGTGTGAGGTGGGTGAGACTCCAAATCAGGTATCATCAGATAAGAAGCAGTCCAGCATTTCTTTGTGGGGACAATTTCGGGTGGAGCATGTTTGTTTTTATTCATTTATTAAAGTAGCCTCTATGCCCAATGTGGGGCTTAAACTCATGACCCTGAGATCAAGAGTCACATGCTCAATTAACTGAGCCAGCCAGGTGCCCCACTGGGTGGAACAGTTTTAAACTGTGAAGTGCTGATTGTGCATTGCCGGACAATTAATAATCTTCCTCGTCCTTGGTATTAAATGCCAGTAAAATCTCTCTGTGTTAATCTTCCTCCCCAATTTCTGAATACTTCGAGGATAGGTGGCTCCCCCAGTTAAGAAATAAATAGAATTTAGGGGCACCTAGGTGGCTCAGTCAGTTAAACGGCTGCCTTCAGCTCAGGTCATGATCTCAGAGTCCTGGGATTGACCCCTTGTCCTGCTCTCTGCCCAGCAAGGAGCCTGCTTCTCCGTCTCCCTCTGCCTACCCCTGCACCTGCTTGTGTTCTCGCTCTTTCTCTCTCAAATAAATAAAATCCTTAAAAATTTTTTTAAAAACCTCAAATAAATAGAATTTAAACTCTGGCTTTGGCAGTGATAGTGGGATGGGGAAGAACAGGTAGAATTGCTGGAGATTTAGGACTTGTTTACCGATGGGCTCTAGGGAGTGTATATGAATACAGAGAGGTTGGAGCACCTTTGGGGTAATATTGTGACAAGAAATTTTATGACAGGTTCAGTTTTAAAAACTAAAAAAAAAAACAACAATAAGATTCTGAGTGTAAAACGACTTGATGCCATCGAGGGGAAGTAACTAAGAACTGAATAGCTTATCAAGACAGTTTCTGGAAGGATATAGAAAAATGTAGATAAAGCAAGATAGAGAAAAAAAGAAACTAAGATTATAACTTCTTATAATTGAGTTCAGAACTTGACCAGTGTGTTTGAAGTTTTAAAGGATTCAGAAAGAGAAGACAGGTATGCCTTGGCCTCATTACTTTTTGAGGGGCAGAGAGAAAGCTTAGCTTTGGAAATAAGGTGTACATAATATATTTAGTGCTGTAGGACAGGTATGACGTACTATTTAAGAAGAATCAGAGAAGGCAGAGATCAAGCTCTGTTTTTTGTTTTTTAAGATTTTATTTATTGTCAGAGAGAGAGAGCACAAGCAGGCAGAGTGGCAGGCAGAGAGAGGAGGAAGCAGGCTCCCTGCCAAGCAAGGAGCCCGATGCGGGACTCGATCCCAGGACCCTGGGATCATGACCTGAGCCAAAGGCAGCCGCTTAACCAACTGAGCCACCCAGGTGTCCACAAGTTCTGTTTTTTATTATCAGAAACTGAACCATACACACCAAATTGAAAGTACTGTTTAATTTTTGTTGCAAGTATAAATTGTGAAAGCCTTGTATCATTCTTCTGTTCCATGGGTGCTCTGTTTGACTGTTTCATGCTTATTAGTTCTTAAGCATCGTTGGCTAGGGTAACTGTTTATCTAAAATTAATTTGCTTATCAGATGTTACTTTGTATAATAATTGGGCCTATTAGAACAGACATTTTTGAAAGATTGTAAGCAGATAAATGGTCATCGTTACTTCTGTGTTTCTTGTGATCAAGGCCAAGTTAGGTCACTTGAATTTTTATTTAATCATATGTGCTGGAGAGTAAAAAGGCAAACTGCTTATGAGTCATAAATAACTTTAATTTCTTTCCCTTTATGGTAGTTATAGCTGAGATATTTATATATTTTTATATATACTTTAAAAGTAAAACAACTCACTTCTTGGTCTTCCTCTCTGTTTTCTAAATTGGATTGTTTTTGTATTTTCTTCATTGAATTTGACAATAATGTCTCTTAAGTAGATTGGAGGTAAAACTCTGAGGTCTGTTAAGAGCTGCCTCTCCCCCAGTTTTGGTGCTGAAACAATTGCATGTTAGACCATTTTATAGTAATGCTCTCCTGCTTAAAACATAAAATTGGAACTTACATTGTTTTAACTGTTTTCAGAGTAATAGCAAATGGAGTTCCTGGATCATTTCTTACTTGGAAATTTATGCAGCAAGAAACTTCAGTTAGTTTCCAGTTTGATTTGTTAGTATTAGCTAGTTGACACCAACTGATAACTGAACTAACTCAGTAAAACCGAAGGGAGAGAAGAATGAAAATTTATATAAACAAACTGAGATCCTACCCACTCTCAGACCACATATCTGCTCTGTCTTCTTAATAGTGCAAACACAGCATTCTAGGGAGAATATTAATAAATGTAGTTTGACCTTCAGCTTGTTTATGTTTCCATATATATGATTTAAGTTTTTTTTTTTTTTTTTTGAATGGTAGGGATGAATAATCCTAGCATTGTAGTTCTGAAGCTTTATGAGTGTTAAGAGAATTGAAAGTTCTTCAAGAATTGAAGTTCTTTGAAATAGTTTCTTTTGAGGTAAATAAAATATTTCAGGGTGAATTACTCTCAGAGGAAGTTTGATTTACTTGCTATTATTGATCATTTATGTGATCCTAATCAGTATCCTTTTAACTTCTTAGGTGGATTATAGTGGTCTCAATTGTTCTAAGAGATTTTTAATAACTTCTCCAAACTATCTGTTCTTGCTCCACTGTTAGATTTTTCACTCGTCAGCATGCACATCTGAAATTAGTAAATTAAAGACAGAGAGTAAATCTGGTTCTTTTTGTTTAATTGCAGACTTAATTCAGTGCACAAATGAGATGAATGTGAACATCCCGCAGTTGGCAGACAGTTTATTTGAAAGAACTACTAACAGTAGTTGGGTGGTGGTCTTCAAATCTCTCATTACAACTCATCATTTGATGGTGTATGGAAATGAGGTAAGCCAGATTTTTAATTAAACATACTGCTGTGATGACTGATGATTCAGCTTGATTCTCCGACTGAAATTTCAGGAATGACTTCAACAACCAAATAATACAGGTTAAAAAGACAAAATGACTAGGCAGAAATAAAATTGTAGATTCTACAATTCGAGGAGATGATCTGTAAGTTGGGAAGCTAAAGTGGGTCAAAGCACAGAGGACTTACAGTAATGGGATCAAGAAATAGAGATTAATCCCTAGAGGTAGGTTCTGTAAGCAGCACTGGTCTTTGTAGACCTATATGTAGACCGTATGTTTGTCTTTTGCTTTATTGTGGCTCAGATTTCTATCTCATTTCATACAGTCTCTGGAACCACTTTGCTTAGTTGAAAGCTATTATATCGAGGACTAAGATGGCATTTGCTGAGAGGGACTGTTTAAGGGTGCCTTAAGCAGAGGTGCGTCTGAAGTCTTCTTTGAAGTCTTCATTGCCCAAAAGGTTAACAAAAAGATGCATAAGCTTTTGCATTTTAATGTTTGGAGAGAATCATCTTGTTTTCCATGATAGCCTAGCCACTGATTTTTAGTTCTTATCTTAAATGGTTTTCTCAGCCCAGTATACTTACTTGCAAAGTTGAGTTAAAATGAACATTTAAAATTGTGTTAAAAGAATATTTTAATGCAACTAGATAAATCTACATTTAGTATGCATCTTAGAAAAATGCAGCCCACTGGTTGCTGAGAGATGGCTTCTGGAGAAATGGAGAGGGACTTTAGTTATTGGTATTAGACTTCTGTGCATAATGACTTTCTGACATCCATCACTTTACTCATTTTGGGCTTTTCAGTGATAAAGCTCTGCTGTCATCTTTGGCAGATACCAATAGAGCATCCCTAAAGTTCAGCAAGAATTTACCTCTTTCATTGCAGCAGATCTTACTGTATATACATTTTGTGTTCCCTTCTGGTCTTGTCCAGGAGTAGTTTTTTTATAGCTACAATTATAATTTAGATAAAATATTATATTTCGCTTTTTTATATAACATCACACCATAAGCTTTTCCATATTCTATATTTTTTATATTTATCATTTTTAATGACAACCTAATGGGTCATATATTCCATAATTTTCTTAACTTTTTCCTTTTCCTAGAAATTTTGCTTTCTGATTATTTATTGTTACAGCAGCACCACATTGGATGATTTTATTGGTAGTATTTAAGTTTTAAAAGTTACTTTCAGATGTGTTACCCGAAATATGATTGCTTAGTCAACAGACTCGATCATTTTTAGGACATATGTTACTCAGTTGCTTTCTAGTTTATTATAACCAGTGTACAGAGTCAGTCAAAATATTTGGATATACTAGCTTTAATATAACTTGAAGCATTTTGATCTTAACTAGGGTAATAGTTTCTGTTTTTGTTGGTACTCTGTTTACCAACATTGAATATCATGATCATTCTGAAGAATTTCAGGCTTATGATATTTTTCACCTTTTTAAAAAATATTTATAGTTTATTCTTTAAAAAGAAAAAGCCACAAATATAACCAATTAGAATGCCAAAAAAAAAAAAAACTATTGGTAGTGGCTTTTAGAGACTGTAAAGAAGGTGATAATACTAGAAGCAAAACCTTGACAAAGGCAAAGAAACAAAGTTGACTGTCATTCCTTACATTTGACCGACAGGAGGAGAGAGATGATAGCATTTCCATGTGGTTTTTAGATAAACCCATGTTTAATTTCCCTTTAGCTAAGACAGATGTGATGTTCTTCTCGTTGCCAGGTTTATTCGTCTGTGAGAAAGTATGCATATGATTTTACTTTGCTGTTAGTGATGAGAATACTTGTAGGGCAGGGAGGAAAGTGATCCCCTGTTGTGCCCCTACCAGGGGACATTTGCCAAAAATGATGGGGATGCTCATGGCACCCCTAGGTAAAGGCCAGGGATGCTTCTAAACATAATAATGCACAGGACAGGCTTCCTGCAATAAAGAATTATCACAGCTTATGAAAACCATGGAGTTTAATATTATGTTAGGATTTTTTTAAAGATTCTATTTATTTACTTCAGCTGGGGAGTCCCAGCAGAGGGAGAAGAAGACTCCCCGCTGAGCCGGGAGCCCAGTTCAGGACTGGATCCCAGGCCCCTGGGATCATGACCTGAGCTGTAGGCAGATGCTTAACCAACTGAGCCACCCGGGCACCTTTTGTCTTGGGATATTTTAACACCTTTTTGAAACCAGTCATCTTAGGATAAGTGATGAAATGTGAGCCTTCAATTCACAAAGTGTTTTTCAATATCCTGGCTTGTTAGTTTGAGGTGAATGCAGATGAACAACATTGAGTTAGGGGAGTGATGATGTATACCCTAATTGATAGTAACCCTCTGCACACATTGAAAAAAAAAAAAAGAAGGAAAACCTAAGGAGAAGTGAGATTGAAAGGAATTAGCTCTCTATTTTAGAGGGTGTATATGAAGGGAAGTTAAGGTAGTGTTCTATGGTAAGTACTTTGGAGAGAATTTTGACAGTATTTTGAGATGACCTTTACATACATGCTGATCCAACAATTCTACCCTAAGTTTATATCATGGTAAACTCCTATATGTTTGCACAGGGAGACCAAGTACAAAGATGCCTATGAAACATTGTTAATAATAATGAAATTGGAAAGAACTTAAACATCCATAAAGAAATGAATACATAATGATATAGTAGGTCATTGAAATACTAGAACATCATTTTAAACGAGTGAACAAGATCTACATATTTTAAATGGATAATTCTTGGGGAAAAGTTGTTAAAAATTTTAAGCACATTGGAAAAGAATAAGTACAGTATGATTTTTCTGTAAACTTAAAATAGAAAAATTTGTGCCATTCATAGGTTAAATAAAAAGAAAAATTGTAAAAGTATGTGTGAGAAAGATAGATACCTACTTCAGAAGAGTGATTGACTTTGAAGAGGGAAGGAAATGTGATGGAAGGAGTGTTACAATAGACTCTTTAATGTTTTGTTTCTGTAAGAAGATCTGAAGTAAATATGGCATTGTGTTTAATCTGGATAGTGGGTAAGGGGATATCTATAATATTATTCACTTGTATGATTACAAGTATTTCATTCTTAAAAATGTCATAAAAATATGGGTCACCAGGTAGCAGTTTAAAGTAAAGATGCCACTTTAATGTGATTAGCTATAGCTTTAATATGCTGTAATAAAGCCAGAATTGCTGGTTTCAGGGTAAAAGTGCCTGTTTCCTTTTATTTTGATGCTTATACCAAAGCCATGAGCATTAGGCTTTAATAAATTCCTTTGTGCTGGTGACATATATGGATTATGTATTTAGGTTTGGTAACTGGTTAGTAGGACTGAGGATGAGAAATTTAAGCTAGATAAGCTTAACGGAATATGTTAAACACACCCCCTTCCCCATTCTCGAATTAGAGTTTGTTAGATGGCATTATCTTAATTTGATATAATTATTTGTTTGTTTTCCAGCGCTTTATTCAGTATTTGGCTTCAAGAAACACGTTGTTTAACTTAAGCAATTTTTTGGATAAAAGTGGATTGCAAGGTAAAGACAACTTAATCATTATAGAAAATCAACCCTGCGTGATGACTACTGCAGAGTCGAACTCTGTCTAGCTGTGGAGGAATCACATATTTTAGTGAAAGGTGTAGGGAAGAAAAGATTGTCTTTTAATGTGACTATTACATCAACTTTAGTACTTGACACCTAGAACTCTAAGAAATAGAATCAGATAGTGGTTTCAGAGCATGGATTCTGGAATTGAACTGCCCGGGTTTCAGTCTCTCATCTCTACTACTTAGCAGCGGCATGAACTTGAGCAAGTTACTTCACCTCTCTGTGTTTGTAAAGTCAGGAATAATGATAGCACCTACTCTATAGGGTTGTTACGAAGCTTAACATAGTTAATAAATGTAGAGTGCTTACAACAATGCCTGGCACACAGGAAACACTATGTAGGTATGAGCTTTCATTGTTACTGTTGTTATTTTATGCTTTATTCTAAAAATGTAGCTGGGAATATTATATATTTTAGTAGCAAAGGTAAGTATGGTATGTTATTCAGATGAATTGCTCACTGATGCTCACACCTGTTATTTCATTTATTTTACTTTTAATTCAGTAATTTGAGATTGCTATGCGCTCCATGCACGGTCTGTCTTACTGGGATCTGTTGTACTTAGTTTGAGAACTAGGCCGTTAACATTGTACAGGGTCAGCTCTAGGAATAACATCATACGGGACATACCAGATGATTTGGGAATATTCAACAGTAGGGCTCAATCTCGGAAACGTCTTTGGAGAAGGGGAGATTTTGTGCTGGGCTTTGAAAGATGGACAAGAATGTGGGTTGGCTTAAGCAGAGATACATAGGTGTACACTGATGTGAAAAAGTATGGAATATTTAAGATTTGTAGAGCAAATGAATATGAATAGAACTTACAGGTGATGTATTGCAGAACATGTAGTGGCAGATAGCCTTCAAGAGGCTGTTTAGGGCCAAAATCAGACATGGAAGATTTTTATAGAGTTGGGATTTTAAAATGCAGTGAGAAACCATCAAGAGTTTTTTGATTTGAGGAAGAAGGAGAAAGGGAGTGTGTGTTATAAAGAAGTTGCCATAGCTCAGTACAGGTGGGATTAGAGTGATAAAGTCTTAAAGACATTGAGACTGTTCTGGTCATTGTTCTGGTCATCTAGTAGAAAGGTAATGAGGACCTGTATTGTCTCTTGTGGAAGTAACATCAATGGAATTTAGTGACTAGCACTGTTTGGGTCAGGGACTGCCCAGTTCAATACTTGTTCATTTTTGGCAGATGGGAGTATTAATTAGAATGACTCAAATACCCTATCTTCCAGAGATTTTGGAAGGCCAGTAATCTATACATAGGGCTGAGTGTTACAAGATTGATTTTACTTTAATAAGACGAGTAGTGCTCTCAGTAGTTAAAAATAAATTAAGTAGTAGAATACCTTTTTCAAGTACAATCTTAAATAGAAACCAGAAATATGTAACAGATAAAACTGGAGCTGGTCTCTTTTCAGGGATATGGAAGAAACTCTCTACTTCCTTTATTTTGTTTCTGTTTCTCCTCATTCGCTTCATTAGAAGTTAAGGGTCTGTGGAAAACAATTTGCAAACCACTACTCAAAAGCAGAGGATGTGCATTTGTCCAAATGGGGGTTTTTTGGTGTCTTATTAGCTACTGATTTTCTTTTTTCTTTTTTTTTTTTTTTGTTAGCTACTGATTTTCTACTTTCTTAAGATGGAAATTAAGCACTTCTAGTAATAAGGTTTTAGGACTTTTATTCCCTTTATGTAGAGAACTTTTTTTAGGCCTTTTATTTGAAGCTCCTGTTCTGTAGAGAAAACAAAGTAAAATAAAAGCATGTAATTCAGTGGTTTTGACAAATAATTTTGATTGCATATGTATTTTGTTGGGTGGAGTCTGGTATATTTTATTTTTATATATGTGTGTGTATGTATATATACACATGCACACACTGGATGTTATACTGGGTGTATATAAATGTAAATAAGCCTCTAGTCTAGTGAGTTAGACACTATGTACATCAAAGAGGTAGGAATTGAACATGGAGTAAGAATAAGGTGGGAACACAGAGTTCAGGGAAAGTGTCAGAGATTAAAGGATGGTAGTTACTTCTCCCAGCAGAAGGATGAAGTAGAATTGATTTAGAGGGAACAATATAAACTAAAAGAGCGAGGGAATGTGAGTATGTAACACCTTATACAATACAGTAGTAGTTATGAGAATACATGAGGGCAGTCTTTTTTTTTTTTTCTATTTTGTTCATTGGTTTTTCTGCAGCAGCACTTAGTAGGCACTCAAGAAATATTTGAATAAATGAATTGGTAATGATGTTAAATCCAGTCACTTTACATTTTTGTTACTGTTTTGGTATTGTCTTTTTAAAGTTGTAGAGATCATCAAATAAAGAGGAAGTTTGTTAGATAAAGATGAGCTAAAATAAGATGGACCTGCTTTTTAATGAGTAGCAAAAATATAGACTCCTTGAGCAAAGCAATAATTATAAGTTGCTTTTTAAATAACATTGATTAGATCTCATGTTGCTGAAGTTTTCAAATCTCATGATTATGATAAAAGAAAATCTTAGAGAAAGTTTTATCAAAAATATCCCTCTAGTTGTTTCTTGTTATGCCTTAATAAACTCACATATTGCCATTTCTTTCATTGTACTGTGCAATAATTTTATGTATTTTTTATAAGATTAGCACATGTAAGTTTGGTTGTTAGAAATAATACACAGCTGAAGATATCATAAGTATGAAAATTCTAAAATTGCTTAATGATTTGAGGAGAGGGGCTTATGGTTCCATAGGATGTTAAATTTGTTACGAGGTTACCAACTAGTGTTTAAGAGAACTCGGTTTTCCAATTGTGGTAGGAATGTTGATTCGAAGTAAAATAGAAATATTTTTTAGTGAAATTCTAAGTGGGGGAGAGGTTTTTCAAAGCCACATTTGACCTTCCTGACTTAAAACATGTGAGGTCTTAGAGATTTTAATGCGATACTGTTCATTATTAGTCACTTAATATACATTGTTAGATTGAGTTGGGATATCAAGTTACTATGGTCAATGAATGAAATGAGTTGGTTTTCTAAGCAAATTGGGATTTTAATAATTTGTGAAAACATTTTCTGTTTCTTTTCTTACAGGATATGACATGTCTACATTTATTAGGCGGTATAGTAGATATCTCAATGAAAAAGCAGTTTCATACAGACAAGTTGCATTTGATTTCACAAAAGTGAAAAGAGGGTGAGTTAAGCTTTCCCTTTTTTTTGATATCTGATGTATTTGACTATTTTAAAATGTAAACCATAGAAATTATTAAATTATGAATTGTGAAATGTCAGACCAGTTTTGAATGATAAATTTTATTTTTCTTTGAAGTACATCATACGCTTTTTGTGCTAGGATAGCAGCTTTATTGAGATACGATTCACAGAACCTAAAATTCACTCTTAAAATAGTTAAGTGGATTTTAGTATATTTACAAAGTTGTGCCACATTACTAATCTCAGAACATTTCATCATTCCTGTAAGAAACCTCCTACCCATTAGCAATCACTTTCCATTTCCATCTTCCTCCAGACCCTGGCAGCTACAAATCTACTTTCTGTCTATGGATTTGCCTATTCTGGATATTTTATGTAAATGAAATCATACGTTACTTAGCCTTTTGAGTCTGGCTTTTCTCACCTAACAAAATGTATTCAAGTTGTAGCATCCCTGTTGTAGTGTGGATTGCTACCTGATACAACCTGGTATATAGATTTTTCTTGGGGTATATGAGAAGATCTCAGGAAAAAGCCACTAAAGACATTCTTAAGGGGTACTGATAACCCTTACAGCTCTAAAGGACTGCCCTAAGGGGAATCTAGCTTCTGCGAAATATTTCGATGAATGCCTTTCTGAATTTCCTTGCTGCTCAGATCTCTAAGCAATTAATGTTTTCTTTAAATTGTTCTCTTGAAATGTTAAATTACTAGACTGCAATGGAAAATTTAATACAAATGTTGAAATAACCGTTTGATTATTTAAGCATTAGTTTTTTAAGATTTTATTTATTTATTAGAGAGAGTGTGCTCGTGAGTGCACGAACAGGGGGAGGAGCAGAGGAGAGGGGATAATCTCTAGCAGACTCTGCTAAATGCAGATCCCGAAGTGGGGCTCAGTCCCACAACCGGGAGACCATGACCTGAGCCCAAACCAAGAGTCAGATGCCCAACCGACTGAGCCACCAAGGCGCCTCAGCATTTTTATCTTTAAAATTCTTTAAATTTTTATTTTTTTAAAGATTTTATTTACTTATTTGAGAGAGAGCCTGCCCGTACAAGCAGTGGGGTGGGGATGGGGAGTGAGTAGGGGTTGGGAGAGAGGCAGAGGGAGAGAATACCAAGCAGACTCTGGGCTGAGCATGGAGCCTGACTCAGAGCTTGATCCCATAAGCCAGAGATCATGACCTGAGCTGAAACCAAGAGTCAGACACTTAGCCAACTAAGCCACCCAGACTCCTCTAAGGATTTTTAAAACAATCTAAATGTTCTATGCCACTATTCCAAATTAATCAGGAGATGATTAGTTTGGAATTTACCAAAACTAAATTCCACAGATTTTGTTTCCTATATTTAAGTACTTTGTTGTTTTGGAGATGATAGTAGAGGAGTTCATCTTACAAATCTGGTTCTTAATTCCAGTATTCTGTCCCATGAACCATTTTCCATTTTGACTTCTATTAATATTTCACTATAAAGTGTGTTCAGTAAAACTAATCTTCAGGATATTTGTAGATTTCATATTAATAGATTTTAAAAAAATAGATTTTTGAAGTAGTAACTTTTTTTCTAATCTGAAGGGCTAGTTTTGAGATTGAGGAGAGTTGCTGCACTCTGTATTTAATAGAGCAAACTTCTATTTGGCTGAGAACAGCCTTGATTATGCACAATATATTTAGTATTGATTTAAAGGAAACTAGGGAAAGGAAAGTGAATCAAGGAGCCAAAATTGAGTGAACCAATAAGCACAAAATTGACAACCCACACAGATACATACACATACATATATATGTATCAGATTATATATAAGGAAGAAAAAATAATAGGACATTAGGGTGTAAGTTGGGAAAGTGCCAGCATTTAAAATATATTATATCATGGCTAAACCTCAGTGAGCTGTTTTAGTTTTGGAGAGGATTTTTGTGATAAATAGTAAAGTTTTATTTATTGGGGTAATAATTTTGTATGTTTGGTATATGTAAACCAGTATATATAACCTATAAATAGAAATAAATATATGTATGAAGGCACATAGAAAAATCAAGTTACAAATTGGATTATGTTATTTGAAGACCACTTTCCTTCCCTGTTGTATATCTTAAATATTTTCAGTTAGTACTTCTGGATCTATTTCATTTTTCTGAATTGCTATAGGATTATGTTCTAGATATATATTTGATTTACTGTCATTTTTGGTCTCATAAAAGCAATGCATTGACCATCCTTTTACATGTTGTTATATTTTTTTTTTAAAGTTATTAACATATAACATATTATTTGTTTCATGGGTACAGGTCTGTGATTCATCAGTTTCACACAATACACTGCGCTCATCACAACACATACCCTCCCCAGTATCCATCACCCAGTTACCCCACCCCCCCAGATGTTGTTATATTCTTTTTTTTTTTTTAAAGATTTTATTTATTTATTTGACAGAGAGAAAGAGATCACAAGTAGGCAGAGAGGCAGGCAGAGAGAGAGGGGGAGGCAGGCTCCCTGCTGAGCAGAGAGCTGGACACGGGGCTCGATCCCAGGACCCTGAGATCATGACCTGAGCCGAAGGCAGAGGCTTTTAACCCACTGAGCCAACCCAGGCGTTGTTATATTCTTAAGTGAAGTTTCCTGTAGAATAAATTCTTAGAACCGGTAGGTCAGAGGATATATATACATTTAACATTGTAATAGAAAACACCAAATTGCCCTTTATAAAAGTTGTGCCGAATTATTGACTTAAATATAGTTACAGATACCTCTATATTCTCCCATCCTCATGGAAAGGTATCTCATTAGGTGTTCATTTTACATTGAGCGATTGAATAATTCAGTAAATGGTGATACTGAGCCTCTTTCTCTCTTAAAATGCTATCCATGCTTTGTTCATTGCCTTTCAGTATCTTTTGCTCCTTTCCCTATTGGGTATTTTATTCTTTCCTGTTATGTTTAATGTTAAGAGCCCACAGGCTGTTTATTATTATTTTTTTAAGATTTTATTTACTCATTTGTCAGTGTGTGCGCGAACAAGCAGTGGGAATGGCAGGGCAGAGGGAGAAGCAGGCTCCCCTGCTGAGCAAGGAGCCCAGTGGGGGACTCAGTCCCAGAACCTTGGGATCATGACTTGTGCTGAAGGCAGACACTTAGCCGACTCAGCCAACCATGCATCCCTCACAGGCTGTTTAGTCAGATTAATCTAGGTTTGAATTCTAGCTTCACTCCAGTTAGATGAGGAATCTTAGTAACATACTTCAGCCAGCTTGCTCACCTTTTAAAAATAACTTTATTTTGAAATAATTTCACTTCCAGAAATGCTGCAAGAATAATATAGGTAACTCCTATATAGTTTACTCAGATTCATCAGATTTTAATGTTTTATCACATTTACTTAATTATTCTCTGTGTGTATATACTTCTTTTTCCCTGAATCATTTAGAGTGAATTACATACCTCATGCCTTTTTATAGTTTTATATCCCAGAATACTTCAATGCGTATTTCTAAGAACAAGGATTTTTTTATTATCAGCTTGCTAATTTTTCCCATATGATGGCACATAAACTGATACTATTTGTACAGGACAGTGGGTTAAATTAAGAACACTTCTTGAGGCTGAAGGGTTAAGGATTGATGTCTTGGTGCATATATAGCCTATTTGTACTGTTTGCTCTGGCACAGTGGGGAAGCTTTGATTTAAATTCTGAATTATTTCATCTGTAAAATGTAAAACAGTGATGTTATTAGCACTTTTCTGTTAGGATCGTAGTGAGAATTAAATACTGTGTTTAATGCTTAGCACATGACAAACACTCCAACAAATAAGCTTTTTGTATATTAGGAAAATAAATTGTCATGAGTTACAAATATTTTTCTTTTTTAAACGTTATTAAAAGTTCTAAAATCTTACATGATCAAAATTGTAATCTTTATTTTTATGGCTTTTCTCTTTTTAAGGACACTCAAAATGAGCTTTTTCTACCCCCAAAATGATCAATTACCTATTCATGTTTTCATTGTATGTATTTATGGATACAGTATTTTATGTTTAAGTCTTTGATTCATTTGGAATATATCTCGGTATAAAAAAAAGAGGGTGGAGATCAACTATAATTTTTATTAGAAATATAGGATATTAAAAAATTAAGATGAATTATTGACCAGTAATGGTTAAATGACTTTTTGCTTATAAGTTCTGCCTTCTTTATTTAAATAAAGCCTCTTTTTTGTTATTTTGGTAAATACTTAGTCATTCTTTGGTAATTCACTCAAACATCATTTCTTTGAGGAAATCTTATTTCTGTTGTTAGATTTTATGTAACATGTCACCTCCATGAGGGCAAATATAACCTTAGTCATAATACATCTTCAGGACTTACAACAGTGTCTAAACATAGGGTGTTTAGCAGTTTTTGAAAAGATGGCTAGATCAGTTTGTAAACAGTATACTAAGTAGTTCTATGGAAAATGGATCCAATTGCCTGTAGATTGATCTTTTCAGTTGGTTATTAAACATCAGTCCCTACATTTTCTTTTTAACATTCCACTTTTTGATAGTACTAACTTAATGTTGAATTACCTTGAATTCTAAATTAGTTTGATTCAAAGTATCAAGACACTATTACATAATAAGCAAAAGATAGAATAATCCAGATATTTTCTATAAATAAGGACATGGATGACCAGCCTTTAATCCATTGCTCTTTTATTTGAGAAACAAGTATCTGTATTTAAGAAGTCCTAAAACGTGGTGTTCTGCATGGAGTATGAATTGTCATGTATTTGGTTTGAATCATATTCAAACACTTGGGTTTGTGAATTATTTGAGTCTTTTTAAGTCTAAGATAAGCATTTGGTAGTTGTTAAGATTTTTCTTAATTGAGAAATTTGAAGTTCTTTGGAAAGACATGATGTGGGGCTAGTGAGAGAAGGGGAATCAAAATTGTCCCCAGGGTTTCTGGTGTAAGTCCCTGGGGAGATGGGCACCTTTTACTGGGAAGATTTTGGAGTGGAGTAGAGTTGGGCATAGTGGTACAAAATTAAGGATTTAGTTTTGGAAATACTAGTTTTGACATGGCTGTGATTTGTACAAGGTGAGATATGAAGTGGACAATTAGACATACTAACTTGGAACTTGAGAGTTCTGGTCTAGGAGTATAAGTCCGTCATTGGCATCTTGGTGATTTCTGTGTTGGAAATGACAGATCACCTGGGATTTTAAGTATAGAGTGAGAGGATAGGGCCCGGGAACACTTTAAAATACAAAATATTGTATTTTAGAGGATGCGTAGAGGATGAGGAGCCAACAAGAGACTGAAAAAGTGATAGTGAAAAAAACACTGTAAGATAATGTTAGATAAGTTAGACTAGTTAGATAATGTTAGGCAAGTACCCATTGGAGAAGCAACATGGATTTTCTACTATATGACCTAAACTAGTGCAATTTAACTGGAGTTGATAGGAGTGGCTTTTTATAAGTAAGTGTAGATCATTTGTAAATTAGAGAAAGTCTACACACTTTCTGGAAGTGATGGTTTTTTCTGACAAAAAGTTATGAATAGCACTGTTTTCGAGTCTAATACACCCGGGTTTACATAATGACCCTACCACCTATTAGTTCTCTGACCTGAGACAGTCATATAGTCTCAATGAACCTAAAACTTCATCAACAAAATGGGAGAAGTCTGTCTATAGGATTGTTGTGAGGATTTGAAAAACATACACCAATCCTTAAAATAGAGCCTGATGTTCATTGTGTACCTTAGCCCCAGGTACCTCTTATCTAGTGTTTTTGGTACCACTTTTGTAAAATTCTAGTTTTTTCTGATACTGCTAATATTTCTTGTATCTTTAGAAATATCTAAAGCGATATTTAAATCCTTTGGGAAATTTTAACAGAATATTTAGAAACAATCCTCTTTTTTTTTTTTTTTTTTTTTTTAGAAACAGTCCTCTTAAGTATCACATATTTTAATGGCTTACAAGTCATTGCTGTTTGAGTCATAAATAAAAGCCCTTAAATAAAGCAGTGCTTACTCTGACTTGAGTTCATCTCCTGGCTCCATCATGTCCTAAATGTTTGCTGATTTGAGGCCAATGATTTCTTCTTCTTTTTTTTTTTTTTTTTTCAATTTAAAAAAAATCTGTAGAACTGCCCTTTACACATAGGAGTGGTGTGAGGATCAGATGATTTCCTCATGTGAGAAATATGCTATAAATCTGGCTGTATAATGTAAGCTTTTATTTTTTTATATCTAATGTTTTTACTTTTTTTTTTAGTTCTTTGATGTTGGACATACAGTGTTTCCTGTTTTGTTTTTTCTGTTCGACTTTTGCTTGAAGTGTCAGGTTCAATAATGATTTAAAAATATGTGATGTTTCATAGCAGCTTGTTCTCTCTTTAAATAGAGAACCAGATGAGAACTTAAAATGTAGATTTAACAATTATGTCCCTTTTTTTTTTTTAAACAGGGCTGATGGTGTTATGAGAACAATGAACACAGAAAAACTCCTAAAAACTGTACCGATTATTCAAAATCAAATGGATGCCCTTCTTGATTTTAATGTAAGTTGATTGCACAAATGCTTTTATAAAAATTTAAGATTTAAAAAATAAACATTATTGGTCAGAGTCTTTATTTTCAAGTTTTCATAAACTTAATTTTTTCACATTAATATCCTGTTTGGCTAAGGATTTTCTATAAATGTGGTCAAAATTAGGTTAGTTTGAATTTTTATGATTTTTTAGATTTGCTCTGATTTCTTTGGTGGTGTTTCTCTAGCTCTAGAATTATAAGTTATACTAGCTAAAGTAAGTGATGGAGAGGTGAAAGGATTGATCTGAATTATGAATAGCCAATTTAATATTTCACCTTTGTCTGCATTGTAGGACTGAAAGCATATCGGTTATTAACAAATACAGGGAAGTTCGGGTACACTTATAACAGCTTATTATATATATAGCTGTTGCTGAAGAACATTGTGTGCCCTGAAAGTTTTGTTTCAGTGACCATTATTTAAACGAAGTTACCAGCCTTGTCATTTGTTTGTGATATGTTAGGTGTTAGTATTTTCAAGTCTGTTCTTTTTGGGGGCATCTATCTTGAGGCATTTTATTTTAGAGCTTATAAATGTAAGTTAGTGAATGAAACTGTGACAATTTCATACTCAAATAGATTTTTCCTTTAACTTGTCCTATTAATTGATAGTCTTTAAAGTTCTTGAGGGCAGGGACCAGGTCTGCTTTTGTCTGCTGTCTCCATTGTCAGGAGTATGTTACAAATAACAGTACATGGTGAGTAAAGAATAAATGAATTCTATAGATGTTTCATAGACCAGGTTATTAAACTATGGTTTACTGCCTATTTATATGGTTTGTGAGCTAAGAATGGTTTTTATAGTTTTAAATGGTTGAAAATTTTAAAAAAAGGAATATTTTTGACAGGTGAAAATTATATGAAATTTCAATTCTGTTTCTATAATAGTATTTTTATAATACAACCAGGCTCAATGGTTTACATATTGTCTGTGGATGCTTCTTTGATGTAATAACAGAGTTGAGTAGTTGTGACAGAGACCATATGATTTGCAAAATCTAAAATATTTACATTCAGGTCCTTTATAGAAAATGTTTGCTGATCTCTAGTGTGGAAGACATAGGGGATTGGTATAACTATGGAGCTTTATTTTGGTTTTTATTAGAGAGAGGGTCCAACTGTGAAACTTTTTTCACCTGATACATTATGAATATTTTTATAAAACTGTGTGTTCTTTTCAGTGTCTGTATTGTCCTTCATTACATGTAACAATTTACCTGATGCTCCTTTTGGCAGAGATTTAGAGTTTTTCTGATTTTTTTTTAAAGTCAGAAAATGAATGGGAAAAAACCAGAGGGGGGGACATGCTAAATACCATTTGTGTGTTAGTGTGTGTTACCTACACATTTATAAACCTAATTCTGTAAGGTTAATGCCTAGAAAAAGAATTTGGTGGATCAAAGGACATAAACATTTAAATTTTTAATAAATATTGCCAACTTACATTACAAAAGGATTAATAAACCCAGTCACTTGTCAGCAAGTGCCTGTTTTTCTTCATCCTTGTTGGCACTGAGTAATAGCTTGGTTTTGATTATTTTGGTATCTCCTAGTCTGGTGCTGAAGGAAGGATAGTTCTAGTCTAGTTTGATTATTAAATTTTAATTTACCTGATAAGGGAAGTCTTTTCAACATATTATGTGAATTGTCTGTCATTTGCTTTATTATTAGGATTCTCTATAATAGAAATCAACCTTGTTAGAGATTTTGCAAGTATTTACCAGTTTGTTGTTTATTGTTCAATTTGTGCTTATGTTTTTCTATACCTAAAAACAAGTTAATTGGTTCATCCTTTTGATTCATTTCTTGAGATAAAACTAAAGGTATTTCTAGTATTCTTTTTTTTTTTTTTTTAATTTTATTCATTTATTTGACAGAGAGAAAGAGATCACAAGTAGGCAGAGAGGCAGGCAGAGGGAGAGGGGGAAGCAGGCTCCCTGCTGAGCTCGATCCCAGGACCCTGAGATCATGACCTGAGCCAAAGGCAGAGGCTTTAACCCACTGAGCCACCCCTATTTCTAGTGTTCTTGATGGACAAATAGGTGCTGGGTTTTTTTGTTACATCAGAATTCAGTAATAATATTCTTTATGTGTGAGGTACTATGCTGTTTACAATCGGTATATCATTTAATTCCCCAACTAATCATATGAAATAGAAATCTTATCATAGCCATTTTGAAGGTGTTCGTTTATAATATTGGAAAACGGTGTATTTAAAAAAAAATACGTTTCTGGGGCGCCTGGGTGGCTCAGTGGGTTAAAAACCTCTGCCTTCGGCTCAGGTCATGATCTCAGGGTCCTGGGATCAGCCGCATTAGGCTCTCTGCTCAGCAGGGAGCCTGCTTCCCCCCTCTCTATCTGCCTGCCTTTCTGCCTATTTGTGATGTCTTTCTCTGTCAAATAAATAACTAAAATCTTTTAAAAAAAAAAAAAGGGAATTCCTCTTTAAAAAAAACAATACGTTTCTTCTACCTAGCTTAGCTTTGTGCCTTGATGATTGCCTAGGAATTTCAGAAGTTTAAGGGTATTTTTGTTCTTTGTGACTTATTTCTGAATTAAATTGAATATTATAGAATTTTTGTTTGCTTGTACCTTTTACATAAATCTGAACTCGACAGATTTTTTCAGTATTTGGATGTAACTCTGATTGCAAGAAATAAATGTCTTTTTCTCTAATACACTTAAATATTTGAATTTGCAGTATCTTAATTTGAAGGAAGTGTTTGTCATTTAATACATAGATTAGCTCATCTTTTTTTCTAATTTTTCCCCAGGTTAATAGTAATGAACTTACAAATGGGGTAATAAATGCTGCCTTCATGCTCCTGTTCAAAGATGCCATTAGACTGTTTGCAGCATACAATGAAGGAATTATTAACCTGTTGGGTAAATATTGCTGTAGTTTTTTGTTGTTGCTGTTTTTTTAAGGTTTTATTTATTTATTTGAGAGAGAGAGAGAAAGCATAGCCAGGGGTAGGAACAGAGGGAGAGAGAGAAGCAAACTCCCCACTGAATAGGGAGCCCAGTGCAGGGCTTGATCCCAGGACCCACGTCCCCCAACATTGCTGTAGTTTAATAACATTTTATTTTTTTATCTTGTGTCCTGTTGATAAATAATACTGAGTTGTTACTTAGAGCTGCCTAACCACTCATTGGGCTATTCATTGATTACAACAATTTGTTTAGAGAAAAGATTTTTATACCTGGTTATGTATGTTAAGTGATTAAATACTTATTTTTATAACTAGAATGTTCAGCTGGTTTAACTTCATTTTTTTAAAGATTTACTTATTTTAGAGAGAAAGCGAGAGTGTGTGCACGCACACACACATGCACACGTAAGCGGGATGGGGGATAAGGGGTTGGTGGGGTGAAGAGGGATGGAGGGGGGGAAGAGGAAGAGACAAAGAATCCCCAAGCAGACTTCCCACTGAGTAGGGAGCCCTGTGCTGGACTCGATCCCAGGAACCAGAGATCATGACCTGGGCCAAAATCAAGAGCCAACCGCTCAACCAACTGAGCCACCCAGGTGCCCCTAGATGAACTTTGTTTTTTAGATGTTATCTCTGGTTTTTCCTATTAGTTTTATTATTTTTAGAAATATAAAATCCCCTTAAAATTAAGTTGGAGTTTTTTCTTTGCCAGAAGAATCTTACTTCCTCACAATTCACTCCATAAAAAATTTTAATTATAAAATAGATGTTCGTTCTAAACCTAATTTTAAAATTGATAATTATTTTAAATGCATTAAACATTAATATTTTAGGATGCCTTTTACTTTTGAGGTTAACAGAATGTGTGTATTCAGTATATATAGAATGCAGTTAATTTTGCTTAGAAATGATCATTTTTTTCTGTGCGACTTGGATGAAGTAGACAAGTTAACAGTCTAAAGAGTATCTAAGTATCAAGTGTCAGGTATCAAATGTGTTCACTCCATCGTGCGTATTTTCCCTCCCCTCCCCATTTAAAAAAATTTATTTAAATTTGCTTTTTATGGGCTTATTCACAACTTATTTAGGAATGTCTTAATTTATGAAGATAGGGTAATTGGACTTATTTTTTTACAAGTAAAAGATTGAAGGTTTACTACAGAGTTTTGGGAATCAGTCTTATTAGCACCCTATGATTGGTATAAATGAAGCTCTTTTTTGCTGTTCATATAATAAGTTTAAGTAAGTTTTCAGGTGACATTTGGACATGGTAAAGTTGCCATCTTTGTTAATATGTTATTAGTAAGAATATTTGGAAGTAGAAGTTAGTGCTGTTTTAAATGGAGAAAAGTATAACGTGTTAACAAAAAATGCAAATTGTATTGAGGTAATTGTGAGGGAAGAAATTTTATAGAACAAGCTAGTAATATGGGTGAAGTCAAATGGTTTTTCTATTTTAATATAATAGCATCTCTGTTTCAATTTGCTTTAAATGTCTAAGCTAATTTAACACTGATTATTTTTCTTGTATGGTGAGTATGTTCTCTGAGACACCCAAATGATCTCTTTGGAGCTATTACTTAATCCTTTTTCTTTTTGAGTGTTCTGTTTTGATGTGAATAAAAGCATTTTTACATTTACTTTTGGCAGAAAAATATTTCGATATGAAAAAGAACCAGTGCAAAGAAGGTCTTGACATCTATAAGAAGTTCCTGACTAGGATGACAAGAATCTCAGAATTTCTCAAAGTTGCAGAGGTAAACTGTCCTTAAGTTGACTGTGTCTTTTAATGTGCTTTTTTGTCATTAAGTGTAGATTTTAAAGAAGTAAGGCATTATCCAAATGAAAGAAACATCTTAAATATAGTGAATATAATGAATATAATATTTAGTCATATCCATATGCTGTATTGAATTCTTTGTTACGGTATGAGTATGATGTGGTATTGAATAAGATATATTTAATTCAGTATTGAATATTGAAAGGTAATCTATTTTTAAATTGTTTATTTCTCTACAAATCAGGTAGGTGGTACATAATGGTGGCATGAGATTTTTATGTTTGGCATGAGCCATGTATTTTAGCATATTTATCCTGTTATGTGGTAGAGAATATTCAGTGTGAGTGCAAGTCTTTTTCCTCCAGTGAGACTTTTGGCTTAGGGTCACATGGTTCATAGTGTTTTGTTCCCCCTATAGAAGTGAATTTAGCGTATTTGTTGTTTATCATTGATTATGAAAACCACGAATGTAGGTTACAGAATAATTTTATAGATCTGTTTAAAAAATAATTTTCTGGATTTCTAGAATAGCTTTATACTACTTTACTTATTACTCTTTTCTCCTTACTTTTTTTCATTACTCAGTCTAGTGTATTAATGGTGAATATAGTTTAATAGAAAATTTTCCTCAAAAGAGATTTTTTTCCTATAAGAAAGCACAGAATATTTTAAAAGAATGTTAGTCTAAGCCAACATTTTAATTTTTTAGTGAGCTCATTAAGAATGATAAACTTTGGGGCGCCTGGGTGGCTCAGTGGGTTAAAGCCTCTGCCTTCGGCTCAGGTCATGATCTCAGGGTCCTGGGATCGAGCCCCGCATTGGGCTCTCTGCTCAGCAGGGAGCCTGCTTCGCCCTCTCTCTCTACCTGCCTCTCTGCTTACTTGTGATCGCTCTCCCTCTGTCAAATAAATAAATAAAATCTTTAAAAACAAAAAATGATAAACTTTAAGATGATTCATAATAACATTTCTCTATCGGTCTGTAGAAATTTTTCTTAGCCATCCCCTGATAACCTCTCCAAATTTTCTCTCCATGACACCCAGAAAACATGCGTTTTCCCTAGTGTGGTTTTGATTCTGCAGTGGGGTGTTATAAACTTGGGTGCTTAGGTCGTGAGTTTGAACCCTTATTTCAGCTATACCATCTTGGTACAGGTGTTAATCTTGGCATGCTATGGTTTCCTCCTCTGTAAAAGGGGTTTGTGATAGTACTTACCTCACTGGGTTGTTGTAAAATTGCTTAGAACAGGATCTGACTTCTGGTTTGTGTCCTGAAGACATTTGCTATTATTTTTATTCTCTGCCACCTTGAGAAAGCACGTATTGGAATGCAAATGAATGTCAGTACCGGTCTTTTAAGGATAATTAATCTAATATATATTTTATAGGAATTCTGTATTACACATTTATATTTTCTAATGAAAAGAAAGTAATCTATAACCTTCAGAATCCAGCAGATGTCCTATTTTGAGAACTGTTGCTCCAAGTGATTTTCTTTTTTGTATTGATGTGTACAAAGGATTTTAACAGGTAGCTAAACGGTGTTTGAAAAGCGTAATTCATTTATTCTGGCAAATAAAATAATTGAAGGATTTAGTTAGTTCAGACAAAAATATTTTACTTTTAAGATGTTTAAACTGTTTGAAACATCTTATTGAAGAATTTATCTTTTGCCAGAAATCATAATAATAATAAAAAGCTAATAAAACCCTGCTTTAAAAAAAAAAAAACTTTTCTGGCATTGTCAAAGAAGGCATTTATGTTGTGGTAATGCTTGCAGGCATTATCTTGCTTGCACAGAGGCAGCTTTCAGAGAGTGTTTGTTTGTTTTCTCTTTCTCTACTCTCTACCGATCACCAGTAGAGATATCTTGCTAGGATAATTTTGGAAGATTCATCAGTTAGGCTGATTAGTCAGTTATATAATTGATTGATATACAGGCTATAATTGATCAGTTATATCATAGTAGTTAATGTGGAACTAGCAAGTTGGTGAGTCTAGCTCTATTACCATAGTGGTATTTCATTATGTAGCAGATAAAATAGGATAAAACAGGACGATGAGACCTTTGAAGAAAACAGCTTTACGTTAGCTATTTTGTGAAGTCTACTGAAAGTTTGTATTGGATTTATTGTATTGGATTTAAAGTATCTCTCAAGGAGAAATCAATGTATTTTTTTCCATTTCTTTTGGGTCAGTCATATACTAAAATAAGAAGAAGGTAGCGTTTGGGACGCCAAGGTGGCTCAGTTGGTTAAGCGCCTGCCTTTGGCTCATGTCATGATCCCCGGGTCCGGTCCGGGGATTTGGTCCACAATGGGCTACTTTCTCAGTGGGGAGCCTGCTTCTCCCTCTGCCTGCCCCTCCCCCTGCTTGTGCGCACGCTCCCTCTCTCACAAATAAATAAATAAAATATTAAAAAAAAAAAAAGAAGCTACTGTTTATACTGTTTCCAGTAATATCTTTAAATGTTTTAATTTGTTGACTTTTCCCTTTAGCCTCTTATGTCCTTTGCATTTGATAGTTGTAGTTATTGACTTTAATTTTAAGCCTTTATTTACCTCCAGTTCTTCTGGTCTGAGATGAAATAGACCATCTGCTCCGTATGATGTGAGAAATAAAATATTCTTTCATGAGACTGTCTTGGGGCTTGCAGATTGTGACAGTGTAGCTTACATAGGTGCTCAGAAGATGTGAAGATGGTAACTTCATAGTCTTACTGAATTTCAACCTCTAGTTCTCCTTTTATAACTTTCAGAGCCATTAAAGAACATCTAAGCCCTTGGAAATATTGAATGATACCTCTGGAGAGTAAATAGTCTTCTGATTTTAAAGATGTCTATCTAGAATATTGTTCACAATACTAGCCATAAATTTCATTTTCTAAATTTTATTTTAAACACTTCTTTATTATAATTTTGTTTATTAAATACAATCCTTCTGCTTCTTACAGCAAGTCGGAATTGACAGAGGTGATATACCCGACCTTTCACAGGTAAGTATATTGCTATAATAGCAATTCACTGCTGTCTTTCCCTGTATTGCTAGGTGTGAAGGGTACAAAGATGAATAAATATGCAGCTCCTACTGTCAAGGAGATCAGTGTAATTTTTCTTGACAGATTTTAACATGATACGTTGCTGACTGTAGTTCTAGCATTTTGATCTCTTCATCTCTTATGTTGGTGGAGCTAGCCACTAACTATACCATTCCTTTACTTTATTTCCTTTAATCTCTCTAGTTCAAAGCCCAGTTTTAGGATTCTGTAGCATAGTAGTTAAATATCTAAACGTTCAGCTCAGATGTACCATAGACTCTGTGTTGGCTCCTGCTATATATCAGATATGTGATCTTAGGCAAGATACTTAAATTTCACTGCCTCAGGTTGTTCATTTGTAAAATGGATATAATACTAGTGTCTT
>CM052884.1:38188355-38281882 GCA_028534135.1 Potos flavus
GATCTTTTCTTGAGTCGTTATTCCTTAATTACATAAAAGTCTTACATATCGTGTAAGTAGTGCCCCCGGAGTTGTGTAATAGGGTGGCTCTGTTGTAAGTTTATATCATATATTCATGCATAATTTTTTCCTGTATTGTTGGTATATTTGGATATTGAAACAAGAGAAGTGAAGTTAACAGGTATTTTACTTCGCTAAGGGCATTAGTATTACCAATATAATTGAAGTTCTTTGAAGATTAAAAGTAAGAAAACAAATTTCCTTACAAAAATTAAAATTGCCAAGATGTTTCATATTTCAGAATCATGTTGTTTAGGTTCATTTCAGTAAAGAAATCAGTATTTTCTTGGGGAAGTCACTGATCCTTTCCAGAAGGGCCATAATTATTTGAATCCTATATAAACTTAAAATACGGTACTTGAATATTTTTTTCCAAACCTCCTTAGAAATATACTGTTATAAATAAAAACATGCTGTTAAATATATAAAGGATATGCAACCATTACATTGCTGAAACTGCTCCTCCTTTTGAGGTTTACATTACTGGGCCTTTTCTCACTTGTAATGTTTTTATTTACTGGGCAGGAGAAAGGGAGTAGCTGATAGAGCAACCTTTACCTAATACATAAATAAATCGTCTTTTCAAAATATTTTCCTAGCACATCAAAGCTACCAAATGATCTGCTTGATTTGCAACAGCCAACTTTTCACCCATCTGTACTTCCTATGTCAACTGCTTCTCAGGTAGCAAGTACATGGGGAGGTAAGCATTAATGAATTCTGCTTTTTATGTTGTATAGGCCACTCCCCTTCCCATTCTGTAGTGTTTTACTTATTTGTGTAGTTTTTTGTTACACTTGATATGTGAGAACTTCAAAAATATAACCATGGCATTGAGGTTATTTTGTTCCTTAAAGATATTTTCATGTATTTATAAATGTAATTTTAGAATTTCTGTTCAATTAAATTATGAAATGAAGTTTTAATGAAGGTGAAGAGAAAGGAACCAGTGTATGTTGAAGTACGAAATCATTCTTTCAATGTTGAATATCTATTCCATAATCAGAAAATGCCTAAGGGTTATTTTGTTTTTGGTATGGAAAAAAAAGTAACTTAGGGAGAAAGAAAACTCCTGTCATGTAAATATCTGATAAGGTTCTAATAAAACTTACATGGTGTTATCAAGAAGTAAACTGTGTTCTGACTGGGACTGTTATGATAATCTTTATGCTACTTGTATTTAAAACTTGTAGTTATTTGAGAACTATAAGATTTTGTTATTCAAAGAATTTTCCCCTAATAGTAACAGGAATGTTTACTGCCCTGGAATAGTTAATGATCTTAGGGTGACTATATCATGATCATTGACCTGGCATCTTTGAAGGATTGAACCTAGTCCATGTCAATTTTTAAGCAGTTTTGGATAGACATATAATACGTTTTCATATTATTTCATTTGGTTGATTGTGGTGCTTCTGTTTGCATATATGTAAGTATTATTTTACGAACACTCAAAAATTATTTGGGAGTAAAAGGGGAGATATTCTGAGCAAGAATACTGTCTACAGAACAGTAGGGAATGGCAGGCTACCTTAAAAGTTTTATTGGCTCACATGTAAAATCTGAATTGATCAGCTTACTTGTTATAGCAAGATAAATTGTTCTAGAGAATTTTTATGTTAGTATGAACTAGACTTGTTTCTTCTATATTTTAATGATTTGAGTTTTAAGAACTTTTTTCATTATTTTTTATAGTTATTTCTTGAGGCTCTTTTTAGTATAATAGAGTATAGTCTCTGTGAAGGCAGGAGTTTTTAAATATTTTGTTCAGTGCTATATTATCATTGCCTAGGACACTTTGATTTTTAATAAGTTTGTTGAATGAGTGGATGTTTTCTTTTTTTCTGGACAGGTTATTTCTGGTTCAGGATATGGCAGGGAACAGAAATAGTGAAACACTAAAACACTAGATTTCTAGACTAATCTTCAGTCATGACTTGATTAAAAAAAATGACTTAGAAGATTAGTCTAATTTAGCTAAATCTTAAGTTCTCAGAGTTGATTTCTAAAACTGATAAGCTAGTTTAAAGTCAATAAATATTTTAGAATTTTTTATCTGAGGGACGCCTGGGTGGCTCAGTTGGTTAAGCAGCTGCCTTCGGCTCAGGTCATGATCCCAGGGTCATGGGATCAAGTCCCGCATCGGGCTCCTTGCTCGGCAGGGAGTCTGCTTTTCCCTCTGCCTCTGCCTGCTTGTGCTCTCTCTTTCTTGACAAATAAATAAATAAAAATCTTTAATTAAAAAAATTTTTTTTTATCTGAATGAAACATAGCAAATTTAGAAAGTAAATTTTTAAGATCCTAATGATATGTCCTAATTTTAGGATTTTTAATCTGGCAAAATTTACATGCTTGTTTTCTGCTTACTGTGAATTGTTTTTAGAAGTTCAGTAGAATTGACAAGACCATGTAAGCAGTTCTAGCTTGCTTCGTCCCTGCCCCCCCCAAAAAAAGAAAACAAGTGGTTAGTTTTCCAAAGTTAAGACTGAAAAGTTGTTTTTCTAAATAGATGAGAAATTTTACAAAAGTCTTAGTGAGAACTAATATTTCAAAGAAACTGAACTGTGAAGTTGTTTTGTTTGGACACCATATATAGTTAATTCTAATAATAACAAATTAAAGTTTCGGCTTGGGATTATTGAACTCATATGAAGGCAGATAGGCTATTATTGTGGGAGAATAATCTCAAGTAATTTCAGCCTGTAAGAGTTGTTTAATGTCCTGTTAGAAGAAGTCATTTCATAGCAGTCTGTGGGTGAATACTATATGTTGGAATATACTTATGTTTTATGTTTCTGTTTTAGGTTATTTTGCTCTTGCTACTATTGCTATCAAAATTTCCTTCATATTTTAACATTAGGCTTGCTATGTACAAGTGAGACCATTAAAAGTACTAAAAATACAAATCAAGTACAGTGGGAGCAGAGGCTATAGCAATTGACCATTATTTTTCCAAAAGCTTATCAATATATATGAGGAGAGGACCATGATGTTTACTGCGAACCTCTCAACTTAAGAATGAAATCTTGTCTTGACTTTGATATAAGGATACTTGATTTCTGAGCTGGCAATAATTTCAGAGTATGACTTCTACGTAATTGGATAGTTGAAGAGTGTTTTAAGTCAAGAACTTTGAATACTTCCTAAATCAGTGTATTTTTTATATCCAGGACATTCGGATTAAGATTTTTTACTTTATTTTTTGAAATTAAAGTTAGACCAAGATGAATAAATAAATCATATAAGTAAAAAGTTTTGATCATAACAGTGAAGTATTAAAAGTTTTTTGAAATTAACCATATACCTAAACATTTGAAATAATGTAATATTTTACATCATGCTGCTTTTATAGCATGTGGCAAAGCAAAGATATGATTTTCTGATAATCCTAAAATCTTACTCTGTGTTTGTCTTGCTTTCATATGCTAAAATGGTTTTTAATAGAGTTGGTATTTTTTAAAACAGATTTGGTATTAATTTTAGTTCTTATCATAAAGCACCACAGAGATGCTGTGTATTCCCAATCACAGATAAGTTAGTGATGCTGAGTTAAAGGGAAGTAAGGTTTGACTATTTATATAAAAGGCATTTAAGATTCCACCTAAAAATGAACATGAAAGAGAGAACACAAGCTCTTCTGTTCCCCTCATTGCATTATTAACGAGCCTTTGATTTTTCAAGAAATGGTCTGGAGTCTCAACAAGCACTTGGCGTTGAATACTAATATGTGAGAAGATTTAAGTTTATATCACCTTTCAAACTTTGTGTTATAGCAAATCTAAAAACGAACAATATTATAAGCTCAGTACACTGATGTCTGTCTTAAGCTAGATTTCAAAATTTAATTCAGGCAAAAAAGAATTATCCATTCTGAAGTTTAATTTGCTTTACTCTCAGCTGGCATGGAACACACAATGCTTTGTGGAAAACTCATTTGTGTCAGTGTAGGTATCCAGTATTTAGGACCTCAGCATTATAAGATGACTGCTATTTTAATCCTCAATTTTTTTGGATTATTTTTCTTTGACTATTGTAACATAAAATTAAACTTTCAAGTGAGTAATACAAAAATAATGGAAAAAATTATTATTTTTTAAAGATTTTATTTATTTGACAGAGAGAAACACAGCTAGAGAGGGAACACAAGCAGAGGGAGAGGGAGAAGCAGGCTTCCCACAGAGCAGAGAGCCCAATGCGGGCTCAATCCCAGGACCCTGGGATCATGACCTGAGCCGAAGGCAGACGCGTAACGACTGAGCCACCCAGGCACCCCGGAAAAAAATTATTTTTTAAACGTTTAAGGAAGTTAGAGTATTTACCAGTCTGTTGAATAAAGTTTAAGGTGGGATAGCTGGAACGTTATTTTTTTTTATCCTAATGAATTTGTTATATTATTGATAGTACTGTATCCACTAACAGATTAACATCATCTAGATTATCTAATATATTGTCAAGTAGATTAAGAACTGTTTTTTCTTACTGTCTAATCGACCTAAATACAGTTGCACTTGCATGTCTCTGCATATTCTTCTCTAGGATGTTTCATATAATAGAAAATGATTGGTAATAAGTACTTAGGTAAAACTTAATCATTCATCAGAGCAGCAGATAATTAATGAGTTTTCCCAAACATGTCTTTTCTCATAAACTAATAGATCTGTAATAGAAAAATGTATTTTTTCGAATGACTTCTCTCATGGCTTCTTTTGCATGGAAAACTAGAGATGTTTTGGGTCCAACCACGTATGATATACTTTAAAAACCTCATACTACTATTCAGTATTTTAAAATAGTACTTTGAACAAATCGATCAATTCTAAACAATGCATCCCCTTCTTTACACAGAAAGGAGTTAGAATGGTCATCATTATAGTTTTAGTTTAGGACAGAAAACCTTTTTCTTGTTATCTATTTCTACTTCTTATTTCTTAATTACTTTTTTGGATTCTTTTCCCCCGTCCCATTTATTAAGGAGTGGAGAGATGGGAAAGGTGTTAGGCATGATCATTTTAGTTGGAATACTGTTATCAGTGAATTTTGATACATTTGTAAGACTTTATTTTGGGAGTGTGAATTGATGTTCCATAGGAATGCTTACTTCCTAGAAAAGGTCCTGTGTGATAGAAAAAGTTTTAAAAAACGATTCTGTATAAGCCAGTGACCTCAATATTTTCTTGATATTTTCCTTTCTTAAATAGTTGTAGGGTTTGTGGAGCACCTGCTTTGAATTTAAATTTATTGACTTTAGGGGAAGGTGTTTGTAGTGACTGAGCTGGTCCTTAGGCTATTTTTGTGTTCTTGCTGTTTTATCATACAGTCTTAGAGTAAAATACAGTGCTTAATACTGTATTGTTAAATGAGCATCACAAACTAGAGTAGGCAAGAACAGGCTGCTGGTTAAAAGTATAGAACATAGAAGTTAGGAGTGTTTTGCTGCTAATGACAAATGGTTTTTTAGTCATTAGAATGATGATTATCTTGAATGAGGTATAGGTACAGTAAATATCTGATTCTAAATAACTGTAGAGGTAGGATTTGATAATAATACGCATTTGGTACCATCCTAATACGGAACAGTACTTTTATTATTCCTTTAGCAAATCATTTAAAGCCTTAATGATTTGGCTTTAGAACTCTTAACTGGACCTTCAGTGCTGTTCCCAGTCTACAAAATGGCCACCAGTCCTTTGTCTCTATTCTTAATTTTTCTAAAATTCATTTCCTGTTTCTAAATCATTAGACCTTTTCTTCATCTTTATTTTTTTTATTTTCTACCTCCGAACCTACATAAGACTTAACCCACATGTTATAAATAGCCCTTTACCCCTAATTTTCTTTGTTTTTTGATATTTTACTTATGCCACACACATATTGGTTGTTTATATCCTTTACTTGAATAAACATAGCTATGTCATGAAACCCAGTACATTCCCACATAGAGCGGGGAGCATGGTCCAGGGTGGGTGACTCTTTTATAGATGCATTTTGGTTATTCTCTTTTTTATCAGACTGTTGGCTTCCTGATGTTGGAGAGCAGATCTGTCCTTAGTATGCTACAGATGTTAATTGGACACATAAATGTTTTCTTCTGAGGATTCATTTTTTTTTTTTTAATTTTTATTTATTTATTCGACAGAGACAGAGAGAGAGATCACAAGTAGGCAGAGAGGCAGGCAGAGAGAGAGGGGAAAGCAGGCTCCCCGCCGAGCAGAGAGCCCCATGTGGGGCTCGATCCCAGGACCCTGAGATCATGACCTGAGCCGAAGGCAGAGGTCTTAACCCACTGAGCCACCCAGGCGCCCCTGAGAATTCATTTTAAAGATGTTAAATGTAGTTCTTCCATCTTGATGATGATGATTAGGTATTTTGCAGTTAAGATTAATAAACAATAATATAGCTGCTACTTTTCACTTTGCATCTTTTGACTAATTACAATACTAATTAATTTACTTCCTTTCTTCATTTTGCTGTAATGCACTTGGACTGCACAGATCCTTTCTCTGCTACTGTAGATGCTGTTGATGATGCCATTCCAAGCTTAAATCCTTTCCTCACAAAAAGTAGTGGTGATGTTCACCTTCCCATTTCTTCAGATGTATCCACTTTTACTACTAGGACACCTACTCATGAAATGTTTGTTGGTAAAGTACCATTTAACCTTTCTTTCCAATTAATGTTTATACTGCCTAAGTATTTTTTACGTATTAATTAATTATTTTTAAGGCACTGCAGTAATTATTTTGGATTTTATTATTAAATTCTAAAATAAACTAAATAGCAATAATGTAGTGACATTTTAAAATTAGTATCCCTAATTTTATTTAATCCCAAGTTTTTAGGAAAATTTCCTTTGAAGTTGTGTTTTGATTTTTTTTAGTGTGTTGTTCGCTATCATATTATAGTGTGGTATTCAAGCTGTCTAACCTCATTTACCACATTTTTTCCCCCACATTTTGTTTATTAATTCAGAGAGTTGGTTATAGCATAACATCTCTTAAACTTACTGACATGTGCGTGCTTGTATCTTTCTGTCTTTGTTTAGGAGAGAAGGTGGTTATCACTCTCAGTAGCTATTTTCATTTTTTTTTTTGAACTGTGAATAGTACAATTTTAGATCGTCTCAAATCCATACATACCCTCTGTCCCATCCTTAAGGGTTTCACTTCATTGTTAGCCTGGAGATAAATGACAAGTAGAAAATGAAAACAACTAAATCGCTTTTAGTTGTGGTATAAAAATCCGTAAAAAGGTAAAATTTCACTACAGAGTTATGCAAGGAAATGTAAGTTTATGAATATATAGTAACCTGAAATTAACGTTTTTGAACCCTGCTGAAAAGATTCTGCACACCCCTTAAAAGATGGTGAAACTCCTTTTATTCATTTGAGAGAAACAGCTTTTAAAGTGATGCAAATTTAAATCTATGTTTAAAGCAGCATGCTGAAAGTCAACTGTGTACCCTAAGTAGATCATGTGGCCACATTCTGAGCATTCTGTTTGATACATATGAGGGGGTGGAAGAGAGATGACTAGAAAAGAGTAGTTGGAGATTTGAGAAAGTTCCAAGGCAGGTGCTGTCATTATATATAACTAGTCTCATAGCTCCAAATTGTAAGAATTAATTGCAGGCATTCCTTCATGTCATTGTAACACGTTACAAATTAAATAAAAAGTGGTTGAAACTAAATTTCATATTTTGCTACCCTTTAGAAAATTTGTGAAATGCTGTACCTTATTTGCTTGATAATAAAAGGTTACTTGAGTTATCCTTGGAATGTGGTTTTCTGATAAGTTTATATTTTCTTTATACTTATTGAATATGAACTAGTATGTATTTAGTGGGTATGGCTTCTTGTCATTTTTAAGTCAGTTGCTTTAATTTGGGGTATGAAACAGCTATGTCTTTACTTTGGGGCTTATAATTTCTATCTTTTAGGTCGGACCAGTACATGTGCTTCAGTATGTCAGTCTTCTATTCACCCTAGAGGGACAGAATGCTAAAGGCTATAGCTATTTCACATTGAAACAGAAACAGAGTAAAAATATAAAAAAATTATGAGAGAGTTAATTATTATTTATGCTTTTCAAGGAAAGCCTGTAACAAAAGGAATGTACTAGAAATGTCATTTTCCTAATATTTTTTAAGTTTAAGGCCTGTGGGTTGGGCAAGAGGAAGACTAAAAAGCAAAGAAAGTAAAGTTGATGACCATATATGCCAAGGGGAGTAGGTGCATTTGAAGATTAAAATCATAGAATTGGTGATTTTAGGCTTGTGAGGACCTCCAGAGAATATTTGGTCAAGTTCTCAACTCTTATATTGGTAACAGAATTACTACCATTTTTATGGATGGATCACCTGAGCCCAAGAAAAGTTCATGTCCTGAGACAACCCGTCTGATAGGAGCAAAAGCTTGAAGCAGGAGTCCGGCATCTTTGCTTTACAGTGCCCTTTCCTTATGGAAGTGTAGACTTTATTTAAACTCTTACATTCTTTGAGTATAAATAGTACAAATGAAAGTACAAAGTATACTTTAAAAAAAATCATATCTGCCAAGTTTTGTCATTAGCAAAAACTTACTGTTCAGTTCTTAGGTTTTTGTAAAAGCGAGTCCAGCATGGGAAAATATAAATCACTTATGTCTACCTAAGCCATTAGTCTAGAACAAGGATCCAGCAAACCTTTTCTTAAAGGGTCAGATTGTAAATATTTTTGACTCATGAGCCACATAGTCTCTTTTGCAGCCACCAGCTTTGGCATTATAGCATGAAGGTAGCCATAGAGAATACATAAATATGCATTTGGCTGTGTTCCGATAAAACTTTATTTACGAAGACATGCAGCTGTAGTTTGGTAATGTCTGAAGCTTTATAATAAGAAGCCTTCTAATCCACATTAAAAGTTCCTGAGAAGTAGGTTGTATATAAAAATTCCAACAGTTTCTTACTCAGAGTATTAAGAGCACGAAAGGACCACCCAAGGTATGTCATTCCTAGAGCTGCGTTAGCCACATTTCTTTTGCTCAGTGGCACATGTGACTAGTGGCTACCATATTAGAGCAGATTTATAAAACATTTCTGTTACTAGAAAGTTCTTGGATAGTGCTTCTCTAGAACAGGGGTCAGCAAACTTTTTGTGTAAAGAGACAGATAGTAAATATTTCAGACTTTACAGGATACATAAGATCTATTACATATTCTTCTTTTATTTTCTTTCATCTTTTAAAATAAACCTTTGAAAATGTAAAAACCATCTTTAGTTCACATGGCCATATAAAAATAGGCCTCTGGCTGTAATTTGCCAATCTCTGCTCTAAAGGATTAAGAACGACCGAGAAAAATCAGAGAATAGCTACGTAGACACCCTCTGACCTGTCCAGAGGAGGACATTGATCTGATGATGTGAACCTCAGTGTACAAAGTAGCTTGTCTTCATTAAAGCAATTACAAGTCAAGAAGAGTGGGTTGGTGGTCCCAGCTATGCCATGTCTGTGACCTTGTTCAGGCCTACTTACTCATCTGTAAAAGAAAACATCAGAAGATGTGTTAATATTGACTAAAAAGCCAACTGCTGCTTGTTTCTCTAAGGAAATACATGTCGGTTATTTAAAAAATTTTGTTGTGAATATATTTTAAATAGAATATTCATTTTGGAGACTTAAGTGCTTTTTTAAAAAAAGTTGTAATTTGAAGAACACTAAGAGCTTGGACTCTCCTGTCTTTGTTTTTGTTTTATTTGTCCGTTTGTGTTTTAATTACTCCATTCCACTCTTAACTGTTCCTCCTCATTTTTCTCCTTTGCTTTTTTTCTGTTCCCCCACCCGCCCATGTATGCCTTGTCAGATTCTTTTTGTGGCACTCAAGCTTATCCTAATACTACCCTTATGTGCCATGAGCCTTCTACCGTAGCTGGTTTATTTGGAGGTAGGTAATGGTATCTCTAAAGTTTATCAATTTATTTATGCAGGAGGGAGTTCTTTGTTTTCTTTAAAATGAGGTGGGGTTTTTTTGTTTTGTTTTTAATTTGGTAAGAAAAAAAAATTAAAAAAATACTTGCTTTTGAAGAACAGATCATTTTTTCCCTCATTTTGTTTGTCTTAATTAAACACAGGATTGTTTTGTGAATGGATACTTGTCATCTCCCTACTTTAATCCATACTCAAAAGATTCACATTTTCAGAGGAGCTTATTTTATTATTACAAGCTTATGGAATTTAAAGCTCTTTGTATTGATGTTAGTGATAGAACACTAAATAATTTTGACTTGAGCAGTTGTGGCACAGATGTAGGGAGATTCTCCTGGAAACAAGCGTGCTTTGCCAGCACTATGCAAAGGCAGAAGAAACAGGGAACGGTTTCCAGAGAGGCATGGCCATTTTGATACTCATTTCTGTCTTTCCAAACATGTTCTAGGCCAGTGCAGTGGTAATGAAATCCCAAAATTCAGCTGATTTTTTTCTTTTTTTCTTTTTGGTGCATAGGAGTTGATTACCTTAGTTCAGTTGGCATTAAAAAGTAGGGTTGACACAACTGAAGAATTGAGGCTCTTGACCAGCAGACTTGGGCATGATTAAAAGGATTTAAAAATAGAAATTATGAGGACATTTGATGGAAAGTCTGTGTTTAGAATCCAGTGAATTTGCATTTGAATTCCTTTTTGAATTCCTGTTCTATTTCCTTACCTGTGTGACTTGAAACAAGTATTTGACCTTTCTTAAGCCTATGAAAATTGAGATAGTAAGAACTTACAGGATTGTCATGAGATTTACATAAATGTATAAAATCTAGCGCTATGCTTGGTACGTAGAATTATCATTAAAACTACTACTGAAAACCATCTTGTGTATGCATATCATTTTATATTTATTACTTAATCATCAGATACAGCTTTGAACACTTTTTTCATTGCTTTTAGAGTTTAAGATTGCCATGGTTGTTCACTTTTTTGCCCCAGCATTTGCTGTGAGAAGCTCAAGAAGTTCATATAACTTTAATAGCTGAATAAATATAATTATATAGATGTAATAATACAATTTTCTTTTTCTGCCTGCTAGTTTATATAAAATGAAATACGTAGGATAAATACTAAAAGATTCTGAAATCAGATAATTTGAGGTTTAAGTCTTGGTTTTGCCACTTAATAAATCTTCGACCTTGAGTAGCATTGTTTAATCTTTTTGTTTCCTCATCTGTAAAATGAGGATAATAATGACTATCTCATAGGGTTATTGCGAGGTTTAAATAATATACTGTTTGTAAAGCTCTTGCATAGTGTTTGATAGGGTTTAATAAATAGTAGAAGTTACTTTCACAGAAAGTATGAGATCTAATTTATTATAAAACTACCTACAAAATCCCTTAACAAAAACAGTACATTTTTCTGGAAGGTGTTTGGAATGTCTTTCTGTCCCCAAAGCTTGTTCATCTTGTACCTTTCAGTTAATTTATTATTGTCCTCCTGATATTTGCTCTGCCAGGCAGTATTTTCTAAATGTTAATCTATGAATTAGAATGGTGAATGGTAGAGTTTTCACTGGGCCTTGGTGAAATGAAAGAGTAAGCAGTTCAATGTCACGATTATTTTATACAGTTAACCTTAACTCAGAGAGCTTGTTCATCTTTTTTTTTTTGTCCCTAAATTTTCCTTTTGAGATGGTAATAATAGTTTTTAGCTTTTGTTTTAAGTAACTTTTAAAAATTAAATCCTAACAGTCACCCAAAAAAATGACTGGGGATAAAAGGCCATTAAGTTGATAATGTTTATTGAAATGAAAATGCAGAGCTCTTACCTTGAAGATGTGTTACTACTTAAAATATTGTTACTTTGAAATATATTGCTTGCTTCCCTGGGAGCCAATCAGATATTACAATTTATTAAAAATTTCTTTTTACTTTTTGCATACCTAAAGACGTTTTAAAGTTGAGGTGCTAGCCCTGGATTACTTTATATCCTCTCAAACCTTTTATACTTTTAGGTGGTAGTCTTGTAATTGCACAGACCGATGCCCCCAGGGACTGTAGGAACCGGCTCCTCTCTTTACAGAAAGTAATAAATGGATTACTGTAAAAGATAGGGTTATCTCTGATATTAACCAGATTCAAGAAAGCTAGGATAAAATAGGAGAAAACAGGAATTTGATATGCTATCCTAGTTATAAATTATTGTCCTCTGTATTTTCTAAACTTTGGAGACCTAGCCAAGGTACTGTTTCCAGAATCATTTAAAGAACAATTGTGTAATTTTTACACTGTGATGGTAGCAAGGGCACAAAATTAAGCATGGTAAGTTTTTGTCTTTCTTGAGTAGATAAGTCAGTTCTTTTTGTAAGGAGTTATGAGAAGAATCAGTGAGCCCATGATGTAATTCTTAAATAGCTTGTATACTTCAAAATGTTGTTAGGGGCGCTTGGGTGGCTCAGTCAGTTAAGTGTCTGCCTTCGGCTCAGGTCATGATTCCAGGGTCCTGGGATCAAGCCCTGAATCAGGCTCCCTGCTCTGCGGGCAATCTGCTTCTGCTTCTCCCTCTGCCCGCCGCTCCCCCTGCTTGTGCTCACTCTCTCTGTCAGATGAATAAATAAAATCTTAAAAAAAAAAATAAAATGTTGTTAAACTGTTAAGTCTAGAAATCTGGGAACCTCTTGATGAATGGTCAGATTTATATACTAAATTATTTTGTACTTTGACAGTGTTTGTGTTCTCATTGTATGACCATTGTGTTGGGGTTTTTTTTTAAGATTTTATTTACTTATTTGAGAGAGAGGCAACTTGAGAGAGAGCGAGCTGGCCCTTGCGCACACACAATGGAGGGAGGGGCAGAGGGAGAGGGACAAACAGACTCCCTGCAGAGGGGGGAGCCTGATGCAGCACTCTATCCCAGGACCCTGGGATCATGACCTGAGCCGAAGGCAGATGCTTAACCGACTGAGCCACCCAGACGCCATTGTTTTTAAGAGTGGTTTAAGAAGTAATTATGGAATAACTTTTTTAAAAAGATCTATTTATTTGAGAGAGAGTGTACTCAGTGTGCGGGCACGGGCAGAAGGAGAGAGAATCCCAAGCACACTCCCTGCTGAGGGCAGAGCCCAGACTCTGGGCTTGATCCTAGGACCCTGAGATCATGACCTCAACCGAAACCAAGAGTCAGCAGCTTAACCAACTGAGCCAACCAGGTGCCCCTGGAATAAGAACGTTTTTAAAAATTTGTGTCCTATGGAATACTCATGCTAGATCTAAAGTGCTACTTTTAAAGGGGGAACCTAAGCGTTAGTGCACTGTAACTTTCAGAATCCTCTTCTCAATTGAACTTAAACCATATTGCATTTAATTAATCATTGAAGGGAGAAAGGTGAGAGAAATAATGGAAGGTGAGTAGGTTGGTTGGCGTCAGGGAAGACTCCAGGATCTAAGTAGATTCCTATTTTTCAAAACACCGTAGAATGCTTACTTCATTACCAAGCGATCATTTACATTGTGTATATATTTTGCTTCATGCAAAGTCCTGGAATTTTAGATGTGTTTAGTTTTTAAAAATCATCAGCATACAAAATTAAGGTAAAAAGATAAAGATTTTACTTCTGTAATGAAACAAACTTAGTAGTTCAACTTCAGTTGCTCTTTTGTTAGTTTTCTTTGTCAGTAGGATGATTTTGTTATGGAAAATGTCATCACCACAAAAAGATGGAAGTAGTGTTAAGAAATATTTTGCTTGAAGGATTGGCCTTGTTTTTCATTGGAGGAATTTATTGCTTTTTCCATTTTATTGTCATCATTATTAAGAGCTATAAATGTAGACGTATTAAAGAATTGAGCTTTTTCCATTTTGGTTTTCCTTAGGATTCACTCCATCTCCAGTTGCACAGCCACATCCTTCAGCTGGCCTTAATGTTGACTTTGAATCTGTTTTTGGAAATAAATCTACCAACGTTATTGTAGATTCTGGGGGTAAGAAAAAATTCTTTTATTAACATTACTATAATCTCATTTAGATTCTGTGCAAGGACAGATAATAATACTCTTTTGAACATATGTAAATAGATTAAATTGGTGTAGCCAGTGAAGTTGTTTCTCTTCTCTCAGCCACTAGATGAGAACTTCAAGGGATTATTAACTGTTACCCTTTTCTTAGTGGCAGTTTTGATTCTGGGAGGATTTTGTTTCTCTAGACCTAAATGAGATCTTGCTCACATTAGATTGGTTAATTGCTAATGACTATGTGTAGAATGTTGTGCTTTGTAGTCATTATAATTTTTACCTTTACTGACATGAAATTGGCTTTTTTGAAAAGTAGGAAAAATAAAACCTTTGGTACCTGACTTGTTGAGACAATCCGTGCTTAGCCAGCTAGAATGTATTAAATATCAGAGCTGTGGGGGCTTTTTGTTATTTTAAGGATGGTTCATTCTGTAGTATGCTTATTCATTTGTCTTAAAAGGACTTATATAAATATGTAGAACCAGGTTTCCATTTGTTTTCATTTAACATCTTGTTAATTTGAAGTTTGTAAAGATTAAGAGTTTCCATAAAATTTATTATTCTTACCATGGGATGACCTTTGATTTTGGTTAGCAAATAAGTTCAAGTCTTTTGAAGAAACATTTTGTGGTGTTTTTGATTTTATAATACATAATTATACAAAAAGTAAGCAAGCTTATAAAGTATGTATGAACTAAAAATTTTTTTTCTCTATGCACTAGTAGGTTTATAATTACATTTTTTGATGCATTTGACTTTTTCCTTTTGAGTTTTTCTGGGAAACAGGATAAAGTAAATAGAGATAAAACGTTCATATTTTGTACACCACCATTTTTGGTGACTTTCTTTTTCAAATTCTCTATTATTCCTGGATCATGTTATTGAGTCCTTTAGTTGGTTGGTTTGATTGGATTCACTTTACCTTCTCACTTTGGTAGAGAACCTTAAGAAATCTTACTTTATTTTCATTTCTAAGCAATGTCTTAGGTTAGTAGATGGTTTAATGTCATTGGACCGTAAGATTAGCAATTTCTTAGGTATAATTTAGGTTAACTGTTTTTAGACAGAAGAAAAGTGATAATCAAATGGTTCATTTTCACTTCCTTCTAATGTAGTGGTTTACATATACCTTACATTCTCCACTCTGAAGAATGCAAAAAGGTCTATAAAATATTTCTTAGAAGAAACATTTTTCAAAGGAACAGAAACATAATTTTTATCTATATTTCTTCAGGTATAAGTGAGTCTTCAGAAAATCTTGCCAGTGAGGGGGAAAATTACATTCCATTCCCTTCTCTTTCACAACTTTGGAATAAGAATTGTTTACTCGAACGGTACTTTCTCGTCCCCTTTAACCTTAATATAATTTTATCATGAAATAAGACATGATTTCTCCCAAAGCAGATTTGCCTTTTCAATCAGTTCACTTTGAAATGGTAAATTTCTTCCTTTTCCATTTAAAGTCATTAATTTATGCCCAACATCGTGGAGGACTTTTCCAGCAAACAAACAAGTAGAAAAGGCAGAGATTTCCTATAGAAAGCTGTAGCACCATAAAGTCCCTTACAAATCCTGTTTCATCTGTTTGTAACTTTAAGGCTTTGATGAACTAGGTGGACTTCTCAAACCAACAGTGGCCTCTCAGAACCAGAGTCTTCCTGTTGCCAAACTCCCACCTAACAAGTTAGTATCTGATGACTTGGATTCATCCTTAGCCAACCTTGTGGGCAGTAAGTATTCTTTGGATTCTTTTAATCTTCTTCACAATTAGTTGTATTATAAAAATGAGTCTAGCTTTTAAATGCTTTCTTTATTTCCTGTCCTAGATCTTGGCATTGGAAATGGAACTACTAAGAAGTGAGTATTTTATATGTATTATTTCCCCCATGTACCATTTAGAGGTTGATTTGGTTTTCATCTCAAAAGTATGTGTAGGCCTGTCAGATCTGCATATTAAATGCTTTTGTTCAATCTAAATATATAGTAAAGGGGCAGCTGGGTGGCTCAGTTGTTAAGCGTCTGCCTTCGGCTCAGTTCATGATCCCAGGGTCCTGGGATCAAGCACCATATCAGGCTCCCTGCTCCGCTAGAATAAGCACTATATCTGTCAAATAAATAAATAAAAAATTTTAAAAATAAATAAATAGTAAAGAAACTTTACAATTATAGACATTTAACATTCTCACTTATGTTTATTTAAAGTGATGTAAATTGGAGTCAGCCAGGTGAAAAGAAGCTAACTGGAGGATCTAACTGGCAGCCAAAGGTTGCACCAACAACTGCTTGGAATGCTGCAACAATGGTGAGTTGAAAAAGCTCACAGTAACATGACTAATTTAGGAGAATAACATGAAAATGTTTTTAAAATGATAGCTGTAAGTGGGAAGATTGTTTATTGAGTTTTAGATATTAAGTAATTTGGTGTTTTTTTTTTTTAAGGAAGCTGATTGACTATTTGCCAAGTATATTTTAGTAGCTAACATTTATTTAAGGGTTACTTTGTGCCAGCCATCCTTCTAATAAATAATGTGTGACTTTATTTTCTATAATCCTCAAATTAACCTTATGTGGTAGTAACTATTACTGTCCCCATTGTGCAGATGAAATGGAGGCACAGAGTTATTACATAATACGCCTAAGATCCCAGAGTTCTTAAGTGATTGGATGGATTTTTAGAATACAGGCAGCCTCACCTTAGAGCTTAAACTCTTAATCATTACCTTCTACTTCTGATCTCAAATTTATTATTTATTTATCTAGAATATAAAATCGTTAAGTGTTTTTCTCATCTCACCCTTGGTAAAGAAACTGTATGTGCTTGATTTTTGTTAATGTTGTCGAATAGTTCATAGCGTTGATTTTCCTTACTTGCTATAATTATATTCTTAAAATCCCCTAAACACTGAACCATTGCTAGGCTCACACATACATGTATACATATTTCCTCTGGTAATGGTTCAGGGTTCATTGATTTAGCATTGGTTTACTTTAACAACATAGGTGCTGCAAATAAGGAGAATCACCTGTACATGTGTGTGTACACACACACACATATACCCCTTACATTCATATTATCTCAAATCCTAAAAAAAATACTTGTTCTAGTAGATACCTTTTTTTTTTTTTAACAAAAAAGAAAATGCGGTTCGTAAGTGTTAAGCGACTTACTTACCTGAGGCTGCTGCACTAAACTTGAGAATCTAGCCCTGTCTATCTGGCTCCACAGCCAGAGAGCTTCTTGGAGTACATTGCATCGTTCCCTACGTTCTCTGTCCCTCTGGTCATCGTTGTATCAGAGCTGAAACAAGGCAGAACCTCACTTTGTTCAACCTCACCTGAGAACGAAGGTATTAGGCAACAAATTTCTCACCATTCCATGCATGTCTGTCAATGGCCTTGAAAGCACCACAAAATTTTGGGTATCACAAATTTTAGCAAGTAAGCAAATTTGTAAGTACAGAATCTATGAAAAATGAGGATTAATTGTATATGCTAAGTAACTAGTTAGCACCTAGTACTGAAGAAGTTCCACTAATGTTTTTAATCACTATAAGATGTGGTTATCCCAGAGTAGCTTTGTGGTTCTTACGCCTATCCTTAGTCAGCTGCTTTTTCACCAGTGCATGAAGTTTTCCTGCATCAGAGAAAACCAGTTTCTTCTTATAGAAAAATTTAAAACAAGCTTTCTTACAATATTCTGGAAATAGTAACATTTTGATTACACAGCCTACACATTGTAGCTTTCTTCTTGTTAAAGACCACCATTATCCCTTTTATAGCCACTTTCTTGTATTAAATTCACTTCCAGAGCAATACCTTGTTTTCCTGGGGTTAATCATAGGTTAAAATTACCAGGGCTCAGCTAAAAATAATGTGCTGATAAAATTTGTGACATTATCTAAAGAGTTTTGTTAGGCTTAGTCTTCTTAGATGAAAAATAATAATGAAATTTAGCCACTTTTTTAATTTAGCCACCTTCTTAAGGCAACAATTTTTCGTTGATAGAGTTCACTGCCATTACTAATAAATCCTTGCATTTAATTAGCTTGTTAGGTTTTTACACATACATATATTCTTACTATCTTGAGTCTGTTAACAGTGCATTCTTGGGGAAGTTTGAATTGATACCATCATAATTACAAGAATAAAGTTAAGCAGTCTCTTTTGTAAGTATAAGGCATCTAGAGAGCAGATTCTAGTTGAAATCCATTCCCTCTGACTCTGAATCCAGTGTTTCTCTGCGCTGTAACAAACCTCACTGACCAGGGGATGACAAGAGGTTAGGTTAGTGGATTTTATACCCTTAGGTGTGAATTACACATTGATAATACATGAAGACTTAAAAATCCAAATGCCGATATGAAAATACAATGAATATTTTCTTATTTTGTATTCAATTGGTATTAACCTATAAGAAAAATATTAGAAGTTTGTAGATAGCACTTGACTTAAGATTGACTACCAGAATGTAATAGGCGTTTAACCAGTTAGAATTTGTATGTAAGTTGATGATATTTATGCAGCTGTGTCAATGTGTGTCATCTCTTAAGAATTTTGTTAAAATATTTGTATGTATGTATTTCATAGAGTTTCTTTTTAATGACTAACATATAGGGCTGGTGATGTGATTCACTACTTAGATAAACTGCTGCTTATGACATTTCTTTACATTCCTAACCTTTTTATTAATCCATAAACACTGTCAAGGTTTTTGAACTTTTTAAAAAATTCATTGGTATTTTATTAATATATATGATGACTTTATACTACAAATTATTTTAATTACTGCTTGCTTTTTTCCTGAGTGGTAGACATATGATGCAACCCTGTTTATGGGACACACTGAATTTTCCAGTGTTGACACTACTGATAGATTTTTCTATGTTTTATGATACTTGTCATAAACTATTAGATATGTAAGGGGATTATGTCAGAGACTAAATTTCCCTTGTCAACCTTGATAGTGTTTTAGTATAGGTGTTCTTCCATTAGATATTGGAAATACAAGGGATTTTAGGTAGTTAGTGAATGTACATGTGAACTAAAATGCTCTGTGTGTATTTTCTGTTGTGTAAGTACTTGTTCTAATCCAGTGTTATTGCATTATGTAATTGTTCTCCCTGGGAAAAACAGAATGGCATGCATTTTCCACAATACGTAAGTGACCAAAAACTAGCCTTTTTTGCAATAAATTGGCATGCTATTAACCACTGCTGTAGCAGAATCTCATAACTTTGCAGCTATTACTTGTTTTCACATTCAGATTTTCAATGTGCCAAAAATTCTTTCTAGCATCTACTGATTTCATGGATGTGTTGCAGAATTGATTCTGGTGGTGGCATGGGAAATACAGATTTTTTTTTCTTGCTTAATATTCTGCCATTTGCTGCCAGATGGCTGGGTGTCTGTGTGTGTATCTGTGCTGCCACTATGCACTTGATGATTTCTGAATGAAGGGAAATGTTGATTGTGGTAATGTTGAAAATAACAATTGCATGAAATCTTACAGGCTTCTGCTGTACTTGGCAGTTTGTCTACTGCTCTTGCAGCTCTCGGTTTTTAAGTAGGGAGAGACCAATAAGTCCTACATCCTCACTTAAATACTATTAACTATTCACTTTAGTTATGCTTCATTTAACTGCTCTATGCGTATGTTCAAATTGCCGTATAATTTCAGTTATTTTTTATGTTTCAGCAGTGTTATTGGTCTTTCTCCTGTATTCAGTTTCGGTTTTCATTATAAGATCACACACACACACACGCGCGCACACGCACGCACACACACATGGAATGTTGTTAAGACAGCAAATATATCTAAAATGATTTTGTGCTCACATTGTGTATTTACATAGCTTGAGGTAGGGTTGAAGATGGAGGGGAACTTTAAACATCTTAGGGCTAGGTGGTGGTTCTTTTAAGCATTTAAGCATAAACTTTAAAAATTTAAAAATTTCTTGCTCCTCCAAATAGGTGCTTTGCGGAAGATAGTTTAAATAATTTACAGAGTAAATTAGAAGAAGTGCTAACACACGTACTCTGTATAAGAAAATATGTGTGCATCGTAAAAATAGTCACACTTAGTAGTGTTTTGAAATCTTTGGGGTTCTTTGAAAAAAGTGAAGTGAGGTCCTCAGAATAATTTTTTGGAAGATCAGATTACTAATTGATTTGGGATCTTTAATTTTTTTTTTTCTTGTTCAAAATACTGAAGCACCTAGGAAAGCATTCACTAATACCTTTTCTGGGTAAACACTTTTTTTTAAAGACTTTATTTATTTGAGAGAGAGGTAACGAGAGAGAGCACGCGAGGAGGGAGGAGAGGGAGAAGCAGGCTTCCCGCTGAGCAGGGAGCCTGACCCGGTGCTCGATCCCAGGACCCCAGGATGATAACCTGAGCCGAAGGCAGATGCTTAACCAACTGAGCCACCCAAGCGCCCCTGGGTAAACATTTTTTATGAGTGATAGACTTCAAGTTTTAGAACGTTCAGTATTTTTTTTTAAATCTGAAGATCTTTAAAGCTGTAAAAAGCACATTGAAATTTTAGATCACTGTTGTATCTAAGTTTAAATGGTATTTTTTTTCTGATCTGCTTTTCTGCTAATTTCAAGACACTCTTTTTTCATTGAGCATTAATTGACACAGTTATTAATGATCATAAGTGTCACATTTAATCACGGCTGTCTTAGCAATTCTTTTTAGTGGAACTACGCTATTGATTCCTTGAACTCAACTGACATAACATGAGTTACACATCCTTGTTTATTTTTTCTCCACCATGTCAGGCACCCCCTGTAATGGCCTATCCTGCTACTACACCCACAGGCATGATAGGATATGGAATCGTAAGTATTTTTCGAGACACAGCTTTTTGAAAATAGATTGATTTATATTTAACATGCCTTTTTACAGAGTTAACTAAAAAAAGAACTTGGTGACACACATACCTTTAGTGCCTAACATAAAACCTTGTATCATAACATTGGTTTCATAAATATTTCTAGAATTGTCATTATACAGTAGATACCATTTTTGAATGTTCATAGTATTACCTGGCTTCTTTTCCCCCTTTATAACTTTGCTAAGTATTTTATACTCCATTACGAACTCATTTAAACATTAATGTTAACTCCAACCCTTTGTTTGTGTGCCCTTACATTAATACCATTGAAGTCTTATAACCTTAATACTGTAGGGGAAAGGAGGAATTAACATTTCTCGAATTGTGTAGGGGCAAATTTAGTCCAGTACAGGCCAGAGAAACTTTCCTATGACAGTGATTACTACCATACAGAAATCGTTGTCTTACCTTTAAGCTACCTACAATCCAGTCTACACTGCTCTTACTCTCCCAACTCTCTTAATATATAGACTCACTTAGATAAGAAATGGAGGTAATGGCTTTAACCCCTGTATGTTGTTGAGGAACTGTTGCTGATAGGAGGCAGCATCACATCCCTTGGGATTGCTACTGTGGCTGCTGTGCTACTTCTTTATTTACAATTATGGAAGTAGCTTTGGAGTTTAATTGAAAGTAGAACCTGTAGAAAGACAAGATTTTAGCGTATGGCATTTTAACCAAAATAATATCGTGGTGTGTATGTCCTGTTTGGTTACTTATTTGTGTTAATTCTATACCATGGAGTAGTAGTTTTTAAACAAAGAGATGGTTGGTTGAAACTTACTTTTAAGTTACTCAAGAATGAACTAATCTCTTCATGTGTTATTTAAGCCTCTTCTTGGTTCTCCCTAACAATAGATGAAATAAAAGGAAAGAACCATAGAGAGTAAACTACTTCAAAGAAACAACTGTATTCACTTAGGATTACTTGCACAATGGCGTAAGAACTTGATTTGACATTCAAAGGCAGTTTACTTTGAAATATCTTAGCCATTTTACAGTTTCAAGTTTTCCTATGTCTAAAACTGTAGATTTGAAAATTTTGGATTGGTTAAAATTTTGTCTGCCATACTGTAGTAAGGTTTAAATTTTGCTTAAATTTAAGCTTTTTTTTTTTTTAAACCTTAGAAGTGTATACATTAAAGACTTAAAAAGAAAAAACTCTTAAGAATTTATAGCTGTCAGTCTTACTTGTATTTATAAGAATTTTTCCTTTGAGTTAAAGTAAAGTACTAGTACTTTCCATTCCTGTCATTCTTCTTGTTTACTACTTAAGGAAAATATTGATCAACATTAACTAACTTAATATTTTTCATTTTTTTAGCCTCCTCAAATGGGAAGTGTACCTGTAATGACGCAGCCAACCTTAATATACAGCCAGCCTGTCATGAGACCACCAAACCCCTTTGGTCCTGTATCAGGAGCACAGGTACTAATGTGCCACATGTAACTCTTTTAATGTGCCTGATGTGGGAAGGATTGAATACTAAAAATTCCTTTTATACAACTTAAGAAACACATTGTTTTTCCCCTTGACAGTGGATGTTATTTGCTTCCTATCTTTATCATCTAAAAAAGCTTTTAAGAATATTGATTATTTGGAAGGAATGGACAAGCAGATTACAAACATTAAGAATGGGAAGTTCTTGACAACTTAGAGTTGGTCAATGCAGAGGATGTTTTTTTTTGAGGTTAAGGAACCTACTTTCTGTTCATAATTGTGGCTTGCTTTCCTTCGTGAACCCTAGAAACCTTGAACTCAGAGCTCCAGTGTTTTGGCTTGACTGGTGCTACAACAAAGGTGTTGCCCTTGAGATATTTGTGGAATGTGGCAAGTCTACAAAAAGTTGTGAATGTTATTTTTCCATTGGATAACTTCCTGCCGCTGAGGATTGTATTTAAAAACAAATGGTGGAGGAGGCGAGGAAGGTGGGAAGGCAAAAAAATCTTGAAATCCCATGCCGACCTAATTTAAGGAGAGACTTTCCTCTTCAGTTGTTTCTAAGACCCTCTCCCAGTTCCTGAAATTTCACCCCAAATATTCACACTGTTTTTCATCCCATTATCGTTAGCATTAGGGGAATCTGGATTTTTTTAAAAAAAGCTTTTCCCTACTGTGGTTAGAAGACATGTGCAGTTTCTTTGTTACTCACTTTTCTTGTGGCATGCTAGTGGATGAGACACGCAGGAAGTGATAGAATGGCTTCTCGTTCTTTGTCTGTGGCTCTGCTCCTATTGTGTAACACTTAGTAGTAATTACACGCAATTATAAAGTACTCCTTTCTTACACTGCTGCTGATGCGAACTGATTGGTTATTATCATGTGTTTAAAACTTATTTGAAAACATTGGTGCGAGCATTTGGTAATGGACTTGTTATTCCTTTCCCACTTCAATACATGGAGTATTTCCATTTGCCAATCCCTGCAGTGTTACACTACCAATATTTGTATTGACCCAGTTTGAATCTAGTCTCTGTGTATTTCGTAGACTTGTGAAGCATAGGCAGTCAATCCTTTTGTTTTTTAGTCTTTTTGAGTATTTAACTCATTTCATAAATTGGCATCTCAGGGAGTACCAGTAACTTGGAGTGGATAGTGAATTTAGTCCTGATTAAAAGGTAAAATCCATGTTCTTTGCAATTCATATATCTGCCCAGATGCCCCTTTTTTTCTCTTGTCTATGTTAAAGTAACCTCTTCTTCCAGTTCCTTAATCAAAGTATTTATAACGAGAATAGCTGGGAGTGAGGGTAATTGATGCAGCCATAACTTCCTTATAAGTCAGTTATTTTGTATGTATTTGTTTTTATAAAATGGATTATGGATATATATATAGTTTACTTTGTCTTCTGTCTTTTACCACTAGTAGTTCTAAATACTGGCTTAACTTGCTAAAGAAATACACTAGATTTTGATAATCTTTTAAAATGATGATTTCCCTAATGGTTGCTGTAGATGTTTTCTTGAGATTGTGGGTCTCCCTCATGTCCTTTATTTTTTCTTTGTTTTTTGTTTGTTTTTTTCTTTGTTATTTATACTTTTTAACCTCAGATATGTATCATTTATTTTTTTAAAGATTTATTTATTTTAGAGCACGTGCAAGTGGGGGGCAAGGAGGAGAGGGAGAGAAGCAGATCCCCTGCTGAGTGTGAAGTCTGATACTAGGCTCAATTTTATGACTCATGACCTGAGTCGAAATCAAGAGTTGGGCGCTTAACCAACTGAGCCACCCAGGCACTCCTATCATTTATTTAATTTTTTTTTTCTGCATAGACTGATTAGCACCTTAAATGTATTTAAGAGAAAAAGCTATATTCCAGTGCTACACATTTACCAGGAACTGCTCAAATACCACCTCCTTGAACACGACCTGACATTTTCCAAGCACTTATCTCACCTTCTCAAAATAATTTTTAAGGTAGATGGGCCTACTATCACCATCCCATTTTATAGATAGAGAAAGCTGAGACGTGGAAAGGTTCTTCAACTAAATAAATGATGAAATGCAACTTATCCCCAGGAATCCCTGGTTTCTGGTCCAGTGCTCATTTGTAACACTCTGCCTCTCTACTTAATGGGATTGGGCCCAAACTACTATACTAGCACTTTCTTCCTTTTGGCAACAGTGAACTACTCTGCAAATCTTTGGGTTTCCTGCTGGATTATAAACTACATTTATACATTTCAGATATAACTTCTATAGATGGCAAGAACATCTGTAGTTTTGGGAATGCTTTTAACCTTACTCAAACATTTTATATGAATTTTGCTTTTTTTTTTAAAAAAAAAACATGGTTTAAAAAATTGTGATAAAAATATGCCTTTATAAAAAGTGCTGGTCCCCTAGCATCTGCTCTTATTCTAGGTTTTATATCCTGTTCCCTTCTAAAAATCCACATAACTCACTGAAACACCAAAAAAGTGCAAGAATTTCCATGGGCATGAAAAGAGACAGTGACAGAAATACTTTTTCCTAATGAAATTATGCCAGGAGAGAAGAGAATGAGAACATTAGAGTAATAAGTTTCAAGTTAAGAAATCAAATTTGATGTGAGTACTTAACTCTAAACATAGATTGAAGAAAGGATGTAAGGAAGCAAATAGATAACTAGAAAAAGAGAAAATCAGGTGGCAGTGAAATGACTCAGAAAAGCTTCCATCAGTTTCAATCAGTTGAAAGTCAGACTCTCAACTTTTTTTTTTTTTAAAGATTGCATTTATTTATCTTAGGGAGAGAAAGCACAGGCAGGGAGAGGGGCAGAGAATTTCTGTCAGACTCCACGCTGAGACACTCATGACCTGAGCCGAAATCAAGAGTCAGATGCTTAACCAACTGAGCTCCCCAGGCTCCCCAGAATCTCATATCCTTTAATGTTACTTTTCATTCCTTTTCCCCTTTGTTCCTAACTGTTCATCACAAAGCCCCATTAGTTTTTCTCTGCTATCATTAGATCCATCCTTCTTCCTTTTTACAGCCTTCACCGAGATTGGAACCCTTTATCTCATGCTTATGTTATTACAACAGTCTCCCTGTGTTTCTTGCCTTTCTAATTTAATTCATTCTGTAGATACTGGAATAATCTTCTATGGGCAGTATTTTTAGCATCTTATCTCCATATTTAGAAACCTAAGGAAGTGAATCTAAATATAACTGAACATATAATCCATCCCCTTAACTTTCCTTCTTTCTTAACAGCTACCTCACAAAGTCTCCATATTTGTAAGAGTGGTAGTGAGTAAACAGAACATTCAGGTTCTTTAATTCCCTTGCCTTTACAATTCTCAGAACGTATCCATTGTTATACTGCTGCTTGTCTTTGCCAGAAAGCCTTCCTCTGTTATGAAGTAGATTTACTCTTTATTCTTTTTTTTTTTCCTTTGGTAATGTTTTTAGTTTTTTTAAGGTTTTATATTAATTCCAGTTAGTTAACAAAAGTGTTATATTAGTTTCAGGTGTACAATATAGTTATTCAACACTTACATGTTACCTTACCCAGTGCTCATTCTTTACTTACTCTTTAGTCATCTCTTGTCCCTTTCCAGTACTTCTGAGATCTGAAGTCCTTTTCCTCATCCTGCATTATTTTTCGTTATAGAACTTACTATTACCTGACATCTGTTTGTCTGTCCTATCTGTCTATCCATCCATCCATCCAGTCTAGCAAGAGACTCCTGGAATGGATTATAAGCCGCATAGAGGTAGGCTTCTGTGTGTTTGTTTACTTCTGTGTCCCTGGTTCCTAGAACAGTGCCTGACTCATAAAAGTTCGGAACATTGTCAGACAAGTGGATCTGGTTGAAAACTTACCTTTTCTGTTACATAACTTACTTGTTCTTAATCTTTCTTTTCACTTACTTATAACCATTGTGTAATAATTTATAGCCATATTTAAAATTGGTTTAATTTGTTAGCTGATAGTTACTGTAAGCTAAAATATCAGATAACTGTCACCTAAGAAATGAAGATACCTTAAATTTCATGATTGAATATTTTTAATAATTAAAATTTAAACTGTTTATCTTTGAAGTAGGTGAGTTTTTTTCATGCTTTAGTTTTTAACGGTTCTGAGACTTGGATTAATTCTGCCTATTCAAATGCTAGTTGTAACCAGAATAATTTTTCTTAATGAATTACCTTTTAGTTCTCTCATTATTTTCCTCCCTTTTTTCATTTGGATTCAACATTTTTTGAGGACAGAGAAGACATGGTAAAGAATAGTAGTTTAAATGTAAAATGAAATCCCATCAAAATAAAATCTTTTAATCAAATCCCAGTTCTGCACCTATTGCCAAAAATCTTTCCCTGCTTCTTGAAATGCTTTTTGGGACCTATTACTCACCCAGGGCATAAGTATCTTCTTGTCTCTTGTTTGCTTACTTTAAGTTAATATTTTTGAGAGTATCTCAGCCCTACCAGATAGGTTTATCTTATTGCCATTTACTGAGGTATTCCAAATAATTGTGTTCTGTGTCCTTCATTATATCTAGGTTACTCTAAGTGCTGCATTAGTGTTAGCTAATACCTTCCAGATGGCTCTTAGTTCAGACTAGACTACTCTGTCTTTAGGATATTGTCTTTAATTTAATAGACTACACCAAAGTATTGAAATTATGCCTTCCTATACACTCACCTTGTTCTCCCCTCATTTTTTGTGCTGGCTTATTCTATATTTTTTAAGTATTTTTATGTAGCTATTAGTTGCTTAAAAAGATGAGGATTATGTTCTTCTGTTTCATGCCCAATATTGTAGCTTTTAAGAAGGAAAAAATATGTTCTGCATTAGTGTATCTTCCTAGATGTTTGACAACATGGAAAATACTATATCCCTGTGGTTAGTGATGCTTCCTCCCAGTTTTGCTCACTGTTTGATGGCTTGTTATAAATGTGTTTGTTTATTAACTTGAGGATAATGGGGACTCTTACTCCTTCTCTTAATGGTGTTTTATATAAATCTTACTGGTACTTATTGGTGTATACACTGAAAAGTCCACTGCTGACCAACAGTTTATTAAACTCATTCTACATTGCATTATGCAGCTTTTCTGTTAAAACCACGAAGACAGTTAATCTAGTTTCAGTTTTCTTTTGAAGTCACTATGATGTGAAATAATATTCTGTTAGTGAATGTTTATCAGGCAGTTTAGGTGTTGTTGAAGGTCTTGGGGGTGGGTGGGTATTATGTTAGTTATATTCTTATCACTTCCTTATATGAGAAACTTACTCTGATACCATACCAATCTATTTTCCAAAAGCAGTATGAAAACCAGTGTTACATATGGGTGTTTAATTTTTAAAATAAGCTGCAAAAGTTTTGTTGGTTTCTTGATTGGTATTGGTTTTTGTTTTGTTTTGTTTTAATGGCGGGTTGCCAGTTTTATTTATGGAGGATATAGCTAAGGATGCAAAATGGCTGCTGTGTTTTGTTTGTAATGGCCGATTTTAAGTAAGTCTGACATCAGTTAAGTGTCTGAAAGGAAACAATGTCTTGTTGTGAGTGCCCTTTACCCTTCTAAATAGGGACACTGTTGGATATAGGAATAATTCAAGTCTTAAAAAAATTGCCTTTTTAATGACTTTCTTGTGTGTCAGAACTAGTGGCTCTTTTTGCTATTAGGCTTAATCTCTTATTCTTTCTTTCTCTCTCTCTCTTTCTCTCTCTTTCTTTCTCTCTTTCTTTCTAACTTTCCTGGTGTTTTAACTGTGGGTGTTGGCAGTGCCTCTTCTGTCAGCTGATCTGCCCAGCTGGATTTCTGTGAAGAAGGCCTTTTGCCTTGTCAGCAGTGCATTATGCTCATTTATCCTTGCCTCCTAGAAGAGACCATGAAGGAATTTACTTTAGGAATTGGGATTTAATACCATAGGTGAGAGTGGTTCTTTAGTCCCCGGGGCACAACTGAATCAGTCAGAACAAAAATTTGAGGAGTCCCATCTGCTGACAGTTAATGTTAATAAGACAACCTAGAGAATAAGGCCTTTTTACTGGTTTTTTGCTAAGGACATTCTTTCTAAAAGGTAGAGATCTAATTTCTTGTCTTAAACAAAACCAGAAAATATTCTTAAAATCTTGAATGACTGTAAAGTTCTACCTTCGTGATGACCATAAGTGACCATATACAGCATTGTGTGGATAGAAAATACAGGGGTGTATTGACTGTCTAACATTTACTAGAGGAGTCCCTTTTAAAAAATTATTTCTCTGTCATCACTTTAACTTTTACCTGTATGTTAAATATAGCCATAAATTCTTGCTGAGTTGAAATTAACTGGGATAGCAGATTTTAGAGAAGAAACAAAAGCACCTACCCTGGAGTCAGCAGATCTGCATTAGAGTCTGCTGTTAGTGTCATGGGGCTGCCCATAACAAGGTATACCACAAACTTGATGGCTTAAAACAGAAATGTATTCTCTTACAGTTCAGGAGGCTAGAACTCTGAAAACAGGGCCCCAGGGCCATGCTCCTTCCAAAACCTCTGGAAGAAGATCTTGCCTGTCTTCTTCCCCAGAGGGAAAGAGTTAGCCCCAGTCATTTTTTGGTTTGCAGCTCTAGCACTTCAGTCTCTGCCTCTGTCACATGGCATCCCCCCCGTGTCTGTCTTCATGTGGCATTTCCCTCTTATAAAGACACCAGTCATTGTGTTAGAGTCCTTTTAATGACTTCATCTTAACTTGATTACATTTGCATATAGACACTGTTACCAAATAAGGTCACATTCATAGGTCCCGGGAATTAGGACTTTGTATGTTTGTGAGAGGACACAATTCAGCAGAGTGTCAACTCCTCACTAACCAAGTGTTTCAGGGCAAGTTGCCTGTGTAACTTGGATGAGCCTCAGTTTCCTAATCTGTAAAATGGTAATTTTACCTTGCGTACTTTATAAGTTTGCTATAAGGATCAAATAAAAATATTTGAAATTGACTTAGGAATGTGAGGGTTTTTTAAATTGATTATTATAAGGAACTTTTTATTTGTTTCTAGAAGAAAATTATATATAAGGTTGCCTTATTTTCAGTGCTTGTCTCTAGTCCCAAATTCTAATTTAATTTGTTCTGATCTAATACAGTTTATATTTCTTTCCATGCATTACAAATAATCTTGATTGTAAATAATTCATACTTCATTATTTTGAAACCTTAATTATAACTCTTAACCTGACAACATCAGATAAATACATGGACACAGGCCACGGGTGGTGACAGGGCGGCGCTGCTGAGCACGGTCTACTTTAGGGCATGAATCATCCATGTGCATAATAGACTGTGGACACTGTTCACAGGAACCAAGCCACATCATTCTTCAGGACTATATCAGCAGCACTTTAATTGACTCAACCTTTGTGGAATGTAGTGTTACCCAGAAGTATAAAACTTTAGTTTATAATAATTAAAATATTTATTTGAACCAAAGAAATAAGCTCATCTGTTTTGTGGGGAGGGGTAAACCTTTTTTGAAATGTCTAAGTCTAAAATTATCTCCTTAGACATTTTTAGTGGAAATTCACTGTATAAATCAGGTAAAAGCAGGTAGCTTAAAGCTCATATGGAACACAGTTTGGAAACTTTTTTTTAACCAAGCTGGAGTGCCATATTTCCAATAAATGGCAAATAAGGGGTGTGTTATAGGCACATTTAATTACTATTTTGTCTTATAGTAACAATTGACATAAACCTTAGTTTTTCATTTTCTTTGGTTTGGGGGAGTAAGAAGTTGGTATCTAGTAGGAATCAACAGTTTAAGTGGGACTTTAAAAGGACTTTTCTTATCCTTAGAAGCACTTCCTGATATACAGAAGATGGTTATTTTTAGCTGCACTTCCCGGAGACAGCTGAGGAATAGCATTATCTTTGAAAGATTTCATTTATTTATTAGAGAGCAAGAGAGAGAAAGAGTACATGAGGGTAGGGTGTTCAGAGGAGGAAGCAGAGCCCGACACGGGGCTCGATCCTGGGACTCGGATCATGACCTGAACTGAAGGCAGACAGACGCCCAACCGACTGAGCCACCCGGGTGCCCCATAGCGTTGTCTTTAATAATGCTACACTATATATGTATGTCCTCGTGCAACTGAATCCAGTTGTGCCACTAGTGTCCTGGCCATGTTCTAAACATTATCCAAAAACAACTTCCTGTTCTGATGTTCTTTAACTCTGTGTTCAGTTTATAACTGATGTTTCTGTCTCTTAAGTGTTTTGATTGCACAGCATTATCAGGAAAATATTTTTTAAGCATGTACCCTTGTATATACAGCGGATGTATATTTATAAATTATATATTCCTACAATAATATATTAGGTACATTTTTAAACAAAAAAATAGAAGTGGTAGAGGTAAAGATTAAGAGAGAAGTTCTAGTATTTTCTCCTAATGTCCTACTTTGGAGATCATTTTTACTTTTATACAGAGCTTGTTTTATCACCAAAAAGCATTTTAATTTAACAGGTTTTAGAATGCTTACTATGAGTAAGTCATTGCTAGTTTCTAAACAAGAGACAAGTAAATTATGTTTCCTACATCTGAGGAGCCAAAGGGTGAATATAATATGGACACAAAAGTGAGTGACCGGTTGATGGCAGAATAAGAACCATTATAAGAGAAACACAGTGTTGAGAACACAGTGGAGAGCAAGAGCAACACAGATTCGATGACATTTGAGCTGGGCCTCATATATAAGAATAAATGAGCATTTGATTGTAGGTGATAGGGAAGTTTGAACTAGTATTTGAGCTACTAATATATGCCAGGCAATGTACTGGATGCTTTATGTATATTTTCATTTAATCCTCAAGATAGTCTTAAAGGGAGATAGGAATATTGGGTCTAGATAGTCTAAGCCCCATTTATAGAAGAGCCAGGTAAATTAGATTCAGTGCTATCTTTCTACAAAACTCGGCTCTGTCATCCCAAAGGAGGTATACCCATTTTTCTCAAGATATTGACTTTGCTTCTCTAACAGACCAAGTGAGTCTCTACAGCATTGCTATTTGCTACCCAGGCTTTTGGGTGACTGCAGAATTCAAATGGAAAGAAAAGATGTGGCAGAGTTGCATCTTCTTCCAAGAATTTTAAGTACAGCCAGTGATAATGTCAGAAGTTTATCCTTAAATACCCAATTCTTTATTCTCCTGTAAGCTTTCAATTGCACTAGTCTCACTTTGACACTGCTGTTATTTTCTTGTTCTGACCTGAAATTTTCTTTCTTCGGTGTTGAACAGGAATCTAATGAAGGAGTAACCATTTTTGTTACCTTTTGTTGATATTTGGTGTAGCAATAGAATTCTTCGTTTAAAATCTCCTTTAAGTATGTTTGACTTTTATTAAAGTTAACTTATGACCTAATTTCTGTACTCTTTATTATACTAAACACATGCTACAACCAAAAATCTTTGCTTTCATATCAACATTAGAATTTTTTTTTCCATTTCAACATTATGTTTTAAAGGTTGATTAGAGTGGAGGGAAAGGGTGGATCAATTCAGCTGAGAGTTACCATTATCAGTTACTTGTAAATCTTAGTGTTTCTATTTATATGCTGCTCTTCTTTCACTGTTTCTCAATATTTTATTTTCCTGTAAAATGAGAAAGGAAGACTTAAGTATGTCTATATTAGACTTAACAGTAAGAGTGACTACTTTTTAAAAAGCATATTCAGTTGTGTTATAGGTCAGTTTAATTTGAATGATAGCTGTGCTAATTTTTTTTTTTTAGCTCTGTGGGAGTTGGTATGGAGAATATTTGAAATAAATGACTAAAAGGCCATGTTTTATTTTGTTTTAAAGATTTTATTTATTAATGGGGGGAGAAGTTCAAGCGGGGGGAGGGATGGGGGGAGAGCAAGAGAATCCTCAGCAGACTCTGTGTTGTGGGGGCTCAATCCCATGACCCTGAGATCATGACCTGGACTGAAATCAAGAGTCCGACGCACAACCAACTGAGCCACGCAGGTGCCCCTGAATTTTTTTTAATTTTTAAATAGGCTCCTTGCCCAGCATTGAGCCTTAGGCAGGGCTTGAAGTCACCACCCTGAGATTAAGACCTGAGTGGAGATAAAAGAGTCGGACACTTAACAGACTGCCCCCCACCCCATGTTTTGTTTGTTTTATTTTTTTGTGATGGCATATTTGTAGTAGGATTTTTTTTTTTTTTTTTAAGAGAGCATACATGCCTAGTACTAGCAGCTACATAGTCTCTGATTTACTCATAGAATGATAAGTAAAGGAGGGTCAGCTCTTGTACTTAGAGGTGACTTTTCAGACTCTTCCAGTCCCACTGTTTCTCACCCACCAGGATCCTGTTGGGCCCTTCATGCTCTTTTTTTCTTCCTGCTTTCCTTGAGCAGTAATTGGGCTATTGCAGCACATTTCCTTTTCTTTTTCCTTATTTTCTCTCAGAGCTGGCTACTTTCTCACCAGTGCATGGTGTGCCTGTGCTTTGCAGGTGCCGGGAAGAGGTGGGCACAGGTGGTCCAGGGCTGCTTCACAGCCCTGCCTTTAGTGCTCTGCAGTCAGCCAAACCAGTCTGAGCCATAGTTTCATGTGCTTGAGATGACTATTGATGATATGGAACTTATTACAGGGGTATTAGCTCTTGTTTTCTCATGTTTTAATTTGACTACATATTTATAAATGTAAGCTATAGGTGTGTGGTTTTTTCCAATTTAAGAGAGAATAGAGGTATTAGTTAGAAACTGGCACTTTTTTCTTCCCAAGGAAATTGATCCTCTTTAACATTATTTGTAAGCCTGTCGGACTTCTCTCTAGCAGTATGCTTACACATTGAGAAGAGTAGAAGTGTTCCCTTTGATCATATTCTTCATGCATTTTCCTCTGGGACTGTTGGGTCTTCGGACTGCCATCCTCATGAAAACATGTGACTTAAGACATTTTAGTCCTTAAGTCTTTAGTCTTAAGTCTCTCGTAGGAGACTTGAGATTTTGGATACAGTCTATCCCCAATAAGGGATTTTTGGTGTTTTTGTTTGATCAAGTGAAAGAGAAAATTTGTTTTGGAGAGAAACCCATTTAATCTTAGACTCCCTCCAGCTCAGGTATCACTTTACTTAAAATCATTCTGCTTTTGAATGGTCATCCATGGTTGGTCAGAAGGGGGGAGGAGGAGCCATCTTTCCAATTCTGTTGCACCTTACTTTGTCTTTCCCTGGCTGTTATTTGAATCCCCAAACCCAATCTGCTGCCCCCTCCTCCCATTTGTAGCTGCCTGTGTAAGTTCATCCTTTCCATTGTTTCTTCCCATTGTCTTTGAACGTTTATTTCTGAGAACAAGGTATGGATTAGGAAAATATCTCAACCACTAAAATAACTGAAGGTGATTTTCAAACCTTTAAATTGCTTTTGGCATCCACAACAACAAATTGCATATACTTGTGATGTAATATTTGCTGAAAGTCATTGCCTATTCATTCTCTGTAGTGCTTTTCTTTAATCAAAAGGTAGAAATGAGATCACTTTGAACCAGCAAAGACAGATGATGAGGCTTGAAATCCATTATAGGATTTGAATGTTGGAAATACGAATTGAAACTATTCCCACTTAGTTAACTTCGATTTAATACTCAGTTGAACTTCCCTAGAAGGACAGCTCATTTCATAATGCTTGCATGCCTCTGTGCTTGCATGTCTCTGCAATCTTACGCAGGGGGAGAAAAAAAATTAAAAGTTTGTTCCAAACTAAAAGGATTTGTGTTTGGTTTGAAATGTTCAAAGTAGATTTGGTGAAGGAGCTACACATATGAAAATGAACCTCGTTATTCTTCAGGAACTGTCTGTCTGTGAGGGAATACTAACGATACGTTATTGAGTTTAACAAACTCTTTTTGCCTCACGTATATTCAAATTAAACGATAGCAACTAGTTCCAAGAATCAAGCAAATGTAATCAAGTAGAAAACAGAATAAGTGGTCTTAAGTATTCCCTATTTTCAGGGCGTACGCGTGCGGGCAATTAGACTAGGTGACCTCTAACGTCACTTTTACCTCCCAGAGTATATGCATCAGCTACAGCACGTCCAGAGAAAGAGCAGGAGACAACTCTATGTGAAAACACTGTGAGCATTGAGGACAAGACTTTCCACCTCTTAGGAGGAAGGGAGGAAAGAATATTACAGATGGATGTATCGGGTCTGGACTGAGGTCACAGTTTGCACAGCTTTTGACAAATAGCATGGACACAGGAAGCCATCTTTCCTCAATTAAAAAGAAAAAAATCACAATTATGCCCTTTCTTCCCCTCTTCCCCTCACCCACAATAGAAGTCTTAACTGTAGGTCAGCTTTTATCAACCTTTTTGAGTAAAAGACTTCATTCCTTTGGAATTTCAGAAACATGAATTTGTTTTCTGAAAAACACATGCCATTGGATACCTTTAACGACATGTGATTGAAACTTTTGTTTTAATAATTCCATTTTCTAGAAAGGCTGCCTTTATATTTATTAAAGATGACAAAGCAAAACCACTTCTTCTTTCATTACATTTTCTGCTTTCATGTTCTGTCATTCAGAGATCTTTTTTTCTTTCCCTCTCTCTGTCTTCTTTTCCCCCAGCTGTCGGCAGCATCCAGCCCCTCCAGTCACAGTCCTCACAGAGCTTCAGGAAAGGACCCTTTTGCAGAGCTCTCTTTGGAGGATTTCTTATAAATCACTTTAGGTATTGCTGCTTGTTGGGTGAGATGGGGACTTAAATACTTTAAAAGTTTATCAAATATTAAACACAGTTCACTCTTCTCCTTTGTTTCTTTAAAGGACGCTATCTCGCTCTTCCTCCTCCTCCTCTATTCTTTAGGTGAAGAATAAAAATAGAACTCAAAATAGGACATAAGGACAAACAACTTTTGGAAACTGCTTTAACATAATTAGAAGGTGTGAAATCAAAGAACCATCTCCCATGTTTACATACAAGCATCCACTGCTCACAGCAGATGGATGGGATCAAATACCACCCTTAAAAACTGGGTGTTTTGTCATTCTTTTTTTTTTTTTTTTTTTTTTGTCATTCTTAAAAGATGTATGGAGAACAACACAATTCTACACATTGGATTAGAGCTTGACTAGGAGCATCTCTAGTTTGAATATAATGTCCCTGAACATTATTTGTGAAGAATTTATTTTAACAGTTTCTTTAAAGTGTTATATTTATGTGTGCCTTTTCATTTAAAAATAGTAACATTTTCCCCAAAACAGACTTTGTTTTTTTTTTAAGTTAAGGGCAAGCGAATACTTTATGCCCCTTTTGATAGAAGAATTCTGTGTTTGATCCACACTGCCTCTTTTTGCTGGAAGGTGGTGAAATTTGTTCCTCTTGGTGGTCTATCCCCCAGTGGAGATAGAGCATCTAGATCTTTGAGAGTTGAAAGATCTTCTGATTTGACAAGTTTATTAGCACATCTACTTCCGTAATGTCTTTGGATGAACAGTTTAAGGGATATCCTGAGTGAAGTATCTGAGCAACTAGTGAGGCCCTGTTGAAAACTATTCCCTTGTAGATCTTTCAGATTTTTATTTATAGTAGTAAAGAAATGATCTAGTAAGCATATTATTATTCTTCCTTTAATTATTTAATTTTATGATATCATTTGGAAATAATACGTCAGATTGTGCTTTTCTAAGTGAGATTTTCACATGGAATATTTGTGTTCACGGAGAGATGTTCTGAACTTGTCATTAAAAAATTGTTCATTCCTTTTCTTCCTTCCCCAGTCTCTTGGTTTTTAGTACTTAGATATATTTGGAAGTCCCTCTAATTAGCTTCAAATATTGAGTCCTGGCACATGATGAGCTGATAGTACTGACCTAGTTTCGTAATCGGGGTTGTGATAAACATGCAGTAAACATTTCTGGGCCAGTTGAATGGTAAAAGCCACAGAACATTTTTATTTGTGAGAAGACATCTTACAATGCAGTGAATGAACTTACACTCCTTTTTTTTTTTTTTTTCCAGATACAGTTTATGTAACTAAATGGAAGAGAATGGAATTATTCCAAAAAGACAAGTGCTCAAGCAGCAAATACTTACTTCCAGCAAAATCCAAACTGCTGTCTCTTAAACTCTCTTCTTCCATTAGAATGCTACGGTAACCCAGTGAAGGCCCATGAAGGAAATTGGGACTTGTCTATAGGAGAACGTATCAATACAGTTTATAAAGCCAAGAATTGCCATGATTTCAGACTAAGATCTGTCTTTTTGGTGACTAACCCTTCAGTTCTTTCAACTCTTATTAATACCCATAATCAGTAACCTACCAAGAAAAGCCCTTATTTGGAAAGTGTGAAATTTGTATTTGGAAAAGCTGCCTGGAGAGAAGAGCTGTGTCCTTTACTGTAATGCAACAGAACTCTTTGGGGGGATCAAAATTGTAATTCTTAATTATGCAGTATCTTTTCTTTTCTCCAGTCCTCACAGATAAAGGAACAGTAACTAAAATTAACTTTTCTTTTAAAAAAAATTATATATTCAGTTTGCAGTAGACATTCCTTAAGTATTTGTATTTATTTATGATTATCAATTTACGTATAAACATTAATATTGTATCAGACCTCCTTATGAAAATGAGTATGGATGTACACAGTATGTTTGATTTTTATCCATAAAAGTGAATCTGATTCAGAATGCTTTTCAGCTGACATACAGAGCACTAAATATTTTAAGGCAAGTCCATAAGTCTGAGTCGCTTAAGAATTCTCAGTCTCTATGGGATTTAGGGAAGCATTATAAATGCATTAATCCTTATAGTCAATTCTGTGCCTAGGATTTTGCAAGGGAACAGTTCACTGACTAGGAAAAGCACTACATTTTAAATTCAGCATTAGTGCATTGGGAAGGAACTTTACTGCTTTGTGCTTGGCATGTCATTATTTTCCATTTGACATTAGGGCCTTTCCAAAATGAATGTGAGGAATTGCTTTCACTTCAAGACTTTCCTTCTTTTCAGTAAAACTCTAGGAGGTGTTAATGGGGGGAGGGAAGGGGACAAAATCCTTGAAACCTTTTATTTGGCTCATGCCATGTTATGATCATGTACCTTTTAAATAAGGGGAAATAGTATCTTTAAAGTTAATGTCTAGCCAAGAGTTTAGTTAACGAAGAATTAAACTGCACTGTTGATCGGTGCTTTGTGTAAATACATCTTAACGTTTTGGTTGAGAGGGGCCTTAAGAAGGACAGTTCGTTGTAGGAAAGCAATTCTGTACATGAGTTTAAGCATACTTGTTGCATTGTCTCTGCAGATTCTATTTTTGTTTACAATATTAAAATGTATGTTAGCAAAAATGGGTGGATTTTCAAATAAAATGCAGCTTCCACAAAACTTTTTGTTATGGTATTCTGGTCTCAGGTGCATTGTTTTGTTTTGTTTTGTTTTCCTTTCTCCTTTTTCTTTATCATCAGTATCATTATTTTTTGCTAGTAAAAATATACCCAGGTGATTATATTTGCTGATTTAATAAAATGTAAATTTTATTTGTTTTAACTTAATTTCCTAAAAGATTTATCTTTGTACCTTTTGTTACCCTCTAGACTCTCAGTGATAAACTAAACTACTTCTTAAAATTGTTGATTTTTGTCTTTTGATCAGATGTCTTCAGTCAGGTAAGTATAAAGGGAGAAAATGCTTGTGTCTGGCACATCGATGCATGTGATTATTCTGCCAGAGATACCTCTGACTGTATCACGTTTCATACTGAATAGTAAGTAGGATTCATCATACATGATGGAGGTATTAAAAGACTTTGCATTGATAAGTGTCTGCATAATATTTGCCATTGTTGGAAAAAAACATCTTTAGCCAATATCCTTTGTTAATTTTACCAGTTTCTGAGTTTCACTAATATTAATTAAACCATTTTCATATAAACTGGGAAATTGTACTTTCGTAGTTAACTTCCTTAACATTATCACAGATTTTGATTGTTCTCTTGTGTTTGAGTGAATCTTCTATTTCAGGTCTATGGTTTGTTCCTTTTATAATTACTTTATTATTATTTTGTATGTTTGTGAAGGTGCTTTAGAAATATTTTCATCCTGTTGTTAAAACAACTTTGGGACTTGTTGGGTAAGTGTTTTCCACATTTTACCCATTTTACAGATTGGAATCAGTAACTGGGAAAGGAACTTGCTCAGGTTGATAAGCTAATAGATAAAGGAGTCAGGTCTTTGGTTTCATGGTCCATTGTCCTTTTTATGACCTGCTCTTTATTCTGATGTATAAACCAAACAGGGAATTGTGTCCCTCCGCATTGTAGACTGACAAACACTCTTCATTCCTGCGTGGTCTTCCTTCATGAAGCACATTTCCTGCTTCCTGCTCTGATGCCCATACATCATGGGCAGGGAAAAATACAAAACACACGATAACTTTAGTCACAGTATAACAAGTGAGGTAAATTAGCTATTGAATGCTTAACTGTATTAGGTTATAAACCTGTACATGCCCACACCATCTTAGTACCCAGCTACCAAGCTGGCAGTGGCTACAGAGGGAGGTAAGATGATTAGCTGTAGAGGGCAGCTATACTCATTGCAAATCATTTTCAAAATTAGTTTCTTACTTTTGACCTAACATTGTCATTTAAAATTTTCTTCAAGATAGCCTTTCCTTAACCAGTGATTATGAGAATCCATATTTAGGAAGAGGCCTTATGTTTTAGACTAGGAATTTTTTCTCCACAAACAATACATGAGCCCTGGAAGAGAAGCCTTTATGGGATAAGTTTCTCCTTGAACTAAAACAATTTCAAGTCTCTTCTCTTGTTCATTAGCATCAACAAACATGTTTCCAAATTCTGAGAATTTAGAGTGCTGATACAAATGCTTATTTAACACTCAGTGGAGAGAAGAACACCTCTACATTCAGGATGAGTGTGGCTCTCGTGTGTTCGGCAGTGGCTGGGTCACAGTGTATGGAGAGGTGGCCACAGCACTCAGCCAGATGAACTTATTCTTACCTTACAGAAAAGATAGCTTCACAGCTTCCATCAGTGGCTACTGCAAATAGCTTAGTTCTTTGTTCAACCATATTTGCTATCTTCCATGGGTCTGACTGGCCTGGAATTCTGCTGTCTGAATAGGCTCCGAATGGAAAGGCTGCAGTATCATCTTCCATTTTGGTATGTCACCAATCAGAAATGTTTCCTAGGAGTGGCTGGGTGGCTCAGTCACTTAAGCAGCTTCGGCTCAGGTCATGATCCTAGTGTCCTGGGATCGAGTACCAGGTCAGGCTCCCTGCTCAGTGGGGAGCCTGCTTCTCCCTCTCCTTCACCGTTCCTCCTGCTTTTGCTCTCTCACTCTCTTCTCTGTCAAATAAATAAATAAATAATATCTTTAAAAAAAAAAATGTTTTCCGAGTCTCTAGCTAGTATTTCTGTCTAATTTAGTGGCCATCTCAAAAGACACAAAATGAAATCTGCCTTTCTCTGGTCATTTTTGTCCTGAAGTAGCGTAGGAACTGAAAAACTTTTTGCTTCCATGTAATTACGTATTAAAGGAGACTCAAAGGGCCAGGAAGAGGCAGGTAGAGGCACTGCAGTAGGAGGGGAAAGATGCCAGATAAGTCCAGCAAGGATGGCTCTGCCTATTGTTTGGTGTTCAGAACACCTATTGTTAGGAGCTTATCTTTGATTACTACTCTACTGATAAACAGAACTTAATTTATGATGGACGAAATTTATCAACTGTGCGTCCAAAGTGGAGACGAAAGAATGACAGTTCACTTCATTTTACAGAGGTTAAACTGGGGTCATACTGGCCTAAAAGAGACAAGAATACAATAGGATAATATGAAATGATAGAAAACACTTAAAAGTCTCTGTCCCCTCTTCCTGGCACAGAGCTCCTAGGACCGCACTAAGAGCATCTTTTGTTTTAATTGGTCTTTGACCCCGGTTCCTCACATAAAATTACTCATTCCTTGGAATTTCCTGTCTTTTGTTTTAATGAGGCAGCTCTTGGTGGGCTCCTGGATAGCTTCAGGATGAGGACTGGTCATCAGGAAGACCAAGCTGTCCGTAGAAGCTTGCACTTAGCCCAACCACATCCTTCAGGATAGAGGGAATGGAGACCGAGTTAATGATTGAACATGCCGATGGAGTGACAAAGCCTCCGTAAAAATCTCAAAATTAAGGGATCTGGAGAGCTTCCAGGTTGGTGAAAAAATTCACTTGCCAGGAGGTTGGGGCACCCCACATTCACAGGGACAGAAGCTCCTGCACTTGGTACCCTCAGACTTAGGTATCTCCATCTGGCCATTATCTGTATCCTTTATCATATCCTTTATAATACTGGGAAACACTTGGTGTTTTCCTGACTTCTGTGAGCCATTCAAGTAAATCATCAAACCCACAGGTACCCCAATTAATAGCTAGTCAGTGAGAAGTGCAGGTGACAATCTGAACTCGAAGTTGGCATCTGGGGCATCAGGGAAATGTGGGCCGTCTTATAGGACTGTGTCCTTAACCTCTGGGGTCTGCACCAACTCTAGTTAGTGTGAAAGTTGATTTCTAGGGCACCCAGCTGGTGTCCTGTGATTATTTGGTGTGGGAAACCCACATGTCTGGTGTCAGAAGTATGAGAGTAAAGGAGTAACACACAAGTGTTTTTCTCATGCATTTAATAAGCTTAATAACTGAGGTGAATTCATGTGATGGAGATGGCATTTCAAAAGAGTAAAGATAAGATGGACTGTTTAATAAGCGGTTTTAACCGGCACGGTAAAGCTGGGGAAGGGTGACAGAATTCCCTCCAACATATACCAGTATAAATTCCAAATGGGTTAAAGGGTGTAAATGTAAGACATTAGAAAGATGAAGAAAATACAGGTGACTATCTCAGTCAAATAGCAAAAGGGAAAGGATATGATAAAAACAGTTCATCAAAGAACTGATGATCAATGAAAAAAATGAATCTAGTAGTAACTAGAAAATTCACTGGGAACAATAGAGCTTTCCAAGGGTAAGGACATTCTCTGTGCTTTTGTATGTATTTGTTCATTTAATCAAGTCTATGGAGAAAGTACCTTTGTTATGTCTATTTTATGGATGAGGAAACTAAAGCCTAGACTACCTCACTTACTGTGTGATCTTTTATCAACGAAGTGAGCTGCAATCCTGAGCCTCTGGTCTGGCTATAGGTTTGCTCATAACTGCTTAGCTGTATGCTGGTGTAGGAGGATGCTGTTTTGCCTATCAAATATATCTATATATCTATATATAAACACCGCAGGCAGGAGTGCATGGTTTTTGATTGCTAATCTAAAGCTGAGGTGAATATAACCTAGTACAGCTTTTTTGGATGGAAGTTAGCTAGAGTTGTCAGAAATCTTGAGAGTTTCTACCCCTGATCCTATAATTACACTTTTAGGAAATTTACCCAGGGAAATAACCTGGGGGTGGGGTCTTGGCTAGGGAACTTGCCTTGAGTTGTTGCATAGCACAGAAGTTTAAAATCAGGAATTGCCCATATCGAAGAACAGGAAGTCAGATTAGTAGTATGCCATACCTTGAGACCATCTGTGAAACCAAACAATGTTGCTCTCATGGGTCAATTTACATCAGCAGACAGTAGACAATTAGAGACTCAGTGCAGATCTTTATTGCTATCATTCCAGATAAAGCCAGTCTACACTACCAGGCTCTGCCAATTCCCAGGCCAACCAAAAGTAGGAAGAGCTGTTTTCTCCCTTGAGAGGGTTTGTCTGCAAGAGATGGAGAGAGGGAGTTTCCACTGAAGACAGGAGAAATACTGGTCCAAGGTGCTTAGGAGAGCAAAATTCTCTACCACTCACCCAACAGAGAAGAGGGCTTTACATTCATCAACATGAGTTTTACTGTTCTAGAAGATTTAGGAGGTAAGTGGAACTCTCCAGTTTCCTCGTCCTGTGTTAAGGGAAACTAGAGGACCCACAAGGCATTTTTAGTTTCACATTTATCAAGCAGCTTCTCAGACATAGTTTCTTGATTGCAAGCCTTAACATACATGTTTCACAAAGTTTCCACACTTGGTAATTTTCTGCCCAAATGTAGTTCCCTGTGAAGGGCATGGATGATCCATTACATGGGGGATTCATGTGTCTCATGGCTGCAGCCATCCCCTTCAACCCTGCACTTTGCTGTGATCCTTGAGTGTACCTGTGTGGCTCAGTGCTCACCATGTAGTCAGGGCCTAGAACAATTCCAACCTTTCCCACACCTCCATTCTTGAACTTCTGCTCAGACTAACTTTTTCTCTTTACTGTCTCTTAATAGAATTCTGGAGTTCCCTGCCCCTTTGTCTCTGTATTTTTTCCCTATTTTGCCTGTTTGAGTACTGTCACTCCTGGTAGGGAAAACTAGCACCTCTGTTCATTTTTAGGGGCATTGTGAATCGGACAGCCCTTTCAGAAAGTCATAAAAATGCTTTTATACTTTGCTCTGTAAATAGAAATTACTTCTGGAAATCTGAAGAAATTAATCCAAAGTATGGAAAATAGTTTTATGAAAGACTACCCATCCCAAGTGATTGAGATTACCTGAGAAACAACTGTGAAGTAAGCGGAAGTTCAATGATGAGTCCCGAAGATTATCTCCATTCTTGAGGGATAGTGAAGGATTAATGGAGACCAGGAAAAGAACAGAGCTGGAGATTAACTGTTTTCAAAAAGACAGGAGATAACATGCTGGTGAGGATGTGGAGAAGGAGCGAACTCTGTGCCGTTGTTGGGAATGTAATCTAGTACAGTCACTATGGAAAACAATGGAGTTTCCTCAGGAAATTAAAAATAGAGCTCTCTTTGGATCCAGCAATCCCACTTTTGCGCATATATCTGCAGGTAACAAAACCTTTATCTTGAAGTAATACCTTACTCTCATGTTCATGGCAGCATTATTCACTACAGCCAAGGAATGGAAGCAACCTAAGTGTCCATCAGCAGGTGAATTGATTTTGAAAAATTATAGTATGCATACACAGTGGAATATTACTTAGTCTTAAAAATTAAGGAAATTCTGTCATGACAACAGGGATGCTAAGTGAAATAAGACAAAAACAATACTGCATGGTCTCACATGTGGATTCAAAAAAAAAAAGAAAAAGTCAAAGTAATAGAAACAACAGAAAAGGGGCGCCTGGGTGGCTCAGTGGGTTAAAGCCTCTGCCTTCGACTCAGGTCATGATCTCAGGGTCCTGGGATCGAGCCCCGCATCAGTCTCTCTGCTCAGCGGGGAGCCTGCTTCCCCCCTCTCTCTGCCTGCCTCTCTGCCTACTTGTGATCTCTTTCTCTCTCTCTCTCTCTCTGTCAAATAAATAAAAAAAATATTTAAAAAAAAAAAGAAACAACAGAAAAATAATAGAAACAGTAGAAAATTGGTTATCAGAGGATGGAGGAAATGAACGATTAGGAAAAGGGGGCAAAGTTTAAATTATAAGAATAAGGTATGAGGATCTAATGTATAACATGGTGACTGTAGTAGATAACACTGTTTCATATAATCAAAATTTGCCAAGAGAATAGGACTTAAATGTTCTTCCCTGCCGCCCTCAAAAAGGTAAATCGGTGATGGATGTATGTATAACTCTATGGAAGGAATCCCTTCACAGATTATAAATATCAAATCATCACATCCTATACTTTAGTTTTATATTTTGTCGTTCTATCTCAAAGATGAAAGAGATGAATGCACTAGTAACATTAATTCCTTAGAGTAGAAGTTAAGGATGTTAAAAAAAAAGAATGACAATGAGCTAAGCAGCAAAATCCACAAGGGAGCAAGGGAAATGCTGAGTGGTTAGGACTGGAGATGAGACTGGGTAAGTGAGGAAAGAACACAGGGAGAGCCTGGGGCAGGAACATACACAGAGGGCAGTTTGCATGAGACTTGTCTTTAAAGAGCGTTCTTCCCTTCTGAGAGCGTTTCCACTGCTGAGTGAGGCCCCTGCTGCTTGACGAGATAGAGCAGCACAGTGGGAACAGTGTGGACCCTGCAGCCATGCTGTAGGTCGAAACCCGAGTTTGGACAACTTATATACTCTGCCTGTGCCTCAGTGTCTTCATCTGTAAAGTGGCATAATGAATGATGCCTACCTCATAGGACTGTTATAGTTAACGAATTAATAAATGGAGGCATTTAGTACATCCTGGCATGTGATAAAGTTTCAGTACACTGAACTGGGATACAGAAGAGCTTGTGGTCAAGAGCCTAGACTTTTTGAGGGTAAAAATCAGTGTTTAAATCCTGACTCTGACCCTTACTAGCTGGGGGACTTTGGGGAAATTTACTAAGTTTCCCTCTGCCTGTTTCTTTTCGGTAAAGTGAGAATAACCGTAGACATAGGATTATAGATTATGGGATTATAGAAGGGTCGAATAGGTTAATACATGTAAAGTGCATATGATAAGCACATTTAAGTGTTTGCTCTTGTTAGTATTACTAAAGAGGCTTTTAAAACGTCAGTCTTTGGAATTGTTCCCCCAACCCTGTGTGCATTGTGCTGATGTCAGCCCAGTGCTATGCTAGAGGTCACAGGAGCTGATTCCAAAGCAAAACCTTGAACTTCTATCTCCGCACGTCCTCGCATAAGCAGTAGTCCTTGGTCCTAAGGGCTGCGGTAACTGTAGAGTCTGGAGTGACACATTTTTTAAAACCGCCAACCCCGCTCATTTAAGCATACTTAGGTCAGCAACTTAGATGTCCTCAGATAAAGCAGAATACTTTCTAAAGTCATTTGAGCACCTCCCCCCACCACCACCACTTCTTTTTTCTTTTTAGCGGAGAATAAATACTTACCGAAGTTCGAAGTTTTGCTTAGTGTCTTAGAGACTACGTTTTCCTATTGGAAATATTGACTTCTTGTGAGGTAAATATTCATGTTTGTTCCTGTATTAGGATTAGATTTGGCTTGCGTATCACAGAAAATTCACACTAACAGTGATTCAAACAAGACAAGTTTATTTTCCCTCTCACATTAAAGTCTGAGCTGGCATAGCAGCTTTGCTCACAAGACTGGTAGGTGTCTAGTTTCAGGTCTAGGTGGGTGTCTTGCTGCTCCACAGTCCTTAAGGTGCTCCTTGTGTCTCATAAACCACTGCAGCAGGATGGAGGATGTGAGGAGAAAGGGAAAGGAAGACATGACCAGAAATTGTGCACAATTTCTCACGTTCCACTGGCCAGAACTTTGTCATGTGGCTGCAGGGTAAGGCGGGAAGTAGTCTTTAACTTCAGTGATCATGTACTGAGCTAAAATGGCTAAATCAATGCATTATTATAGTGGAAGGGAACAAGAGATTTGAAGGCATACTAGCAGGCACTGTCACAGTCATACAATTTCTATCAAAAGAATTGCTAACTTCTTGAGCCTTTTTCTGATCAATGACTTTAAAACCATGTCACATGTTGTAAGTTGGAATCTGAGATATACTAAAAGAAGTATTAGAGCTTAGAATGGAAATATTTCACAGAAACTAAATACAGAAAGTGTCAAATGCTTAAAAATGAAAAAGAAGCAAATCCAAACTGCTAGTGCTCAGTGTGTGTTAACAGACATGTTGGAAATGTGCACCTTCCCCCCAGATTTTAGGCCCAATAGTAGTCCATGTTGACAGTTCTACATAAATAGCACAAAAGTCACGGAAGTCACTTTTTAAGTGGTAGGAGAAAAGTACTGATGCAAAGATGAACTCTAACAGTCAAAGGACGTCAAAGATCCTAAGTGAATCGCATGCTTGAGCCAGAAGCTCAAATGAGGCCAGGGCACGCCATCCCTCTGATTTGGTGTCTGGGGGCTTTAAAAGGTAAAAATGCCTTGTTGACCTCAGTTAGTCATACAGAGGGGAATCCAGCATAGTTCATTTTCATTCCAGTTAGGAGGGAAATGTTGCAAGGCCTAGCATATTTTTATAGCTGAGACTATACAAAAAGATGGCCCAAACCCAAGAAGGCAAGAGGTCAGTAAGTTGAGCACCCAGTTTGAGGAAGGAAATGCTGACAAAACTTTTTACCAAGAATCTGTGAGGATATCTGAATCTACAGTCCCTTTCAAACTGCTGGAAACCTAAAAACATTTTTACGTGAAGAATCTTTAAAAGCATCTTGAAGGTTTTTAGCACTTACTCAGATCATAAGAACAGAATGATCAAAAACATAACCAACCGAGTCATAGTCAAAAAAATAAAAGAAAGAAAGAAAAAAGTAGCCTTTCTGGGAACTTGAGCCTCATAAAGTCACAGGAATAGGAAATGGAAATACTTAATCTAGTTAAAGTCACTAATATTTAGAAAGCCTCTGCTGCTTGAGGGCACATTTCCTTGCATCTAGTGCAAAAGCCAGTTTTATTCCAAGAAAAATACAGAGAACTGTTGTGTTGAGCTCTAGTAAAACAAGGAAGGATCAAGCAGGCCTTTAACAAACAGCCCTTTATTGCCACAAAAATCCCCTGGCCTCTCCGTTCCCTGAATCGTTCTAGTGTCTGGCTCTAGGACTCAAAAAGAAACAAAAATGTTACTACTGACCCACAGCCCCGCCCTGTCTCCCCCACACTGGTAAGAATTTTAGAAGTGGGTTTACTACTGGTCCCTACAGCCTGATGTGGATCAGCAGATCCTGGGTTAGGCCTCTTGGAGCCCTCACGCCAGGCGGCAGCTGAGTGCCTCTCCCCCGGCCAGTTCAGGACAGAATGAACCCCTTCGTGCAGCCGTCCTCAGAGACTGGTCAGTGCCTCACGGCATGTGATGGACGGGACCCAGGCACTCTCTCTCCCGCCATGTGAATGCACTGCAGACACAGCCAGACATCCTGGGCCTTAATGCCAGAGACTCCTGTCAAACGCCGGTTATTATTTCAACTGCCTGCAGTGCATGTCTAGTATGTATGGGTTATATGTCCTCTTTAAAAAAATTTTTTTTTAATTTTTTTGAAGATTTTATTTATTAGAGAGAGAAAGTGCACGAATGGGGGGGAAGGGCAAAGGCAGAGGGAGAAGTGGGCTCCCCGGTGAGCCAAGGAGCCCGATGCGGGACTCCATCCCTGGACCCTAGGATCATAACCTGAGCCAAAGGCAGACGCTTAACTGACTGAGCCACCCAGGCGCCTCACATGTCCTCTTTTTCATCCTTGAAAAAATTCTGCAAGATGAGAATTAGGTCCTTGTAATACAGAAATGGAAACCAGGCTTGAAAGAGGTCAAGTGACTGCCCAAGACTCAAGGTAGCCAGCCTGACTCCACAAAATGTGTTTTCCCCTACTCTACCTTATCTCTTTACATCTCCTTAATTTCTTCAAATTTATCTAATTCCTGGCCCGAAATAAGCAGTTTCCTAACCTGAGGCTAAAGCAGCTGCCCCTCAGTCTCTACCCTTCCACCCCCAAAATCTTGAATGGCAACGTAAAAAACTCACGTGCTTGGTTATTCTGAAAACTGAAACCACTACATAAAATCCTTCTAAACTCATCTTAAATTTATTTTCCAAACATATTACTAAGGGTGCTAAAAATAGAACATTGCACGTTAAATACAACTACCCACCACACCTAGAATATCTTGTCCTGCCTTCTCCTCTTTGCTGCTGGTATGAAGAGCGACCAGTCTCTCTTACTGGACCATTCGCATCTTGAAGAAAGGGGCAATTTGATTTCGCCTCCCTAATGCCTTACACACACTGCCTGGCTGGAAGGACTTGTTTGATCAACAATTCCTCGAGTGAGTGACACTGATAGGAAGTTCACAGTGGTACAGCAGTTTGTCGAGATTTGCTTTGTAATGTCATCTCACAAAGCTACCACCCTACGCTGCTTAGAATTTGGGCTGTTAAAAAAACCCTGCAGATTTTTTTAGAGACAGTACCATTCTGCAAATTCTAAACACAAGAAATGATATTAACAGAAGGAAAGAACGTTCTTCCTTTTCCTTTTCCAAAGAATGCCTTTTCTACTCTGACATCTTCTTGGCAGCAAACAAGACTTTTAGCCATTCGATATTTTCTTCCAATTCAAATTCACATTGTGAAGTAAAAAACTGCCACGACTAACAAGTTAATGCTGGAATCCTACCATGTTATGCCTGGCTCGTTTTCATAATCTCATGGCCTGAACTTTCCAAGAGTGAGAGAAAAACAATGTCAGTTTCTGCTGACCTGCTGAAACCAGTGGGCTGTCACATAGCCTCTGTTTGTTGGTTTACTGGAAGCTCTTTGATTTGTCCCAGTGGAAAGGCAGTAAGTTATTTTTTCCTATCTGAGAAAAGTAAAGATAAATCTTATCTATAAAAAGTTTACCTTTCTTTCTTAAAAAGAAAATTGGCAAATCCACTCCATATTGTTACTAACTTTTCCAAGGACATTTCTGTTTCTGTTGACCTCTGAAAGACCACCCTAACAAAATCTTCTGCCTTCCCGTCGGAAACACTCTCACTGCCATTCACACTGCAGGATATAAGCATGGCTTTTCCACACTGTCACTTTATGGAATGGACTGGAAGATAGGTATTCGGGGGACATTTTGGGGAGTAACTTTTTAAAGAATGAAATATATCAGTCAAGTATATAAATGTTAATTGTCCTACTTAATATTTATGAAGTGAAACATCCATGTTAACTGCCTCTCAGATCAAGATTACCAGAAAACTCCTTCATGCACCATCCAATCATTCCCTACCACAAAGGTAACCACTATTCTGACTTCTGTCATTAAGGTTAGTATGCCTTTCCTGTTTTGTGTAAATGGAAACATATATGTGCTCTTTTGTGACTGCCTTGAGCTATGTAGCTGTACTTGGCACTAGTTTATTCTTTTTCGTTGCTGTATAGTATTCCACCACACGACTCTTTTTCTCTCTCTTAATATATGTATATATATCACTATTTACACGTTCTACTACTGACAGTCATTAGGGTTGTTTCAAATTTCGACTACTATCAGTAAAGCTGCTAGGAATATTGTATATATGTTCAGGTTTAATAGATACTGCCAAACATATTCCAGAGTCTTTATGCCAAGTTATGATCCCACCAACAATTATATGAGTGTTCAAGTTGCTCCGTATCCTTTTCAATATTTGCTGTTTTTAACTTTTACCTTCAGCTATTCTGATGCATGTATAGTTGTATTTCATGGTTTTAATTTGCCTTTCCCTGATGAGTAATAATATCAATCTTCTTTTTATGATTAGTAGTCATTAAGATATACTCTTTTGTGAAGTGCCTATTCAAATCTTTTGCTCATTTTCCCGAAAAATGGTTGTGTTTTTTCCTATTGATTTGTAAAAGTTCTTTATATATCTTAGGTATTTCTTTGTTAGATATATGTATAGCAAATATATTCTTCCAGGATGTGGCTTGCCTTTTGACTCTTAATGGTATCTTTTAATGAAAAGAGACTATAATTTTCATGAAATTCAATTTATCAGTTTATGATTAGTGATTTTTATGGCATTTTTACCCCCAAGGAGTAGGTGACACAGGGAGCAGTAGACTTGGGGGAGGAGGCATGTGGAGCACAGCAAAATCCACATTTACCCACCTACAAGATATAGATGTCAATTCAAGCATAGGCTTTGAGAATCCATTAGTTATGTAAAAGGGAACACAAAGACATTCTGTTGTATCTCCTACTTGAAGTTTTATTGTTTTACCTTTCATATTTAGATCTCTGATCCACTTGGAATTGATTTTTGTGTATGGTATCATGTAGGTGTTGAGGTTCATTTTTTCCCTATGCACTTGACTCTGCATTTTTTTTTAATTGAAAAAACTCCCCTCCCCCCAAATTATAATGGCATGTTTGTCAGAAATCAAGTGATTTTGTGGGTTGGTTTGACTCTTCTTTCTGTTCCACTGGAGTTTTTCTTTATCCTTGGGCCAAAACCACACTGTCTTAAATATTTAAAGTCTTGCAATTTGGTAATAAGTTCTCCAATTCTGTTGTTTTTCTTCGAGATTATCTTGGCTATCATAGGTCTTTTGCCTAGGTTATAGATTTCCATAATAATGTTAGATTATTAATTTCTATAGATGAAAACCTGCTAGAACTTTTCCTTTTTTTTTTTTTTTTTTTTTGGAATTTTTCTTGAGATTGCACTGAATCTACAGATATAGGAAGAACTCATATCTTAACTCTTTTGAATCTTCCAATCCATGATGATGGTGTATGTCTCTATTACCCATTTATTTTTAAGTCTTCTCTAATTTTTCTCATCAATGTTTTACAGTCTTCAATGTAGAAGTCTTGCTCATATTTCATTAGATGTATTTCTTGATTTTGATGTTTTTAATGTTATTATAAATGATTTAAATTTTTCCCAGTTGTTTGCTGCTAGTACAAAGAGATGCAATGGATCTTTGTTGACCTATATACCCTGTGACTTTGTTAAATTCACTTATAAATTCTGTTAGTTTATAGATTACTTTGGGTTATCTACGTACAGAAACTTGACATCTATAAGTAGTAGAGTTTGCTTCTTCCTTTCAAATCTCTATGCTTCTAATTTCTTTTTCTTGCCTTTATTGAACTGACAATTTCAAGTTCTATTAAATACTGATGAATAGAAATATGATAGTGAACATATATGTCTTGTCTGACCTCAATGGGAAAAGGTTAATATTTCCCTATTAGGTACAATGTTAGCTATAGTTTTTAAAAGATATTTGTTTGCTAAGAGCTTTATTATGGTATTATGAATTTTTATCATAGTATTGAATTTTATCAAATGCTGTCCCTATTGAGATGATCATATGAGTTACCTATGTTCCATTCATTATTACCTTTGAGTATTAAATTTTGAGATATAAATTCACATGCAATTATAATGGACATTAAAGAGGACATGTGATATGATGAGCACTGGGTTTTATACGCAACTGATGAATCATTGAACTCTACATCTGAAACTAATGATGTACTATATGTTGGCTAATTGAATTTAAATTTAAAAAAGATAATATGATCAGATAGCATGTACCCTTTATCCAATTTTCCTCAGCAGTATAATTTTTCAAACTTCTGGTATAATATCACAAGCAGGATATTGACATTGATTTAATCCACTGGTTCTGTTTGTGTTTCCACTCTGATTTCTGAATGTTAAACCAACTTTGCATTCTTTATTCATGAAATATTTATAACTGGATTCAATAAGCTAATATTTTGTGGGGATTTTACATCTGTATTCATGAGAGATATTGGCCTTTTATTCTCTTTTCTTGTAATGACTTGCCAGGCTTTGGTGTTAGATTATATTTGGTGTTAGGATTATATATCATTGAATGATTTGGAACTGGTTTTTTTTTTCTCTGTTCTCTGAGTTTGTGTATGTTTGCTACTCTATCTTTTTGAAATCTTTGGAGAAATTCACCAGTAAAGCAAACCATCTTGGTTTGAAATTTTCCTTGTGGGAAAATTTTAAGTATATATTAGATCTTTTTTTATAGATTGGGGACTATTTAGAATTTTTGTTTCGTCCTGAAAGAAATGTTTTTCAAGAAATGTTTCCATTTAATCAAAGTTGTCAACATTGTTGAGAAAGTTTTTTCCTTTAACTTCCTTTTATGATATTTTTCATGTCAGTAAAATCTGTAGTGATATTTCCTTTCTCATTTGTTTTTTGTTTTCTTTTTTGATTAGTCTTACTAGGAGTTATCAACTTTAACCCTTCAAACTGGCTTTTGGCTTATTGATTTTCTCTTTATCTTTGGCCTGATACTTAAAAGACGTTCCTTGTAGAAAGCAATGTAAGTAAATGTAGCTTTAAAATGGAAAGTTGATGTCAGATTCAGCACAGTCATACTGCTTGGCTTGTAGCACTCTTAAGAGGGAAGTGGTAATGGTCTTGAACTGGGACTCAGCAGTTTAGACTTTTTTTTTTTTTTTTTTTTAAGATTTATTAATTTATTTGAGAGAGAGAGGGTTGGGGGGCAGAGGGAGAGGGAAAAAGAGAATCACAAGTAGACTCCCCACCAAGCCTGGAGCCCAAACGGTGCTCATTGTGGGGCTTGAGGTAGGGCTGGACACGGCACTCCACACAGGGCTCCGCTTGGGAGCCCTCAGGATCTCACAGGACCCTGAGATCATGACCTGAGCCGAAATCATGAGTTTGCCGCTTAACCAACTGAACCACCCAGGTGCCCCCAGCAATTTAGACTTAACAGAACTGAAAGGGCTCTCACTCTTGGTGGAATATTTTTATATAATAAATTACCACCCTCAAATTCATTTCTTTCTAAGGTGTTTTATATGTATTATAAATAGTGTTAGGTTAAAGAAGAATAGGCTTGAATTGTGGACTGGCTGTCTATCATTCAGCACTCTCACAAGCAAAGCTGTGTAGTCAGTGCTATACAAGTCTCTGAATTTGTCTTAGAAAACTCCTAACTGAACTGTTTCTTATTGGAATGATAGATGAAGCAGCAGATTTTAAGTGGTGAGGAAACTCAGAAACCATCTTGGGCCCATTATCATTTTTCTGAATACTTAGATATGGAAATATAAAGTGGACTCTCATTTTTGTCATGCAGATAAATGAACAGCTGAATACTTGCAACTTTGATTTTAAATATCATCATGACCTTTAGAAATAACAACTGGTTTAAAAATGGACCAAAGTGTAAATAAAATGGGCAAGTAATACACTTCAGTTCCCAATGAAAATTTATAAGGAAAAGTTATCTTTACTTTGCAGTGTTTGGTCTTAGAGAAAAGATTTCATCATTTTATATGTGATGCGACTTTCTGGGCTCCTGACATCTTCATAGTATTTGACTGGAAATTCTTTCTCTTGAAAATGAATGGGCATTTTTTGGCTCGCCACACTCATGAGCTTCACTTGCAGCGGACCCAGGTTTACATAAGCCTAAGACAGACACAGAAGAGAATAGGAGAGGTTATCCAACAAGTTACCAGTCTTAATAGTTAGGTTTCTTTTATTACAGTTGGCCTTTATCTGACAGATTTCATTGCCCTCTTAATTGCCTGAATAACATGTGAAATATGAGAGCCACTGTAAACAGAAAACCACTCAATAAGCTTATATCCCCAGTGGGGCATGGTAGGCAAGATCTCCCAAAGAGCAGGCAGCAAGCCAACAGGTTTGTCTTTCAGGGAGTTGGGTGGGGAGTACCAATTAGAGTGGGGAGATACATTCTCTCAGTCTTTAATTGGTAGAAGAAAAGTGTTGGCTGTAAATATGTAGCCCTCTGCTGGCCAGGATATAACCACAGCAGACTTTTCTACATTATTCTAGAACAATGGGAAGGATCTGTAAACATCACTTTGACCATAAATATTCCAATATTAAGCAAATTCTCCATGAGTTTTTTACTTTTCACAGGACCACTGGCTACTGTATAGGTAAAACTGGCCATATTCTGCCGAACTAACTATAGTTTAAGATATCAGCAAATGGAATTAGAAATCTTAATTTACATGAAATCGCAGCCAACCCAATACTGGGTTGAAACAGCTCAGGCTCTACCCAGCATGCCTTCCTCTTAGAAGCCTCCTCAAGCCGTGACTCTCTCTTTTGAATTCCTTCAACATTTCAGCCAACCTTTCCCGAGTGCCCACTTTGAACCAGGCCCTGTAGCAAGTGCTGAGGTGCAATGATAAGGTCACAGACTGATTGGTCAGGGAGACAGATATAGGTGCTACATTCCTCATGTACAGTGATTAGTGATTTTCGAAACTGTCTTCTAGCATGTAACAATTTGAGGGGAGGGCCTGCCATATAGGCATCTTTGAAACTTCATTTCTGCCTGTTCTCCCCATAAATTCCCAAACATCTAACAAGTACCTGGCAGGTTGCGGGGTTTTCAAGAAACATTTATTAGAATTTAGGAAAATCACTGAATGAAAAAAGGAAGGCATTATTTTGTTTCTCAAAAATGAATATAGTTGTATTTATTGTTTTAAAAATATGTAATTATAGAGCTACACTAAGTGTAAGATAGGAGAAAAACAAACTGATGGTGTCTCCAACATATTTCAGAGCCTGCTCAAGCTGTCATGACAAAATATCATAGATGGACTGGCTTACACAGCAGACATTTAGTTCTCACAGTCTGGAGACTGGGTTCAAGATCAGGGTGCTAGCATGGTTGAGCTCTGGTCAGAGTTCTGTTTCTGGCTTGCAGAGGGTTGCCTTCTCACTTCTTACAAGGCAGATCCTCTTCTTATGAGTCACAGTCCTATTAAATTGGGGCTCCATCTTTTTGACCTCATTTAACCTTAATTACCTCCTAAAGACCCTACCTCCAGATTGGGTAGCCCTAACGGGGCTTCAACATATGAATTTGGTGGGGGGTGGGAGTGGGGATGGGGATCCAATTCAGTCCATAGCGTACATAGTGCCATTTCCACCATCAAAAACCTCCACAGAAGGTAAGAGGTCTTCCATTCAGCCAATGGTATGTGATTTTGTGATTTTGGAATTTTTTAGACAATTGTCCACTAGCCTGAGGTCATGATAACATACCAAGTTGTCATGATTTCAAGACCCCCATGGGAGTGTTTGAATGCCATAGAGACTAGAACTTTAGTCTTTGTCACTTGATGTTAGCAGGACTGAGGTGTATTTAGCTAAAATGTTTTTTGTTGATTTTTTTCAGTTTCTTCTGCTTTCATGCAGCACTCTTACTCCTACCAGACTTTAGGTTGTAGGAGAATTTTTAAAGTTACTGGTAGTGCCAAGAAGGAAAATGGCAAGGGATAGATGTGGGAGTAACTGGAATGTACCAGTTTTTAAAATTAAAAAGCTTTGATACTCCAGTTTTCACCTAATATGGTATATGTGGCATTCTGTACTTTGCAAAGATGGCCACACTAATAGATATCCTGTCCCATGTGCTTTTCTTACAATGCGATGCTCCTTCCTCTTTCCAGATGCAGGAGCTACATTCCCTCCCTTTGGGTGGAACTTTGTAACTACATCAACCACTAGAATATCAGAAAAGGGATGGTATATGATTTCCAAATCTAAGTCATATAAAATATTACAGCTTTCACCTTGGTCTCTGGTATTGCTTGTTCTGGGAGAAGGCAGACACCATAACAGATACAATAAAAGCACCCCATGGAGAAGCCCATGTGAAGAACGGAGGCTCCCAGCTTAGCCAGCATTAACTCGCCAGCCATATGAGTGAGCCACCTCGCAAGTGGATCCTCCTGCCCCAGTCAAGCCTTCAGACGACTGTTGCCCCCACTGACATATGACTGCAACTGCCTGAGGGCCCAAGTGACAACTGTCCATTGGAGCCCTTCCCAAATTCCTAACCAACAGAAGCCGTGAAAGAGAATAAATGACAATTGTTTTAAGCTACTAAGTTTGGAGGTAATTTGTTATATAGCATTAGATAACTTACATGGTATACTAGGAATGAAACCCTGTTAATGAATATATGTAGCAAATTGCACAAGGGTAGAAGTGAAAATTCTATCTAGTGAGAGAGATGAATGGTGGGCAAACTTTACTAATAAGTGCAAATAGAATTTTTCAATAGCCATGTTTTAGGTTAATTTTCTTAATAAAAACGGCATTCTCTTAGTACTCAAAATTTTTTTTCATGAATCTTACCTTGAAATCCTGCTCATCCTCATATAGTAAGTATTTCATATCAGAGGGTCCAAACTCTATACATGAGCTGTTTTCTTCATCTGTCTTCAGTTGCCGGGCATATCTGATGCCATCCTCATGACTGAGATACAGAGCGCTGCTCTCCGCTGATGAGCTCATGAGGTCTCTACCTTTTACTTCTGCAGGTTGCAATTTTGGGATGAATGCAAAGAAATTGGTTATTTGGGGACCGATAAAAATGAAAATACAATACACGCGTTATCACACTTTTAATTTGAAAGAGCTTTGAAAAGTGTAGAATCTATGTATTAAGGTGAGAGTGAGTCCCACGTTTAGAATCTCTAAGTTGTATTCCCTTCCCTTAGCTGATAGGTTTCAGTAATCATATGGTAACTTACGTGCAAGCTGGTATTTTGGTTGGTTGACTAAACAGGAACCAAAAACACACCAGTGTAAACTGCACCCCACCCCTCTCCACCAGTATTTAATGTAATTCTCTGTGAAACATGGTGACCTTAATTTGAAAACGACTAGAAAAGCTGCAAGAAGAGAAATATGGAGAAGCTGGCATGGATCTATTCCCCGAATAGCTCTTGGGTATGAGGTACCTGTCTCTATAGTAGATGCTCAACAAGTATTTGTTAATTAAAAAAAAAAACAACCCTAGCACCATTACAATAAAATAATACCTTCATATATTTCTGGCAACTCCAAAGGCACTTCAGGTGGAGCTTTCAGTCCAGCAGCTTGAGTAAGATATAGTTGCCTAAAAAAAACAAATGAGAAAAGCAGCCTGTCAATCAACAAATATTACACCATCTGCTCACTGGTGTCTTTCTCTCTGGTAGGTGTTGGGATACATATAGATGAAAAATGAGATATAGTTTCTACCTTTGAGGAACCTGAGGCCCAGTGGGGTGGCAGACAGGCTTACAGAATTTTAGGGTGATGGTCTCTACCCTGATGGGTGAGTGGGGGAGTGTGAGAAATGCTGTGGGACAGAAGAAGCACCCAAGGGTGCTTTAGGAGGTCAGGGAAGGTTTCCAGGAGGAGATGGTGCCTGAGCTGAGTCTCGAAGGGAAGGGCTCGGGGTGAAGAAGGGTATTGCGTGGTAAGGGAGTAACACTCTTAATGTCCTGGGAATGAGAGTGAGCACGACACCCGTTAGGGTGCTGTTGTAGTAATCCAGAGGACAACTGCAGCCCGAATGGACGGCTTTAAAATGAAGAGAAAAAGAGAAAGACGGCGAGCAGCAGGAATCCCAGATGACATGGAGGTTCCGGCTGTCGCTGAGTGGCAGGTTTCAGTCACATGCCTGGTGACGTGTGCGTCCACCAACGCAGCTCTCTGTGCATGTGTGTAAGCCTGTGCTCTGCTTTTCAGCACCCACTGAACTTTCAACCAGAACATATGATGTCTTGAAAGCTCCCTATAGCTTTGCCTGAGGACAGTGTGAATCAGAGTCTTGGAGATATTCAAACCACCCCCCATGCTTACCAGCTCAGCAATCGTAGTGAAGCCCCTGGATTACAGGTTGTCAATTATTTAAAGAACATGAGTAAAGTGTTATTCAAAATGCTTAAGTCTCCAGCAAATAATATAACTGCATACAATATTTATGTTTGTAAAAGCTTCTTAAGGTTCAGCTCAGTAGGTCACTTTCACATGTAGCTCTGGTCTGCAGGTAGACATGTCTGAGGTCTTAGAATTCTCTTCTTTCCTGGTTTTTCCATTTTGAATCATTATGATGGTACCAAATGTCTTAAACCTCCTAAATCTGGATTCTCTCATAACCATTAATTTGTTGTCACCTTTGTACCACCATAGGGCAACAACACTTGATGATATGGAAAATACTTAAAGAATGTTATATGAAGTTAGTGTTAGTTTTGTAGGTATTGGTCCACTTAGCCTCAGTTCTGTGGTGCTGGGGTCCCTGGGCTGTCACGTGTGGTGGACTTTCACCTCATCTCATGTGTCTAGCAGATACTCTGACGTTCTATGTGAGTTGTGAAGCGGGAAGTCTGGGGAGCATTGGATGGGAAAGGTAGTAACTCTATTAGCTAAAATTCCCCATTCTTCAGCCAAATAGGAAAAGAACTTTTTGTATGTCCTTTGGGCACAGTTTGTGTGCATTTCTCACCCTTTTAGTATATTATAAGACTGAGTTCTCAACAGAAAGGTGAAAAGGAAAGTTGCCATAAAATATGCAATATGTATTATATTTCTTTGCCTTGAAAATGGCTTATAGTAAAAGCTCCTGAATACACTCAAAGTTATCCTTCTGGAGAAGTACTGGAACAGATAATTGAGGGTTTACACATTTCTGTTCCTTTATGTGGATCTTTCTAAAATTTCCTAAACACTTGCCTCAAGGAATTTATAATCTAGCAAGGAAGCAGCCATTAAATAAGTAATCACGAGTGTGATAAATGCCGATCCTGAAGGAAAAGATTAGGGTGCTATGGAAGCATGTACGGGAGTTCCTAACCCGGTTCTCATACATGTCACCCATGCTTTCTTTTTGCTTGGTCAGATTTTGAACTCACCTCTCCCAACTCGGAAGCAAGACTAAACACTCAGGCCTCTCACTAAAGAAAACCAACCCACAAGGTACTGATGAACACTGTCAATTTTACTGAGGCTTTTTGTGGGTCTGGGGGTTAAATTGGGTAAAGTTAAGTTGCACGTGACAGAGTTAAGTTGCACCTGACAAAGTTAAGTTGCAAACAACTTCATGAAAATCTCCATTAAAAGTTGCTCATCTCCCTGCCCGTCACGGCCAAGTTCCCTCTGGCCAGTGAAAGAATTCCGCTTTGTATAACTAGCCACTCCCATCCGTGGCAGCACCAAATCAGATAGAGCAGACTGAGCCACCCAAAGCAGCGAGTGGGGTTGGCAGTTTGGAGGGGAGCTCCTTCCTAAGGTTGGGCCTGTTCAGAAAAGAAGGAAAGACGACAGTAGAGGCAGGCAGAGCCGTGGACGTGAGCCACAGCGCCAGCCGTGGCTGCAGAGGTTAGACCTGCGGGCTAGGAAGGCGGCAGCAGCAGCAGGACTGACAGGACCGTGGAGCTGGAGACCTGATCAGAGGGGAGAGGGCTGGCAAGAGGGCGCCGCCTACTGGGGAGACGCTGAGGCCCGCACCCCCTAGGACTCCTCGAGGGCATCAACTCAAGAGACTGAGGATTCAGGAGTCCGGTCAACAGTGGACTGCCCGCCGCGTCTGCGCTAGTGTCTACCTCTCCAGGGCAGTGCGCGGACATTGTGCAAGGGAGCAGGTGGCCCCTTCTCTATCCTGCCCCGCCGGGCTTCAGCCTGTAACACAACTACACTATTCCCGTTTCTCCACGCTTGTATCCCGCTGCCCATTCCTTAGCCCAGCAAACGAAACCCCACAACTTAACCTGTAGCCACCCGGCTTGGAACACATCGGGAAGTTTGTAAACAAGAAATACTTTATTATGTCACAAACAGTGACATGCCACACAAGCGACAGGAACTACTCGGATAGGAACTTTTTCGTGGCCCTTTCACTGAGTTTAATTTCTCTGCTTTAACTCCTAGACCGAGATATTTGTCTCCCATCTTCCACATGTACACCCTGCATTAGTGTGATTCGTTTCCCCTCTCTTCCTGCATGCTACTATCCCGATTATTTCTTGTTTCTGACGACTTGCCCAAATAATCATCACCGCTCCGAATTTTAATTCCATATTCCAGGGCGCTAGTTTTCCTCAAGACTGGTGTGTTAAGAATTCTTTTGTCAGGTCAGAAAAAGAGAGAGCCTAATATACACATTTGGTTTCTCTTGTGCAGAAATAAATGTAACTTGGAATGCCAGGCTATTTTCTCTGCCTGGAAGGTAGTTTGACTCTTCCACTGTCAACGGAAACAATGTTACAGTCCACAAGGTAACCAGAAGGCCAGAAGACCTCCAGAAAGCTACAGCAAAGCTGATCACTGCCTCATCTGGGCTAACTCCACACCTCATCCATCTTCTGCTGCACTGGTATGCTTTTATTTTTATGCCCATTTTCCCTGCTGACCTGGAGGCTTTTGAAGGTCAGCAGTTGTGATGTTCCTGGTAAGTGTTTGCTGTTAAGATTACAGTGCATTGTTAGAAAAAACAAGCCAAAGTTTGCATGTACCAACAACCAATTGTAATAACCTTCACCATGGCCATTTTGTGAGTTCCTTTCTTTGCAGCTATTGCCATCCAGCTAGAGCATTAAAAAATTAAATCATCTTTTAAAAATAACAACTTTTTACAGATACAAATGTTTACAAACTACTTTCTGGATATGCTAATGACTTTCACCTGGGTATTTTGAGATCCACAAGTCTACAGTTGAATAGTTGATCAATAAGCACCAAATTTTCTTCTTCCAGTTCATGAATAATATTTTCCAATTTTTCAACTTCCTTCTTGTGGTTTGCAATCTGTTCTCAGAAGAAGAGAATGGATGGATGTTGGTACTTGTTGACTTAGTTCAATCTAGTCTTCTGTAAGATACTCAACTCCTAAAAGTGCATTTGCCTGAGGGGAAGATCTATCCTGTATTATTTATTACTGGGTTTGCTTTGTCCTTCCTTTCTAAGAAGTAATGGGTGGGTCTCTTTTTTGGATTATTTGCAGAACTTGTTTGCGTGGTTAGGCAGTTATTAGTGAATGGCAGGAGTTTTCTTTTCCTACCCTTCAGAAGCAACCCTGGACCTTTCTATGTGCTGGAGGTAGAGATAAACATGAAAATAAGACTAATTAATTTATCGTTGTGGCTAAATGGGGAAGATGGTGATAAAAACAAAAAGCAGTATGATCAAACCATAATGGAAGATGCTCAGGTACTGTGGGAGTTTCACCCTAGGTCTGGGATAGGAGATAAGGGAGAATTAATAGAGGAGATGACATCTAATCTGGATTTTGAAGACCAAGTTGGGATTCTCCAGGCAACAAAAGAAGGTACACTCTAGGCAGAAAGAACCGCATGTTAGGCACAGTTATTTTGGTGTGGATAGATATAAAGTGGATGTGGGGAGAAGTAGGAGAGAAACTGGACAATTAGGGAAATAACCAAAAGGTTTGGTTTTTATTTTGCAGGTGATGGAAGGTCATGGACAGACATAGCAGGTTTAATGTTTACTAAAGAAATATGACTAACTTAAATATGAACAAAATTGACTGCTTCTCTTGATGGAATTCCCATCAGTCTTTAAGAAGTGTATTTTGGAAACTTTGTCTAAAGAAGGCTTGGATAGTGGGAAAGATATATAGGATGTTACTAGATAGAACTCCCAACTCACTTCTCTGCCCCCTTCATACAGCATGAGCTATACAGGTGCTGCATTGAGAGATGCTCACGGAGATAGGCCAGGATGATAGGACAATTAGAAGCAAGAGTATAGAAGAGGGGCACCTGGGTGGCTCAGTCAGTTAAGCATCTGACTCTTGATTTCAGCTCAGGTCATGATCTCAGGGTTGTGAGATTGAGCCCCATCTCCACTTTGGGCTCAGTGGAGAGTCTGCTCGAGATTCTCTCTCTCCCTCTTCCTCTGCCCCTCCCCCCAAGCATAAATAAATAAATCTTTTTTAAAAGAGTATAGAAGAGAAAGTGAAAGGCTGATGGGAATAATAGAGATAAACTGGAAAAAGTAAGTATCTCAAGGGAATATGATGAAACAAAAAAGGTTCAGGGATTTAGATTCAGTATCTCTTGTTAGGTGTTGCCAAGAGTGTAGCTGAGAAGAGTACTTAGATAACTAACATTTCTGATTTGTACTTGAAATTTATTTATTGTATTTTGGAATCTGGAAACATTCTGTATATTACTACATGCATATCTCTATCACATAAGTCATGTATTAAATGCTTGAATTCCTACTATGAGCAAGGTTCTGTGTGAGACATAGAAGGATACAAAAGTGAATGAGGCATGGAAAGAGTTTCCCTCAAAGAGGCTTATAATCCGGTGAACAAATACACAAATAACAAATATACAAATAACATAAAACAATACTAGTGCCATAGAGAAGGCTCAAATATTGCTGGTGGCTTGGAGTTCGAAAGAAAAGCATATATTATTTACCTGCCTCAAACTATTTAGCAAACCATTTGGGTCCATAATACTAAATTATAGAAAGCTTTTAGGGGTTGGTGCTTTAGCATCTCAATGAATTGGGAGATAATCAGCTTGATTACAGGCTTGAATACCTTAAGGAAAAGTTAATAATTTTCAAATGTCAAAGGATGAGACAGAAATTATATTTAGAGGTTGTAAACAGAAGGAATTGATAGAACATTTGGAAATGTTTGACCCAAGGGCTTGGCATGCTTGGGAGGCAGCACACACAGCTCTTGGTCTCCTTCCAAAGTTGGCAATGAAGAGGGCCTTTTTGGGGAGTTAAGTCTGATCTTCCAAGCTAAGGATATCTTGTGGCATCACTTGCCCCTTTGGTCTACTAACTAAGGTTCTCAACATTTACTCTCTCCTTTCCAGCCTTTTGAAATATTAGGGAAATGAAAACTACTTCCTTTTTATAGCCATATAAATACCTTTAAATTTCTAGGGTAAGAAAGTAAAAAGGAGGAAGTAGAAGACTGCTTTTCCCTCCCTATCCTGGCTTCTCCCCAAATACCCAAGAAATGTACTTAAGAGATTGAGAAAGATAATTTAGTTTAAACTATTATAAGTGAGAGATCTAGGATCCTGAATTAAATGTGTGTTCTTGAAAATTTCCCCTGCAATGGGGCGCCTGGGTGGCTCAGTGGGTTAAGCCTCTGCCTTCGGCTCAGGTCATGATCTCAGGGTCCTGGGATCGAGCCCCACATCGGGCTCTCTGCTCAGCGGGGAGCCTACTTCCCCCCTCTCTCTCTGCCTGCCTCTCTGCCTACTTGTGATCTCTCTCTCTGTCAAATAAATAAATGAAATCTTTAAAAAAAAAATTTCCCCTGTAAGATCCAAGTTAGCTTCATGCCTCCTCACACTTGAAACTCTGATTGCTAACCTCTTTGAATCCCTTTGTCTCGTTTTATTGGCTTTCTATTTGTTGAGCGAGTCTAAGTCATTTGGAAATTTCAGTTTTCTTCATTTCCTTAATTAGCATGCTAAATAAAACCAGATAATGGAAGTCATGCATAGGATGTTTCATATCCTTCCCACAGATCTAAGTTTGGGTTATTGTCGAAAGATGGTTAAATGGAGAAATACTTTCAGGGGTTCCATTATTGAATATCTCTTGTTAGTCATTCTAAACCTTCCTCAAAGAAATTAATTGACATACATTATTCCATTTCCGGGCAATTTTCAATTCTTGTGATAATACTTATCACCAGAGATGGTTTTAATTAATTTTGTGAGTAAATTTAATAATGCTAGAATAAATATTTATTGAGATGAGAAATTAAATCTATTAAATTTCCTTAAAATGATTTGTCCTTTATTACTAAGCTCTTTTTGCTCATGATTTAATTAAACTTGACATTTGTTCTTGTCTTCTTTTTCTACTAAATCATGAGAAGTAAAAAATAAAATGAAACAAAATATAATTTGTGGCTTTAGTAGGAAGGATCAAGACACCAAAAGAGCCTTTCTTATCAGTCAGATATAAATTTTACAGTTATTCTCTCTGAACCTATTATCTATGACATCTTATAAGACTTAAGATTTGAACTGTTAAGTTACTATAATTGGGATTATGCTGTTATATTCAATAAAAGTATCAACATTAAACTCCTCCCTAATATTCTTTAACTGTTAGGCTCACCTTGAGTTTTTGGTTGTTTTTTTTTTAAGATTTTATTTATTATTCGAGGGGGGGACACATGCGCATGAGCAGGGGAAGGGGCAGAGTGAGGGAGAAGCAGACTCCCCGCTGAGCAGGGAGCTCTGACACAAGGGGCTCCATTCCAGGACCCATGGATCACAACCTGAACTGAAGGCAGATGCTTAATCAACTGAACCACCCAGCATCTGCTCACCTTGAGTTTTTTAAATCAGTATTCATTTTTTAAAACTGGGGATTCATCTTGATTCGTTTTGGAAGTAGTTTGGATTCCTATTCACCATGACTTTATAAGGGCAGCTTAAAGATAATTGTTGATATCATAGAAAGCACATTAATTTTTAAATTCCTTGTTTCCCAGACTCACCAACTCTATTTAGCCAAATAGGGGGCAAGGAAAAGAGAAGAGAAGGTGACAGTGACATTTTTACTTCAGGTATCCGAGCAGATGGTGAAAAAGGAGATGCAAGAAGTGAAAATTTAAGGAGAAATTTAATTAGTTCTGCTTTAGGTATGTTGAGTGCCTTCGGGACACCCACGTGGAAATATTTGGCAGGCAAATAAAAATAGAGGTCTAGAGCTAAGGGCACATACGTTAGTGCTGAACATGTACATTTGAGAATCATGTACACATATAGAACTTGCTAACAAGAACTGTGTGTAGTTGAAGTAAATTCTTTCAAAAGAGAGTGAGTGTTCTTTCATAGACAGTATCTGAGCACAGGTTGGTGACTACTTGTCTGGATATAAAGGGAATTTCAAAGTAGTGAGTTTTGCACATCTTCTGTAGCACCCTTGTAACATCTAGACCAAAGATTATCTACCTCTTTTATCCAATAACATGCTCTCACATCTTTACCCAAGATCTAAGCCAAGTACTTGATTCATGCCTCCAATGAATATATCTATACTCATGGACATCCCTTTATTCAATAACTATTTAGTGAACATAGATTATTTATTAGTTCTCATGGATATGTATTTGAAAAGGCATAGCCAGTTCTCTGCAATGAAGAGATAGATGCATAAAGCATAAACAGACAATTTCAACATAGTTTAACAAGAATTATGAAACAAGAGAGCACAGAGGAAAAAGTACTCAAGACTTTCTGGAGGAAATACAAAATGATTCAGAAAGAAATTAAGCATCAAAGTGTGTGCCTAAAGGGAGTTTTCCAGGTAGATGAGTGTAAGGATTGAAGGCAGAGGGTCTAGTTTGTACAATGTAAGGAAAACAGGATGTGCCTCATAACAAAGAAGGTCTAGAAGTCCTCCCATGACCACATTCAGCGAGAGCAGTATTGCAGCGCTGGTATAGGGAGACAGGGGGAGCTGAGTCTAAGGCAGCACACTGGGCCCACCAGTTCCCACATGTTCTCTAGAAGGAGGTGTGAAGAGAGTCTGACGATAAAGCTAGGATAGGATGTAGAGACTGCAGTGGGCAGGGACATCTTGACCACTGGCAAATGGCTGCAACTGAGAGTTCGGTATTGGCTGCAACACGATGTCCAAAAGGCCAGAGCAGTCCATTCGGAAGTCACCAGTGCAGGGAGCAGACAGAAGCATGTCCTGTACAGATGAAAGGTAGAGGGAGCAAAGATCCAAAGGAAACCCGCAGATCTGAGCCCTCTTTAATGACATGCCCCACAAGAGGGCATGTAAGCCCCACCTCCTCATATAACAGGGTCTGTCTTGGAGCAGAGCAGGGGCAAGTAAGGAGATCCAAATAACTCAACATTTATGCAGAGGAGATCATGTCATCTCAAAAAGGCAATTCAAAAACATCAGGGAATGAGGTTAGCATGATCTTTTAGCCTTCCTCCCAGCACCCAGAAGGAAGTAGGGTCTTGAGGAAGACCAGATCAATTTTGGGGCATAAAGAAGCTTCATACATTTGAGTATATAACATGAGTTAGGATGCCAAAAATAATTTCTGGCTGTTATTGAAATTATTGATGGTATTCATTGAGTAACAGCTTGTAATAAGATCAGGATTCCATTTAAATTTTACTTTAGCTAATCACAATTCCATGCTTTTCCCATGTCTTCAGCTCATAAATAAAAGTCCTTTCCAGTTCAAAAAACTGAAAAAGAAGAAATTGTTTTTTAAAATTCCACCTACCTCTTTTTTCAGCCAGTCATTCTCCCAGATCTCTCGGTAGCTGCCCTTGTCAATGAACCGTATGGCATTCTAAAAAGAAAGTTTCTATATTAAGAAAGCCTTGCAGCACAGTGCTTTACAATCAACTTATCTGATCATTTTATATTATATTCTGCAATTATTTTGGGAACATATCTAAGAACTCTTGCTTCGATTGTTCTTTATTCTCATATTATTTTTTGCTGATTCACACTGCCTAATACAGGTGATTTAGAGAACTGGACAATAGTTATCCATTCAATTTGGCTTCCATCGTGACTGAATCTGATTGCCATGGTGAAATCAATCATTAAGTGATCTGTTCCATGACTAAGGTGGGTGAACTTCAGGGATCAAATATCCTTCAAGTTTATGGTCACAGACATAATCCAACATAGAGCAAAAGCATGAGTAGATTCTATTACTACGTTTTTAATTTAAAAGACTTCTGCATGTCAGTAATAAAAATATACGTATTTACAAACTTAATAGCAAATAGTTTCCTGGTAACTAGACAGTCTCCTGGAGAAAGTCATTTTAGATGAAGAAAACAGGAAAAGCATCACTTTGTCAATAGTTCGTAAAATGTAAATTCATTATTTATAGTTTTCCCCAAAGGAACTTTATAATGGATGAAAGATCATATTTATCTGTGAGGTACTTTTATATGGATACTACATTAGAAATGCCACATTCAGTAACTAAAGGACATAACCGAAGCAAGAGAATTAGGAAAAATTTTAGAGATCATAAACACAGACAGAAGTACTTTAAAAATATGTTAAGAATAAATTTATCTCAGTCTTTAGAATTGGAAGATTCGCAATAATAAGGGTGCACCTACATTCCCTAGGGACCAGGGCCTTTTATACTCCAGCTGCAGCTGATGACTCTGAAATGCCCTGGAACACAGAATTTCATTTGAACAAAAGCAGGACATAAATCATAACTGAAGTTAGTTGGCTAATGGCTTCATTCACTAAAAATGGAGCCGGGGTTTTCAACTTTGGGTGCTTGCTGGAATCTCCTGGACACTTCGACAAATCCAGAAACCAAGGCGACATCACAGGCCAATTATATGAGCATCTCTGAGGTACCCAATGAATTAACCAAATTTCTCAGGTGACTCCAATATGCAGCCAAGGTTGCAGAGCAGCGGATTATCAGAAGCTAAAGGTATACTAAAATAGCCAGATAAAATGGGGAAAATTTATTCACGTGTGTGAGTGTTAGGCATTAATGTAGAGAAAAGAAAATGTATCAGGTAGTGATTAAGTGCAATGATCTGAAGGAGACATCTGAAATTGAATCTCGATTCTGCCACTTGCTCTGGGAAAGCCACAAAAATTTCTCTGTGCCTCAGTCTTCTCATTAGCAAGTCCCTGCCTTATAGGATTGTTGAGAGACATAAATGTAAAATGCTCAGAACAGTATCTGGAACAAGTCCTCATTATATATTGAATGTGTATATTTGAAATATATTTAATCTACAGATGCATTTTTAATCATCTTAACTATGGTCAGATCATTTTATTGTTGACTTCACCATTTCATTGTATTCAGTCACAAAGGGGCTGAATTTTATGGGCAGGTAAACTCTTGGTCAGTTCTCCATAATCCTCCATATTTGTATAAATCTGTAAAAGTCATACAGTAGGATAGTAACTGAAAGAACAACTGAACTAACAGTTAAGCAACAAATAATAGCAACTGAAATTCAGTGAAGAACTTTAGAGAAGACCAGATGTTTATAATTCTGCAGAGGAGATTCTCTAGATGAAGAGACAGTCCCAGTGTGGGCTCACTAACTGAAGAGATAGTCCAGGGGCAGGGGAAGGACAGTGAAAACAAAGGGATTAGAAAACATGTAATGTTGGAAATTGTATCTCAAACTTTTTTTTAAGATTTTATTTATTTGTCAGAGAGAGAGAGAGTGAGCAAAAGCAGAGGGGAGCAGCAGGAAGAGGGAGAAGCAGACTCCCCGCTGAGCAGGGAGCCCAATTCGGGACTTGATCCCAGGACCCTGGGATCATGACCTGAGCTGAAGGCAGACGCTTAACGACTGAGCCACCCAGGCATCCCTCAAGTGTTTTTTTATATCCCCAAATTTTAAAGCTCTGCAATGTGAAGTGTACTCTCTTAGGTTTGTATATATATGACAGTACTTTTTAGGCAAGTCATATTTCATTTTATAATGCATCCAAAACTTTTTTTAATCATTTGTTGTAGCTATTATTATTACTTAAAAATAACTGAATAATAAGTTACTGAGCTCTTGTTCCTTATGAGGCACTACGCTACTTAAATCATCTCATTTAATCCCCATACTATTCTTTAAAGGTAAATATCATTATTGCCCCCCTTTTTTTTAAATTAGGAAACTGAAGCCCGGAAAAATCAAGTAACAAATTTAGTTTATATTCCCAGTAAGTGGTAGAACCGTGATTTAAACTAAACTGCCGAACTTTAGAACTCAAGTTCTTCATCATCATAATATACCATGGGAAAAAATAGGGGAACAACTTCTGTTTTGTTTTTAAGAAAACTGAAATATACCTGTGTGGCCCATTCCTTCTTTTGATCCAGTTGCAACAAAGTTTCTCTGATTATTCTCTTTCTAGCATCTTCCAGAGTGACTTTATAGTGTTCTTTAAAAAGAAAATTAGAAGCTTTAACAAGGCTAATCCTAGGTAAAACTATGCTGCTCGTAAATTTTATCTATCATGATCCTCTCCTCTCCTTTCTACATATTTTCCCCCCAAACTTTCTTTTTTCAGGGTACATTTTTACTGAAGCATCTACTAACTCCCATTAGAAGAAATGCTCCAATAATTTACTAACACCTTAATGTGAATTAGCTTAAGATGATATCTCTTCTAAGAATATTTGTATTTTCAAAGGATTGTCTCTCCAGAGGGAAAATTCCCAATACTTTAGGGCAGCCATCTACCCTGCATATCACACACTTCTGATTCCACAACGGAAATATAAAGAAGACTTGATTATCTGCATGAGAAGCATTCTGTACCTCTGACTCCATCTAACCAAATTTCCAGTATTCTTGGCACGCATTTCCTAGGGCAGGAAAAACAGAAAGAGAAGAAGGAGAGAGGGGTAAAGGGGCCATGAAAGTCAGCCCCTGGTTCTGAGTTGGGCTCAGAGCAGGAAAGGAGGACAGATATGAAGTGCAGGATTCTTTATTCTTTATTCTCTCCAGATTTTCTTATGTCATAGTCAGGATTGAGAGAGCAAAGGATCATAAAATTTTAGGCCTTGAAAGATGCTTAGAGATCATACCATCAACACCTCTGTTCAAGGAAAAGTGAGGTATAGTGACATTAAGGCTGCTGTAGAGAGTGGAGAGGAAGAAAACTAGTCTAACTTGACATCTGGAGAATAAGAAAACAGAAGTCTTCATTATTCCAACCCACATATGCCCATCCATACAACCTGCATTCTTCTCACTCCCATTTTGAGTCATCACTTGAATATTTTAATCATTCCAATCTCACTTCTGATAGAATTTATTTCAGTTCAGGACCTAGTCCACTAGACTAGGCCTGGATGTTTAGTTGAAACTTCTACTCGACAAAATACAACAGGCAATCTAAGAGTTGCAATGGATCAGGAGTTCAGTTTTAATGGATTTTTCATTCTTAGCATCTGAAAGAAACCATCAACCTAGAGCTTGATAAGGTTAAATATTAATTCTTTGCTGCAAATCATAAAAAATAGATGATCAAATATGCTCTGACTAAAGTTATAGCTCTCTCTAGTGCCATATTAACACTGACAAAGCAATAAAAATACCCAACTTGTTCCAAGTTCCATATAAAATTCTATGGACTGTTTATCTTCTGAAGAACAGAGTAACCAGCACAAGAGAGGATGTAAAAATCTCTTTGCTAGCTTTTGTGATTCCCATGCTCCTTTGAGAGACAACTGTTAACCATGCATTTGTGAATACAGCCAAAGACTCTGGGAGTATGAAATGTCTCCTTCTCATAAAAATTGGAGACGTCGCTAGTGGGAGCATGGGAGGCTGGCTTTGTGCCTTCAAACTCCTGGCTGCTCAGACTCCTGTCCATGTGGCCACTTCTCAGAAGCTGATGGCAAAGCCACGCTGGCTGAAGCTTGCTTTGCATTGTTCTGCCTTCCCTGTTGTGTCTGGCTCCGTGTTGCTTTGCTCCCCCACAGTTTTCTGGGAGTCTGTTGCCCACTTTTCACACACTTGTCAGAGTCGCACGACCTCATCGTGCTGACCCTCTCCTGTGGGGAGGGCGGTGGTAGCCTCTCTTGTGAGTTCTCTTGGAGATCACCAAGGGACTCCCATTTTACAGATGAAGAAATTGATATTCAAAGAAGTAATGTTACTTTTTTGTAAGTGCATTTGAACCCAAATCTTTAAACTCACCTATTAGCGTACAAAGAAATTTTAGAGATTCCTGTCCTGTGTGCCTGGTGAAGGACAAAAGTAAAAATGTGCTGTGACCCTGATATCTAATGACTTATAATAACCCCACACTTTCTGTATGGCTGGGCCTCATTAAGGTCCCCTTTCCTTTTATTGAGAGATAAAGCCTTGTCCTGGATAGAATAGTGACTGTGTTTCCTATATCCACTATCCCAACATCTCCCAACCAAAGTTCAGGGAAGCAGCTCTAGGTGCTTCCTCCCCCTCCCCCCAGAGCTCAGGGATGGTCCTGAATAAGGCAGGGTTGGATAGCTGACCACAGAGTGGCCGACCCATGCCCCATGAGGAAGCATGGACAAAGGTCTTCGCTCATCTTCTTTGGGTAGGTGATGACACCAGCTCTTCAGAATCTGGGCTGGAGAAAACTGCAAGAACTGGCGTGTGGGAAGCAAGAAGAGAATGAGGACAAGACAGAGCAAGGGAGAGGCACCATGAAGGGGGCACAGGCCGTGAAAGGTAAATGTAGAGAGGAGCCATCTCTAGGGCCACCGCTGATCTGATGTTTCCATCTTCAGTCTTCCCATTCCTCACTGCAATGTTACATTCAACAAACATGACCATGGGACATCGAACAAACTTAGATTTATCTCTTCCTTTTACAGTTCATACTGTGAGGCTAGTAACTCTCAACAAGACGTATGGCAAATTTCTTACTTTTCTGGATCCTTTGTGATAATAAGAGACCCTCCAATCTGTAATTAATGTATCCAGTCTTTCGTAGCAATTAAAACTCAAAACTCCATTCAAAGCTGTGGCTATTCCCTTCCCAACCTGGACATACAACTATTTCCTCTGATTTGAGTTCCTGTGCCTCCTCCCTCACAGTTGAAGAGAAGCATGGAAAGGGACAAGAAAGCTCTCACTTGGCAGACACTGTCTCAAGCTAATGGGGCACTTTCTGGCCCTAGCTGGCACTTAAGGTTGATTCCTTTTCCATGGGAGTATTTTGTAGATTCTTCAGAGGACCACCCTCCCCATTGCTAGTTATTTCACCTGTGTTTCCTTGATGCAGGGGATGGACCGTCCTTGAGGCTGGCTAACAACTTTTCCTCTGGCCTCTGGCTCTCAATCTGTTGCTCCCTCCCATACATGCAGGCTCCTATTTCCCTGTTAGGACGCCATCACCGAGCTCTAACAGGACTGTGCACTAGCTGTCTCTCATAGCACATTCACAGGAAACACTTCTGTGCTTTGCCAAGACAAACTCTGAGAGTGCAGCCTGCTGCAGACTGAGTATTTGTGCCCCCCTCCCCTCAATTCAGGCCTTGAAACATAATCCCCAGTGTGATGGTATTTGGAGATGGGGTCTTTGGGAGGTCATTAGGTCAAGAGGGGGAAACCTCAAGAATGGGATTAGCGCACTTATAAAAGAGACTGGAGAGAGCTCCCTTGTCCCTTCCATTAAAGATGGCTGTCTACGGACCAGGAAGTGGGTTTTCACCAGACACCAAATCTGCTGGCATTGATCTTGAACTTCTCAGCCTGCAGAACTGTGAGAAATAAATTTGTGTTGCTTATAAGCCACCTATTCAATGTATCTTGTGATAGTAGCCTGGAAGGACTAAGACACAGGCCCAGCTCAGGACAGCAGCCACTTCCCCTTTGCTCTGCTGTCAGAATGATCAGTCAGTCCCTTACCCCCTAGATTTCTCAGGGCCCGACCTCCATGTCTTCCAAACCACAGAGGATGCATACTGAACAATCTGAGGAATTCCCTTAAAGATTGTCCATCTTGATCTGAGGTGATGGAAGAATTACCCTTCACCTGCCCCTTTGTGGGACAGCATAGGACGTACAGCACACCAAGATCTCTTTCTAAACACTGTCCCCTAATTTCCAACAGTCTTGTCTTGACCTGTCCAACTTCTCGTATAGACTGGAATTCGGTTTTCTGTTTCCTCGGCATGGCAGTCTCTCAGTTTACTCTGAAATGTGGTGTTTGTTATATTACCATCCCAGTTTAAACTAAGACTACAAAAGCTGACTTTAATATCCTGTTTCAGTAACCACCCCTTTCCCTAAAATACTTGTTCCTTGCAAGTAAACTCCATGATCATGGGTGTGGGAGGAACATTCTAGAGAAAGGAAGAAGGGAGGAAAAAGGGCACAATATAATAGTAAGGCTTCAGATAATTCTATTTAAGTGTACTGCTCTTGTCCATTGTCCAACTACTGGCCCCCAGAGTATTTTAATAGTCCCCAAGCCGAGTTGCCGCCACTACCTGCATGGTTAGGAGAAATGCCTAAAACTAATGCAGGTAAGAAAAGCCCATAACAGCTATTTCCCTATGACACCTAAAGTCAGTTACAGACTAAGGTTTAACCAGAAAATAATTCAATATATAAATGTTATTACCACCATCCCAAAGCTGGATACACAGCATGACACTTTTCAACTCAAAGAATCATCCAAATTTCTGATCAGGATAATGGGTTAATAATTTTATCTGAGAAGATGACTTCCTAACTTAAAATATAAAGAAATGTTGGGGAGGAATTTAAAAATTTTAAACTTCCCCAAACAATAACCATTTTAAAAGTATAGTACTGGTGCATAAATACATAGATCAGTGGAACAGAATAGAAAGTATAGGGAGAGACCCAAATACGCGTGGGAAACTGAAGTATGATAAAGTCAGCATTTCAAACTGGTAGGGTTCAAATGAATTATTTGATACATGGAATACCATCTGGTAAAAAATAAAGTTGGTTTTCTACCTCATAGACACACAAAAAAATCAAAGATGTAAATATTAATATTTCTAATATTAATATTTTTAATATTAAAATGGAGCCATAAATATTCTAGAAGAAAATATTGGACAACTTTTTCATCATCTCAGATATCATAAAATAAAAATCTAGGTTGGGCACTCTAAAACTTCAACATGTCCCCACAAAAAAAGACTAATGACAAATGGGGGACATATTTGTACTTTGTATCACAGTTAAAGAGCTAATTTCCTTAAAATGTAAAGAGCTCTACAACACAGTAGAAAAATGGGCAAGGGATGTGAACAGATGGCTCACAGAAAAGGAAATGTACTTATATATCCCAATATATTTCCTGAACTTATGACAAGATATTCACTATCACTTATAATAAGGGAAGTGGAAATTAAAGTTGCAATGAGTTATAATTTTCTACCTTTAAGACTAGCAAAGAACAAAAAGTTAGCTAACATCCCAGTTGTTGAAGATGCAGGAACATAGCCATCCTCATCTACACAGGGAGAGCCCGGGGGTGGGGTGGGGTGGTTAGTAAACGTGGTATAAGCTCTATGGAGGGCCCTACCTATCAAAATAAAAAAGAAAGAAATGGGCACTTTGGGCCAGCCATTCCTTCCCAGAGATACACAAAAATGAAATCATATAAATACAGGGATATTCATTGCAGTAGAAGGAGATATTTAAGAATATTCACTGCAGCATTATTCGTATTAGTAAAATATAGGAAACAACCTAAATGCTTATGAGTAGGGGACTTGTAAAAAAATTATAATACAACAAAACAAAGTAGCTACTGGAAGAATGAAGAAGTACTAATACTTCTGATCTATAAGTATTATGAAGTACTCATCTATAAGAATGTTCATATTGTTACATGAAAAAGCAAGTACAAAATTGTATTTGTAGCATGCTTTGTATATATTGATATAAAATATTTCTGACAAAGTTTACACAAATTGGTAATAGTGGTTTTATCTAGAGAGAGGATCTGAGTGGCTGGGGGATAGACAGAGATAGGAAGATGTCCCCTCTGCCTTTTTAAAAAAAATTTAAAAAATTTTAAAAACTTGATTGGTTGATTGATTTATTTATCTATCTATTTACTATTAGAGAGAGAGAATGGGAGGAGGCAGAGGAAGAGGGAGAGAGAGTTCCAAGCAGATGCCCCGCTGAGCATGGAGCCTGATGCAGGGCTTGATCTTAGGACCCTGAGATCCTGACCTGAGCTGAAACCGAGAGTCGGAGGCTTAACCAACTGCGCCACCCAGATGCCTCGGGAGGTGTCCCTTTTAGTCTCTACTTTTCTTCTGGGGAGGAAAATCTTTTGAAGAATTGGAACTCTAAACCCAGACTGATTTGGAACCAAATTTACACTGTCTTTGTGGTGCAGAAGCCCTGAGCTGAGAAACTTACCGAAAATTTGGTCCAGCAGTGGAACATCCCATGACAGGGCTCCCACAGGGGATCATGGAAATGACCCCACATGAACACCTCCACCACTCAGGGCATCGTCACCAGCTGTCATCTGGCTAGTGTTCTTCGAGTCATCCGATTTCTCCATTTATTCTACTCTATGACTTTCCTGTCTCTGGGTCTCTGATGTTTTTTTAAGCCACTGCGCTTGCCACAGTGACAGATAGGTGGCCTCATGGTTCCCAGAACTAGTCCTGGTAAGCTTCATCATGCCTGATGCCATCCCACTCCACACTGTGTCCATTTCTCGTCTTGTGTTTGTGCTTCAGTTCTTTCTGACTATAACCTAGTGTTTCCTTGGGCGTTTCTCTATAATCATTCTGGTTTTATAGCCTGGTTAAGTTGTTTTCAGCTTGCCTCAGGTAAGTTTCTTTTCAATAAAACCCTGTCCCAGGACCTTCCTACCTCGGTGGAGTTGCCCCAGACCCAGTACGGAAGCATGCAGGCACCACCCACTGAATGGAGCTTCTTTCTCCAAGGCAGTTGGTCTCAGGGATTCTCCACTGCCCCCTCTGCCCACCCCTCCCCCCCCCCCCAATCCTTCTACTTCTTCTCAGTTCCATTGGTGGTCCTGGGAGAGTTTCTCCACTTCCTCTCCACCTTTACCCTTAGGTTCATAGCTGCTTGCGCTGATAGTAACGAATGATTCAGGGAGTACACATTTTTTTTCTTCTGCCAAAGGGCTGCTCTCCAAAGATTTTCTATTGAATTTGAACTAGCTTTGTTGCAACTGACCTGACATTTTCTCCGCATTTTCTTTAACTCTACTGATGTCATTCTGCAAGGAAGTAATGAGTTTAGCATGGTGTTCACTGCCTACATTCTTGTATTCTTCCCAGTATTCCTTTTCACCGAGTTTCTCAAGAAATAGTTTCTCAGCATCATTTATTTGCATGCGCATATCTGTTGAGAGAAAATCAAGGCACCATGTAATTTCCATTGTTCTTGCAACCATGATACATTGCAATCCGATTTTATGAAGTTAAGGCCTGAAAGGTCTGCTACTAAAATGCTGTTAACTCATAAACACAAATTTTTATCTACAATTAAAGTGAATCTAAACTATTTCAACTATTGTTTCTCCCTCATGATGCAAAATCCAAGTAAAATTAAACTTCCAATTATAAAATAGATGTGTGTTTTTGGGCTGTGACAGGTAAGTTAATAGACTATCTCTAGACTATCTCTAGATATATACTATCTCTATTAACAGGTAATTTAATAGACAAGCTTAAATTAATCCCATGGTAGATTTATAAGGTCCTATTTTGTACATTATATCACATAGACTTTTTGTTAATAAATTGTGACTTTTCTGACCATTGTGCCTCCGGGCAAAGTGAGTTCAACTTATATCCTATGCTGTCCCTGACAACCATTTTTGTAAATAAATAGGTTGCTTCCATCATCTGAAGTTGAGTGTTCGGGCTTTCCTTGTGTGAGATGATGCCATATGACGGTAACCTCAACATGCCTTCCCTGGCCGCCACCCAAAAAGGCCTTCAGAGTGAAAGAGAAATTCTCTAGTAAAATATGTACAAATACTGAGCTGTGTCACCCATATAAACCTTCAGTTTGCCCTGGTGCCCTTGCTAAAGGGTATTCTACTCCATCTTTAGGCTGGGTCTCATGCTTCTAAATGTTTTGGAACTGGAAGTATTACAAAGAGCAGAGTACAATGAACTTAATGGCCCTTTGGCTCAGTGCCACACTCCATCTTGTTTGAGAGCTCCCTGAAGGTAAGACCACATCTTATTCTTCTCTACAAAACCAGCACTTAGCACAGAGTCTGGCAATTAGTTGGTGCTCAATAAATGTCTATGGAATGACTGAAGCATTACAATCAGGCCAGAGGGATGTTCTTCAATATAGAGGGCCAGAAGGACTCCAGACATGTCTTTTTCCAAGGCTGTAAATAAGATCATATATTTTTAAGCCCCTTAATAAATGGCACTTGTTATTGCCGTTCAACAACGAATACCGCTGTAACCTGCCTGATGAGCCGTCCTCTTACTCACCGAGATGGCTGCTGTCAGCCCTGTGCCACAGTCAGCCTCGGGGGGGGGGGGGGGGGGGGGTTAGTTACTGTCACTGAAGACTTTGAAAGAGAGGTGGAGGTAGTGGCTACTTTGCCAGAGCCCATGTCCCTTCCCTCCTCCTACCCCTTGTCAAACAAGGAGGCCAATCACAGTGGCCCCTTCTCCTGGCTGGAGGGGTTTGTCCAGGGGGAGCATGTGTCTCAAGCTGGGCACATGCTCAGAGGCCTTCCCTGGAAACACATTCCCCGGAACTGGTGGAAAACATGGCTCTTTTGTCTCCATTTGAAGGTTAAGAGGATGTACGGTGAGAAGTGTCCATGGTCAGAGTTCCAGCTTCATGGGGACGACAGCCTCAGAAGAAGGAGCCAACTTTTGGCGGCAAGACAGAGAGAGAAGAGAGGTAAGAGACAGGGATGGGGAGAGAGAAAGAGGGAGAGGCAGAGGAGGTTAAAAACAAAAGAAAAGCTGAGATCTGACAGCACGTGAGGCTCTGGGTGCAGGTCAGGAGCACCCTGCCTTTTCTGTTTGGTTTTATGAAAAAATTAACACCCTCTTTATGCTTAGGCTAGTTTGGGTTAATTTTTTTTTTAATTTTTTATTATTTTTTTATTTTGGGTTAATTTTTTATCCATGCAACTGAAGAGTCCTAACTAAAAGGTGAAAAACAGGGGTTACGTCAGTTCTTCTCGAACCTTCCTGTGCATGGGAATCCCCCAGCACCTCGTCACAGTGCAGATTCGAAGTCAGTAGACCTGGCTGGGCCTGAGACTGCACTGCAACAAGCTGCCAGATGAAGCTGTCGCCGCTGCTCCCCAAACCCAGTCGGGTTACGGTGACTCCCTGGGACATAAGAGAACTGCCTCACAAAGCCTTTTCCCATCAGCCTGTCCTCCCGCTTTCCTTCCCTCCCTCGGCATCTGCGGGCTCCTCTGGTCCTCGGACCACCCCGAATGCCCAGCCCTCCTCTGCTGTGCTCAGTCACCCGGCGTGGCCCCAGTCGTGCATGATGCACACATCCCAGCACTCAGCCCAAACCATAACCAGGCACACCTCGGCTAGCTGGGCCCATTTCCCTGCAAAGGCACTTCAGCGAGCACATTTGAGTATCCTTTGTGGGCTCACTCCTATCTCAAGGGACTTATTAAAGTCCTCCTTCCAAACATAAACAGAAGTCTCCTGGAGAGGCGCCCTGCAAATACAGTATCTACCACCTGGCGACACCCGCCTGACCACCAAGGGACGGGCCAGAACAGGCTTCTGGCAACAGATGTGGAGACCCCTAAAAATGAAGTTTGCTGATTGATGGTTGGTCTTGCTCTGCGTAAAGATGGTGTGCTTGCTCCGGGTAAAGTGCTCGGGTCAGAGGGTCTCTGAACTAGTTGGAGAAGTTCAGGGAATCTAGTCCTCGTTTTGCCTCCCAGCTCCCAGGACTGCTTCCTGAGAACACTCACATCTCTCCCTAAGTTTTCCAGCTTCCTAGCTGTGATGGTATGTATAGAGGTTCTGGAAAAAGTGGTTTGGGAAGTCTTAGCAGAAAGTTTAGGATAAAGGAATGAAATTTTTCTGAAAAAAAAAAAATGCATGTGTTAAAACGATGTATGACTCACCCGCGGGCCCATGGTGTTTCCTAAGTCCATGGCAAGAGTAGGTCATGCTCTTTCATCTTCTGGACCTAGCATCATTTCTGTCCACGTCCTCCAACCTTCCTCCTAGCCAACTCTCATTCATCTTTTCCCACCGAAATGGGGGACTTAGCTCCCTTAGCGATACTGGCATGGGGGGGGGGCAGCTTCATGGCAATATTCACCCTGTTCCCAAGTCTGAACTGAGTTGGAAGCCAAAGAAGCTGTCAGACAAGAGAATTTCCCCAAGAAAGAACAAACTCCCCCTGCGAGGACTAACAGGCTGGTGTCTGGTGTCGAGAACCCGGTGGTTTTCCTCTGCCTTTGTTTTTGGTCAGTGCCCTTCCTCGCCCTCCCTCCTCCTCCTCACTTGGCTGCCATGGCTCTTCCCACTCTTACTTCCCTCTGCTGCCCATTTACCCACCCGTGTGTGTGCTTGCCGTGGTAATGCTCTCATTTGGACATGTTCACAGCATTTTGAACACATTAGGAGACTAAAGCATGAACACATTCGAGAAATAACTAAGTTCCTAAGTCACCTTTCAAGTTTTCTTCCTGGTCTCTTTCAAACTTCCATTTTTCCTTCATTGCTTTTTCAACATCTTCTCTTGTTACAACTGGTAACCCATCTGACTTATCGTCACTCAGCTCCTTTAGTAGGTTCTGTATGTGCCAAGTCTGTTCGTCCTTCAAGCGTTTGTTCTGCCGTAAAAATCAATAGTAGGTAACTACATCTGCTCAAGTATTTACATTGACTGGCCTCAAAACGGAGTCACACACTGAGTCTTGCAAAGTGAGAAAAAAACATTTAATGAAATAAGTTTATATAGTATCTCTAAGAGCTTACGGATCATGGAAGATGAAAAGTAAAATTAAACCCATCAACACAGAAACTATTGGATAGAAAGTTTTATTTAAAAGTTTATGTTATTGGGGCACCTGGGTGGCTCAGCAGTTAGGTGTCTGCCTTCTGCTCAGGTGGTGACCCTACCATTCCAGGATCAAGCCCCATGTCCAGCTCCCTGCTCAGTGGGAGTCTGCTTCTCCCTCTGCCCCTGGCCCTGCTTGTGCTCTCTCTGCCTCTTTCTCTCCCTTTCTCTGAAATAAATATATAAAATCTTATAAAAAATTAAAAATTGTGTTATTAACCTCCCACTCTGTCAGCCTATCATAGGGTCAGTGAGCATTAAAGTTAGACCTTGGAGGCTGATTTCTTCAGTCTCCCACTAAAACTTTCTTCTCCAGTGATCGTCATTCATTTGGTCAGTACTTATGAAGCATTTGCCAGGCAGTCTTCTAGACACTAGGAATATATCAATGAACATTATATACAAAACACAGTGGCCCCTTCTCTTAGCCATAGGGTTTTGTCCAGGGGAAGCCTGTGTCTCAAACTAGGGACATGGTCAGAGTCCTTCCCTGGAAATACTTACACTGAAACTGGTGGAAAACATGTCTCTTTTGTCTCCATATTGAGGTTAAAAGGTTGTAAGGTGAGAGGTGTCCATGGTCAGAGTCCCAGCCTCATGGGGCCAACAGCTTAGAAAAAGGATGCTTCCATCGCAAAGATAAAAATTTAACCCAAAGTAGCCTAAGCATGAAGAGGATGTTAATTTTTTCACATAACCAAATGGAAAGGGCAGGGAGCTACACCTAGACCAGAGCCTCATGTGCTGTCACATCTCAGCTTTTTCAAATTTTTAAAAAATCTGCTCACTCCTTCCTTCTCTCTCATTCCCTCTCCTCCTCTGCTCCCTTATTCCATGCTCCCTCCTCTCTCTGCCTTCCCCATAAATGTTGGCTCCTTTGTAAAAAGGTACAGCTACTCTGTTAAAAAGAATGCCAATTTCTCATAAAACTAAACATTTGCGGGGCGCCTGGGTGGCTCAGTGCGTTAAAGCCTCTGCCTTCGGCTCAGGTCATGATCTCGGGGTCCTGGGATCGAGCCCCGCATCGGGCTCTCTGCTCAGCAGGGAGCCTGCTTCCCCCTCTCTCTCTGCCTGCCTCTCTGCCTGCTTGTGATCTCTCTCTTTCTGTCAAGTAAATAAGTGGAATCTTTGAAAAAAAAAAAAACACTAAACATTTGCTTACCATACAACTGAGCTCTTAAGCATTTATCTCGGAGAAATGAAAGCTTATATTCACCTAAAAACCTGTACACAAATGTTTCTAAAAGATGTATTTATCATAGCCAAATACAGAAAACAATTCACATGTCTTTCAATAGGTAAATGGTTAAATAAATTGTGGTACATCCATGTCACAAAATAAAAATGAATAAAAGGAACCAGCTAATGATACATGCGGCAAACTGAATCTCCAGAGAATTATGCTGAATGAAAAAGTCTGTCTCCAAAGATTACTTACAAAGATTAATTACTAGTAAGTAATTTATATAATATTCTTAGGATAACAAAATTATAAATATGGAGAACAGATTAATGGTTGCTAGGAGTTAATGAAGGGGTGGAATTAGGAGGGAGTGAGTGGCTATAAAAGGACAATGTGAGAGATGTTTATGTTGATGGAAACTTTCTATGTCTTGACTGTATCAATGTCAGTATTGTTAATGTTAATATCCTACTTGTGATATTATACTATAGTCCTGTAATATGTTAGAGGAAACCAGGTTATAGTTATACAGGATCTCTCTGTATTATTTCTTATAACTGCATGCCAATCTATAATTATTTCAAAAAAGTTTAATTTAAAAAATGGAGATCAATCAATATTAGCAACTGATAAACAATATATTGCTCTTTCATCAATTTTCAAATGTCCCATTTTCTTGAATGAAATGGATTTGTGTTTTGTTTTCTTATAAATAAATTGAATTACTTTGGCTTGACATGAGTTATTTGAAAATGAAGTATTTGTAAAAACTTGAACAATGCCAGAGGAACTGTCCCTTGCCAAACTATTACACTGCTAATGCTTTTTCCAAATATGGACTTTTCCACTTATTTTTGTTAGAAGTGGAAAATTCCTTTATCAAGTATAGTCTGAATACTAAATAAATCTTCACCTGATTTTATTTGTTATCTAATTTAAGTAAGGCGACAATGGCCTCAAAATCAATTCCAGCTCCAAAATAGGCAAAACCTCCCAAAGATAGTGATCATTTAAAAACCACTACATAGGGGCTCATGGGTGGCTCAGTCGTTAAGCGTCTGCCTTCGGCTCAGGTCATGATCCCAGGGTCCTGGGGTCGAGCCCCGCATTGGGCTCTGTGTTCAGCGGGAAGCCTACTTCTCCCTCTCCCACTTCCCCTGCTTGTGTTCTCTCTCTTGCTGTATCTCTCTCTGTCAAATAAATAAAATCTTTAAAAAGAAAAAAAAAAACACTACATATAATTCATAAAGAAATAATGTGTAATCAATCAACAAATTTTTCTCTTACTTTCTCTACTTAGCACAATACTTGTCAAAGTGAATGCAGTCCTCTTAGATCAAATTTTTAACACAGTGACTATTCTTTTCAAACATACGACATTTTCATTGGTAAATTAAAATAGTATTATATGTTCTAAAAATGTAACTGAATGTTGCATAAATATGACTAAATCACATTTGGCATTATATGTAAATTTAATAATATCCATATTAAACTTCCCAAATCCCATTAATGAATTCCAAATGGATGGGAAATGTGTCTGGCAACACGTTTCGAAATTCACTATATCTGAAAAATTATTTTGAGTGATATACTGAAATACAATTTAGTTAGATATATTCACCAATGTGTTGAAAAAAAGACCTTTATCCTACAAAGTAGACAACTATTATTCAAGGTAAGAATAATTGTCACATTATAAAGTAAGAGAAAGGAGATTCAATAAATAAACTACAAAGGACTGATTTGTTATAAGGCCATCTCATGGGCTTTACCTCTTTTAGTCTTAAGATTCACAGGAGCAAGAACAGAAGTTGCCAAGATAATACACAGATTTTGTGTGGGTATAATAAGTATTAGGAAAATTTGTCACATATATGTATGAGAATCATCACCATATAGATAGCATTTGAAGTCATGGTGTTAAGTAATATCTTTAGAGTTAAAGAGAAGAGTTGAGATCAGAACCCTGGAAAATACTAATTTAGGGGTGGGTCCAGGAAAAGAGCAATGAATGAAAAACAAGAAATTGTTGGTGAATGGGGGGGGGGTGGTGGTGGATACGAAGGGAGAGTGATGTCCTGGCAGCCAAAGAAAGAGAGTTTCGAGATGACAGGGATGACTGCTGAAGGCACGAGGGGTAAAGTGAGGACTACAAAGAGGCCGTTGGGCCCAGCTACTTGGTCATTAATAACTTCTGCCCTAGCAGTTGTGGCGGAGTAGCAGGAGAGAAAGAATGAACAAGAGGTAAGGAAGTGGACACAGTGAACTATGCAATGTCTAATGAGATAAGTGGAGCAGTGAATGCAAACAGAGAGAAATGGAAGATAATAAATGAAGTAACAGTCCAAACAAATCTCACACAAAGGAAGAGTGTTGTGTAGGAAGGAAGAGGGGTATTTCTGATTTTGACCTAACTGAAAAGAAAAGTATGTCTTGCTAATGAATCATGTTTAACTTAGCAATTAAATATCCGTGACCTCAAAAAATTTTCCTTCCACTGGTGTTAGTGTGAATCAACTCAAATATTTATTGAACACCTACACATGCTGGGTCCTTCTGGAGAAACAAAGGTTAGTAAGATTTGACTGCTGTTGCCTAAAGAGCTTTCAATTTAATAATAGGATTTTCAATTTAGTAACATTTGTATGCTGCATTCCAGCTTAGTTTGGGGGAATGAAAAGGAGCTAGCCTGGAGAAGAGCATTCCCAGATGATGAAACGGCCTACATAAAGGTACAGTAACGAGTGAGACTGGGTTTTCCAAGATTTAAAAGAAGCAGTGGTAAACAAAGGGTGGGCGAACTGGAGATAAGGTTGGAGAGGTGAGCAGAGGTAGGATTGAGGGTCTCAGAGACTTTAGTAAAGAGCATGGATTTAATTTTCTGTACAATAGGAAGCTACTGTAGGGTTTCAAGCACTGAAAAGTTTACAGTGTTCGAAGGGTTGCACCTTGGAAAATGTACTGAATTGAAGAAGGATAGGTAAGAGATGGTGGCGGCTTAAACTGGAGCAGTAGCAGCATGAATGGAAAGAAAAAGATACATAGAGTTGGAGCTAGAGTCTGTCTCTCCATGTTCCTCACTGCTGGGTCCACGGATGACCCCCAAAAAAGACACAGGCCTATCCCATTCTTGGGTGAATCCTCATGAAAATAAGAATTTTGTTTCTGGCTTCAAATAAGGAGCTCTGGGAAAATGATTCCTCAGTCCTCATCTGTTGTCCTTTCCACAACCAAATGGAAGTCCAAGGCTGACCCAAGAGTCCCAGTGGTGACCCCTGGGGTGTGCATTTGTCCCTTGATGGCAGCTCACTCCTCTCCCATGCTGTGGACCTCATCATGTGGAACTGCATCCCAACACCTAGACCAGAGTTCCCCTTCCCACTCTCATCCACAGACCTGAGTTTCTGGTTGAGTCTGATAAACGGACGTTAGTGACTGATCCTGGAGAATCATGACAATGTCAGGGTCACAGTTATGTCACCACCATGGCATGTCCGGCTCAATAAATGTTGCTGAACGGATGGCTAAATTAGCCATATTTAAAAGACAGGAATTCCCATGTTATAGGAGGGAAACTGAGACTCCTACCAGTTTGGACCAAAATGATACCAGTGCTAAGTGGTACATCAGGATGCAAACTCAGGTCTCTGACCCCAGACTCCATTAAAACTTGTAGATATACTCATTGTAGACAAAGCCAAATAAAACAAGCAACTGTGGAAGTTTTAGAGTCCATATAAGTGCTTTAATAGGGAATAGCCTCAGTATTTCCTCATTTATGAGACACCTTAAGAGATAAGTTGTATTAATTATCACTTACTGCTTCCAAACTGTATTTCTGGCAATCTTTAGTCATGATAGTCATATACAGCATGGCTTTGATATTTTAATCTGATTTTATAAAAACAATGTATCGTCTTAAACATTAAATGAGTCGCTTTAACAATTGAGATTGTACTTTTCAAATAATATTTACATCTGCACCCTCTGAAAATCTAAACGCAAAAAGATGCAGAAATTAAAAACAGAGAACTAATGTTTTATCCTTTGGCTAAATAAGAAATTAACAAATAAATGTGGTTTCAGAACCTTAAAATTTTGAACATGAGATTCAGGGTCATGATGATCCAAATAACACAGCTCAAGCTGACTTCCTTTGACGTGGTAATTAATATAATAGGAACAGCCGTGCCCTCTTGCCTTAAATGTACCAAAAATTGAGATTGTAAATTAATCAATTCCAAGCACTAAAGAGATGATTTCCTAGACTACATATAATCATAATTCACAATTTTTTTTTAAGATTTTATTTATTTATTTGTCAGAGAGAGAGAGAGAGAGAGCACAAGCAGGGGGAGCAGCAGACAGAGAAGGCAGAGGGAGAAGCAGGCTCCCCGCTGAGCAAGGAGCCCGATGCGGGACTCGATCCCAGGACCTTGGGATCATGACCTGGGCCGAAGGCAGTGGCTTAACTGACTGAGCCACCCAGGCGTCCCTCATAATTCACAATTTTTAAGGCATTTGTGTAAATGTTTAATAACTAGATATAAACTTCATTTTTTAAAGATTTTATTTATTTATTCGTCAGAGAGAGAGAGCACAAGCAGGGGGAGAGGGAGAGGGAGAAGCAGACCCCCCGCTGAGCAGGGAGCCCAACGTGGGGCTCGATCCCAGGACCCTGGGATCATGACCTGAACCAAATGCAGACGTTTAACTGACTGAGCCACCCAGGTGCCCCTAGATATAAGCTTTAAATGTTATACTTACTCTTTCTTGATACTTTTGGTTCTTTTCTCTAAGTCTCCTTATTTGAGCCATATATCGCTCAACTGCATTTTCCTTTATTTGACAGCTGATAATAAACAAAGATGTGTTGCAATTATTTATCAAGGAAAATTAATGAGACAAATTTAAAAATTAAACTATTTAGATTGAGATAAAGTATTAAATATATTATTAAAACCCATTGAGGGATAAGATACCTTCTTAAGTGATTTTTTGTGTGTGCATTTCTGAGTATATTTGACTTACTAAAATATATATTGGAGAGATAACTTCAAGTTTTTTTCCTAAATCAATCCCCATTTGTATTTCACAATCATAATTTTTATACTGTCTAATCATCTATAAATAACTCAAGTTAGAGGGAACCTAGGGAAGGGCACACAGAAAACATGCTTTCTAGAATTCTAAAAAATTCAGACAAAAATGACAAAACAAAGACTTATAAGGGCAGGCACATCTTCTTGAAATAGTAAGAAAAATGAGGCACAGCTTGGGTTCAAGTTCGTTAGTATGCCATCTCTTCTATAAATAATAAAAGCTTTCCTGACACAAACACGTTTCTTTAGTACCCAACAAGTAATTGTGGAGCATCTGTCAGGTACAAAGGAGAGATGGAATAGTGCAGAAAGACTTTGGTATAGGCCATTTGACAGCTATCTGAAGGGCTAAGTATATATCTCTCTCTCTCTCTCTATTACCCAGCAAATCTTGTAAATCTGAGACCAAAGTAACACAATGGAAGCAGCTTTGTGTAAACACCTTGCCTCAGTTAAAACCGAACAAAATAAAAACGCAGCACCTCTGTGGTGTAGTGAACAGAGAGGTCATTACAGAATGAGAAACTCTTGTTTGCCATCCTGTCCCTGTCACCTCTCACCTGTATGACCTCAGGCAAGTCACTTCTCTGAGCATCAATTTCCAAGCTATCGGTGGTGAGAACCACACCTAGCTCTAATCCTCTGAGGATTAAAATAAGAAATTGTATGTGAGTGTTTCTAGCATAAAGTAAAGCTTAGTAAAAGCATAAAAAGTTTACGTATAAAAAGTAAAAGCATAAAAAAGCTTAGTAAATTTCAGTTGAATTTGAATCTTAGCTCCTTGGCCCTTTCTCCAGAATGCCATTTATATGTGTGACATCGTGTGTTCAGTAGAGAGAAAAATAAGGCTCTTTTTTTCCCAATGATGAGAAAATGCAACATAAAAACAAAACAAGCAATTCCTTTAGTGGCAAAAGTGCTCTGTTTGGATACTATGAAACTTGGACTTCAGTCCTGCTTCTCCACTAACTGCCTAAGGACTCTCAACCTAGTTAGGCCTTGGCTTACTCCTCTGTACGTGGGAGAATTGAAGAGAATTGAAGGGGAAGAGCTCTATACTGTTTCAGTTCCCAAATTCTGCAATTTACATTGATCATCGTTCCCTTTCATGCAGTCACACAGACAACACATACAGCATATGCAAGATTTAATGAGCTGCTGCTCCGTGCCCAGGATTGTTTATGGCATTATGGAGATAGTGTTGAACAAGAACTCCATGATAATGACTCGGGTCATGATCCCAGGATCCTGGGGTGGAGCCCCGTGTCAGGCCCCCTGCTCAGTGGGGAGTTTGCTTCTCTCTCTCCCTCTGCTGCTCCCCCTGCTTGTGCTGTCTCTCTCCCTCTCTGTGAAATAGATAAATCTTAAAAAAGAAAAATAAAGCTTAGGTGTGCAAAAATTCTGAAGAGTGCCTTCTCTACCTCCCATTTTTAAGGAGAAAAATTAAAATATTATAAATGAGAATTATCTGAGAAAGGCCTATGCAAACATATGCAAATTATGAAATTTCTACAATTATAAATATGGCAAACTAATTCACTCCCTGCATGGGCAAAGCAGGCAAATGAATCTCAAGTATATGGTGTCCCTTGGTTGAGACCGAGTCTTTGGGTGGTCTGGTTAATAGATTTCCTCCTGGCTTTAGCTGAGAGGCTTCCTTGGTGATGACTGAGCATGCAAAAATGGGTCTGGAGACTCTATTCAGCCCCAACCCCAGATACTGCCTGGCACACACTTATATTAAAAAAATATATTTCTCATTTATCTGAAATTCAAATTTAATTTGGCATCATATACTTTTCTTTGCTGTATCTGGCAACCCGACCCTTAAAGCCTACCACCCCTCTGCTCAGAGCAGCTAGGAGCCAATGACCTGGGGCTTTGTCTCGTGTTCCTTGTGAGCAGTTCAGAAAGATCTAAGTGGCACCGGCAGTCCTCAGGGGCAATTCTGAGGCACCCTAAAGGTTTTGGAGGCTTCATTGCCCCAGTTGTGCTTCAAATGGTAGTTGTAGGTCTAAGTTAGCTGAGGCTTTCCTTGGAATTTACTTCAACCTCCATGGGTCTCATGAAGATGAAATTGAATTTTAGAACTCAACACTATTAGCCACTATGGGAATTCAAGCTTCACTGTTCTCTGCATACTTTTTCCTTTTCAGATCTCCCTCAGAACCCGTCGTACGCACGTCACACTAAATACTGAAGCAAGTAGGATGATAAACCAATGAGATAATATATATTCAAGTGGTTTGAAAAGGATACACACTATTCTAAAACACAGTGATAGGAAATGGTTAGTATAAGAACGGGCCACCTTTCCCCTTCCCTCTCAGTATTATATTATTAAGATGTTACTAATGTGTCAACTTTCTCCTTCCAGGTAATTTCACTGAAAATTCTGAGAAGGAAAACAAGTAAATCTGGATTTTTCTTTTTTCTTTCTTTCTTTTTTTTTTTTTTCAGAGAGAGAGAGTGAGAGCATCGGGTGGGAGGGGCAGAGGGAAAGGGAGAGAGATTCCCAAGCAGACTATGCGCTAAGCACGGAGCCCAACGTGGGGCTCCATCTCATGACCCCAAGACCATGACCTGAGTTGAAACCAAGAGACAGATGCTTGACCAACAGTACCATCCAGGTGCCCCTAAATCTGGATTTTTAAAAAATTATACTCTTATCTATTTTTTAACCTATAATCATACCCACATCCATTTCTATAACTATATTCATACTCATTGTAGAAAATTGGGGGAAAAACAAGTATAAAGGAAAAAATTAAAACCATCATTACCTAGAGACAATGATTACCTTAGGTTTAGCACTGGCAGTCTCAGCTCTTCACAAACAACGCTAGAGGTTCATGACTTTATTTTTGGGGGGATAGATTAAAAATTGTTTAGTTGTTCAGAAATCATTGACTACCTACTATGTGCTCTCAGCTCTTTGTTAGATGAGATTGTATAATAGAAATTATAAGATGCTGCCAGGGGATCCCTGGACAATCCTTTCTCAGAAAGTGAGGGGGGTGCTTTGGCTCTTTGTCATGTGACAAAAGTTCCGTCACCTGGGAACACATGGAATGAGTCAAGTATCACTTAGCATAGCACGGTACAGCAAGGCTTTGACTGTTCCAGTCCATGAGATTATTTATTTAGTCTTAACAAGGACAGAACAAAAGCATGAGATGTTCAATTTATATCTTGCACTAGATCGTGAGAATTTTTAAGTGTTTGTCTCTTTGTAAACCTCTGTTGAAGAACAGAAATACTGGCCTCTGACTGACCTAGAAGAGGAAGAAACAATTGTATTTGGATGTCATCAATGTAAACCATAGGAGCAAATTAGAGACCAAGTTGTAGTCACAGAGCCTGACTTTTTGTCCCCGTCTCCAAAGATGAGAGGAGGGAAGTTTTCAGTTACACCGACAAAGGAGTGCAGGTGGTTTCTTGTTATAACTTAATGTCTCCAGTAGAAAATAAAAGGGAACTTTGTTAAAAGTTCCTTCCCATGGGAGTTTCTCTCTTAGTGTTCTGACCCTTTCACTCACTGTCCTCTAAAAAGAACAGACAGATTTGAGAAACTCAAGGAGAAGGAGATGGATTTTTCTCTGAATGTTGTTAAAAACAAATCTCTGAAAGACCAGTGTCACAGGCTGGTCACCAGCATCACGGGCTCTGTCCTTGCAGCCTTGTTCCCCTCCAGTAAGTAGTTTCCTAGTCCCGACTCCCAAATGCTTCACAGGGCTTGGCTTATCTCACCCTTGCCAGTACCACCAGTCTGCTCTTACCCGCTCTCCCGCACTCTGCCTTCTCTCCGTTCCTGGACTCTGCAAACCTCTCCCTCACCCCAGCGTCTTTTCCATAAGCCTTTCTCTCCTCCACCCTGTGTCTCCAAAACACCGGTTCCTCTGCCAGATATCAGTTCCAACGTCACTCCCTCAAACAAGCTTTCCCTGACCCCTCTGACCATATCAAGTCCTTTAGTTAAACCATTACACAGGACCCTATACTTTTCTTTCATAGCATCTTAATGGTAGCTATGCAATTTTTTAAATTAGTTAATTAATTTTATTTTTTCGGTGTTCCAAGATTCATTGTTCATGTACCACACCCAGTGCTCCATGCAATACGTGCCCTCCTCAATACCCAGCACCAGGCTCAGCCAATTTTTAAAAAACCTTGAAGTAGTTATCTAATGTCTGTCTCCCATGCCTCATCAGGGCAGGAACTGGGTGGTCTGTTTGCTGTTGTCCTCTAGCACTTGCCTTGGACTTGGTAGACATTCAAGTACTTGTTCAGTAAATGCATGAAGTACATGGGTTCTTTTTTTAAATTATTTTTTTAAAATTTTAATTCCAGTATAGTTAGCTTACAATGTTATATTAGTTTCAGGTGTACAATATAGTGATTCAGCAATTCTATACATCACTCAGTGCTCATCATGGTAAGTGTACTCTTAATCCCCCGCACCTATTTCACCCATCCCCCACCCACCTGCCCTCCGGTAACCATCAGTTTGTTCTCTGTAGTTAAGTGTCTGTTTTTGGCTTGTCTCTTTTTTTCTTTGTTCTTTTGTTTTGTTTCTTAAATTCCACATATTTGTGAAATCATATGGTATTTGTCTTTCTCTGACTGATATTTCACTTAGCATTGTGCTCTGTGGATCCATCCATGTTGTTGCAAATGCCATGCATTTGCATGAAAAAGATTTCATTCTTTTTTATGGCTGAGAAATATTTCATTAAATTATTTATATATTTATATATTATATTATTTATATTTATATATGGTCACTAAATATAGTTATAATATATAATTATATAATTTTATAAATATACAATTATATATAATAAGTATGTGTGTGTGTGTGTGTGTGTGTGTGTATAATCCATTCATCTATCAATGGACACCTGGGCTCTTCCATAGTTTGCCTATTGTAAAGAATGCTGCAATAAACATAGGGGTGCATATATCCCTTTGAATTAGTGTTTTTATATTTTTTGGGTAGTGCATTTATTGAATTGTAAGGTAGTTCCATTTTTAACTTTTTCAGGGAACCTCCATCCTGTTTTCTACGTGGGGAGATTACTTTGCATTCCTACCCACAGTTGACAAGTTTCCTTTTTCTTCACATCCTCATCAACACTTATTGTCTCTTGTATTTTTGATGTTAGCCATTCTGACAGGTGCGAGGTGATAATCTTATTGTAGTTTTGATTTGCATTTCCCTGATGATGAGTGATGCTGAGCATCTTTCTGTGTCTTCTGGCCATCTGGATGTCTTCTTTGGAGAAATGTCTGCTCATGTCTTCTGCCAGTTTTCAATTGGATATGTGTGTGTGTGTGTGTGTGTGTGTGTGTGTGTGTGTGTGCGCGTGCTGAGCTATATCAGTTCTTTATATATTGTGGATACTAACTCCTTTTGGATATGTAATTTGTGAATATCTTTCCCATTTAGTAGGTTACCTTTTAGTTTTGTTCATTGTTTCTTTTGCTGTGAAAAGCTTTTTATTTTGATGTAGTCCCAATAGTTTATTTTTGCTTCTGCTTCCTTTGCTTCAGGAGACATATCTAGAAAAATGTTGCTATCGCTGATGTCAGAAAAATTACCGTCTGTGCTCTCTTCTAGGATTTTTATGGTTTCAGTGTCACATTTAAGTCCTTAATCCATTCTGAGTTTATTTTTGTGTATGGTGCGAGAAAGTGGCCCAGTTTCCTTCTTTTGCATGTGGCTGTGCAGTTCTCTCAATACCATTTATTGAAGAGACTGCTTTTTTTTTTCATTGCATATTCTTGCCTCCTTAGTCAAAGATTGGTTGACTATATAAGCATGGGTTTATTTCTGGGCACTCTATTCTGTTCTATTGATCTATGTGTCTATTTTTGTGCCAATACCATACTGTTTTGATTACTACTGCTTTGTAGTGTATCTTAAAATCTGGGATTGTGATACCTCCAGTGTGGTTCTTTTTCAAGATCGCTTTGGCTATTTGGGGTCTCTTGTGGTTCCATATAAATTTTAGGATTATTTGTTCTAGTTCTGTGAAAAATGCTATTGGGTCTTTTGATAGGGATTGCATTAAATATATAGATTGCTTTAGGTAGTATGGACATTTTAACAATATTTGTTCTTCTAATCCATGAGCATTGTTTGTGTCACCTACAATTTCTTTCATCAGTGTTTTATAGTTTCCTAAGTACAGGTCTTTTACCTCCTTGGTTAAGTTTTATGTCCAGCTATTTTATTCTTTTTGGTGAAATGGGATTGTTTTCTTAATTTTTCTTTCTGCTACTTCATTATTAGTGTATAGAAATGCAACAGACTTGTGTATATTGATTTCGTATCCTGTGACATTCTTGATTTCATTTATCAGTCCTAGTAGGTTTTTGGTGGAGTCTTTAGGATTTTCTACATATAGTATCATGTCATCTGCAAATAGCAAAAATTTTACTTCTTTCTTACCAATATGGATGCCTTTTATTTCTTTTTCTTGTCCGATTGTTGTGGCTAGAACTATGCGGAATAAAACTGGTGAGAACGGACATCTTTGTCTTATTGCTGACCTTAGGGGAAAAGCTCTCAGTTTTTCACCACTGAGTATGATTTTAGCTATGCAGTTTTCATATATGGCCTTTATGACCTTGAGATGTGTTCCTTCTAACCCTACTTTGTTGAGGGTTATGAAGTACATTCTTATGTGGAAAGGTCTGAAATGAATTTATTCACTCCCTAAGAATTACACATTAAAACACCTGCCCTCTGCCAAAAGCTGAGGTTCAAAATCTCCTCAGGGATTTGCTATCTATGAATTGGATAAAACATAAACATAGGACAGGTATTACCTCTAGTTTTGTCTCCAGCTCCTGGGAATGAGACACTAGGGAATATTTTTATTAAAAATAATTGCATCATTTGGATTTGATCTGTAGACACTGGAGTTAATACTCATTGGAACGTCTAGAAATGAAAAATCTTTTACTCTTCTATAAATGTACATGAACTCTATGTTGTACTTTAAGAGGTAAGTCATCCAGCTGTTATATACAAACTGCGTATACAGTATGTGGGAGAGTGACCAGTAATACATCGGAGGGAGAGAGGGAGCCAAAACCACATTACTGAATGCCTTTTCATTGCTACTACTTGGAATATGTTATAGTCAAATTTCAAAAACTTAAAAAAAATATGCACATAGTCTAGCTCTCTTGACACTTTCCATTTGGAATTATAGGAATCTTAACAGTGATTTCCATTTACAGATGGGAACGTTTGGATTCCATAATCTAAGCTTACTGGTAGTCTAGAAGTGCTTCATTGGTAGGTAATTTGACTTCTTTGTGTGGCTCATCTTGAATATCCTTCTTATTTGCTTTCGCTGTGTTATCCATTGTGTTGCTTAGTTAGGAAGAAGCATACCTGTTTAGAAAAGAAACAGGAAAAGTAAATAAATTCTGTCTTTGCCTCTCTACTCATGCTCACTCAAGATGAGGAACTGCTGGGACTTAATTTAAAACTGTTTTTTCCATTCAGGTTTCCATGTCCCCAGACCTATCATGCACCGCAATGCTGGGACATCATGAATCAATGGATTCTTGAGTCTGGTACGTTCCATGTTTGGCCAGGTATGGCATTTTCCCACCCAAAACTTTCTAAGAGACTTGTCCCCTTATGTTATCCATCTATATCTGTTATCCCTATCAAGCCTTTTTAAGAACAAGGACTAAACTTTTTCAGTCATTTTATTTCTCCACAGTGTTTTGCAAAGTGCACTGCCTAGAGTAGCAGTTCAGTAAATGTCTGTTAATTTTTTTTTAAATTAAGATAAAACAAAAGCACAACTTTCTGTGAGCACCAAGGAAGAATTAGGTTTCACCAGAGTTGTTATAAAGAGCAAATAAAAGCACATATTCAAATGTTTTTTTAAATGGCTAAGAGGTTTACAAATGCAAAATAATAGTAATAATAATTATTATTAATAGTAACTGCTCATCAGCTATTAATTGCTTTTTTAATCAATAACAAAAAATTATCAAAAATAATATATTTTATAAGCAGGTCAGGAAACGACAAATGTTGGCGAGGATGCAGAGAAAGGGGAACCCTCCTA
>CM052884.1:38282382-38304162 GCA_028534135.1 Potos flavus
ACAAGGGGTTGGGAAGCTCCATTACTGTAAACCAAGTGCATGAAAAACGTAAATAGTACCCAAACCCCAGACCAGAACTTTGCCCTATTTCTCCATTTGGATACTGTCAGCCCCCAAGAATATAAAACAATATGCCAGGACACCAATTTTACACAAATATTTTAGGGAAAAAACTTGTTTTGTATATTGAAACCGAGTTCAACATATGAAATCGCATGGAAAAAAATCACATAAATTCTTAAACTAATTTTCAAGCTTGCTGGGGTCAATCTGGACTATACCCCAACCCCTAGACGGGCTTGCCAGTTTCATTATTGGAGATTCTGCTACAGAGAAGTTTGGAAAGCTCTAAGGCAAACAGTACCATCTTATCTACCCTCCTTTTTGAGAAAGACTAAGTCACTTTTCCTGTCAGTTCAAAAAAAATCAATTTTTTCTTCATCTACAGTAACTTTAAAATTCCTTATAAAACAGGTGGCAGGAAACATATTACCAGGCAAATCAGGAAGCCCACAGGGGCATAGTTCACTCTACCTCCCTTGCCCAGAGGGGAGAACTGCCTGGCCTGGCACCCTGGGTTTGGAGGATGGTGGGGCAGGCTGCCCCATTTCGACAGGACAGCAGACCACTCTGCACAAGGTACTAATTCATTCATTCCACAAATGTTTATTGAGCAAAGCCTGAGAAAGGCCTCTTAGGGGACAGTGGGATCATTCACAAGCCAACGGTCAGGTCTAACGGATCAGATGTGGACAATCAATCTTTCATTAGACCTCAAACCACCTCTAGGATAAAGCAAACAGGGTTCCTGCCCCCACTCACTTACTAGCAGCTGGGGGGACTCAGGCAGGAGTTCTGGAAAAGGACTGCTGTTTGAGAGAGGCTAAGGCACTTATTTCCACCAGAATGACCAAAACTCCTGCACCATAAATGGCGCAACTCCTCCAAAATGCTTTGAACAGTGTCTGGCACCTACTGAGAGCTCAGTAATAGTCATTTTTGCTGTTTCGATTCCAGCTTGCCCTTACTCAAACAGCACCAGAAAATGTGGAAAGAACACAGGTTTTAGAATCAGAGAGAGTAGATTTGAATCCAGCTATGTTGCTTACTAGCTATGTGACTAAAGGAAGCAGTCTTTCCGAGCCTCAGTGTCTCATTTGTAAAATGGGGTAAATGCCAGTATACCTTTCCTCATGTGGCTTTGTGAGAACTAAAGACACATGATATGCAAAGAAGAATGGCCCATAAATGCCCAATAAAGACAGTCAGTATTGCCACTGCCCTGTCTCCTTCCCCACCACTCTTGACAGGTCCTGGCATCTGATTTCACCCAGACACCACACTAAGGGGGCAGAAGGACTCCAGTGGTAAAGGGAGGGGAGGGAGCACTTGGAGCCCTACCACAGTAACCCCCCTCCATCGCAGTCCTCAATTCCTTTCAATCATCCTCTGTTTGGCTGCTGCATCCAACTGACAGCTGGGGCCACCATTCTCTCACTGGGAATGGCTGCCAAGAAGGGGACAAGAAGCTGGATGGCAGTTTGAATCCATCCCACCTTCCCATGTCTGTCTGTCTCAAGCCCAGTGGGCTTCCTCCGCACATCCCTGCCAGCTGTATGGGTCAGGAGGCTGACAGCGTGATCCACAGTCTGTTCTTATCCAGGCTTCCATCTCAACCCAGAGCCCAAAGCTCTAGCGGCCGCTGGTCACAAGCCAGCACTTAATGAAAATGAGGACTTTTTCATTCGGACAGAAAATGGAGCCCCTCAAAGTCCAAGGGGATTTTTAAAGGCAGGAGGGAGGAAAGTGAAGAGGGAGGAAACAGGATAGGTGCGGAGAGAGAGGCCCACTGTTGATGGAGCCCTGTGTCCTGGTTGCTGAAGCAGTTGGTTTTCCATCCTGGAAGACGATAAATCCCATCCCTGTGATTTAGAACTCACGACGGGACGAGGTCTGGGTGTAGGAAAATAATCCCAAAACAAAAACTGCTTGTTTTCCGAGTAAAAATCACCAGCCCCCAACTCCCCCTTCCCAACGTCCCACCTGTAGATACCTAACGCCCTACTTGACTTCACCTGAGCAAATTGGGGGCAGTAACTCTGCGGCCAGGTCCCGCCAACTGCCAGCCCAAAGCCCAGGGTCAGTCCTCAAAACCCCCAGGAAACGCGACAGCCCAGCAGAACCCCTGCCTACCCGGTACCTCGACTTCCTGAAGACACGGCTCCCTGGGCAGCGGAGCTGGCTCTTATAGGTGGATTTGAAGGAAGGAGCTTGCGGGATGCCAAAACGCTCCTCGCGTTTTAGAACTCAGAACACTACAAAGCATCCGTCAACACCAACACCTCCCTCATTTAAGAGAGACCCAGAGAGGGAAAGAAAGTTGCCCGAGGTAACACATCGAGTGGGCCGAGAAATAGAGGCTAGCACCCCGCTGCTGTCAGTCACAGCCGGGCAGCGAGAGCGTCTCGCCGCCCCCCGCGTCCTCGAGTCCGCAGACCCAGCGGGGTGGTGCAAACCCCCGAAACCCTCGCTGCAGCGCGTTACCTTCCTCCTGACCCTGCTCGGCGAGCCTCCTCTCCCCAGAAAGCGCGCCGGGGGGCTCTGCCCTGCACGGGACCAGGTGTTGCCCCGCCGCTGTCAGCGGCCGGCTGCGAGTGCAGGCTCCCTCCTGCGGGCGGCCGGCTGGCGCGCAGGGGCGGCGCCCGGGAGCGCGGACCAATGGCGTGGCGCCCGTGCCTCGCCCCGCCCCGCCCCCGGCGCCCGGGCGCTCCAGCGGGCTCCCCCGCCGTTCTCCCACTTCCCCGCGCCCCTCCTGTTTCTTCCCTCCCGCCTTGGCCCTCCCCGCCCAGGCCACCTCAAGTGCACCTTGCCCTCAAACAACTTTTTTTACTGTGCAGATAAAAAGTTTAGCAGTTATTTTTTGACCACTGTGCGTTAGGAGTACCCGAAGCCCGAAAAGGTGGCGCGCAAGGAACTCCTCCGTTCAGAGAGCGAGGTCAGCCATCACGCAGGGAAAGCAGGTGGGATCAAGATGCTTTAACCGCTCTGAATGTGTAAAATAGGTAAAAAAAATACTTAACAAGTTGTTAAGATTAAATGAAGTGGTGCTTTTAAAGTAGCCAATAATACCTGGATTAGTTGTGAGCCTGATGTGTGCCGCCTGAGCCACCCCATGGGTGTGTAGTGAGGACGGGTTTACTGTTAGAAGGTGCTGGAAGGCATTATATCAGGGCCGATTAAAAAATGTTACCGATGAGGGGTCCAGCTCAAGCAAACTTCTGGAAGAGGTAAACTATAAGGCCTCCTGTCTCCTCATCTTCCCCATTTGTCTTGCCCATCCAACTGAAGGTGGTCCAGGTTTGCCTTCTGTTCTTCCCAAAATTTCCTCTCTCAAACGTGCAAATGCTGATCCCCAAGGACCTCATTCGGTGCTGGGTGCTGGGCTGCTCACCTGGCCCAGGAATCCTTGCGCTGCCTTATGTGTGTATTCTGGCTTTCCCCCAAACTTTGAGGGTCTCCTCTGCCCCTGTGCTGGGGGGGCACTGGGGATGCAAAAGAGGAATAACCACTCCTCATGCCTTTGAAGAGACATATTTGCAAATAATTTCAATTTAGTGTAATAACAGCTAGAATAGGTGTGCCAAGTGTTGTAGCATCACAAACACGGGGGGAGGAGGGCAAGTTTAAATACAGATGTGACCAAGGTAAGTCTTGAAGGAAGCCTCTAAGTTAGATGGAAGGGCTGCAGAGAAGCAGGCAAGGACATACAGATTCCTGTTGTAGGTTGCACGGGGTGCGTGAAGGTGAGGCAGAGATGCGGTTAAAGGCGTAGATGCAGAAGCAGGACTGTGCTGTTCCATGAGGGCGGTGGGTGAATGGCTTTAAGCAGGGGAGTGGTCTCACCTCATTTGTCTGCTATCTTGCTTTCAATGTTGTTTGTGTCTGCCATGGTTCTCTCCTTCCTGCCCCTGTCCAACGAGGAAGGCAGGCCCTGGATCTTGCCCACCTTTGAGGGCCCTGCGTTCTTGGTACAAGGCTTTAAAGGAACTGAGTTCTCCCTATTCCAAGTGTCACCCCTCCCAGAAGAGAAATAGCAATGCCTGCTAGGGAGGGTGTAGGGAGTCTCACTTCAGGCTCTGGGCAAGACAGGTAGGGGAGAAATTTTGAGGGAGAATCTAGCTGGGGCCCTCATGGCAAAAGGTGAGAAAGCTCAGAGGTTAAAAGCTAGAGCCCTGACGTTAAATGGCCAAAGTTCAAATACTGCCCCCCTCCCCACTTCCTAACAGGACCTTCAGCCAGTTGCTTAACCTCTCTGTGCCTCACTTTGCTCATTTGTAAAAGAGATGGTGATAATTCTCCTCTCTAAGGTACGCTGCAGCTTAAAATGAGAAAGTGCATGTGTACAGCAGAGTGCCTTGCACAGAGGAAGCACTGAATAAATCTTAGTTAACATGATCCTATCAAGTCAGCAGAAGCTTGTTTCTCTTAACCTATTGAGTAGATTGTCATTCTTCAAAATAGTTTTCATGTAAATGACATGCAAATTTCATAAAAAATTCTCTACTGATATCAAAGGAGAAAAGCAAGGGCATAGGGATAATGCAGTTCAGGGTTTAGTGTACAGAGGGTGTGTGTCCAGAATCTTAACCCTGGACTCCACCACTGAACTAGCCGGTTGACTTAGGACAAGTCACTTGACCTCTGCAGGCCTCTGTTCCTCTTTATAAAATGGAAGTACAGTTGGTCCTTGAACAATATGGGTTTAAACTGCACAGGTTCACTAATACGTGGATTTTTTTTTATAAATACAGTACTGTAAATGTATTTTCTCTTCCTTACAATTTTCCCAATAACATTTTCTTTTTTCTAGCTTACTTTAAGAATACAGTGTACAATACATGTACAAAATGTGTGTTAAACAACCATTTATGTTATTGGTAAGGCTTTCAGTCAGTATAGACAATTAGTAATTAAGTCTGGGGGAATCAAAAGTTATAGGTGGATTTTTGACTGTGCAGAGAGGGGTGGGGAGGTTAGGTGCCTTAATCCCTGAGTCATTCAAGGGTCAACTGTAGTCACATTACCCGCCCCATGTAAGGGACATGCTGCAATATACAAAGCACATTGCCTGGCCCAAGGTAAGACCTCAATAAATGTTAGCTAATAGTCTGGTCATGGTTAGGAGAACGGTCTTATACACTTGGGAAAGGGAAAAATAATCTAATAGTAATGCCCTGGAAAGGGAAAATGTAATCCCAGAAAAAACCAAAGCCTAAATGGAAAGATTACTGTTGGATCTGTGAAAACTGGAATAGGAGTAGAAGTGAGCTTGGAAATCTGCAGGTAGAACGCTGGCCTGGAAGAGTTTTCTAGCTGGGCATGGGGTTTTTAAATCTGGAACCCCCCTCTGGTCAATTTTTGCAACTCTATGGAGCTAAATTAAAAGGGAGTGCTGTTTGCCAGGGTGTGTATGACTGTTCTCTGATAGGTCCTCCTGGAACAGTGGAATGCCATCAGGCTGGCGCTTTCAAATGAGAATCTAGGATTTAACCTCTGTGACTTTGTAGAGAGTCGTTTGGTTTTACAAGCCAGTTAGTAGGTGAGTGTTTGTGGGATACTAAGTGTGGCTCCTTCGGGCTTGAAATATCTCCCCTCTCTTTCAGAACTAAGGATCCTTCTCATGCATCAGGGCCTAGGACAAATGTCATGAGGTTCTGCCTTCCTAGGTTGAATGAATTAATCCTCTGAACCTCTGGAACTCCCATGGTGTAGTCCTTAAGACTTTTCTTGGCATTGATTTCATTTTCTTTCTAGTTATTTGTCACAGGATATGCCACTCCCCACCAGCTTTAAAGCTCACCCAATTCAGGGATACCCCTTTCCTCTTTGTATGTTTTCTCACTACCTCCATCCTTCCCCTGGCACCATCTCTACCATGAATGCCTTGCACACTACAGGCACTCAATAAATGCTTGTTCAATCACATTGCAGGCTGGTCTCCCATAGTAGATACGTTACAGAAAGCAGCACCGTTGCCACCATGGAAAAGTAAAAAAACAAAAACAAAAACAGCTTCCTGTGGAGACATGACTTTATCTTTAAGCTATGTGGATTTATAACTTCTTACCCACCAAAAATTGAAGATGCTGCTCAAATGCTGTACAATTACATCTAGTGTGGTAATGTGGTTAGATGACGTAGAGTGGTGGGTATCAAATGTATGGCATTTAGAACACAATTTAGTCATGGTACTGGGTCACCAAAGCAGGAATTTGGTTTTCTAAATAATTTGCAGATACTGAATATCTTTTTAACTTTTGGAAGTACAAAACTTTGGCCTTGAATCAAATTGTGTTAGCGATCTCTCCACAGTCTTTAATAATGCCTTGCGTTTCTACAGGGCTTCGTATTTTTCAAAACCCTTTCACTTTAATGATCTTGTTTGATCTTCCCATCAACTCTATGACATAGGAAGGGCTGCTCTTATTAGTATCTGCATTTTACTGATGAAGACAGGAGGGGCTTGAGAAGATCAGGCCCTAAGCCCAGGCCAAATGGCAAGCTAGTGACAAACTCAAGGATCTACTATACCAGCGAGATTTCTGATATTCATGTAAATTGTGGCATCATTATTTATGACCTTTATGAGCAGTGATCTTATGCAGACATGTCTTCATTTACATTCATGTATATACATTTTCATGCAGAGTTCCTTTTACAAAGGGAAGAAAAACCTTTATAGTGATCATCTCCCTCATGTGTATGTGTAACAATTGTGATTTATTTCTTCAGTGCCTTTCATCTGTGCATATCAACATGCATTCCAACAATTATTCTTTTTAAAAAATCTCTGGGTTTACTGTCAGTATTTTTAAACAAATTTTCTTATCGTAATGTTTAAAGAAAGAACAAAGATTACTTCAAAAAATAGAAGACCTCCATGTACATGAGATTCCTAGAATAGTCAAAAACAAAGAGACAGGAAGTAGAATAGTGTTTACAGGGGCTGCGGAAAGGGGGTGATGGGGTTAAGGGGGAGTTATTGGGTACAGAGTGTCACTGTGGAATGTTGGAAAAGTCCTGGAGGTGTATGATGGTGATGGTTGCAGAACAACGTGAATGTACTTAATGACACAGAACTGCACATTTAAAAATGGTTAAAGGGGTAAATTTTATGTTGTGAATACTTTATCACAATAAAAGCATAGGGACACCTGGGTGGCTCAGTTGGTTAACTGGTTAACCGGCTACCTTAGGCATCCTGGGATCGAGTCCCACATCCGGCTCCCTGCTCAGTGGGGAGTCTGCTTTTTCCTCTTCCTGCTTCTCCCTCTACCTGTGCTCTCTCTCTCTCTCTAACAAATAAATACAATCTTAAAAAAGAAACAATAAAAGAGTAGAAGACCATCTGGTTTTATTAATATGATATTCCCTCTAGTAGAAGAAGGCTAGTTATAACGTAACTCATGACCTTTTTTGTTTTACTTTGTCTTTTGGAAATTTACCATACCTAAGAGCCCCTTTACACTTGCCACGGAAGAAAAGATAGTGATCTGTAGGGATTTTTTTCTTAAACAATCCAAAATGGGGTTGAGGTTTATGTGATAAAGTGAGATCCTAGTAGATTATTAGAGCTCCTGTTAATCAAGTGCCTCCTCCCTGCTGTATTGACCAAATGCTTTTTCCTATAATTTCATGTAATCGTGGGAGCAGCTCTAAGTGGTAACAGATGGGAAACCAAGTTAGATGAAGACTAGGTTACTTACCCAGGGCTACACAGCCAAACATCTTCCCAAAAGACTGTCAAAACTCGGGAACTGACTTCCCAGGGCGTAGTAGAATCCCCCTGCGGGGTACAGTGGTCTGGATTACGCAGGGCAATTTCCTCAAGTATTTCTTAAAACACTACTACTTCCTCTGGCTGTAATTACTGTTACCTTCTCTTTACAGAATTATTGTGTTCTATGTGCTGTCCGAAATGGGAGCCACTAGCCACATGCGGCTGTTGAGCACTAGAAGTGTGGTTAGTCTGGACTGAGAGGTGCTATGAGTGTAAAACACCCACTAAAAAAAAAAGAAAAGTAAAATATCTCATCAATAATTTTTGTATTGATTACATGTTGAAATATAATATTTTGGACATACTGAATTAAGTACAATGTATTATCAAAATTAATTTCATCTGTTTCTTTTTCCTTTTTTTTTTTAATGTGGCTACTAGAATATTTTAAATTAAATATGTGGCTCTCGTTATATTTCTACTGGACAAGGCTGCTCAAGGCTGCCTGAGTCACTTTCTTTATCTCAGGTTCCCCCTTGGAACAAGGGGCAGATAACTTTTGAGTTACTACATACAGGAGAGGAGACACATATGGATAGACCTTGCCTTTGTATTCATTGCTCTGTTTTCGAAGCACAGTAATTGTAAAATGTTGTCATTACTACTGAGTGGCATTTTTATCCCCTATCCCTTTTTGGGTACAGAGGAATCTTGATTGACCATACACTTCAAGAATGGAATGCCTGGTAAAAATAAAACATAATCTTGTTCTATCCCTTATTTATTCAGTTGTTCATTCATGTATTCATTTCATATTACAAATATTTATTGAGTGACACATTATGTACATGGCACACGGCTATGAGAAATTCAGAGATGAACCAGATTAGTGTCTACTGCTGATTATCTTTCAAAAATATATTAGTTTATTTCCTTGTTTTTTATGCTGAACATCACGGGCAGCCTGATGTAATGAAAAATATGTCCCTTGGCCCAGGGGACATAAGACTCACAGTCTAGTCCTGGTTTTATGAGTTATGTGAAATAAGCAGGTCTCTTTTTAATGTAACTCACCCACAAAATTAGAAAGGATAAAAATATCCACTTTGCCTATTGCAAAAATAAAATAATGGAAATGATAATCTACAAATTGCTATTTCTTACTTATTAGAAGACACTGTATCAGAAGTCAAAAGATTTGGTTTCCCTTTTGGACCCTACTAACAAAATACTCTGTAGCTTTAACCTCTCATGCCTTGGTGTCCTTATCTCTAAAATTAAGAGGTTAGGGGTGCTTGGTTGGCTTAGTCAGAAGAGCATGGGACTCTTGATCTCAGGGTCATGAGTTTGAGCCCCACACTGGGTATAGAGATTACTAAAAAAATAAGTAAACTTAAAAATAAAATGAAATTAAGTGGTTAGGGTGCATAGATTCCAAGATCTCTTCCAGCTGAAAATTCCAGGTTTTAGTAAGAGTTTATGATTTTACAGTAATAATTCTCTGAAGATCAGCAGTTCAATTTACTAGAGTCATACTTATAACCATTTTCTAGCCATACATCTTAAAAGATTTCAATGTATGAAACATGGGAAACTTCTCTGGAAATCATGCTTATTTGTTTGCAGAAGAATCTCTGCATTGGCTTATTTCACAGGGTGTTTTGCCCTCTGCATTTTAAAAAGCCAAATGGAAGAGGAAAAATTATAAAAAAATAAAAACAACGATTTGAGTTACCTATGGGTGGGTAGCAAACCACTCTAAAACACAGTGGTGAAAACAATGTGGGTTGGTGGTTCTGCTGCTTCTCACTCACTGACTGGGGTTCCTTACGCCACTGCATTCAGCCGAGTGCTCAGCTCAGGCTGGAACATCAGGGGTGGCCTCTCATCCTCCAGGGCTGCAGTCCACGTGACCTCTCCGCATTCAGCAATCTAAGCCCAGACTCCTTCCATGGCAGCTGAAGCCCAAGCTTGACAAGAGGCAAGTCCCAAGGTGCAAATATTCATGTCAAGCTGGCTATTGTTTCTTTGGCCAAAGCAAGTTTTGTGGCCAAGTTCAGAGTCAATATGGGCGAGCCTGAGGATCTGGAAGCATGTGTCGTTGGGGACCACCGGTGTCATAGCCTAGCGCCACAACTCCCATTCACCTGAGTTCTAGATGACAGAGCTCTCACCCCCATGTCTCATGCTCCTGCATGTGTCATTCCATTTTTTTCTTCTGTGCTTTGTGCATACTTCCCTTTCTGCATATGTCACACTCCACTTTAATTATCAGCTTCTATTTCGATCTTCCCTCACCCGAATGGGGCATTTGTGAGTCAGGGAAGAGAAAGTGTCTTATTCCTCTCTGCATATCGAGCATCCATCACATGTCTCCACATAGAAGGCATTTAGTTAATAACACTGAAAGACACAGACTTGAATTCCTTGGAACTTCAGCCAGGGCCAGAGGTAGAGCCTCTCCTTTCAGATTGCACCAGGGCAAGGATTCCTAACCTAGACTCTTTATTTTCACTACCTTCTGTCGGCAATTTGTCATTTCCTTCGGTTATAAATGTAAGCAGCAACCACAGTAGTGTTATCAGTAGGTGTGTGAGCTTACCACCAATGGAAACAACAAACATTTCATATCACAATACAGATGACTTGTAGATCCTGTAAATATTACAATTATAAAATAATTTTAGAATAATTTGAACAATCCATTTTAATATAATTGGTTTTCTTTGTAGTCCTAGGTATTCTATTTTATTCCATTGAGAAATATTCTTCTCAGGGGTGCATGTGCTTTACCGCACCGCCCAGGCTGTCTGTCGCAAAGAAAAGGGAAAGAACCCCTGATTAGAATTAGCACCTGACTTGGGAGACATTTAATATTCTTGGGAAGACCCTCCCTCCCCACCTCACTAGAACCCTATTAACATACCTTGTTTGAAAAGCAAATTCTCAGGCTCTACCACAGACGTTGTAAATCAGGAAGTCCGGGGGTGGGGCCCAGTAATCTGTGTTTCTACAAGCCTTGTAGGTGATTCTGATGCAGGAGAGAATTTGAGAACCACTGAACCAGGATAAACAGGAGTGAACTGAAACTGAGCTATATGTAAAAGGGTAGCTGGAGACCATTTAACCAATCAATGAGTATAGATAAATACTGATGGATATCTCCGATTTCCTCAGCACTGGGAAAAGTATTATAGGACAATGCTCTATATCTTCATTTTAGTGATTACAATGTAGATATATACATAGATAAAAACTTTATTCTGTACACTTAAGATTAGCGCACTTTACAATATGTATGTGACATGTCAATTTTAAAAATAACTATACATAAGCACATAATACATAATCCCTGCCTTCAAGGAACTTTCCATTCAGGTTAGGAGTCCATTTATTCGGTCGTTCTTGAGGACCAGACAGTGTGCTGGATGGTTAGGGACGCAACAGTGAATGAGCCAGGCATGAAATCTGTCCTCATGAAGGACACATTCTAGTGGAGGAGTCCGAAAATAAACAGGCGATTATAAAACAGTGGTAATAGCCATCATAACTATGGATAATATATAGCACCAAATAATTACAACATTTCACTGAGCCTAAGACAGACTTTTTCACAGCTGAACCTTTCCGAAATAAGGATGTATCTTACGTTCTATGGTTGCCAGTTTATTAGAAGGGTCTTCCTAATGGTACATAAGATAATGAGTGCATCTTCAGTGGATGGCATCTTAGAGTTTGTGAAATTTGATATATTCTAAACATATTCCTCTCCATATTCAGGGATAAGGAGATCTGTAAGCATTCTGAGGGTCAAACAGGGCTTCAAGGGTAAGGTGAGAGGTGGAAGAAAGAGTAGGATGTTTAAGAGAGGAAAACAACAGGAGCAACTGCAGGTGAGGCCCCAAAGGGAAGGAGATCCTGTAATTGAGAGGCACGGGACCGGGTGGGACAGAGAAGGGGGATGTTAGGAAGCGAGGGAGCTGAGTGGCTAATAACTTGAAATCAGATTATAAAAGGCCTAGAAAATTAAGCAAATGATGAAATTAAAAGTAAGGAGGGATGAAAGCTTTCTGAGCAGAAGAATGAAAGATTAAGTCCAAAGTTGGTATGTGGAATGGACTCAGCAACAGGGGAGATTGGTATCTATATCTATATCTATATCTATACATCTATCTATATATAGATAGATAGATAGATGTTGTTGGTTTTTTTCAATGTTTGGTCACCACTGCTTGAGCCTGAAGGAAGGAGATGCCCTGCCTTTGGACCCAGAGGCAATGAGCTCCCGGCAGAGCCACCGCAAATACGAGAACTATACACATGTGAGCATGTGGCAGAAATGAATGAACCAACGGCCAACCACCAGACCCAGTGAGTGAGCACAGCCCCTGGATATTATTGCTCCCCAGCTGCCAAGCCTGAATGACTGCTGTGGCCCCAGAGCCAGCTGCACCAGCGCTGGGCTGCTGGCCATCACCCCCTCTCCACTTGGGCCTCATGGAGAGCCCTAGCTGCTCAAAGACTTGTCTTCTTTTTGAAGAAGCCTCGAAGTCCTCCCAAAGTCATCATTTAATCCTCACCACAACCAGGTGAAGTAGCTGCTACCAAGCCCATTTTACAAGTAAGGAGACTAGGGCTCAGAGGTGAGGCAATTTGCCCAAGGTCACAGAGTTAGTAAGTAGCAGAGTTGGGATTCCCTCTTCTGTCTCCCCTCAAGGTCTGCTCTTTGAACCCGTATTCTCTATGAGTCTCAGCCCTAACCCGACTGCCGATCAATGTTTCAGACCCCCCAGTTATAGAGTCTGTGCCCACCAAATTACAGCCTTGTCCCTAACCCTCTGTCAGGAACATGCTTGCCTTTCTGTGAGACTGGAACTTTCCTTAACTCTTTCCTTTGCACTTTGTTACTCTGCCACACAGAGAGCCTACCCTGAATCCCTAACCCCTTGACCTTCTCCCTCCAGTCTCTTCCTTCAATCATGGTCCTCATCCAAACTACATAAATTCTGTACCCCCAACCTTGTTGCCTGCCTGGTTTTCAGCACCACCCTTGTCTAAAAATTCCTGCTGCTATGCCCCCAATCCCTGAGATCCAATTTGCCAGCTAGATCAGTGGGTGTCTAAAGCTCCAACTTAGAAACTAGAGCTAGGCTCAGATTGAAGTAGAGCTGGCCCATAGCTTGGGATGTGGAGGTAAGTAGGAATCTGAGGAGAGAAACCAGGAAGCAAGGCAGGGAGCAGAACCAACATCTGGGCCCAAAAGCATCAATCCAGAGGAGGCTGGCAGAGAGGGGGAACCAGCCAAGAGGGAAGAAGGCTGTCACAGTAAGGAGCCAACAGTAAGGAGCCAACAGTAAGAAGCAAGTGGGTGGAGAAGGGAGGATAGAGGTGCACGCAGCACGGACTTCCCAAGCACCTGAATGCGGGACAGGGCTTCTTACAGGGTCTATGAGTAGGGAGAGGATGGGCCAGGTTACTACGCTGGTTCAGACCCGGCACCAACCTCCCCCTGGCTCTGTCTAAGCCCTCAGGCATTTCCAGGATTGCTGGGTGCTCCGAACACCATCCAGCCCAACCCCAGCCTCCTCCCTCGCTGCACCCACATTCATTCATTTACTTATTCAATTAACAAACATTTGAGCCACCACTAGGATATGAGCTCCATGGAGGCAGAAATGCTGTCTTTTTCATCATTTTAAGATCTAAAATCTGGAACAATTTTTGGCACATAGTAAGCATTAGATATTAGTTGAATGAATAACTGATGAATGATCAAAAAATGTTGTGTCCAACTAATTAGTGTTCAACTAATATTAGATATTAGTTGAATGAATAACTGATGAATCATCAAAAAATGTTTAGTGTCCTAGAGTATCTTCCAAGTTGTGGCAGTAACCCCAAATAGAGTGCCAGGCACATGTTGTCTGCTTGTATTCACCAACAATAAAACGGGCTTTCACGGTCAGCATGTGAAGTTTGTAATCAGACATATCCTATGCTAAGATCATTTAAAACTTTCTAAGACAAGAAATAGCATGCAGACTTAAGGTAAAAATACAGCTAAGTCAGGTTTTAGAACATTAATTCATTTTTTCCTTTTATTAAATTTCCAAACCAATTTTTGGCCAATACTCTCAATGCTACTAAGCATTTGCCACTGGTTTCAAAAGAATTTGCAAAAAAGAATGCCTGATGATTGCCAAAAATTACACAGTCACCATTGGAAGCAAAAAAAAAAAAATATATGGCGTTTGATCACACAATTTCTAGACCCAAAAGGAAAATATTGATGCAAAGCTTTGAAATTTTCCTTTGGCATACTTCTTAGGGCACCAGATCAAATAGCACTCAAAAGTTTTCAAGATGCATGTAAACTCTCCATGCTGACTACAGGATGCTGTGGTTAGTCCTGCAGAGCTCTGTCTGCCGTCCGCAGGCTCAGAGTAAACAAAAAACAACTCTGGGACTTGCACAGAAACCGTGGCAAACCCTGAGGGGGACTCGAACTTTGAATTAAAGGAAACCGCAAGTTAGCACACCGCTGACCATGAACATGTTTACATTTCGTCTGATTGGGGGCAAGGGCAGAAAGAGTTTGGGTGACTTACAGAGCTGCCGCAGGAGCTGTGGTTAAGGTTGCCACATAGTGTGGAGGAGAAGAGGACCCAGGAATATGCATCAGAGGACCCAGCTACACGCCGTCGGAGGGTCAGAAGCTCCATGACAAACTTGGGCTTGGGTTGGGTAGGAAGTGCCATCGGCTGGGTATGTGGGCGGAGGGAAGGAACATGTAAACAAGTAACAGATGTCACTTAAAATGTTATAGGGTCGATAGAAGATTGCCCAAAGTCTGGTTTACGATCATCGAAAGCATCAGTCTGAGCACGGGGAATGGTTTACAAAATCCTGTTAAAGATTTTTCACTAAAAGTCATAGTGGCTTGGGGTAGAATGGGTTACACTGAGTAACAGAGAAAACACTGAATCAGTCCATGAGAATGGTCCATAACACTTCTCAATTTCTAATTCTTGCTTAATTCTGCCACTCTAAGAAAGATGAAGCGGTTGAAGCAATAGCACACATTTCCCCTCCCCCTGCACAGGGTAATTAAGTGGGAGTAAATGAGCCAATAGGAAGTCAGCTCCTTGCTTAAAGCTGGCCCCGATAAGTGGGGCAAGTGGGCAGGGAGTGGGGAGCCTTCGGAGAAGTCAAAGTCATGACCTCAGGACAGAGTTTCTGTGGTCTATGTAACATCCATCCCGTGCAGACAATTCCCCCAGACTCTACCCCACTCTTTCTCCTCGCCCCAGAGCCTGAGCAGAGCAGACAGGGTTTGGGACAGGTGAAATCATGAGCTCTACTAGCTGCTACATCTATCCCTAGAAGGATGCCTGGACCATTAGGAACAGGGCCCTGGGCTTAAGAGGTCAGAGAATGAAATTTGCATGAATGAGTGCCACTTTCTCCTTTCTTCACTGTGTCTATTTTGTAGCTTATTTACTTGCTGAAGGGCTTGATGCTGGGTGTGAAACTTCAAAGCACCAGGAGGGTGAGTTATAGAGGAAAGGAAACATTCTAGTTCCTAGAAGGTATTTTGCAACACGGAGCAACGCTTTGTGTTTCCAGGCAACTGGACTACCTGTAGCCGAATCCCAACTAGGAGATGGGCGGGTGAGGAGGGACTGGGAAGAGCCGGATGCGTGATCACTAGCCAAGCTGGCCGACGTTTGGAGCAGGACTCAGCCTAAGCCAGAAACTAAAGCGTAGGCAAGGAAGCAGAGGCAGATGCCCAACTGTATGGATTTTGGCAACACAAGAAGATTAAGGAAGAGATGCTTGAGATATCCCAGAAAGCATGAAGGCTCAGAGCCAGAGATGTAAGCTGGAATCCGGGCTGTCGTTTTCCCTGAGCGCAACCTTTGACAAGCTTCTTAACTTCTCTAAGATGCAGGTTCCTCAGGTATTAGACAGGAATACTACAGGGACGTTGTGAGAACTAAATATTATAAAGTATAGAGGCCCCAAATATATAGGCTTTTAGTCTGTTCTTGAAAGCGAAGAAAGGATCTTAGCAGCACAGCAAGGACCACAAAGAGAGAGTGTGTTTGATAAATGCTTGTTAACAAATGGGGGGAAATTTTGCATTCCAGACCCTATCTCCAGGTGAGACTGAGGTTGCTAGTCTACACATTCTCATTTTACTACTCCAAGTGCAGCTCAGGAACCACTGGCATGACTTGGGAACTTCTTGGAAACGCAGGCTCTCTGACCCCACCCAGACCCAAATATCAGATATCCACTTTGGCCTGGTTCCCAGGTGATTTGCCTGCACGTTAAACTTTGAGAAACACTGCTCAGTCCAGATTGACTGCAGGAATGAGGAAGTCTGAGTCTCCTGGTGGGTGGCTCCTCGAGGCTCCTGCTGGGAGGGGCCGGGGAGGGCAGGAGCCCTCAGCGAGTATTCAAACGGATTCCTTAAATTGTGACCACCTTCTCTCAGGGTTTGAGCAGAGGGCCAGGCTGTTCTGCTTCAGAGGAGCTGGGACCCCAATCTGCTGGGTAGGGATAGTGTACAGGTTCTATGGATGTATGAGCAAAGGTTGACTTTCAGAGCCTCTGCCTGGACTCGAAGGCAAGAGGTCAAGGAGGCAAGAAGCCAAGTCCAGGGGACTCAGGTAAGTGAGAAGCTAAAATGGGTGATGCTGGTCTATAGAGGCAAAGTCTAAAGAATAAGAGTCTGGAAGAAAAAGCAGACAATTCAACCAGTACTCACGGTGCCACTTACGGGTAAGACAGGGAGTGAGTTCTCATTTTAGGAGAGGTTGGTCCTCATTCTCAGGCTCACGCTCTTTCACATGTTGGTGGAAGTGTCCTTGTGTGCGTGTAGGCTGAGGGGGACCCAGCATCACAACACACTTGCTCCTTGGGAAGGCAGAGAAGAGGCTTGCTGGAAAGTTCCTCTGACCTGCCAACATAAAGAGACATCAGTCACGGTGGGAAAGTGGAAATTTCAGGGACTGTTTTGGAAAGTTCTGTGAAAAGTGAACAGGAAGTCCCAGAACTTTTTGCCTAACCACAATCCTGTGTGTTTTCAGTAAGGAATGGGCCACTCCTCAGGAGACAATACGCCCACACCCCTAGTAACCTGGTTAGCTTTCTCTTGGGGGGGAGTAGCCCAGAGTCTTACTATCCAAGGATGTCAGAGCTAGAGGGGACTTGGTAGTTTTCAATCACTTTTTAATCCATGGAACCCTATTTTCTAACACTGTTGGATCCCCAACATTAAAATGGATATGAATGAAGCTACTCTTACTGAAGCAGAAGCTGGAGCCCAGAGCTGTTCTCTCCCTCCCCCCCAAACCTCAAGACCCTCTGAGGCTCCTGGGTGGAACCCCCTTGGTTCCACAGGGCAGTTTGAGAAGCACCGCTCTGCACCATTCCTACTGTTACACACATGAGGAGAAGGAGGCCCAGGCTGACGAGAGCTTCCTTGACCTGGCACTGGCTCATCTCACTATCCACGTGACTCTCTAAGGTTTAGCCATTGTGGACTTTCTTCAGTTCTCAGAACATGCCGTGCTCTCTCTTTTGGGCCTCTCTATATACTCTTCCTCGGCTGGAAACACTCTCTTCTCCTCTGCATGCCTCCTTGTCTTCCGACTCCCCTCCTGCCTGCCTGACTCCTCAGTAACCTGCGGATCCCAGCAAGAGCCTGTTTGCTCTGCTCACTGTGCCCAGCACTGTGCCTGATCAGTAGTCAGCACTGCCCGTCTCTTTGTCCAAGAAGTGAATGAGCACACGTGCAGCAGCCTTGCCCCATGGCTGCTTCTCTAGCTTGAAGGTTCAGGAATGCTGACAGCCACTCCCCTCCAGTGTGGAGTGGCTGTGAGCAAATCCTCACCCAGTCCACCTGATTCCTACTCGGGGGTTCTGACTGGTGTACAACAAGGGGAGGCTGAAGCTCCAAGGAATGGGAAAAATGTGATGGAAGTGTAAAGTGTAAAGTGTAAATTTAGAGACACACTTAGAAAATACTGGTAGGTCCATCGGATAGCAGCTTTCAAAGTGGCCACACAGAGTTATTGGCAGGTATCTGTTTCTTAGGATGACCGTTTTCAGATATCCTGACCTGCCACCCTGGAGGTTTAGAAAAGAAAAAAAATCAGACTAGCTTCTAACCCTAGGAACCATATTTGACATTACTAGTAGATAACCTTCCAAAATTTCCATAAGAAATTATTCACGACTTCGCTGATGACAAAATACAGCCATAAAACATGCTACCTGGTGTATCTCAGGCATTTCTGTGGTGGATGCATGAATCTCTCCTGGAACACCCATCTGATAATTTAAAAAAAAAAAGCCAAATAAATACGAGGTAATGATGCACCAAAGTTTTTCTGAATGTGCAAACAGCTACAAATGCTAAGTCAACGTATTCCAAAATTGGCTCTCCCTATTAGTATGTGGGCAGTAAATTGTTAAGAAGAACTAATTATCTATTTATTTAAGATTTTATTTACTTGACACAGAGAGAGAGAGAGAGAGTATGCACAAGCAGGGGGAGTGGCAGAGGGAGAGGAAGAAGCAGACTCCCCACTGAGCAAGGAGCCTGATGCGGGGCTCGATCCCAAGACCCTGAGAGCATGACCTGAGCTGAAGGCAGATGCTTAACCGACTGGGCCACCCAGGCACCACTAATTATCTCTTTAGATAGTATTACCCTAAACATTATTTTTACAAGCTTTATAGAATGAGTCAACAGGCTAACTCAAGTCTCTGCTTAAGCATCATTTTATTTAAAATGACGCTTCCTGGTAGACAGGTTTTAATTAAAAAAGAAAATTACATTTGCATCCTTCAAAGATAAAGGAGAAACTACAGACTATTTCACTATCTACACTCTCTGTCTCTACTTACCTTTGGCACCAGTTACAAAGGAAAACTACCTGGAAAGATAATTTCTCCCATAATAATCCCTTCCAATTAATTAGACAGGACTTAGGAACTTATAAAATATATTCACATACATGATTTCATTTGCTCCTGTCAACAGCCCTGTATGGCAGATATAACAAGAACTAGCGTTAACTCCAGTTTAGGGCTGTCTGCTCAGCAGGGAGCCTGCTTCCCCCTCTCTCTCTGCCTGCCTCTCTGCCTACTTGTGATCTCTCTCTGTAAAATAAATAAATAAAATCTTTAAAAGAAAAAAAAAAAAAAACTCCAGTTTAGAAATGAGGATGCCATGGAAGCCATGGGAGCTTCAAGACTTGCTCATGGTCACCCTGCTAAGAGGGGTTCGGCCAGGCTTTGAATCTGAGGTTTGTGATCACAGGTCTATCTCAGAGCAATCATCAGCAGGTAAATTGTGGTTAAGTCTGCCTGATATCTTAGATCATATTGTAGAGGGCCCTTGAAGGTCTTGTTGCTGTGGTTCTCAAACTATACTTCTTAGAACCCCAAAAGTCCATAGTGATGCTTAGGGAGCATCTCACCATAGGGAGAGTGAGAAGACAGGATCCTGGGCTCATATCCCAATTAAGAAGCTTTGTTGTGTCCCTGGGTGGCTCAGTGGGTTAAGCGTCGGCCTTTGGCTCAGGTCATGATCTAGGAGTCCCAAGATCGAGCCCCACGTTCAGCAGAGACTCTGCTTCTCCCTCTCCTTCCACCCTTTCCCCTACTCCTTCTCTGTCTCACTCTCTCATGTGCTCTGTCTCTCTCAAATAGATAAATAACATCTTTTTTTAAAAAGGAGCTCTGTTTTCCTGTCTCATATACTAATTTTTCAAGTATAATTGCTTTGGAAGAAAGTATGCCTCTGTTTAAATTTTTTTTTTTTTTTGAAACTCCAGTGTACTAGTCCAAACTTCTCATTTTACAGATTGGAAAAGACCCATAAAGATGATATAATTTGTCCAATTTCACATCCAACTACGATCAGACAGCAGAGGGTTGTCTCCAGCTGAAGCCCCCCAAGCTGAGTGTGTATGAGGATCACCTAGAGGACTTGTCACAGATTTCTGGGTCCCGTGTCCAGGGGTTCTGAATCAATAGAGTTGGGGTGGGGCCTGGGAATTTGCACTCCTAACAGATTTCCAGGTGATGCTAATGCAGCTGAACCACCTATCTACAGGATACAAAACAACTGAAAAGTCTACTGAACTGAACAGCTAATTGTGCATTTCCTCAATTGTATTTCACTCTGGGAAAAAAAGTGGTAAAAGGAAATTTCGCTCCCAGAATTTATTTATTTATTTATTTATTTTTTTTTTCCCCTTCCAGAATTTATAAACCCGTGGCTTTCGCCATGCTGCTACACATTCGTGAGCACCTAGTGTTGCTAGTCTACCACATCAAGATCCCAAAACCTCTGTGTAGCAGATGACGTTGATGTCCCAGCTCATACTCCCTCATCCAACCTCTAAGCTCACTGGCACCTACAGTGGGCAGTTTCCATGCACACAGCAAGCTTTCTATTTCAGTGGGTTGCATCTCTTTGGTATCTCTGTCTGAAGACTTTCTTTAGCTGACAGGAGCTTGTACAGCCCATGTGTGTGTGTGTGTGTGTGTGTGTGTGTAATTAATGCCCCCATTTTCCAGGGCATCCTTCAAACAACGAGGACATGAATCTGCAGATAAATATTCCAGCTTAACCTACCCGTCCATGGGATCATTTTGGAGCTTGCTCAAAGGACTCCTCGGACGGTCCTTAGTGAGATTGTGCCCCAGTTTTACACAGCAGGAACTCACTCATTTACCACTCTTTACTGGTATTTCTCCCTTTCCCATCCACTTCCCCCACTTCCTCATTTGTGCTTCCTGAGATCACTTCCTAAATAAATTACCTGCATCCCACATTCTTGTCTCAGGGTCTGCTTTTGGGGAAACAAAAACCAAGACACTCTATCTCAAACTAAGACACCTATCTCACCAAATTCACAGAAGCGTCTCCTCCTAGCTGACCCACACGTGTTCCTGCTCACCTTTCAGAGCTAGGCCCTGGGGTTTTGTCCACAGGTCTTCCAATAACACCACTAACACCAAGTTAGGGTATACTGGATGGGTGTTAATAAGCAAATGATATACCGATTGTTGCTGTCTTAGCAGGAGTAGAAATACACAGTTGAATGTGTGGACACTCACCATTCATTAACTGTATACTGAAGTAGTCACTCTTCAGAAAGAGGTCCAAGTTCATCAGTCAGATCTGTGAAGGATGCCAGCTTAAAAAAAAGTGGTGCTATGCATATTTTTCAGGGCATTGCTATAAATATAAATATTTTAAAAAACAGTTCATTCTGAAATGGAGATAAATTTCCTTTTCTACTGTTAAAGCAAGATTAACCTTCAGCAAATCTTTACATTTGAGGAGCCAAGTTTCAGCAGTGATGGCATTGACCTTTGTCAAACTGTAGTGGAACTCTCAATGAAAAAAAAAAGGACTATGTGAGAAACAATTAAGTTGTCCTTAAATTGAAGTAAAAAAAAAATAGATCCTTGGTTAAAAAAACAGTGAAATGAATCAAACTTCATCCTAAATAATAGAGCTATTACATGCATTTCATTCCACTCATTGTTGATGGCTTAATTTTTTTCATTATTTAAAAAATAGTCCAAAAACATATTATGAGCAACTATACGCCAGCAAATTAGACAATCTGGAAGAAATGGATGCATTCCTAGAGTCACATAAACTACCAAAACTGAACCGAGACAAAATAGAAAACCTGAACAGATCCATAACCAGTAAGGAGATTGAAACAGTCATCAAAAATCTCCCAACAAACAAGAGCCCAGGGCCAGATGGCTTCCCAGGGGAATTCTACCAAACATTTAAAGAAGAATTAATACCTATTCTCCTGAAATTGTTTCAAAAAATAGAAATGGAAGGGAAACTTCCAAACTCATTTTATGAGGCCAGCATTACCTTGATTCCAAAACCAGACAAAGACCCCATCAAAAAGGAGAATTACAGACCAATATCCTTGATGAACACAGAT
>CM052884.1:38304662-38358893 GCA_028534135.1 Potos flavus
CTCCTCTCTGTCAAATAAATAAATAAAATCTTAAAAAAAAAAAAAAAGATAATTTAAAGCTTTTTGCAAAAGGTACTTGTAGAGATGGGGCTGCTATTTAATTCAAGACTTTTTTTTTAAGATTTCATTTATTTATTTGACAGAGAGAGATCACAAGTAGGCAGAGAGAGGGGGGGAAGCAGGCTCCCCACCGAGCAGAGAGCCCGATGCGGGGCTCGATCCCAGGACCCTGAGATCACGACCTGAGCCGAAGGCAGAGGCTCTAACCTACCGAGCCACCACATGAGTGGTGCCCCTAATTCAGGCGCCCCTAATTCAAGACTTATATAGGAAGGTATATATGTATAGGAAAATAGTGACTCCATATACTAATTTATGGACTGGACCACTTGGAGCCATATTATTCCAAGAGAATAAATATGCCCTGCTTTGGAGCTAAGCATATTAACTGTTTTTTCAGTAAAGGACCAGATATGCTTTTGGCAAATGATTGAGACTAGATCCAGAAAGCTATTAATAGATTTTTTTCAAATCTCCAGAATTGACTTTAAGATTCTAGGAGTAGTTGACACCCAGTATATGCTGAATTTGGATAGTGATTTGCTGAATGCCCTGTGCTCAGCAAGTGCTACCGTGGTTAGCAGCCCCAGATTTCCTCAGGGGACAAGCAGGGAGGTTTGGGCCACAAAACGATCATTTATGGGCAAATTGCAAGAAACTGGGTAGTCTTTTTCCTTCAGTAGTCAGGGTTAAACACAAGTACATGCAACTGTGTTTGTGTGTTTCCAGGTCTGTGTTTATGTTTTCCTGAGTGTTGTCTGTTTTATCCAGACCAGAGGGAAAACCTGATATATACCCAGAATTCCTTGGGGAGAGCCACTGGGGAGATTCGCCTTGGTTACTAGAGATACCTAGATATAGAGAAGACGCTTGCTTCCCTACATGATCTGGGCGGTGGCTGGGAACCAAGGGTGTGGGGAGATGTGGCTCCAGCTGCCAGATTCTGCGGGGACGCATGTGACCTTACCATGGAGCTGAGCACCAGGGTTTGCTTGGTGTGTGAGCAAGTGAGGATGGAGCGGATGAGCTTGCTTTTTCCTTCTCTGATAAGCTTTCCTCAGGATCACTCTCTGAGCACTCAAGAACTGAAAGCAAGTCTTGGGCTGACATGTGGTGCTCAGGGAGCAATATGTAATCCAAAACTCCTGAAGGCATCTCCCCTGGGAGTGTTAGGGTATGAGATCTTTGAACCTGTCTTCTTCCTGGGCCAAGTGCAGGTCCTTCTCACTGGGTTAATGGAGCCGAGGCAGAGTCCTTTGAAAGATTTGGGTTTGGTCTCTTTCCTTTGTGACCAAAGGCACAAGGGCTGATAAACCGTGGGTGGGAGGGGTCAGGTCTTTGAATGGTGTATTTGTGTGTTTCCCTATTTCTAGTTACAATGACCCAGTGTTAGTTTTAATATTTAAATACAGTGTGATTGGCTAGGTTTTGTTTCTCCTCTTTTTAGACTATTACTAAATAGTGAACATTTGTTGATGAAAGGGGAGGCGTGCTCTAGTGGGAAGAATATCAGGTTTGGAGGCAAGAGTTCGTTGGACAAACACTTGCTGAGTGTTTATCATATGCCAGAAATTCTTTTAGGCTCAGAAATCAGCAGGGAAGGCAGACCTCTGTGATTACCATGCAATGTGATGTTAATAGATGTGAGCTTAGAGGAAAGAGGCTGGGTCATGAGGGGAAGGGGGATCAAGTGCCAAGGGCTCCCTGGAAGAGGCAGCGCTTGAGAGGAGATTGATGGATGACTAGGGATCAGAAAGTTAAGAAGAGGAGGAAATTGTGTGGTGGGCACAATTTTATGTTCAAAGCAACACTGGAAGGAGCTGAGGCCAGAGAGATAGGCAGTCAGCTGATCAAAGAGCTTTGTGCAACTTGTTGAGGACACAGGATTATTTTAAGATCCTGCCTTGTGTCCTGTTCTGTGTGAAAATGAGGCACGTTATTTCTGAGCCTCAGAAATTTCTGAGCCTCATATCTCCTAGCCTCAGTGCCCTTATTAGTAATAAGAGATGTTAATGATGGGGTGCCTGGGTGCCTCAGTGGGTTAAAGCCTCTGCCTTCAGCTCAGGTCATGATCTCGGGGTCCAGGGATCGAGCCCCGCATCGGGCTCTCTGCTCAGCGGGGAACCTGCTTCCCCCTCTCTCTCTGCCTGCCTCTCTGCCTCCTTGTGATCTCTCTCTCTCTCTGTCAAATAAATAAATAAAATCCTAAAAAAAAAAAAAAAAAGAGAGATGTTAATGATTACCTGGCTTTCCTTCATGGAATTAGAGTGAGACTCAAATGAGATATAATAGCTAACAGTTATTGAACACTTACACAAATTAGCTCATTTAATCGTCACCACAACTTTATGAGATAGGTACTATTGTTAAGCCCATTTTATAGATGAGAAAGCATAGAGATTAAGTGATGTCTCCAATCATAAAGCTAATAAGTGGTAGAGTCAGGATTCGAACTGAAGTAGTCTGTCTAAAGAGAACTCAGTGTGTGTGTAAGTATGTGTTTATTTTTTTATATTTTTTTTATTTTTAAGTATGTGTTTATAGTGCTAACTCTGTCAAGCTCAAGAGCCAAGTTCTACTGGCTTGAGGCAAAAGAAATGCATAGCTGTGGACTTGCTATGTTATAGTCTTTGGCTTCTCCAAAATGCCGGTTACCAGTGCGTCTGTGTGTTGGGTGAAAAATATTGTGCCTGCTGCTGGATACCCGACAGGTAAGCTTCTAACAGTGGAGAGGATCACTTTTCCTCAAGAGGAACATTTAGTGAACCATCTGCCTCTGACAGGAAGGTTTTTCTTTTCTTTTTTTTTTTTTAAAGATGTTATTTATTTGACACACAGAGAGAGATCACAAGTAGGCAGAGAGGTAAGCAGAGAGAGAGGGAGAAGTAGGCTCCCCACGGAGCAGAGAGCCTGATGTGGGGCTCGATCCCAGGACCCTGAGATCATGACCTGAGCCGAAGGTAGAGGCTTTAACCCACTGAGCCACCCAGGCGCCCCCAGGGAAGGTTTTTCTGTTGACACATCTGTTACTGAAAATGGAGGCTCCACCACTTTCACACCAGCGTCCCATTGGAAGGGCCGAGGCAGGTCTACCCTTCGTTTCCTCCTTCACTCTGCCATTATCCACCACGGCTAGCTGAGGAAGTGGCTGCTTTGCACAATCACCACTGTCCTTTTGGACTGTAAGGAACATCTTTGACTATCCCTGAGCATCTCCTCATTTCTGCCCACTGGAAGAGAAGGGGCAGGCTGCCATCCCTAGCACCTTAGCAATGCCCCTGTTGTTCAAACACCCTGTCTCTACAACCATCTCTTCTTTTGAAGGGTGGGTCTCCTCTTTCTACCACTTTCTTTCCCCTTTCTACTATACTCTCTCTAGTCTCCAGAACTTCACCTCACCTTTTCCACAGTGACAAGAGGCCTCGGCTCTCACACAGTTTTCTGTGGGACGGTTTTCTGTTCCACCCTGTCTTTGATTGGCAAGGGTCACTGGTGACACCCCGTTACCAAGTCTAGGGCCATTTTCTCTGCCCCACTCTGCCTCTGCCCCTTGCATGTGGCACTTGGCGAGGCGGACAGCTCCCTCTTTCCTGAAATTCTTTCCCCAGCTTTGTGACACACTACTGCTTTGTTTTTGCAACCCGACTGCTCCTTCTCTTTTCACTTGACAACTACAGTATCATCTGCTTTCTTCTCTGTGCTTTTTCATTGCATTCTTTCCCTTGCCGAGTTCAACCACCCCCCAGTGGGAACTCAAGGTTGGCAACTGCCGTGTTTCTAGCCAGCTGCAGCCTCTCTCCTGAGCACTGGTTCCTCATCTCCATCTGAATTCTGTCCTCTGAATTTTCTGCCATGTTATTAGTTTTTATCTTTAACCTGCCTGTCTTTCTAAGCATTCTTGGTTTGGTGCACAAATTAACTCAGTTTAAGAACTTTGAGTCTTGTTTGATTCATGCATTTCCTGAGGCACGTTGTTACTGCTCCCTTCCCCGTTTTCTTTCCAAATGATATTTATATTTCACCTCTTCTGCTTCTTCCCACTTTTGATGGCTCTTGTGAAGTTTACTGAGAAAGTCTTGGCCTTTTGGCTTATAGTCACTAATTATGCTAAAGTAGCATCATTAAAAAGTAAAAACACACACAGACACACACGTGCTCCTCATTATCTACCACATAAAGGACAATCTCATCTGACATTTAAGACCTTCACCAATCCAATACTAGCCTCTGTTTTTATGTTTTATTTATTTTTATTTTTTTAAGATTTTATTTTGAGAGAGAGTGAGAGAACACGTGAGCAGGGAGAGGGGCAGAAGGAGAGGGAGAATCTTTTTTTTAAAAGATTTTATTTATTTATTTATTTATTTGAGAGAGAGAGAGAACACAAGTGGGGGGAAGGACAGAGAGAGAAGCAGACTCCCTGCTGAGCAGGGAGCCTGACGTGGGGCTCAATCCCAGGACCCTGACATCATAGCCTGAGGCGAAGGCAGATGCTTAGCTAACTGAGCCACCCATGTGCCCTGGAGAGGGAGAATCTTAAACAGATTGTGAAACCTGATGGGTCTCGATCTCACAACGCTTTGATCATGACCTGAGCCAAAACCAAGTCTGACACTTAACTGACTGAGCCACCCAGGCTCCTTCCAGCCTCTGTTTTAATTCTTATCTTCTATTACCTCTTGCTATGAATCCTGTCTTCTATTCATATCATATTCCCTCTTCCCTCTAGTGGCCTCTCTACTTTGTTCACATAGCTTCCTGTGCCTGGAGTGAAACTTTCATTCCCCTTGTTGAGCTCTGCCTAGCCTGTCACTTACTCCCAAGTCCTACCTGTCCTTAAAACTGCAGCTCTATGGCAATTCTTACCAGAATCTTCCTAGTTCATCACAGCAGGAAGTTTCCTCTCCCTTCTCTACCCGGCCCAGTTTCTACCTCTTTTATGGCCATCATCTCATGCCAACTCATGCTATAACCCTTTACCTACTCCTCTTATCTTCCCTCTTGGTCTGAAAGTTCTTGAAGGAAGGGGACTAAGAGACTTGTTATTTCCTTAATGCCTGGGGCACAGCAGGCTGACACAGTACAAATATGCTGAAAGAATATATTTTGAAGCACTGAATTACGTTCACTATTTTTTTTAAGAATTTCAATCCATCATGGGGCGCCTGGGTGGCTCAGTGGGGTAAAGCTTCTGCCTTCGGCTCAGGTCATGATCTCAGGGTCCTGGGATTGAGCCCCGCATCGGGCTTTCTGCTCAGCAGGGAGCCTGCTTCTCCCCTTTCTCTCTGCCTGCCTCTCTGCCTACTTGTGATCTCACTCTCTCTCTGTCAAATAAATAAATAAAATCTTAAAAAAAAAAAAAGAATCTCAATACATCAGTTGGCTCTGAGAATTTAGTGGTCAGTGGACAGGTATTAGAGAGATGTTTGGAGTTTTGTTCCCCTGTGTGCAGGAAAGAATTCACACAACGAGCCTGAGACTGCTTATCCTTAGTCCCGCTTGCAAGCTTGGTCCTTTACTGGTGTCTGGGAACTTGGATTTGAGAAGGGTTCACACCACTCTAAATGGTAAGAGTAACTCACTCTACCTAAATGGTTTGTGCAAACAGTGCAGTTGATGCTAAGCACCTGCTTTCCTTCTGGGAGTCTGGAATTTGGCTACATGCCAGGCAGGGAGTGTCTACCTGACCAATCTCCAATAAAAATCCTGGGCACTGAATCTCTATTGAGATCCCTGGTTGATAACATTTCACACATGTTGTCGGAACTTGTGTGTCCTGGGTGACTCTTCTGGGAGAGGACTCTTTGAAGCTTATGTTTGGTTTTCCCTAGACTTCACCCCATCTGCCTTTTTTCTTTGCTGATTATGCTTTGTATCCTTTCAGTGAAACAAATCGTAGTAGTGAATATGGCTGTATGCTGCCTTATGAGTCCTCTTAGTAAAGCAACAAAACCTGAGGCTGCTCTTGGGGATCCCCTCAACACACCATGAAATTGCTACAGGATTTTTATCCCCTTAGTGCCTGGGTTCTTGGTCACGCTCCTTTGAAGAATGAAGAGATAGACCAGACAGTGGTGGGCAGCAAACAAAGGTTATTGAGCAAGAGTACAAGGCTCCCGGAGAGGGAGGGGGGCCCAAGTGTGTTGCCCCTGGAGTTTCTAAGTTTAGGGGTTTTTATGAGCTCTTTTGCAGAACTTTCTTAAGCAATTAGGGAGTGCCGAGTCATGCCAATCAGGGCTTCGGTCACGTATCTGTCTGCCTATTAGGTTAATGTCCACGTGCTGATGGTCCTTTTTTGTTGACATCTGGGGGCTTAGGTCTTACCTGCCCCTTGCCCGTGATATAGACAAAAGCTTTTGTGGTTAATTGTCTTATTTTAGGTCATTTTGCAGAAGTAATTTCTCCAAAGGCTGCAAAGCAGAATGTCGTTGCGGTCCTGCCTAAGCTGAAAAACAATAGGTCAGTGTCGTTTTATCTTAGCTGTCCTGACTCCATATTTTCTTTTTGGGGACGCTGACCCTGACTACCTAAGTGTCTAGCTAACTCCTAACAAAATGCCACAGATAGAGAACCAATCCTTTCTTGCTTTCTTTGTTTGTTTGTTTGTTTGTTTTTTTAAGCCGATACTTCAGACATATGAAAGACTCAGAGTCTTGGTTTTTATTTAAGAGGAGCCCAGTTCATAAGACCAGTGTGTATATGGCCTTGTGAATGTATATGGTGCTCTCCAGAATAAAACTGAAGGCTTCTTGATGGCCCACTATAAAATTTGGGTGAGAAAGAGCTATTGGAGAAGATTTTGTTGACTTTTTTTAAATAACCAGTCAGAGTCCCAAAAATATCAGTTATCAGAACTAGGCTCTTAAAAAAATTAGGGGTAGTATTTGCCTGGGATCCATTCTCATTACTCCTCTAAATCAAGAGTTGAGTTCATTGGGACATTTCTCCTACCTGAAAATAAACGGTGGGCAGAATGTCCATCCTGTTGGGTTTCTACTGTGTCAGATACCAGCTAGGTGTGTGGTGTAAATCATTTCCTTTAATCCCCACAAAGACCCTCAAAGACAGAAATTTTAACGCATATACTATAGATAAGGAAAGGAAACTTAGGGAAGTTATTATTTTCCCAGAGTCACACAGCTATGAAATAGCCCTGGAGCTCAACCCCAGGTCTGAATCCCAAAGCAGTGCTTTTTTTTGTTTCTGTTTTTTCACCTCTGTGCTGCCTGATCACATGGTGTGACTTCATAAAATGATAATTAATCATCATATCACTTCATCATCCTATCACTTTTACAAGTGGCTAAATCTTGGCTGGGCCTCCGTCAGTGTTAAGTTTTGGGAAGTGTTCGCCGCTGGTGCCCGGCCAGCTGTTTGAGAGAAGGGCAGGTTTCACGCATGCGCTGTACAGGTGTGTGCCCTTCCTACCCGGTCCCGGGGTCTCCGGGTGCAGCCTTCTTGCCTCCGTTCATGTGCCTGCCCAGGGAAGGCGGGGAGGGTCTGCTCCGTCGTTTTGTCAAGTCCGCGTCCTTGACAGATTTTGGGCAAAAACTTATCTGGGAACACTTGGCTTTATTAAGGTTGAAAGTAATGGAGAGTTGGTTTTTCTTTAAATTATTATTAATAAAAAAAAGAAAAAAATTATTATTAATAGAACTATAGGAAGGAAAATAGAAACAGGTGGGGATGCCCTCTTGTATTCTTGTTAATTTCGTTCTGGGACATGCTTTTATACAACATTTCTTTTTGATGATCAGCACACTTCAGTAAGGAATCAAGGGCTTGGATTCCAGACACAGCAGTGCCAGGTTCTGACTATGAGCGAATAAAATCAGCATCTGGTACGATGCTCAGTGCAGACTAGGTACACGGTTAACGTTTGCTGAGTGAATGTGATTGGGCGTAAGTAGCTTACTTCTCTTGCTGTCCAAAGGACAGTTCCCACGAGTGTGCTCTGGCAGAGGAAGAGAATATTCAGTTACTGTTCCATCAGATGTTGAATCTGGGGCAGGGCCATCCACCATCTTTCAGAGAATGAAATGCAAATGGTTTGTCCTTGGGAGGATACAATTTTATTTGGATTATGGAGAATAGATTTAGTGGTGGTGATAGTAACAACAACAGCGAATATGTAGTATTTACTCTGCTAGACTAAGTGCTTTACACAAGCAAACTCATCTCATCCTCGCCTTACACGTTCAAGTAGATATTTTGCCAATGAGGAAGCTGACTCTCAGAGAGGCTAAGTCGCTTGCCCAAGGTCACAGAGTGAGTGGTAATTCGGTAACATAAATATGGATACCTGACAGCCACTTGACCTCTCCCTAGTGGTATTATAAGGAAATAGGGATGTAGGCATTTTCCCCATTTTTCTTAAATTTTGGTAAAATACACATAAAATTTCCCATTCTAACCTTTCCTACCTGTACAGTGGCATCACATTCACAGTGTTGTGTAGCCATTGCCACCATGCATTTCCATAACTCTTTGTGTCACCGGTTAGACCCCAAGACATGACCGTACTGCCCACCTGCTTGTACTCACCAACCTCTGTCTTAAGGTTTTTCCTAAAACTCTTTCCAGTTTTCCTCTTACCTCAGACAAATGAAACCTGAAAGCACCCTTCAGCTGATGCTGACTGCCTCGATGACACCTACCAGCCCAGACCACCCAGACCTTTTGAGCTAAACCCCTGACTCTGGTAGAGTGACCCCTGGAATGACCGGCAATTGCCTTCACCTCATTGTAATACTAAAATCTCTGCCCAAAGAGGAGCTCTGGTCTCATTTACATAACACACAATGTATGTACAGGCATTTTCCTTAAGGCACAGGTACGCCCTTATACCTGCCTCTAAATACAATGACAGAGCTTCCCTATCTGAATATTCATCCTAACCCTAAACCAAAGATACCCATTCTCTCGCTCTCTCTGAGTCATTGCTTTGGAAGCTATTTATTTGCTGCTAATAAAGTTTCTTCTTTGTGTGAAAACTCACCTGGTGTAGTTTCTGTGACTCACCAAGGAGTGAACTCACACTGGTTCAGTTACACTTGCACTAAAATTCTATATCCACTAAATAATAATTCCTGTTTTCTCCTATGCCCAGCCCCTGGCAACCATCCTTCTACTTTCTCTGTGATTTGACGAAGTACGACATAGAAGTGGAATCATACAGTATTTCTGTGACTGGCTTATTTCACTTAGTCACTGATGGGGAAAAACTGTACTTTAAGCCGACTGACCAAACTGGCAAGGGAACTCCAGTCCTTGTCTCAGAGCCCTTCCGGTTCTTCTCTCCTACCCTGTTCCTCTCACGCGCCAGAATGCCAAGTATGCGCGAGGAGGAGGATATAAATTACCCTCCCTGATTGTGCTCGGGGCTCAGATCTTTGGAGAAGGGTCTCCTCTGAGTCTCACCGGTGAATAATCTCTCTCTCTTCTTAGTCTCCGAGTGCCGCTTGGTTTTTCCGCCAGGATCCAGTCCAGGTTCTGCTACATCACCAATGTCCTCAAATTCATCTATGTTGTAGCATATACCAAAATTTTCTTCCTTTTTAAGGCTCAGTAATATTCAGTTGTATGTATATACCACATTTTGCTTATCCATTCATCCATCAGTGAACACTTGAGTTGCTTTCATGTGTTAGCTCTTGTGAATAATATTATGAACACGGTGTACACATATGTCTTTGAAACCCTGCTTTCAATTCTTTTGGGTATGTACCTAGAAATGAGACTACTGGATCATATGATAAATTCAGTTTTTAATTTTTGAGGATCTCCCTTTCTGTGTACCGCACCAGCTCCACCATTTTAGACCCACCAACAGTGCACAAGGCTTTCAGTTTCTCCATATCCTTGCCAACAATTTGTTATTTTCTGTTTTTCTTTTTTTTAATAGTAGCCGTTCAAATGGATGTGAAGTAGGTATTCATCCTTTCTGATGGCTGAATAATATTCCATTGTCTATATGGACCACATCTTCTTTATCCATTATCCATTGAAGGACATCTCAACTCCTTGCACAGTTTGGCTATTGTGAACTTTGCTGCTATGACCCTGGGAAACAAACTGAGGGTTTCAGTTGGGAGAGGGGTGGGGGGGATGGGGTAACAAGATGATGGATATTAAGGAGGACACGTGTTGTGATGAGCACTGGGTGTTATATGCAACTAATGAATCACTGAACACTATATCAAAAACTAAAGATGTACTACTATACAGTGGCTAACTGAACATAATAAAAAAAATTTAAAAAAAACAAATGGATGTGAAGTGATAACTCACTTGATTTCTCAAGTGAGTGATGTTGAGTATCTTTTTATGTGCTTATTAGCCATTTGTAGGTCTCGTTTAGAGAAGTTCAAGTCCTTTGCTCACTTTGAATCAGGATTTGTTGTTGTCGAATTTTAGGAGTTATCTGTATATCCTAGATATTAATCCCCTATCAGATACATGATTTTCAGTGTTTTCTTCCATTCTGTGGGTTGCATTTTTACTTTGTTGGTAGTGTCTTTTGATGCACAAAATTTTTTACTTTCATGAAATCCAATCTATTTTTTTTTCTTTTGTTGCTTGTCCTTTGGTGTCATAGCCAAGAGATCATTGTCAAATCCAATGTTATAAAGTTTTTTCCCTGTGTTTTCTTCTAAGAGTTTTTTAGTTTTAGGTCTTATATTTAGGCTCTTGATTCATTTTGAGTTAATTTTTGTATATGATGTTAGGTAAGGACCGAACTTCATTCTTTTGCACGTGGATATCCTGTTTTCTCAAGACCCTTTGTTGAAAAGTCTGTCCTTTCCACACTGAATGGTCTTGGTACTCATGTCAAATACCATTAGAGGGAATCTAGGCATTTTTAAAGGCCATCTATTTCTTGGTATTTCTTGATTTTATTTATTAAAAGGAAAGTGCAGATGAAGGACTCTACTTTTCATGAATTCCTGGAGCAATTTCTGGAAATTCTGCTTTTTCTTTTGCTTCTATATAAACCTCAAATAATTATTTAAATTTTTATAGAAAGAAATGAGAATTCATGGTTGACTCTTGTCCTCCCCCCTAATAGTATGATTCTTTTCTTTCCTCAAATTATGAAATAGTAGAAATCAAGCCCACATAAACAGGTTAGACTTTGTAAACTTAAGTTCCCTCAGTGAGGAGCCAGTTCATAGAGATCCATGATGCCTATTTGGGAATTTGGATTCTTCTGAGTTTGGGGGTATGAAAGTCTACTCTTTGACCTTGAGGAAGTAGAAGGTTGGTTTACTGCTTGTTCTATTGTCCTTCAGAGTTTAAATCTGTACTTTTAAGTCATTGGAGCATGGGGATTGAGGAACTGTGAGCTCTTTTCTTTAATGAATTATATTGCACCATCACTGAAAGATGGTGAGGCATTAACTTCTCATTTTGACATGTTTCCAGTTGTGCTGGACCTGTTTTTTAGACCACATAGTTACTTTAATTAAATATTTTGCAGGGTTCATATTTGCATTGAGGAAGCATACTGAATAAAACAATGTGAAAATGCAATTACTTGCCAGCTTCCAGCAACAGATTCTCCAAGTCTTTTTTTGGTAATAGGATTTTTCATTTGGGCAGAACTAAATAATGTGACAGCTGTGAACCCTTAGCCATGGAAATGCCTATTTATTTGCCCGTTGGAACACTTTCCATGACAGAAAGTGTTGAGAACATGCCCTTGATTTTAAGGACAAGTTTATAAAACACTGGTTATGAGATATATCAGTTTACATTTCATGGATGTTATCAAACTTTGAGGAGACTGAGACTTTTCTCCATGTCTGTCTATTGGAGAATGTTTTTAATTCAGTCTCAAAAGAAAACGACTCATCTCAAAAACATCGACTTTGATTAATAACAATTCTCAAATGACTTCCTTCCTTACAAAGTATGTTTTGTAATGAAGAGGAAAGGTAAAAACAAACAAACTCTGAAACTAAGAATCTGGGTGGAGGGAGATGCGGTTTAGTAACAGTTTGCTTTTATGATTACTTTTCTTGTGAAATCATTTTGTCTCTTTGGTTTATTGTTTCTAAAAAGGTATTTGTTTGAAGAGGAAAAAAAATCCTTCTGGACACTTGAAGGTACTTAGAGTGCCACATTTCATAGGAGCCCCATTTAAAGATGGTTTGCATTAAATGGACTAGAAAATTAAGCTACAGGTTAAGAGCGAAATGAGTAACCCTGACTTGGAATAGAAGACAGAAAGGCAAAGATCATTTGGCCTTCAGCTGCCTTCACTGCTCTGTGAGATAGGTGATTCTGAACTATGCCAGAAGAATGGTTTTGGGGGAGCTCTATTGGTAGAGCCCAGGGTCACAGCTAAGTTGAAAACCACTCCCCACTAGAGGCTGGGTTGGTGTCACAGTTTCCCTGGCAAGTTAAGTCTTTTTCAATGATTCAAAGAATTTAATCTACAGAACAATAGGCTTTCCCTGGAGCAGACTGTACCCCTCATCTGACCTTGTTCAGCTGACTTCCTTTGACTCTTACTGGGTGTACACCTACATTTAGTACATACTAATAATCTGTCCTATAGAATTCAACAGTTACATACTGTGTGTACATTCGATCTCAGCTAGACTCTCTGCATGGCAGGGTTATGAATCCCTTCTCTTGCAGCTTTCGTATTTCTATAACAGCTGGTAGAACTCCCAGGGAATGAGGCTGAGAGTGTTGGGTCTCAGTTTGAAGAAGCTGAGAAAGCAAACAGTATTTGCTGCATGTATTCTCTTCCTTATGAGCTCAAGAGTTTAGGCATATGACCCCACATGAGTTATTCTCAGTATCTTGCGAACCCCACTTCATCCAGGACTTTGATTTAGGCCAGAGGAGAGGCAATGAAGTAGGCACTCATAAGAGTATTCAAGTATGTATTTGAAGAGCTATTGTAGGCGTGGTGGAAAACAGCTGTTTGCTGTGTCCACAGTGGACAGTACAAAGGGAGCAGATGGCAGATTAGATGGTAAAAACATTGATAAAGGGCTGGTCAACCTTTAGAATAGGAAAGATGTGGAGAGATCATTTATCTAACCGGTCTTTCTTCTGCAGATGAGGAAACTGAGGCAGAGGCAAGTTGAACGATAAGCCCAGGCTAGTAGGTAGCACAGCCAGGTATGGCGTCAGTCCCCAGGACTGCATCGACTGTTTCTGAAATCCTCCACTCCCAGTCCTCAGTCATTGCAAAGGTTGGAACTAAGTGCTTCAATACTCTATCCAGCAAAGCTGAGGGCTCTTCCTTTCTGGAGTTTTTGTTTGTTTGTTCCTTTGTTTTAAACCTAAATTTAGTTTAAACTTAAACTAAAATAAACTTAAATGTCTTCCTGAAAACGTGCAAGTCAAGTTCAGAAAGGAGTGGAATATTTTTCGGAAGTCCCTGGGAGCCAGAGTATTTACTGAGAGTTCTTTGCCTTGGAAGATACACGTTAGTTCACATGTCCCATTTCTTCTTCCACATCGTACTTCATCTCTTTTTCCTAAAGTGATTTCTAGGTCCTTTGGTTTTCTCTTCCGCTGTGGAAGTGTGATGGGACAGGAGCTGCCAACACCATAGGGCACACCTCTGTTTCCCTAAATAGCAGACAAGCAAGGATCTTCAAACTGTTCTTTCTCTCTAACATGTGGGAACCCAGGGATCAGAGGAAGCTGCTGGGAGCCTGTCCTTGCAATGCAGATGAATTTAGAAAGAAAGAGAAAGCACAGTGTTAGACAGGTAGTAGTCACTTAATAAATAATCGTTGGACAGATGATATATGGTGCTTCTCTCCCTTCTTCCCTTGTAATTATAGAACGGAAAGAGACTAAAGATGCACTCAGCTCAATTTCCTCATTTTATGTGGTCAAGCAAGTGAAAACCACAAATCTTAAATGATTTGCCCAAAGTCATACAGCTAGTTAGGGTCCGTGCCGGGGCTAGGCACATGCCATTTTGTGTCTTCATATTATATTAGGTTGAACCAAGTGAAATTGCCATTTCTGTGGGACAGAACATTTGTATATTGACAGTTTGGTGCAACCTAAATATGTTTGAAAGATCAATACTGTATACTTTTTTAGTTCAGTAATGCAATAATAACCTTGGCCTCTAAAACAAGCAAGCATATAGTAGTGGAGCTTATTGTAAAGGTCAAGAATACTGGTTCTGAATCAGATGATTCTGATTTTATATCCTTGATGTTTGTAAGCTGAAGTTTCCTTGTCTACAAAATAGGAAAAATGTTAAGTACATCACTTTTGATTGTTTTAAAACTTAAATGAGCTGATTCTTTGAAGGGCTTGGTATAGTGCCTGGCACATAGTAATTATTAAGTTTATGCTATCATTCATTGTATAAATAAGGAAAAGAATAAAACTCATAAAGCTTTAAAACGTGTAATCCTTCTGAACCATTGTTTAAGATGGACATACCTTTATATACATACCTGTATATTCTATTCCATATAGAGAACATGCTTCTAACGACGTTCTATTTTTAAGATCTTTGCTTTCACAAAATGTGCTGTTGTGTCATGTGAGGTCATTATGGTAGAAGTCAAGCAAACACATGTGAGTATGCAGACTCAGACACAAGCTCCGTAAAGGAAGGGGACCTTTTCTGTCACAGTCATGCATGACTCTTCCTCAGTTTTTAGCAGAGGCCAACTATATGCTTGAGGCTCAAAATGCTGTTGACTGACCAATTGAGCTAAACCTGGACCCTGGAACCATATCCAGTGTTTGTCCATCTCTGCCTCATGGATCAGCAAATATCTCTACTGCCTGGGCTTGGAGACACCCATGTGTAAAGTATTTCTCAGAGAACTCCTCATGACCCAGTGACACATCCAGAGCAAATATATTTTCAGACAGCTGCGCGCTTAAGGGAAAAATTATCACCCTTAGGGTAAGACTGGACCAAGGCACTCCCAGCCCTAAGAAGGAAGCGGTAGACTTACCCTGAAAACAAACACTTCCCTAGAAGAAAAAACAAACATAAGTAGTCCCTCCTTCCCTTCAGGACCACTAGCCTACCATTCTTGGGTCAATAGGCACTGTGGGTGTCTTCCCCAAGTGTCTAAGGTGCCTTTGGGCAGGACCACTGCATGGAACTGTGGGGGAGGGGAACCAGCCCAAGATAAGCCCTCTGTAGTGATTTACAGGGAGAGGGGCTTGTGGTACACTAACAGCTACCCATAAGTGCCCTGATTAGCTTCCACTCAAACCGGCCTCTTCCCATGTAGTCTACCCTTCATTTACTTTGTCCACTTCTGCCATTGTAAATGGAAGCAAAGTCTGATCTTCAGAGAAAGGTGTGATGTGAAGGGAACACTGCTTACTTATTTAAAAAGACATAAACTTACTCAGAATTGGCTACCATTTTGAAGTACAAAGTGAACATTAGTGTATAGAAGTATCTGGAAGAATGTAAACATTTCTTGAGCTTCTACGTAGGTTGGCATTGAGCTCGGCTGTTTATGTACACCGTGTCTCATTCACATAGCCACCTTGCAAAAATAAGTATTATCCTCCATTTCGCTAATGGGAAAACTGAGGTTTAGAGAAATGAGCTGCCACAAGATCACACAGCAAATAATCAGCGCGGCTCTGACAAAATCTATGTATGTGCTTGCTACTACTGTTGCCCAGTTGCAGATGACCTTTAATTTTGTGAGGCCTGTAAGGCATTGGGTGCAGCTGTCCCTGACGTCTTAAAGTTCAGAAAATTGGAGCGTAAGCATTATAAATTTCTGGTTTGTCCAGCTCGACTATGGGGAGTAGAAAATGTATACATTCTTTTATTCACTTATTAATTTATTAAAAATATGTCTATTCAGTCTCCAGGCTCAGCATCGTGCTAGGCACTGAGAGAGTATCAAAAAGGTTTAGGACATGGGCCCTATCTCAGGAGCTTTTATTCGCGGTGAGGAGAGAAGAGTGCTGAAATAGTTACCCTTAATGTAAGAACAGGAGTTAGATTGGGTGATAAAAAAGCAATTGGTACCTTGGGAGCTTAGAGGTAGGAGAAATCTGTGTAGGTGCTTAGGAAAGTTTTCGTGTGTTGACCATAGACACACACACACACAGTCTCAAATCAGTTGTGCCGATGGTCTCAGAGGAGAGATTGCTTGAAGATATTTTTTTAAATTAAACTTTATTTTGAGATAATTGTAGATTCTTATGCTTTTATAAGAAATCCCTCAATGGTAGTAACATCATGCACAACTATAGTACAGTAATCACCTCTAGGATATTGACACCCATATCGTGTGTACACCTGTGCCCGTGTGTGTTCAGTTCTATATAATTTTATCACAGGTATCCAGTGCTATTACCAAGATAATTATCGGTTCCATCCCCAAAGGGATCCCTCCCATTTTTCTTTTATAACCACGTCCATCTCCCTCTTACCTCCCCTAGCTGCATCCTTAACCCCTGGCAACCACTGTTCTCCATTCCTATAATTTTGCCATTTCAAGAATGTCATATATGTGGACCAATACAGTGTGTAACCTTTGAGGATTGGCTTTTTACAGTCAGCGTAATTCCCTTGAGATTCACCAAAGTTGTTGCATGAAGCTATGATTCGTTCCTTTGTATTGCTTAGTAGTGTCCAATGATATGGATATACCACAGTTTCACTCTTTACCTGTTGAAGGGCATCAGGGTTATTTCTAATTTCTGGCTATTACAACCAAGCCGATATTAATGGGATTTTTTTTCTCTCTATTTAGGTAGCATAATTGGGTCCAACATTAGGCCTTCCTTGAGGCAATTTTATTTTTTCATTTAGCCCTCCTCATTCAGTGGGTACCTTTCAAGCTAGGCATTGCCTACTTACATTCTACTAAGAAACAGATAGATGAAAATTACTTTTGGCTCTTAGACTTCACTGACCTAGAGCTCTTAGTATATAACCTCTTTGGAGAAAAACTAGAAGTCCAGACCTCATTTAAGGTCCTGTGGCCTCTGATAGACCTCACAAATTAAAATTTGGACATTTTACTCTCGTTAATTCTCCTGGACCAATTTGGGCTTTCTGTAACTTTGCATGATCATTAAAAATCTCATTTAAAATCTTAAAAATCAAGGACATCTGGGTGGCTCAGTTGGTTAAGTGTCTGACTCTTGATCTCAGCTCAGGTACTGATCTCAGGGTTGCAAGTTCAAGCCCCACACTGGGCTCCATGCTGGGTGTGAAGCCTACTTGAAAAACAAAAATCTTAAAAATCAGTCTTTTGCATTATTTCAGAAGCAGAAGAGTGGAAGAAGTTTCTGCAAAAATTGTTTAAAGATCTGCTTTTCTTTTTATAAAAATGGTAGACAAGGACTTTTACACCTAGGAGGATACTCGACATTTGCCAGATAATGCCCATTTAAGGAAGAAATGAAATTCCACTTTTCCTTCTATTTTCTATCCCTAAAGGAGGTTTTTATTTCTAGCTGCACTCCAACAAGCTGTGTTGTTTGCTTGAGCTCATAATGAAACTCTGTCCTGTCCACTCTGGTATTTAGTAAATGTCTTTTTATTTTCATCTTGTTTCAAATTCCAAAAACCTCTATCCTCAGGTGAGAATGAATGCCACAGAGTAGACCTCTTTGGTGTTAGGTCTTCGAGCTTTCAAGGGCATTCGCCTGCTTTCCACTGTGGGGGGAGCAGGCAGAGACTGCAGTGTGGAGTGAGCGTGGGATTTCTCCTGGCTTCATTTGCCCTTTCCTCACCTCCCCCTTCTTCCCAACCTACTTTGACTTCTGATTGGTTCAAATGAGAAGTAACACCCAAATAAGAAGATACTGCCTTCAGTACATGCAAATGCTGCGCGTTGCAGCAGGCAGAGGGCTGTGGTGTGAGTAACTTCTCATTCCCACGGCTGATGGAACCTAGTTTATAAAACCAGATGATGGAAACATGGTCTTCTTTACCAGCTCTGTGGGAACGTAGGCAGAAATGAAAACTAAGATTTAAGATGATGGGGTTTTCTTGGGTAGTTCTTTTCTTTTTAAATGAATGTTGAAGTCTGGTTGATTTTCTGTGCTTCTGATGTGCATAAATTTAATAAAATGAACATGTAATAAAGTTAAGCCCCACAATGGTATCATTTTATTTCCCTTGTATCTCAGCCTAGGTGGTAGTGGCATTTGAAAGCCATTAATTTGGGGGGGCAGATAATATAATTATGGGCCCAGAATTGGAAATGAAAAAGCAGTGCATGCTGATGAGTTTTCCTTGATCTTCTTGGTGTTTTCTTTCACTTTTCCACCTTTCTTTCGTATCTAAGATGAAAAAAAAATGAACAAAGCAGAGAATATCATATTTTTAGAGGAGATTTTTGTCTTCACATTTCTGTTGATTTACTTACTCCTTTTTTCAATACATTTGTGAGGTTCACCACTCTCTTCTTTTTCCTCTTGGTGGCTTTGGCCTTCCTAGTGGAAGAATAAGGCAGAAGGAATGTGAGGGTTAGTGGTTAAGCAGCTCACAAAGCCTGAGCTCTATTTTCAGACCATTGTGTTGCACCATTTCTGCATTAAACTTTTACAAAAGCTTAATCTCAATCTATCTGATTTCATCAAATGCTTTTCCTGGGGAAATGTTCCTTTTCTCCTCTGGCTGGGGAGTTCCACCTCGGTTTAAGAAAGACGAGTTTGGGGCGCCCAAGTGTCTCAGTTGGTTAAGCAACTGCCTTTGGCTCAGGTCGTGATCCTGGAGTTCCAGGATCGAGTCCCACATCAGACTCCCAGCTCTGTGGGGAGTCTGCTTTTCCCTCTGACTTTCTCTCCTCTCATGCTCTCTATCACTTTCTCTCTCTCTCTAATAAATAAATAAAATCTTTTAAAAAAGAAAGAAAGAAAGAAAGAAAGAAAGAAAGAAAGAAAGAAAGAAAGAAAGAAAGAAAAGAAAGACAGACAGACGAGATTGAATTTCCGTTTACCTTGTGGGGATTGATTGCAGGGCATTGTCTCAGGCCACACCAAGCAGTTTACCCAGGGCCACATGGCTGTTGAGGCTGAGGAAAGACCATGAGGAGGCTGGAGGCTTCCAGGGCCTCGTCTCTTTGTGCCGTTTGGGTGGATTCATCCAGAAGAAATCTGTGGGCTGAATCTGCCAGAGATTAGAAAATGAGCCAAGCCAGAGAGTCTGGGAGGGTCAGAGAGAAAGAAGTAGGAAGAGCCAGAGACTTAAAAATAAAGCTACCTCTGAAGCCATCTAGAGAATGACTCTGTGCTTTGTGATACCATTTATCCAGCAGAGGCAGGGTGGTGTGGAGGGCCAAAGCGTGGACCCTGGAGCTGGTCTGCCTTTGTAGAGTCCTGCACTGCCACTTACTAATTATTTCATTTCTCTATGCCTCTTTCCTAAGCTGTAAAATACTTATCTTGTCATGTCGTGAGATATCAGCGAGTGAATGAAGTAAAGTGCTTAGAACAGTGCCTAGCATATATATTGTAAGTGCTATGTAAACGTGTGACACTGTTATGATTAACTAATAATAGCTAATTTCTCTCAGTTTGCTGTTTACTGTCAAGAATTGGGGTACTTAATTTATTTGTAAAATACTACACTCTTTAGAGGAGCTTGAGTCCTACTGAAGGACTGGCTGTGTTAACTTGCTCCCGCAGGGCTGGGATGGAATTATCCAGGCTTTGAGGTGAAATGAAAGTAATACTCCGTGCGTGACTGGGCCCTGGTCACCATAGCCCAGTGGACATGGTCCCTTGTAGCCAAATTCTGCCGTGGTCTGAATTTTGCTCTTTCACCAATATGAATCTGGGCATTGTATTATTGGCAGGGGTCTTTGAGAAAGCTCGTCTTCTTGACCCTCATTTTGAAAAAGAGGAGAACAAAGCTCTAGAAGGTTAAGTGATTCGCCCAACGTCACATAGCGAGAGAGCAACTGAACTGGGAGTAAAACGGACCCTGCCTAAGCCCCAGGATGTTCTTTCTCCGACCCACGCAGGTTTCCCACCGTATCACGGCCTCGGTGCAGTGTGAGGCACCTGATGGGTCTCTCTCACACAGCATGTCTTTAGGAGGTATTTACAGTCGACCTTCATTGATTAAATATTTGAGAGTTTATCTTCTTCTGAAATCAAAGTTATGTGTAAAGTGTTTTACCTAAATATTTTCAGTTTTCTGTTATAGCTTGGCTATTTAAGATTTACTTCCGCTAGGAGAAAAAAAGAAAGAATAATGAGATTTTACGAATATTACCTGACCCATCTGTTTTTAGTTTTTGAAATGAAGACTTGAATTCTGTTACCTCAGTTTCTAATTGGTATCTATAATATATAGATATGCACAAACATGACATAGTATTTAAGAAGACAGATAAAGACAGGTAAAGACAGGTAAAGTTACTCCACTTCTCTGAGCCCAGTTCCTCTCCTGTAAAGAAGAATGATAATGGCGCTTTCCTTCCAATGTGGACCTGAGGGTTTGGTGTGACAGCTATGGAAACCTTCCAGCATGGCGGATCTGCATAGAGACGACAGCAATAGCAGTGACTTTGCGTATAATCCTGCTAGTCCCTCCCAATGAACAACTACATCTGAACCAAAACAAACCTTTTTAGGACATCTTTTATGGGGGAGGGTGCCTGGTTTTACCCACGACTTGGGTACCAGAATCCTGGTTTTATAGTCAGTCACTTAGCAACCACCCTGCTTAGCTTTCTCTATGTAACTTTAGAGCAAAGAGTTCTCAGGGATTTCATAAATTGATTGCAAATGACTAGGAATTCAATATGTATATATATTACATATATCCCTGTATGTATATGTATCTATATCCATCTTCAGTGTTCAGAATATATGTAGTGACAGGTAGAGTGTTTGTGTGTCTCTCCTGTTCCTCTTAGTCATCATTAGGCCTTTGCCTAAGGATAAGTCTTCAAGCCTCCATCGGTGGATATCTATGGAAGGCTTTGCTGCCTTCTGATGAGAGCCTCAAGATGCCAGAAAAGCTGAAAAGATGCTGGAAAAGGTTATGCACTCTGACTTGGTAGCTTGCTTCTCTTTGGTCATTGTATTTGCTCTGCAAATAGTACTGGATTCTGATGTGATGGAAGAAAAGGTTTAAATTCCCTTTGGTAGGGATGCTGGGATGGCTCAGTGAGTTAAGCATCTGCCTTCGGCTCAGGTTGTCATCCCAGGGTCTTGGGATTGAACCCCACGTGCTTCTTTCTCTCCCTCTCCCCTGCCCCCTGCTCGTATGAGTGCTCTCTTTCTCTCTCGCTCTCTCTCTAAAATAAATAAATACAATCGTAAAAAAAAAATTCCCTTTGGTGGAGTCACTTTCAGCTTCAAGTCCAATTTCCAACCACTTCTTAGGTACCACTATTAATAGTCCCTACTTTCATCTCATCCCTACTGCTTGTCAGTTACTCGAGTTTGGGGATGAGACAGGATTGGTTAATGTCATCATACCCTATACCCTGTGAATTTCTTTTTTTTTTTTTAAGATTTTATTTATTTATTTGACAGAGAGAAAGAGATCACAACTAGGCAGAGAGGCAGGCAGAGAGAGGGGGGAAGCAGGCTCCCCGCTGAGCAGAGAGCCCGATGCGGGGCTCAATCCCAGGACCCTGAGATCGTGACCTGAGCTGAAGGCAGAGGGTTAATCCACTGAGCCACCCAGGCACCCCTACCCTGTGAATTTCATCTCAGAACCTTTGATGAAATAGATATTGTTTAAAATGTTACCTGATTTTAAAAAAAAAAAAAAAATTGAACCAGAATTCTGGAGGATTGACTGAAGTCTCACTAGTCAGACCTGTAATTCTGCTAGCAGTACCCTTAGAATTCTATCACCTAAATTCCTACCTGCGTGTCTGTGGTTTAACCTGAATCTCACTCTTCTTTGTGCCTGAGGCTTCCCCTCTCAAGGACATTCAGCCTGATTCCACAGTCTCCCCAATTCCTGTTTTTTGGCTTAAATCCCATTCTGTATGAGGCACAGAGCCTGGGCCTGCTTTATTAAGCCGTTCTGTAATTTTAAGGCTCTATCATCACCTTGAAATCTTTCCCAGCCATTTTCCTCCTTTTCTTCCCACCTTAGGAACGGGTCCAGGTTGGTCATTAATTACATTCTTGAGCCTTGGTAGCAATGAATGCAATCTGGGAAGGCCGGCTTGCTGTGCAAGCATGTGATTAGTCACACCCACAGAGAAAAACACTTGACTGAGAAGGCCAGTTAGCTCAGGTAGCTACAGTAATGGCCAAGAGTGCCAAGGTCAGGGATTTTCACCCTAGCTCAGTGGGTACAGATCACATATCGCTAGCACCATGTGGCCCTCTCCCTGCTTCCCACTATGAGTGCCAAAGGACAAGACTCAGAGCCATCCATTCCAGCTCCTGGGAAACATAGATGGAGCACACACATGCTAATTACTGATGATGGCTAAAGAATGACCACTTCTTAAATGAGAGACAATGTGCTTCTGTGTGTGTATAAATATAGACATCCTTATGTTTTTCTGCACTCCACCCTCTAAAGTAGTACTGTGTTGTCTTCTGCATTGAAATCAGTGAGCGTAGGGTGTGAACTGTCTAAATCTTCCCTCATTTTCAAAGCTCACCTCAAGTCTCACTTCTTCCCAGTTCGTGCTCTGGTCTCTTTACTTCCGCACTTATCACATAATTGATGCTGAAGTATGCCCCTTTGTCTGTAGTCCTTTTCCCCTTTTGGATTCTCTTCCCAGCTCTGTCACATAGCAGCTGTGTGACCTTGGACAAGCCACTTGACCTTGTGGAACCTCAGTTTTCAGATCAGTGAAGGGGATTATGAGGATGCTTACTCTTACCCACCTTCCCTACCTGGCAAGGTTGTTGTGAAGGGTACATGTGCCCTCGTATAGTGTAAACCCCCAATGTGGGGCACATGGGAGCCATTATTATTGCTGTGAGCCAAAGTCTTCTTGACAACACGAGACAGGTCTTACTACCTAATAGTTGTCTCAGTAGTGCCTAGTCCAGTCCCAAACAGGGGACACTCTCAGTGACGAAGGGAAGGAGGGAGCAACAGAAAGAAGGGGAGGGACACTTTTGTCAGTTTTTGTATTTTATTTTCCTCCCTCAGAATAGCTCTATCTTTCAAAATGTTTAGTTTCTAAAAGGCATTTGCTCTGGACAGCAGTATAACTTTTTTTCCTCCGGCTGTCTCCTCTGCGTCTCCTTCTCCCTCAGCTAGCTTGGTCTTGGTGTTGGAATTCATTCTGGCTGTTTGCTTTTATGCCCATGAGGAAAAATATTATACATTTGGAAGATGTCTGAGTGATCAGAGACCACAGGCCTCATTTCACTGGTGAGGGCACTGTAAGAGGTGAGTGACACCAAAGGGTTTCAGTCACTTGTGGCAGGACAAACCCGCATGCTAGTCTTTGGCTGTTCCTCCAGGCAGGGCACAGGCTGATCCCAACTAACAACGTGTCGGTGATCATCTTTTGGCTTTGGCTAATCCTCTAAAGCTCTTTCCTAGATCAGTGCAAGGATTTTTTGTTGCTCATGAGGTTTTAGGAAAATAGATTTGCTGATGCTACAACATCCTATTCCCAGCCTGCTCTCCACTCTGCAGGAGTTTGCTATATGCTGGAAAATTGGGATCATATAAAGAATAAAAATCCCTTTGTAACCGGTTGCTTCACACATCAAATTTCACAGGATTCTGTACGGCCAGGCTCAGTGTTTTGTGTGTACAGGGGCTTGAGGGGAAACCTCGGCTTTTCTTTGCATTTTTGGGTTCCTTCTCAGGGCACTGTGTGCATGGCCCTTCCTTTCTTCACTTTTACCAGAGGTCTTCATTGTGCGTTGGCCAGAACTCAGAGCTAGGCAGCCCTGGGTTCAAATCCCATCTCTGTAGCTTAGAGGCAAATCTCTTAATCTCTAGGAACTTCAGTTCCCTCATCTGTAAAGCACAGATGACATTGCCTACTTTGCTGGCTTCCTAATGCTATAGAGAGAACGTGTATGAAGATGGAAGAAGGTATTGGAGGAGGATAAAATGTCTTTTTCATCTAGTCTTCCATCAAGTCCAACTCCTACCTCTTAATTTCATTAATTAACTTAGTTTTTTAATCTTCTATAATACATGCACACGTACGTGCCTTTTAATGTTATTAGTGGTTAATAAGGCATTTTGCTTTTCTGATACAAGATCACATTCTTTCTTGCTGCTTTTCATCTGATTTTCCAGAGCTTGGCTGAGAATTTTCAGAAAGCTTAGTGTATAATTTATCCCTTTTGGAAATTTTCCTTCCTCTTGGTAAAAAAAAAAAAAAAGAAAGAAAGAAAACAACACACGCGCGCGCACACACACACACACACCCACACACAACCTCAAAATCCGCCAAGTTGCACATCATTTCTAAATTTGAATCTCCTTTTTTTTTTTTTTAAATTGTGGTTCGGATGGTTAAAAGAGAGGTTTCTCAGGGAAAATGTAATGTATATTTTTCTACTCTGTAAAGATGATATCATAGTTCCTAACGGCTGTATGTGTTTTTTCCTAATAAGGCAAGGGTTTAGAGATAGTTTATTTTCTCGCTTTTTGGATAAAGAAAACAGTACTTTAAAAAATCAATTTCTGGTGTTGGGGACTAATACTAGAAAATCATGTGGTACTCTGGTGGAATGCCTATCAGCAAAGAGGCAGGCACTGGGTCAGATAGTGGGAATATGGAGGAGGGGAATAGGAAATCTCTACTTTCAAGACGCACCCAGGCTTGTAAGGGAGGTAGATAAGTAAAGAGACAATTATTATAGAATGCAGAGTTTGGCGAAACCATAGAGGCTAGGACTGTAACCCAGCTTCTGAGGAAGTGGCTAGACTCACCTTCCCAGAGGAGGTGATTTGAAAGATTGGACTGATTTGAAAGATTAGTAGGAGTTTATGAAGCTGGGGAAAAGCATTATAGGCAGAGAGGGGCTCATATTCTGAAGACACAAAGGTAAATTTAAGCAACATCAAGGTATAGTGTAGGGGAAAATGGAGAGGATGCAGGGGGCAGATCTGTAGGGGCCCATGTAACAATGAGGGGTGTGAATGAGGAGCCACGGAATGTACCTTCCAGGGAGTCTTACACCAGGAAAAGGCCTTAGAGGTCAGAACCTAACATTTTATTTCATAGCTTTGGAAACTGAGGCTAAGGAAGGGGAAGTGTCTCACTCTTGGCCACAGAGGTAGTTAGTGGCTAATAGTGTTCATCTTTATACAGACTTGGTGGTACCTGGGAAGTAGGACAGGGGGAGCCTTGACAATGAAATTTCAGTGTTGACCTTGTAAAGCAGATTCTCATAGGAACATTTGGCCAAGGATCTATCATGGGGACTGTATGATTTAGGCTAATGACCCCAGCATGCCTTTTTGCATATTATGTCCTTTAAAGGAAAGGCCATCACTAGCTAGAAATGCTCTTTGGCTATTTTTAGGCTGTGTGGTAGGGGGAATTAATGGAATTCCGAAGGTCAGCTCCAGCTGTTTTTCTCCAAAAGACCAGCTGAATTTTTCATGAGATTTGCTCTTTAGAGTTTTTATCCTTCTGTGAGGCATTGTACTGAGTCTGAGTCAGGCTGTCCTGGGAAATAAGTAAAGGGACTAGAGTTTGGGGAAAACTAAACTGGGATTAGGATAGTTGCTGTCCTTTTCAACGTTAAGTGCTTTCTTAGATGTGGTTGGTCATCTCTCATACCTTCTCAATCATAGTGAAAGTCCTTCTGGATTATAGCAACTAGCTTGGAGGATGGTTGGATTGTGAAGATTCTGAAGATTTAAGGATGTCATATATGTAAAGAGTCTGGCATGATGCCTGGGCAGAGGTGATACTGATTATATGATAGTTACACTAACTAGCACCTTCCATTCACTAATGTCAACTCAAAACACTTTATGGATATCAAGACAGATATTCCTAGGTCTCCTATGAGAGGAGCTTACCTTATTTTAGCCTCCTGTAGTTATTTGGCATCTAGTTACAATACTACTGTCTGTTGTGTCTCAGGGTGAAGTGTCCATATGAAGACAGACAGAGTGAATACATTCTTCATTTCTTCTAGACTGCACTATGTACCCTTCCTCTTTAGTCTAATGGGGTCTGATGGAGCTCATGCTGTGTTAGACAGTGAGTGCATAAATACAATTGTATAGCATTTTGCAGTTGATAAAATGGTGTCATTGGCCCTCTGTAGGGATTTAGTGAGGGAGGTGGGCAGTGGTTAGTCTCAATTCGAGAAATGAGGAAACTGAGACTCAGGTAAGTGCCACGTTTATGGCCATCAAGCTATTAAGTAGGTAACTAGATTTCAAACCAGATCTTAAGACTTTAAATCTCATGTTCTTTCCCCATCGAGTTGAGAAATAAATGGCCAAGTTTCTCCTCCATAAAAGTGGTTTAAGGGATGCCTTTAAAGGAATGAGATTCTGTTGTATACCCAACTGAGGAAGGAAGGAGCATCTCCAGCATGAGGTATCTGAACACGATGGAGTAAACATGGGCTCTGTCTCACTAGCTCTGGAACAACAGCTGTTTTCTGAGCTAGATTCAAGGACATTAAAATAACAATGTATAACTTATGCTAATGAAAATAATGCTCCCTCTGCTTGTGCTCCATCTCTCTTGGTCAAATAAATAAAAGTCTTAAAAAAAAAAAAGAAAACAATGCTCATTGAATGTTGTTAGTTGAGATGAATAGTAGTTTAATTTAGAGGCATTAACTGAAGAGAGTGGGTCTTGCAAAGTTTCCATCTTAAGAAGTCTAACACTGATGATGGTTCTCTCTAAAATGGAGAAAAATGAGGCCATCCTTACTATCCCCAGAACAGGAAGACTGCAGAGGTGCTCCTAACATTTCAGTGACTTACTCAGTATTTAAAAGTTTCTTCACTGCTACACGCAAGGTACTGTGTGGCTACAAAAGGAAGCGGACATACATCTTTCTCTTAATGAGTTGATGGAAATTTGATATGTGTATAAATTACTATAATGTTGATGTAATTATTGAATACTTACTGTGCTGGGCACCTAGATATGAATTTTAATCTCAACAACCCAGTGAGATAGATAGGATTCCCATTTTACAGATGAGAAACCTGAGGCTCAGAGAAATTAAGTAACTTGCACAAGAGGTTCACACTGTACCGAGGTCTATCTCACTCTAGAGCCTGTGCTCTTTCCAACTTCAGATGGGAGATGTACAAGTAAGTATCACAAGGGCTCAGTCAGAGAAGTAATTATTGCCAGCATGTGGAAGGGATATTTTTGAGGTGGAAGGAGGCTGCAGAAGCAGCTTCATGGAGGAGGAGGTATCTGTCATGTAAGCTGGGACTTGGGTGAGGGCTAAGGTTTGGTTGTGTGTGGATATAAAGGAATGGCATTCTGGGTGGTAGACCAGAAGGAACAGAGGTCTGGTGATGGTGTTGTCGAGATGTTATTGAGGAATGCTTTGGCTGGAATTCATGTGGGAGGAAAGGCTCCATGTGATATTAGGTCGATAGGGAGCTGGGAATGAGAAGAAATTTGGACTTACTCTGCCATCAGGGAAGAGCTGGGGAAAGTTTTTAAATTGTGGTATGGCATGCTCAAACTAGGGCTTTGGACTGTAAATCTAGCTGGATCGTGTATAATAATAGACCCAAGTGAGGGAGAACCAAAAATGAGAGAAGCCATGTTTGGAGACCGTTGCAACCTTCTCAGTGAGTGATAGAAAAGGAGAGAAAGGGTAGGCAGATTGTAGAGGTTCAGTCCATGGAAACTGTCACCTGATTGGCTGGAGGGCAAGGAGAGAAAGCGATCTCTCAGTGTTGTTGATGAGGATGTATGCAGTCACCAGAATTCCAGGCAACAAGCTGGAGATTCAGAGATGAACGAGGACATTATCTGTCCTCCCACTGTGTCTAAGTTCTCTATTACTCCTGTAACAAGTCACCACAAACTTACTGGATTGAAACAACACAAATTTATTATCTTACAAATTTATTATCTTACAGTCCTAGAGGTCAGAAGTCTGAAATGGGTCTTACAGGGCAAAATCGAGGAGTTGGCAGAGGTGAGTTCCTGCTGGAGGCTCCGAGGGAGACTGTTTCCTTGTCTGTTTCAGCTATCAGAGGCTGCCTTTGATCCTTGGTTTATGGCCCCTGCCTCCACCTTCAAAGCACATCACTCCAACCTGTCTTCATTCTCAAGGCTGCTCCCTCTCCTTCTGACCATCCTGTTTCCTCCTCCTGAGGATCTTGTGCATGTCCTGGGTCTGCTTAGATGATTCAGGATCATTTCCCTATCAAAGGATCCTTCACTTATACACATCTGTGAAGTCATTTTCACCTAATGTACCCTATTCATGAGTTCTAGGAAGTAGGATGTGAACATCTTTGGAGGACCAAGATTTTTTTTTTATTATGTTCAGTTAGCCACTGTATAGTACATAATTAGTCCTTGATGCAGTGTTCAGTGATTCAGTAGTTAAGTATAATACCCAGTGTTCATCACAGCATGTGCTCTCCTCAATACCCATCACCCTGTTACCCCTTCCCCCACTCTCCTCCTCTCTGAAACCCCCAGATTGTTTCTCGGGGTCTATAGTTCCTCATGGTTCATCTCCCTCCCTGATTTCTCCCCCTTTGGATTTCCCTCCTTTCCTATTGCTTATGTTCCACATATGAGTGAAAGCATATGATAATTGTCTTTCTCAATAATTTTACTTACTTCACTTAACATAATCCCTTCCAGTTCCATCCATGTCGATGCAAATGGTGGGTATTCATAGTTTCTGATGACTGAATAATATTCCATCGTGTATACGGACCACATCTTCTTTATTCATTCATCTACTGAAGGGCATCTCTGCTCCTTCCACAGTTTGGCTATTGTGGACTTTGCTCCTATGAACATTGGGGTGCATGTGCCCCTTCCTTTCACTACATCTGTATCTTTGGGGTAAATACTCAGTAGTGCAATTGCTGGGTTGTAGGGTAGCTCTATTCTTAACATCTTGAGGAAGCTCCAAACTGTTTTCCAGAGTGGCTGTACCAACTTGCTTTCCCAGTAACAGTGCAAGAGGGTTCTCCTTTCCCCACATCCTTACCAGCATTTGTTGTTTCCTGTTTTGTTAATTCTTGACATTCTAACTGGTGTAAGGTGGTATTTCCTTGTGGTTTTTATTTGTATTTCCTTGATGGCTAGTGACGTTGAACATTTTTTCATGTTTCTGTTAGCCATTTGCATGTCTTTTTTAGAGAAGTGTCTGTTCATGTCTTCTGCCCATTTTTTGACTGGGCTTTTAGTTTTTTGAGTGTTAAGTTTGAGAAGTTCTTTACAGATCTTGGATATCAGCCCTTTATCTGTAACGTCATTTGCAAACATCTTCTCCCATTTCGTGGGCTGCCTCTTAGTTTTGTTGACTGTCTCCTTTGCTGTGCAGAAGTGAAGTCCCAAAAGTTCATTTTCGCTTTTGTTTCACTTGCCTTTGGAGACATCTCTTGAAAGAAGTTATTGTGGCTGATGTCGAAGAGGTAACTGCCTATGTTCTCCTCTAGGATTTTGACAGAGGGAGGACGATGATTTTGGCAACCTCAGAGAGTTGACAAATAGATCCATACAAGATAACTTGTCACAGTTTTCTTGTCCCACTCTTGTAAATTTTCTTGGCTTTTTCTCTATGCTATTGAATCATCTTGCTTTTTTCCACCTTCTAACATCCTTCTTCTTTTCTTCATCCACTAAATGGGGCACCTATTGTGTGCCAGGCACCATGCTAGGTGCTGGGGCACAGGGATGCCAAAGCACCTCTTTGCCCACCACCAGAGGAAGCAGAATTAGATGAAGGATGTTAATGCAGACCCAGAGACCAAGATGTCAGACTCCTGACTTTTGATTTTCTAAAGCTGAGGTCCAGACCTAAGATGAGTAGATTCTGAAGAATTTTTGGCAATTGAAAAATGAGATCCTCCCATCTACCTTCTCTCCTGCCAATGCCCCATTCCAAATTTAGAAGATTTTTTTCTCCTTTAGGGCCCCCCTCAGAGGGAGGTTTCCTGTAGAAACCAGGAATTTGATTCCTTAACATGGGGTGGGAAGTCAGAAGATGAGAGACAGTCTAATGAAGAAAAGAGAAAAACAGCAGCAGTAACACTCAACCTCAAACTCAAGGGAGCATGGAAAGATGGCTGAGTTGGTGAAACATAGAGATTTATTGTCAACAGGTATTTATGGAGCATGTACTGTGTCCCAGACCATTACACTTATAGCCTCATGTCATCCTCGCGGTGACCTCGTAAGGTGGGTCTTGCTGCCACATGGTACAGATCAAGCAATAGACAGAGTCCTCAGGGAGCTGCCAAGGAGCTAATCAAAGGTCAGTCCCCTTCCAGACATCTCTTGATGCCCACACAGGTGGGTTTCACTCCATCACAGCAGCCTCTGGCGTCGGGTAAATGGGCATCCATAGTCAATGGACGTGGTAGGCATTATTCACAGTTGCAAAATAAGTGTCTCCACAGAGGATGGAGAGGAGTGAGGAAGCCCTTGTACGTGGTGGGAACTTGATGTATCTTTGATGGGATAACTGCTGGCCTGAGCAGAGGGATTTGAACAGGTCCCGGGACTGGGGTGAGGCACCCAGGGCACACATCTATGAAGTTATGGACATGAGGTCATGAAAGTACCGACACTAGATGTGTGGCCCCTGAGAGTGAGTGTCTTCTTCCAGTTTGTGCCCTCGGTGCCTCACTGATAAGGAGACCTCTGTCTTGGGAGGCTGCAGGGGCAGAGTGCTGAGCTCACACAATCTTGCCTCCTTGAATTTTGTGCCCTGAGCCTCTTCTTTGCCTCTCCCCAAGGTCTTGGAGTTGAGCAGGGGTCAGAGAGGTGGAGGACATGTTAGTTCAAGGGTCTCATCCCTGGGTGCACCTTAGAATCACCTGGGCAGCTGGGGGCTAACCCCAGACCAGTTACATCAGTGTCGTGGGGGTGGTTAGAGAAGGAAGAGACCTGGGCATGGCTAATTTTTTTTTTTTTTAAGCTTTTCAGGTTGATGCTACTGTACAGTCAGGTTTAGGAATCCCCGATTAGTACATTTGGAGAAAGCCCCTCACATTCCCAAGTAGGAATGTACATGACTGTACCAGCGGTGTGGCTTTATGTAGTCCTTCTTCAAGTCTGAGTTGCCGATTGCTCCAGTTCAGTTAACTTTATGATCCTGGTTTAATTCCAGCCTAGTTAATAAATCAGCTGGTTGCTGCGCTCCCTTCCTCTGAATCTGAAACCTAGGAAATTATTAAATCTAGAATTCACCTGGAGTGCCTGCTGTTATCAGTGTGCTGGTTTCAGGGGCGCTCTGAACTGGGCCTCAATCCACTTCTTAGTCCATTTGCAAATTCTCATTCAGGTTGAAGATGCCCCTGTCCTGGAGGATAGAGGAGGCCCCCTCGGGGTGTCCCAGCTCTCACACTGGGTAGCTGTGTGGCCGTAGGCCGTTGGTCTAACCTCTGCTGCTCAGCTTCCTCATCTGCACAGAGAACTAGTAATGACTATATTCGGCTGTTACTTCCATTTTCGGGTTTGCTGTTGTCACAGCCAGAAAACAACCGATGTACAATGAACATGTTTCACTTTGACTAGTTGCTGTGCTCTTTAACCAGTCATAGGCAGTTTCTGACCTATCAGGAGTCCTTCACAGCTGCGATTCCCAGACCTGGCCAAGCATCTGGCAGCATGTGGGAACAAAATGCAGATTCCTGGGCCTCACCCCTGAAGATTTTGATTCAGTAGGTCTTGAGCAAAGTCTGGGAATCTGCTACTCCTCAGTCACTTTGGATGCAGACGATGATAAATTTAATTAAAGTGACCAAACTCCCAATTTAGATGTCACTATAGAGCTTAAAGTTGATAGAGCTTGTATTTCTTCATGGAGGCCTTCTCTGGCCCCCAAAACTACATTAAGCCCCCTGGTTAAGAGTTTTATAGCTTCCTGCTCTTCTGCTTTGTAGACATCTCCAACTTGTTCAATATCTGCCGTCCTTTTCGGAACATTGACGCTGAGGGCGGGGACTGGGTATACTATGAGAACTTTCAGAGCATACAACTTACCCTCCTCCAGAAATGATATCTGGGACCGTGGTGGGTCCTGCCCTTTCGAGGGGAGAGGGTGTTTCTCTGGCATTTTGAACTTAGGCAAGGCCCAGGCTGGATAATCAATAAAAACCCATGGATATGTTGGCTTTTATGGCAGGTCTATGCAACATCAGATGAAGCTTGTTCTACTGTGTCTTAATGCTCCCTGTCTATAGGTTGTCAAAGGTAAACTATTGCTTTTTTAGATTGCCATCCTGTTTTAAAGACTTGAGTTTTCTGCCCAAATATGAAGTTTATTTTATTTTATTAAGATTTTTTTTTTTTTAATTTGACAGAGAGAGAGAGATCACAAGCAGGGAGAACAGCAGGCAGAGGGAGAGGGAGAAGCAGGCTCCTCGCTCAGCAGAGAGCCCAATGCGGCGCTCGATCCCAGGACCCTGGGATCATGACCTGAACCGAAGGCAGAGGCTTTAACCCACTGAGCCACCCAGGCGCCCCTATTTTATTTTATTTTTTTTAAAGATTTTATTTATTTATTTGAGAGAGAGAGTGAGAGAGAACACAAGTGGGGGAGAGGGGTAGAGGAAGATGCAGGGAGCCTGATGTGGGGCTCGATCCCAGGACACCGGGATCATGACCTGAACTGAAAGCAGATACAACCGACTGAGCCCCTCAGATGCCCCCAAATATGTAGTTTAAAATGAATTTCAGCTGCCCATCTCCCCAGCTCCTTTCTTTCTTCACCGTTTTCATCTTTTGGAATCCTGATATACAAAAAAATACAGATTTAGAGGGTGGTTCTGGCACGCTCATCAAGACTGGAAAATGTGAAAAATTCAGGTTCAAATTTCTCTTCCCTGGCATTTCAGGCCCTGTGGGGTCTGACCCCCGATACTGTTTCCCCGTTCATATCCTATACTCTGGCTACCAGCCTTCTTTTTGAATCCCTTCATGGTTTTATGGCCCAGCACACTGGCCCAGAATTCCTACTCTCCTCTCTAATTCAGCCTTCAAGGTTCACCTCACTTTATTTCCTTCCTAAATCCCTGTGGCCCCCGATACGTGGTCTGGGCCTACTTTATTAGTATTTCACATAGTACTTGGAGGACGGTTAGTTGTGTGTGACCCTGTCTTCCTCACACGGCTCATTATCTTGTCCTTGGTTGGGGTTTGATGGAAATATTTTGTTGCTGTGGATACCACAAGTCCAAACTTGCCTAGGAGTGGCAGAGATGAGTTTTTCAGAAATCTGGGGATATTATCATTAGGTTTGAATGTGAGATTAAGGGGTGGGGAAGTTGTCACATATACGGAGTCTTTCCTTCTCTCTGTCTCCTTCATTCTTTTTTTTTTTAAAGATTTTATTTATTTATTTGACACAGAGAGAGAGAGAGATCACAAGTAGGCAGAGAGGCAGGCAGAGAGAGAGGGGGAAGCAGGCTCCCTGCCGAGCAGAGAGCCCGATGCCGGGCTCGATCCCAGGACGCTGAGACCATGACCCGAGCCGAAGGCAGAGGCTTTAACCCACTGAGTCACCCAGGCGCCCCTGTCTCCTTCATTCTTAATTTGAGGTCACCAAATTAGTCTGTGGGAAACATGAGCTGTCAGCCATATCAGCCAGGAGCTGGAGGAGAATGAAGTAGAAAAATGGCTTCCAACTTTAGAAAAATCCTCACGATAGTGAAAGTTTTGTATCTTGAAGGTGCCTGTCAGTTTCGATCTTTCAGTTGTTCCTCTAAGAAAAAATAAAAGACATTGGTTATTGGATAACAAACTAACATATTCTTTCTTCTTCCATTTATATCCTTTCATTTGTTCATTTATTCAGAGGTTCATTTCCTTTAGTCATTTATGCATTCAATTTACATTTTTAAAAAAGATTTTATTTATTTATTTGTCAGAGAGAGAAAGAGAGCACAAGCAGGGGGAGCAGCAGAGGCAGAGGGAGAAGAGGGCTTCCTGATGAGCAAGGAGCCTGATGTAGGGCTCAATCCCAGGACCCTGGGATCATGACTGGAAGAGGCAGAAGCTTAACTGACTGTACCACCTAGCCACTCTTCAATTTACATTTTTGAGCAGTTACCTTGAACCAGTCATAAGATGATGAATTACGCTTTCCCCTCAGAAGCCCAATTTAGGCAACATATTAGGTTGAGTAATTTGCGTATTTTTAAAGAGCATGATAAAAGTCCTGACCACACAGAAACAAGAAAGTATTCGTGCATCATTGTTTCTGGACAGTGCTGTGGGCAGAGTTTGCTTTTCATAGAAACACATCTCTATGTAAGTATATTACAACACGTTCTGACGGAGTTTCAACAAATAAAGGTAGGTTCTTTTAGTAACAATGTCTGCTTCCCAGGGTCTCCACCATTCTAAAGGGGCTCAGGGCCATGTTATAAATTCCTGCATGTTGACACAGGTGCCTTTCCCCCTCCTTCCTGTCCTTTTGCTCCTTTCCTTGTCTGTGCATAAAACAAATCGAAAGGGCCCAATCATTTTCCTGTTCTTACAAGTTGTGCATGGAGGAGCCTGCCCTGCTTTGAGGGCCGATGCATGTTGCTCATAGCAGATGACAAAGAAGAAAGTAGAGCATGTATGGAAAGAGGAAAGCAAGGTGAAAACAGACCTGGACTGGGGATCAGGAAACTGGGGTCTAGTCTCATCTTTGTCCCTGACTAGCTGTGTGATCTCTCTGGGAATAAGGGGGTGGTTATGTAGTGAAAGGTGAAAAGCAGTGGCGTTGGAACCTTCCAGCCCTGGCTTCATATCACGTTCTGCTTGAGTGACTGTAGACAAGTGATTTTTTTTTTTTTAAAGATTTTATTTACTTATTTGACACACACACAGAGATCACAAGCAGGTAGAGAGGCAGGCAGAGAGAGAGGGGAAGCAGGCTCCCCGCTGAGCAGAGAGCCCGATGCAGGGCTCGATCCCAGGACCCTCAGATCATGACCTGAGTCGAAGGCAGAGGCTTTAACCCACTGAGCCACCCAGGCGCCCCTAGACAAGTGATTTAACTCCCTGAGCCCAATGTTACCTGCATGATGTGGAGAATTCCTGCCTTGCTGGATGGGCAGAGAGATTAGGTGGGATCACGGAGGAAAAACACTTCGCTCCACCTGCTCATTTTTCCATTCAGACAAAAAAGAGCAAGATCATAAAAAGCTTAGACAATATCATGTGAGGAACAGTTGAGGGAGGAAGGAAGCTCATCTTCCCCTCAGCAAAGGAGACTCAGGGAGAACAAGAAAGCTGCTTTCCTTTTAAATGGCTCTTTGAAAGGGAGAGTGAGGGGCGCCTGGGTGGCTCAGTGGGTTAAGTGTCTGCCTTTGGCTCGGGTCATGATCCCAGGGTCCTGAGATCGAGTCTCTCATCAGGATCCCTGTGGATGGGAGAATTAAAGGACAGGTCAGCACTGGGGTGGATTAAGCTGACAAAGCTACTGGCAGCGGGAAGCCTGCTTCTCCGTCTCCTTCTGCCCCTCCCCCCTGCTTGTGCTCTCTCTTGCTATCTCTGTTGCTATCTCTGTCTCAAATAAATAAATAAAATCTTAAAAAAAAAAAAAAAAGAAAGAAAGAAAGGGAGAGTAAGCTGAAGGGGCCAGGGCAAATTGGAGGCAAAGGGTAAAAATTACGAGCAAATTCAACCACGGTGCAAACTGAGCCTGCAAAGTGGAGCAGCCCCGCTGGGGAATTAGGGCTTTGGGCATGGGTGCCCTGGCGCGGTGGCCTGCGGGCCTGACGACACCAGTGTGGTATGCAGCGGGGAGATCTATGCACTGACCGGGAGGTGAGCAAAGGTTCTCTGATTGTTCTACTGCACTTGTTCCTTCCCAGGCATCCCCTGAGCCATCTGTGGGTTATTCCATTTATCCCTTGATGCAACTATGATCTAGGAAGCTTACAAAACACTTGGTTTGATGCATGATGGCTTGTCACTGCTGGGAGTGAGTCCCTTCATTGATCAGGGCTGTTTCTGTGCAGCACTGTTTTCCCCAACGCCACCCTGACTCTGGCGTATTTATTCCTGTGCTCCTTCTGCCTCCCAGATTTTTCTTTCCAGCCTTCATTCTAGATGTCACAGGACTGTCCGCACGATTTGCTTCTCTTCTCAAAACCTTATCATGTGAGGGTCACTATTTACTTGAGGTTTCCTCCCCTCGCTCGGGGTCTGCAGGCTTTGGTACAACAGCAGTCATTTGGGGGAGGAAGAGGTGCCCTGTTGGCCTGCCCTTGCACCAGAGCACAGTGGGGGAACAGAGGCTGTTGTTAATCAGGCTCTAAGCGGGGTTCGGTCGGGCACCATGATTGGGATTAGGCCTATATGTCTAGCTCTTCTGGTTGTGATCACCAGCAAGTGCCAACTGTTTGGGGCCTTGGTTTCCCTCTCTAGCTTAACTTTGGACACTTGACAAGGAGAAGAGTATTGGCTTTCGTAGATGTGGCATAGCAGGGCTGACACGTGGAAAACTTGAATTCAGCACTATCTGCCCTTGGAGCCTGTAAATTTCCCTTTCCTGCTGCTGCTCCCACTGCTGCTCACTCGATATATTTTCTCCACAGTGTCTTGCCTTCTCGCCATAGCTTCAAATGATCTCTGTAAGAAAGGGGAAAGTAGGAGTGAATACACCCATCACACAGATGAGAAAACTGAGATTTGGGGAAGTCATGTGAAGGACCTGGAGTTGGAACTCCTTGAATCATTTGGACCTGGTTTTTCTGTCTGGCCCTAGAGCCAGCTTCATGTGAAGGGAGAGGGGGAAGTTCAGGCCTCTTCCCTCTGTGTTCATGTATTAAATATGTGAGTGCCTAGGAGATGCAAGGCACAGTGGCAGGTACTGGGCTCCGAGAGCACTGAGATGCCCAGGCCTTGCTCATAAACGAGTGGAGGATAAGCATGAGTAGATAGGGATTCGAGCCGGTGGGATGAATATCCTGACTCAGGAAGTCAGGTGTAATGGAACACACCAGAGGGATGCCTAACTTGGCCTTGAGAGGTTAGCAAAGGCTTCTGCGCAATAAGTGACATCCAACCTGAGATCCAAGAGGTATCAGCCCAGGAAAGGTATTCCAAGAAGAAGGAGTAGCATCCACAAAGGCCTGGGCGCCAAAGGAACTGAAGAGTTAGTTGTGTGTGGGGAGACTAAGGAAAAGCATTTGGGGGAGAAAGCTGGTGCCAGTTTACATGAGTCCCCCAGGCCAAGGTAAGGAGCTTGAGCGTTAGCCAATGGGCAGCGGGAAGTGGTGGAGGGTTTTAAACCGGGGAATGTGGCTTAGTCAGATCTCACTTTTAGAAAAGTCACTCAGTAGCATGGTAAGAATGGGTGGGAGGGAGGCTGAAGCTTAGGAGAACTTTTTGCTCACCCTGGGAGCTACTCCTTCTGTGAACACATCGGGAATCCCCATGGCCAAAATTTATCTCTCCCAATTTTTGCACAGAAATTGCCCTGATTGTTGACTGCCAGCTGTGGGCCACTGGTTTTTCTATGCTTAAGCAGAGAATGAAGGTCCATAGTCAGAAGCGTTTTGTTCTGCTTCCCAGTTTGAGGAATCTGTGGATGGGAGAATTAAAGGACAGGTCAGCACTGGGGCGGATTAAGCTGACAAAGCTACTGGCAAGGGGCGCCTGGGTGGCTCAGTCAGTTAAGCGTCTGCTTCGGGTCAGGTCATGATGCCAGGATCCTGGGATCCAGCCCCACATCGGGCTCCCTGCTCGGCGGGGAGCCTGCTTCTCCCTCTGCCCCTCCCCAGCTTGTGTGCGTGCTCTCTCTCTCTCTCTCTCAAATAGATTAAAAAAAAAAAAAGCTACTGGCAGATACCAGCCCTGCCACACAAGGGTGGTGGCGGACACTTCCTTGAGCCCTGCTCTCATTTGAAAAACACACATCATAAAATGCTTGCCTCAGATCTCTGCGAGGATCCTATGAAATGGTGTTAAGTGCCAGGCATGTAGGACGTAGCCAGTAAATATTTACTTCTTTCTCTTTTTTCTGCCTTTCTTAATGCTGCTCCATCTCAGAGTAAAAGCCGGAAATCATACAGCACTAATGCAAAGCCTAAGACAGCATGATCTACTTCTTTCTGACCGGCTCTCTCCTATCCTCCTGGCACACTCTGCTGCCCCAGCACTGACTTCTTTGACGCTCTTCAAACACGCCCGACCTGCTTCCACTGCAGGACCCCCAACACCAGTGTGGCTTGTTTCCTCACCTCTGTCAAGTTTTTGTTCCAATGCCATCTTCTCAACGAGACCAACCCTAACCATTCTCTTTAAAACTCCCAACTCCCCCCCCTTCCCTTCTCTGCTCTGTTATATCACCTTCTGGCAAGTTATATAATTTAATTATTTAGGTGTTTTAAAATTGTTATTTAGCTTGATGTCTCCTCTGAGAGGCATGTAGGCTCCACAAGGACAGGACTTTTTCTCTGTCTTATGTGTTGCTGTGTCTCCAGTGCTTACGACAGTGCCAGGCACGTAATAGGCTCTCAGAAAATGTTTGCTGAATGAAGTGTGTGATTAGCTCCCCTGACAGATAACATGCAGAGTATTGGGAATTGGGAAAGCGCCTGGTATTGAAGAGCCTTGACTGCCATCCAAGGGCTCTGCTGCTGTGTCTCCCAATTAGGAGTCACACGTTTCAGCCCTTCCCTCCTTTCTCTGTAAAATGAAGACATTGCCCTTTGTCTCACTGATTTTTAGGAAAAACCTTTAACTCTTAGAAGCTCTTACGCAGACGCACTGGTTAGCTTGTGGTTGTACATGAAGGTGCAGAGATCTTGCCAGCCTCTGAGATCTAAGAAAGTTACTATGCATCAAAGAAGCTATTCTGCATGAAAGAAGACATAGCCGTCCCCTGGTGAACTCGTATACTTGGATGAGGTTCATTCATTTACTTAGCTACTTCACATTCAGAGACTCACAGTCAGATAGGAGTGACTGAAGGGAGATAAATTATTGTAGCGGTGGAGGTGGATATATGGAGAAGAAAGTATTTGTGTTAGGCTCCCACAACAGAAGTGTTAGAGAACAATCTCAAACTTCAGTGGCTTCCAACAACAAATATTTATGTCTTCCCATAATCTCCAGGTCAGCTGGGGTGGCCTTACTTTGGGCGGCTCAGGTTCTGGTCTGACCTTGTATCTCCTTTTCTGGGACCCGGAATGGAAAGGCAGGAGATACCTGGGGCAGACTCTTCTTGTTGCCGGTGGCAGGAGTATAAGCAGCCAAGCCAACCCACACAAGCCTATGCTTGTATCACATTTGTAGCATTCCATTGACCAAAGTCACAGGTCAAGCCCAACAACAGGAAAGTAGGGATGAATACTCTGCTTTACTCCAGTGGCAGCATGGTTGCATAGCTATTTCAGGGAGGGAGTGAAGAGTTAGGAGCAATAAGTGAATCTACCTTTAATTCTAGCTGAGGTAGTTAGGGAAGGCTTCCTGGAGGTGGTAACTTTCATCTTTGAAGGATGAGTATTTTTCAAGATGAACAAATAGGCACCAACCTATTTGTACATTTAGGTTGGTACTATAATAAACGCATGTACATTTTAGAAAGAGAGAATGGAGTCTTACTACTTATTTGAGTAGCCACTGTGAGCTACATGCAGAGAGCTACAGGAATATAAAACAAAGGTCATCAGAGTACTGTTCTTGAAGTCTATAATTCATGGGAGAGATTAGAAAGAAACATAACACAAAAGAGAAAAGGAAACAACATGACCAAGTACACTCTTGTTTGGGGGAGACAGAACAAAAGTGTGAACTCAGAAAGAAAGCTAGAATATATTTTTAGTAGCTATTTTTGGTTGAGGATGCAAGATACTTGCTGTTTGATTTTCATTATTTCACATTGTCTTTACAACCTGTGAGGGACATTCTACTGGCAGGTAAGTGGGAATGAGAAAACTGAGCCTCAGGGTGGGGGGTCACTGGCTAACGTGACAGAGGGGATACTTCCCGGGGGTTCTATTTTGCCAAAGTGGAGAACTTATTCATAAAATGTACTCAGTAGTGCACGTACTGTTTTATTCTTTTTTTTTTTAAGGTTATTTATTTATTTATTGACAGAGAGAGAGCATAATCAGGGGGAGTGACAGGCAGAGGGAGAGGGAGAAACAGGCTCCGTGCTGAGCAGGGAGCCCCATGTGGGGCTCGATCCCAGGACCCTGAGATCATGACCGGAGCCCAAGGCAGACGCTTAAATGACTGAGCCACCCAGGCGCCCCCGTACTGTTTTATTCTTAAGTGAGACTGCCTAAAACTTACTGAATAGTTGATTTTTAGTGTCTAGCACTGTGTTTGTTAAAGGGCCCCCCCTCCTGGAGTAGGGGACCTCTGAAGCCCCAAACAGCTGTGAAATTCTTCATGTCACCTTCTCATTGCACATGGGTTTGAGTGGCCTCAAAGAAAATAGGATTCTTGCCCAAAGTGTTACTTCAGATTCTCACTTTGGTTGGGGGAAGTTGAAATTCTGCCTCTTCCTTTCCCGCAGTTTGTAAACCCATACCAGTAATGTTCTTCCTCCTCGAAATGAAGGGAGCACTCTTGGTGAGTTTCTCTACCCAGCAAGGCTTAGAGGAGGGACTGGGTGAAGAATAACAGTTCCCCTCTTGTGCATACTACCTGTACGTACGCACACTACCAACTCATCACCTGTCATTACAGAGCCCAGATACGTTCCCGTGCGACATTGCTACTCATGGAGACGTGAGCACTTGTGAATTTTTATTTCTGGTTTCTTACCCGTGATCACTTGACAACTGGAATCAGGTCTTCCTGACCTTGAGTATGACTTTTTAGCCTAGCATCCCATGATTTTGGAAAGAGAGAACCAGCTCCTTTTTGCAGCCATTGCTTTCCTCAGCGGGTTGTCAAACGTCAGCAGGCGTTTCGTGTGCTCTCTATCTCGGCGGTCTAGAATTGAGCAGAAACGTGTTTCGTGACCCATTTGCTCAAGAAGCTGACCAGACCGGTTTCCCTGATCTCAGAGACCATCTCACTGGTCCTTCTCTTTCCCCAGGCATGTTTTAAATCTTGTAGTAATGAGCAATGCTTACGGAACTGCCTCGCACTGTCTCATGTTTACTGTCTCGTGATTCCCCAGGTATCACAAGATGCTCGGGTGCTGCTGCCTCTCCTCGAGTTGACCTAGATGCAAGGAGAATAAACTGAGTCTAAGACTGGTCCAGAGTGGGAGTGTGAGTAGGAATGCCACTGTGGGAACAAGTGACCTGTCTGGCAAGGAATGCAGCGTCCTTCTGAGAGCCTCCTCCCCCCATCATCCCACAGACCACCGCTTCCTCGCTGGAAGGGACGTGGAGGACTTTGCAATCAGGCACCGAAAACTTTTGCCGAGCCACCAGAAGACTTTTGCTGCAGAACTAAACAAGACATTACTTCATTTAATTTTTTTGCATCTTCTAATCATTGAGCAACAGTCGTAGTTGTTTTGCTTTGAGAACCATAAGCCAGATTGGTTGCTCTTCTTTTTGTGTATGATTTTCAAAATGATTGACTTGAGCTTCCTGACAGAGGAGGAGCAAGAAGCCATCATGAAGGTTCTGCAGCGGGATGCTGCCCTGAAGAGAGTTGAAGAGGAGAGAGTCAGGTAAGGGGCCAGGAGGTCCCCTGGCATGGGGGAAGGAGGGACAGTCTGTAAGAAGATGGGACACCTTCTTTTCTCAGCCGTAAGTGGAAATTCTGACTTGGAGCCTGAACGTACAGGTTTTAGGTTTTAGGTTACTCCCTGGATGGGATTTTTTTCCTTCTTAGTGTCTCTTAATCAATCCCTTAGCACTCCTGCCAGAAATAGTCTTAATAAACTAAACCCCTTTAATTTATTAAATACTGAATTAAAAATGAAGTCTATACAAACACATACATACATCTACATACATATATTTGAATGTGTGCATATTTATATCCACTTTTTAGAAAAACTGAATCATGAACTAAATTGGAATTTTTTTTTTAATTCCTAAGATTTTTTAAAGAAAATAAATTGGGAAGTAGCTCACATTTCTGCATATTTGGAGAAATGTTTGAATTGGTTTCAACAGTAATTGAAATTGGCTCTGGCTGAGCCACTTTTTCATCTATGTCTCACGAGGAGTGGCAGCTTTGACACGTTGTTCTTGCTGAGAGGAGCCCCCGTGTTCCACGTCAACATTCCCTCTACTTTTCCGCTCACGCACGGGGTCGGTAGGAGGAACGTGAGAGCAGGATGCCGAAGAAGTGGGCTTGAGCCCAGGCCCTGCCATCTGTTACATGTGTAACCTTGGGCTTTGAAGACTGTGAAAGGCTTCTGGAATGTGAGTTAGTGTATTAACTGCATAATCTCCATCCCAGGAGTTATCTGAAAGGAGCATAAACCATATTCCTATTTCCTGGGACACAGGACCACGAGTAATGGATCTGTTGGCACCATTTCCCATATTTTGACCCTAATTGAACATGGATGGTTTGTGAACATGCTGAAATTCACTCCAAGCACTCCAGAGCATCTGTTTATAGCTACTAATAATAGCTCATAGAGACAGTGCTTAACAAACTAACAAATGATTCACAAATGACAGCGATGGACAGATTGCAAAGGGCATTTTTCTGAGTTCAAACACTCTCGTGCGGTTGGTAGGGGCTCAGGGCGGGATATAATTATGCCTCCTTGATGTGCGAGGAAGTTGACTTTGAGACAGGTCAGGTGACTTGCTCAAGCTCGTACAGTCCATAGGTGTCAGGATTGAGAGTCACATTCTGGTCTTCAGGTTCTCATGCACGAACTCTACCTCCTTTTCCTGAGAAAGCAGTAGCAGACCGGCCATCCTGGCACCTGCCCGTGGAGAACGGGGTGGCTGCTTGGTGTGAGGTAGGACACTGAGCTGTGATGGTGACAGGTGCTGGACAGCCTGAGAATGGGACTCTTTACTTGTTATGCACCTCCCTACAAGTTGCCTGTAGTCCTCTGTGCACCGGGATATTGGGGGGGGGGGATGTTCTCCATTCTCAGCATGTGGGGTATCTTGAGCATTTTATCCAGGAGGGGCAGATTTACCCCAATCCTCCCTCAGAACCTTTTGGTAGCACCGATCCTTTACCCATATACAGTTTATAAAGCCCTTTCATGAATGTTGTCCTACATTTCCTCACAACCACCCTGAGAATTGGCAAGGCAGGACTGTTACACCCATTTTAAAAAATGAGGAGTGAGGGCAACACAGAGAAAGTACTAGCTGATTCTTAAAGCATGGTGGGAATTCCTTTATCCTCTCAGGAGATAAGACTGGGAGACTTAGTCTTTCAAGGGAATTGAAGCAAAGGTGGAGCAAAGGTGGCACTGGGCCCCTCTTCCTACGTCAGGATGCGGGGACTGTGGCTACTGGGTTGGTAATACCTTCAGTTCCTCCACTGATCAGTTGTCATGTGTGGTCTGCAATTCTATGTCCTCTGTCGAGCTGGGTTAGGAAGAGAGCTTTGTCCTCCCCCTCTTTTAAATGCCCTTAGCCCCTGGGACTGCAGGCTGCTGAGTCTTCCCTGTAGTTGTGTGTTTGAGTGGAGGTGTTTCACGGGCGTCTGCGTGGCTGATAGAAAAATCCTCCAGATATGCCAAGTTCTGGCTGGAACTGGGCTTTGTAAGGGGTGTAAGCATATGACCTCTGGTACCAGCCGCCTGCAGCCCCAGGGACAATGCAGTAAGTCCCTTAGTAGCAGTGAGTTTGCAGACTCCCCTTCCATTTGCTGTTTCTTAGGGGGCCCCAGCAGCTGCTGCTTCTGTAAACTGATAGCGACAAGTCTTGGGGTGGCAAAAAATCAAGTGTGAGTCAAGCTCTGTGTGCTACCACCATGCTGGGGGAGTTTCAGGCCCCTGATGTAGACTCAGCCACAGACAGGGTTAGGACTCTGGTCCTGCGGAGGAGTGATGGTGCACGGTGGGTGGGGAATGGGGCAGCCGATGGGTGTGAAGCCCATAGCCAGTGGACACAAAGAGGCCCAGCCCGTGGCCTGGCCTGCTTCACATAAAGAGAATGGCACTCTGACCCCCTCTTTGATTTAGGACTGAAGGGACTTGTGGTTATGGATCTGAGGCTTTCTGCCCCTAGGCTGGTGGAACTAGATCTCTGGTCTCTGAAAATGCTATTCCATGGGCTTTTGCTTACAGCCCTTTTGCCAGCTTCCAGCTGATTGTCTTTGACTCTTCCATCAGCTTTCCATATAGCCTGACAGCTCTGGAAAGATTTTTTGGTCCCTGTCAGTCATTTTACAGATGAGGAAGGTAAAGCCCAGAGAGGGGAAGTGCCTAGCCCAGGTCAAACAGATAATCCCTGCCAGAGCTGTGGTAAGAAAAGTTCTCGGTCCAGTGCTATTCCCTCTCCCCCATGCTGCTATCATTGCCCTTTGCAATTTGTGAAGCTGCAAGCTGTCTTTTGTTAAGCATTTGTTAATTCATGAAGCACTGTCTATGAGTTATTAATAGTAGCCGTGATCAGATACTCCAGAGTGCTTGAAGTGAATTTCAGTAGGTTCACAAAGCATCATGTTCAATTAGGGTCAAAATCATGGGTATTCTTCCTTCTGAAGACTAGGGAAGAAGTCCCCTGCTTAACCTTGGAGTCAAAACTGACATGAGTTTGAATCCTCTCCTCACCAGTAATCAACTGTGGTTCACTAGACAAGTTACTTAACCTCTCTGAGCCTTAACCTAGATATTGAGAATGACCATAATACCGAACTCAAAGGATTAGAGTGAGGATTAAGTAAAATAATTCTTAATCTTCTTAGCACATAAGAGGTGATAGATATATTTCAATTCCCTTATTCCCCACTCCACCTTTGCTTCTAAAAAAGGACAGAATTTTCTGCTTGATAGGACTCCTTAGGAGGAAATTACTCCTAAAACCCTCAGTTATTTAATGCAGTGAAATTTAATTGAGGATCTATTAAGTATAGGGAACTTCTCTGGACAATGATATGAAGAGAATTCTATGGTAATTAAAATATGGTCCCGCCCTCAAGGAAATTGACCTTTATCCATTTAATGGATTATCAATTGCAAATTTAAAATCTCAGCTTTGTTTCCCTAACATGATTTTACAGTTTCCCAGTCCTTCTCCCTAGCTGGTGTGTGGTTTTAGAAACACAAATCATAATTCTGATATTGGCCTAAGCAAAACATCGTTAGAAAGGCAAACCTGCCACTGTAAATCAGACTGATCTTTTGAATGCTAATTTTTCATGGACTGTGGAGTATAATCCTCCTCCAGCTCTGAGAGGCTCTCACTGATGCACTGGAGCATTGTTGACCGCTAAGACCAGACGCTGCCTCCGAATGCTTTTCAGCACGGCTCTAGGTGAGATTTCACGTTCGCGCTGAAATCTGTTTGCCTTTCCCGATATATCCAGGGCTTCGAATTGTTCACATGCACGTTCATTTGAGACATTGTGGAGATGACTTAATTGCTGTATTACCTCCGGTCTGATTTCATGAGTGAGAAAGAGGAGTGCCACCCAGGGGAAGTCAGTGTTCAGTTCCCAAATCACTCTACCTGTTCGTGATAGAACATGGACTCAACTCAAGGGAGTAGCCACTGTGGTGTCTCAAGAGGCAGCTAGAAGGTAACTGTCCCAGGTCACGGTCGCCCCCGCAGCTGTGCACCCCGCCGCCTCTCTGCCTGCAGCCCTGCGTGCTGGGCGCGGTCATCACTGCCCATGTCTATTCAGCTTGCTCCACTAACTACCAGCTGGAGACATTCCACGGACCAGTGGTGAGGAAGACAGCGGGATAGGTTCTTTCTCTCTCCCTACCCCCTCTTCTTTTTGAGAAACACCATTCTGCATACACATATGTAATTTTAGTCTTTTATGGTTTGAAAATGAGACACTCTAAAGGTGGTGTTTCCTGTACTTTGCATCATACGGTCAGCAGGATGGCCTTGCCTGTGTGTGTCTGTACGCCAGCACCACGCCTCCCACCGCCGTGCACACAGAGCCACGTCGACGTGACGGGCATTCTTGCCATAGATAGCATCTCAACTGTGACCACATCTTATGATTCTTAGCTGTTCCCCTAAGACCTAGTTTTTTTGTGTGTTTTTTTTTTCCTAAGTGAAGGCAGTTGACATTGAAGAACTGCTTTCCAGGACCTCTGGGGTGTTTTCTGTCAAAGCAAAGAGGAAAGGAACCAAGATTTGTCAAGGAACCATATTGTATACAGAGCTCCACATACATTTTCCCCTTTCATCTGCATAGCAGTAGCGGCTGAACCTGCTTGACACTGAGGAAGAGAGACAGAAGAGGCGAAGCTCCCTGCACAATGGAAGCCTTGTGCTTTGCACGGCAAAGCCCATGGTTTCCACCTGCTGTGCTGCCTCTCAGCAGATGGTGGGGATTTATGAGCTGTCCACACCACAAGGGACACACGTGTCCTCTCATCTCCCACCGTGAGGAGCATTTGCAATTTATTTCACTTTCACAGGTGTTGGTTTTCAGATTCTCTTTCAAAGGTCGAATTCCTTTGTAGAGTGAAGTGTGCTGACCATCTTAGACACCACCATCATATTTGGCGCTCTCAGGATGGAGCAGCAGAAACAGCCTTGACCAGGAGTCTGCCCAGCTTCTGAGCCTGGCTCTGTGTGACTTTGGGCAAACCTCCTAACTTCTTTGGCCCCAGAGTCCTTTCAATTCACATAGTCTAATCATCTAGTCTAGAATATACTGAGGGTTTTTTTTTTTTTTTTTTTTTAAAGGCTGGGGAATGGGCCAGTCAGCCTCTCTGGACAGCCTGCTGGTTCTTATCTAGTTGACTAGATGACAGCAACCAGGTAGGCCTTTGCCTAATCATGATGAGTAGCTGGAAGCTGGGGTGTGTTGTGTAAATAAAAAGGGGAAAAGAGGATAGGCTGAGGGAAAACAGTTGAGGCCAGCCTGGACGGTGTCCCTGGTCTTCTGGCTTTCCTCTGGAAGCTCACGCTCTCTCTCTCTGCAACACAGGAATTGAGACAGGCACTAGGGCTGTCTACAATGTTGAATTTTTTATGCACAATTCTGAGCATATGGCTGGTACATGATGGGGGACTAATGAACTAATGAACAAATGAACAGATACGGCCTTTAGCATAAGAAGGAGACAAGATGGCTATGTTTTACAAATGACTAAGTTCTTTGTGTGTGGTGAAACTGTAAGTATTAAATGAGATGATGCTCGTTAGGTGACTAGCACGGGGCTAGTACAAAACACATGCTTTGTATGTATTAGCCGAAGGAATGGGGGCGTGTCCGGTGTGGAGGGCCAGCAGGACCGAGTCCTGTCTGGGCCGACTGCTCTTCTACCTTCACTTAAGCCCATCAGCCCGTGGGTGCTTAGTGGACATCTTCTCTAGCCTCAGTTCTCTCCTACGCTCCGTGTGCCTATGTGCAGGGGATGGTAAGGGATGAAAACTGTGATCTCAAGGAACATCTTTTTCTCACTTCAACTAAATGGTATAAGAATTAGAGAATCATACGCCATTTTTATTGGTACAATTAGAGTTGATGAAAAATGAGACATCAACCCGGGGCTGATGGAGAAGATTTTAAGAGCACTATCTAGATGGTGGGATTTTTTTTTTTTTTTTAACGATCCTATATCTTTATAAAACCTGGGTTTTAATGTCACACGTACATATTCATCTATGAAATATTCCAAATGACTAAGATCGAAAATTGATTGATTAAACCTAGCAGGGATTATCATGTGAGGAAAGACATAGATGGCATTTAATGAATTCGAGTAGTTTCTTATTCTTTTGCCACTTCAGTGATAAGCCAGAAACCCCCTCCTAATTCCGTACTGTGATGGCTTCCAGCCTTCCGAGGGGCCGTGTGTTTCGGTGAGCCTGACTCAGCCAGCGTGTGCTCATGGTGCACTGAAAGCTTAGCACGATCAGGGCTTCCAGACAGTTGTTTAGGCAGGACCAGGTCCAGAGCAGCACAGGGGCGCCTACAAAATGCCTTTTAGCCAAACACCAAAAATAAGTAAATAAACAAGCTCCAGAAGAAGAATCGAGAGCTGTTATGCGAGGAGGGTTTGTGGTCTCATTCAGGATGATGGCTGATGCCAGATTTCATGTTCGCTCCTCTTCCGAGCGCGAGGCATCCTGCCTCATCAGGAGAAGTCACTGTGTTGTGACGGGTATGGTTCACTTAACCCCAGCGGTGGCAGGATCGCTCTTATCTCTTCCCTGACTCAGACTGGGGTGGCCGTGGAGCATTTATTTGTTCTTTAATTTATCCACTTGCCAAACCATTGTTGGGTATCAGTTCTGCGCCGGGCTTGGTGCTGGGTGCTGGCATGACAAAGGTGATTAAGTCATAGTCCTAACCTTCAGGGAGTTTGCAGAGTTGACAGATTAGTGGGTGAGACAGATGTGCAAATAGATCATTGGAATATGGTGTGGTCAGTGCTGGGGGTGCCTGGGGAAGGGCAAGCTGCTGACCTGTGCCTCGGCAGTCAGGGAAGGCTTTCCCCATGCGGTCGTGTACGAGCCAGATCTGAAGGATGAGGAGCAATGTGCTGCCCAGTGAAGTGAGGACAGAGATCCTGAGAGACTTCAGGATTGATTGGCCTCCTCCTGAGATCCAGGCACCATTAGGGGCTTTTAGGTAAACACCTCAGAAGTCCTACAGAGTAGGTCTTATTTTCCCCTCTCTTTACAAAGAACTGAAGCTTCGAGGGCTTCGGTGACCTGCCCAGGTAGTGTATAGGAAGGGCCAGAACTGTTTGGGAGAGTCTAAAGCTCTTTCTGCCAGGCCTTTCTGCTTCTAAAGTTTAGGGAGATCAGAAAGAGCAGTTTGGAGAATAGTAAGAAGTCTGGAGTGCTGGCAAGTAAAGTCTGGGTGTAAGTTCTGGAAAATGAAACTGAAAAGGCAGCCCGAAGCCAGGTGGTCAGGGGCCTCCTATGAAATGCCTTCACTCCACAAGCACTAAATAAAACCCACTATTTTCCAGAGACACCAAGCAAGGATGTGTGGAATACAGGCTATGCTGCTAGGGGTTCATTTTCTAATCAGGGAATGCTGGAAGAACTTCTTTCTTCTGGAATTGAACTCAAACTAGGTCCTTTGGGAGGAGAAGGCAGAAGCTCCATCAGCAGCCCATACGGGATTGTTTGCCCCATGGAAAGCCCTAGGCAATTGGAAACCATTAGAAATGTTTAATAAGAACCAGGACCTCTCTGGTGATTCAAAACCATGAAACGATGACTGTCTTTGTCAGGATTTGGTCATGACAATGTGTGTCCAAGTGTTGTGATTGGATATGTTTGGAATGGAGTCACTTCTACCTAGTTAATTGGGAAAGGAGAGAAAGTTCCAGCAGAGAGCTGGACTCTGGGTAAAAAGACTCCTCAGGCACATTTAGGAGAGAGGAAATGTACTTGGTAGAATCTCTCCTGTTTTCCCCACTTCCAGGTATGCTGGTGTGCAGCCCTCACACACGGCCCTGCTGCCACCTTGGTGTGGCCATCATACATGTTCTCTGGCTAAGACTCATAGATTTGCTACTTTTGGAAAGGTGCATATTAGCTTGAATGACAATCATGAAACCTTCTTGGATTTCATAGTACATTACCTTCCAAAAGTTCAAAGTCAGCTTAAGGCTTTTATACTCCTTTATTCTATGACTATGTTCTAGAGTTTGTGATTCTCATTTTATTGAGATGGATGGAGAGATGTGGAGTTTAAAAGACTTGTCAAGTAGAGGGCTGGCTGGGAAGATGGCAGAGTAGGAGGACCCTAAGCCCACCTCGTCCCACAGATACAATTAGATAACACTCACACCTACCTAAATAACCCAGAAAATAGCCTGAAGACTGTCAGAACAAATTCCACAACTAAATGGTGAAGAGGCCACATCAAAAAAGTTAGCAAAGGCGAAGACCTGGTTTGGCAGTGAAGTGGACTGGGGCCATCTGCAGTGCAAGAGGGAGCGAGTGACACAGAGAAGGGTGAAAAACAGACTTTCACACTGGAGAACCCACAAACTGAAAGATGAATCCCCATAATATTTGCCTTCAAAAGTGAGAGGAGCTGAATTTGTGAGTTCTGAAAGCCACTGGGACTTAAAGCCTGAACTTTAAAAATCAGGGGCTTGGCTCTGGGAGAGCCTGGAGGGCAGTACGAAGCTGAGGCCCCACCATTAAAGACACAGCACACAAACAGCCCAAACATACAGCTAGAACCAGCAGTTTGAAAAACACCGAGGGAAGACAGGAGGGAGTGATTTGCTCATCTCAGAGTGTGGCTTGTGGCTCCGAGAGACAAGAATCATGGGGCAACCCCTCCAGGAACAAAGGAGCTGACAGGTGCCATTTACATCCCTTGCCCCCCAGCATAAACAACAACTACCTGCAGGAACCAGCCTGGCTCTGACACTTATTTACCTAACTTGTTTATACCAAGACACGTCACTCTGCGCTTTGCTGGATCCTCCCTTTTCAGTCACACTTGCCTTAGTTTCAGCACTGTGGGCCCGTCCCCAGGAAGACCAGTGCAAATCTTGCCAACATTACATCTCCCCACCCAGGCATTGTGTGGGACATCAGTTCCAGCTTCAGTGGGGGCAGGTCTCATTTTGCAAGCAGACAACCACATACTTTGTTAAAATGTGCCCCACTCCTGCTGGGGACCAAACGCTGACCATGATAGGCAAAGAGAGCCTCTATACACAACTGGACTAAAGGAAAAAGAGGTCGAGACTCAATAGCAGAGGATACCAACACACCTAGGAGACATTCCCTTTGCCAGGCCCTAGGGAACGGGACATGCACTGCAGGTCACTACAAGACCTCTTCTTCATTAGGTTATTATTGTTAAGAGCAAGAGAAGTAGCTGACTTGCCGAACACAGAGAAACAGACACAGAAAGTCAATCAAAATGAAACAGAGAGATATTTCTCAAATGAAAGAACAGGACCAAACCATAGCAAGAGACCAATGTGAAATGGGTAAAAGTAATATGCCTGATAGAGAATTTAAATTAATGATCATAAAGATACTCATTGGAGAGAAAGAGCAGGGGACATGAGTGAAACACAGAGCTAAAGAATCAGAGATCAAGAACACAGTAAATGAAATTAAAAATACATTTGATGGAATAAATAGCAGGCTAAATGAAGCAGAGGAATGAATTAATGACCTGGTAGACAGAGTAATGGAAAGTCACCGAGCTGAGCAAAGGAGAGGAAAAAAAATTATGTAAATCGAGAATAGTCTTAGGGATCTTAATGATTCCATCAAGTGTAATAACATTCGCATGATAGGGATCTCAGAAGAAGAGAGAGAGAAGGAGGCAGAAAATTTATCTGAAGAAATATCTGAAACTTCCCTAATCTGAGGAAGGAAAGAGATACCCAGATCCAGGAGGCACAGAAATCCCCCCCCCAAAACTTCAACCCAAGGAGGTCCACACCAAGGCACATAGGAGTTAAAATGGCAAAAAATAGCGATAAAAAATGTTAAAAACAGAAAGAGAAAAGATAACAGTTACACACAAGGGGAAATCCCATAAAGTTATCAGTGGATTTTTCAGCAGAAACTTTGCAAGCCAGATGAGAGTGGCAGGATGTGTTCAAGGTGTGCTGAAAGGGAAAAATCTGCAGCCAAGAATACTCTTTTGAGCAAGGCTGCCATTCAGAATAGAAGGAGAGATAAAGAGTTTCTCAGACAAAGAAACTAAAGGGGTTCATGATCACTAAACCAGTCCTGTAAGAAATATTAAAGGGGGCTCTTTGAGTGGAAAGGAAGGACCGTAAGCAAGAGTATGAAAAGTAAAAAACACAAGTGATAAAAATAAAATTTCTATAAAAATTAGTCAAAGGATTCATAAAAGGATGTAAAATATGATACCATATACCTAAAACATGGCAGAGAGAGGAGAAAAGAATGGGTTTAAGCTTAAGTGACCATCAACTTAATATAGACTGCTATATGCAGAAGATGTTATATACAAATTTAACAGTAACCACAAATCAAAAACCAGTAATAGATATACAAGGAATAAAGAGAGAAGAATCCAAGTATATCACTAAGGAAAGCCAACAAACCATGAAAGAGAGCAAGAGAAAAAAGATCAGACAAAATCTATAGAAACAACCACAAAACTAACGAAATGGCAATAGATAAATATCTACCGATAATTGCTTTGAATGTAAATGAACTAACCAATCCAGTCAAAAAAAACACAGGGTGACAGAGTGGATAGAAAAACAAGACCCATCTATGTGCTACCTACCAGTGACTCATTTCCGACTGAAAGAGTTCTGCAGTTTGGAAGTGAAGGGATGGAGAAAACTTTATCATGCAAATAGATGTCAAAAGAAAGCCACGGTACCAGTACTTATATTGGATGAAATAAACTTTAGAATGAAGACTGTAATAAGAGACAAAGAAGAACACTATATCACAATAAAGAGGACAATCCAACAAGAGGATATAACAATTATAGGGGCACCTGGCTGGTTTAGTCAGTGGAGCATGCAAGTCTGGATCTCAGGGTTGTAAATTTGAGCTCCCCATTGAGTGTACAGTTTACTTAAAAAATAAAATCTCTCTAAAAAAAAAAAAAAGAGGATATTACAATTGTAAATATTTATGCACCCAATGTGGGACAGCCCAAATACATAAAACAGTTGATAACAAAGGTAAAGAAACTAATCAATAGAAACAGTAATAGTAGGGGACTTTAATACCTTACTTACATTGGTGGACAGATGATCCAAATGGAAAATCCACAAGGAAATAATGGCTTTGGATGACTCACTAGACCAGATGGATTTAACAGATATATTCAGAACATGCCATCCTAAAACAGTAGAATATACATTCTTTTTATGTGCACATGGAACATTCTCCAGAATAGATGACATATTAGGCCACAAAACAAGTCTCAACAAATTTTTAAAAAATCGAAGTTTTACCATGCATCTTTTCTGCCCACAATGCCACGAAACTAGAAATCAACCACAAGAAAAAAAAATCTGGAAAGAGCACAAATACATGAAGGTTAAAGAACATGCTACCAAAAAAAATAATAATAAGTAACATGCCACTAAAGAATGAATGGGTCAACCAAGAAATCAAAGAAGAAATAAAAAATTACATGGAGACAAGTGAAAATGAAAACACAATGGTCTAAAATCTTTGGGATGCAGCAAAAGTGGTTCTAAGAGAAAAGTTTATAGCAAAACAGGCCTACCTCCAGAAACAAAAAAAAGTCTCAAACAACCTAACCTTACACCAAAAGGGGCTAGAAAATGAACAAGTAAAACACAAACTCAGCAAATGGAAAGAAATAATAAAGATTAGAGCAGAAATAAATGACATAGAAACTACAAAAAAAAAAAAAAAAACAACTCAGTAGAACAGATCAATGAAACCAGGTGTTAGTTCTTTGAAAAGATTAAAACAAAATTGATAAACCTCTAGCCAGACTCATTGAAAAAAAAAAAAAAAAAGAGGACCCGAATAAACAAAATCACTAATGAAATAGGAGAAATAACAATCAACACGACAGAAGTACAAACAACTGTAACAGAATATTATGAAAACTTGGGGTGCCTGGGTGGCTTGGTTGGTTAAGCATCTGACTCTTGATTTTGGCTCAGGTCATGATCTCAGGGTTGTGAAGATGAGCCAGGAGTCGGGCTCCACGCTGGGCCTGGGACCTGCTTAAGATTCTCTCTCTCCCTCTCCCTCACCTACTGCTCGCTCATTCTCTTTCTCTTTCTCTCTCTCAAAAAAAAAAAAAAAAAAAAAGTATTATGAAAACCTATATGCCAACAAATTGGACTACCTAGAAGAAATGGATAAATTTCTAGAAACATAACTGACCAAAACTAAAGCAGGAAAAAATAGAAAAATTGAACAGACCAATTACTAGCAATGAAATTGAATCACTAATAAAGAAAGAAAAGAAAAAGAAATGAAGAAAAGAAAACCCAAGAAAGAAAAGTCCAAGACCAGATGGCTTCACAGGTGAATTCTACCAAACATTTAAAGAAGAGTTAAAGACTATTCTTCTCAAACTATTCCAAAAAATAGAAGAGGAAGGGAAACTTCCAAATGTATTTTTTGAGGCC
>CM052884.1:38359393-38469960 GCA_028534135.1 Potos flavus
GACTTCATTCCACAGGCCTTGGGGATCCAGGGAAAGGTAACAACCAGAGGAGCGACATGATCGAAATTGTGTTTGAGACCATCCCAGTTTAGTGGTGGAATGCTGAGTAGATTAGAGGAACGGGACTTCAGAATCAGGAAGTCAGATGTGAACTAATCCAGTCAACAGAAATACAGGAGGTGACAGTAGAGGTGGAAAGGAAGTGACGGATGTGAGAGTTACTGGGAAGCAAGAATCACCTGGACCTCCGTTCCGTCCTCCTGCTATGAACCACTGCATTATTAATGTGAGAAGTCAGAGGCAGGATAGCCTAGCCATGACTATGAGTGTCTTTGGGGTCACGATCAGACACCTAGCTCAAATCTCCAGCTCTTCATTAACTCATTTGGTGACATCGAACAGGTTCCTTAGCTTCCCCAAGCCTCAGTTTTCTCATGAGTAAAAGGGGGAGAAGGGTACATACCTCATAGGGATGTTGCAGAAAGCAATTGAAGATTCGATGGTTGCTGTAATGATGCTTGCCAAACAACAGGCAGGCATGCAAAACATTGCTGTATTCCTCAAGAGAAGTGACGCCAGAGCTTAATCTAAGAAGTTGCTGTATTTTCACAGATAAACTTTGAGGTCTAAGACTCTTGTTTTCATTTTTTTCTAAGTAAGCAGACTAACCAAATAGCTGACCCTGTGTCCCACCCCCATCTCGTTTTCCCCTCCCAACCACACGGTAACATGGCGAATACTGTATGTTTCTGTATTTTAGTGATGGCCATGTGCTCTGAATGTGTGGCTCCTTCCTCTCTTTTGCTTTCTGAGCTAATAGGAACAAAGGCATTTTTTTAAAACCTAAATCACGTGCCTCCTTGTTGTTTGGCAAATAACATGGATTTTTAAAGGAAGAATCATGCTTGCCTGTCTGCTGCCGCCTTCCCTGGCGCTGGCTCAGTGGCCTTCATCTTTTCAGTTGTTCCCTGGTTGTAGTTTTGTATGAGCTGCTCTACACGGCATCGCGGGGGGTTATAAAGATGGTCAAGATGGTTCTCCTTGGGGTCTCCCATTTACTATGAGAGATAAGATATGTATGCACAAAATGAGGTTGCATAGTAGACGTGAGGCACATTGCTGGATGGAGTTTAGTAAGAGACTGGTTTCATGTCTGGTTGTATGATGTGAAATATACATACTCAGAGCTAGGCCCGGGAGGCACAGGAATTGGGTTTCCAAGAAGGAGAGAGGGCAAAGTGTCACGTCCCTGCTTATCCTTTGTTCTTGCTGAGTGGGAGGGGAAAGGAGGAAGGTGGTAGAAGGAGATGGGTGTTCCATGGACTGCCTGACCAGCAACACTGGGTTCAGGTCCTCTGATCATGTGACTGCTTGATTTATAAGGACATGATATAAAATGTTCTGAGACACGGAACCTGGCATGTGTTCCAAGGTTCCTCATGTCCTTCCTTGGTTCCTTAAAATGGCAGTCAAGAGAAATAGCTTTCTAGTCCTGGGCTCTTGGCTCTTTTTATTGTACAGACCCTGTGCATTCTTTTAGTGACCAGGTCCTTTTTTTACATTGGTTGCTAGGTAACTTGATAGAAGTGTGTGCCCACCTATTGTTAGAATCGCCTCCTATAATATGTGTTTTTTTTTTAAGATTTTATTTATTTATTTGACAGAGAGAAAGAGATCACAAATAGGCAGAGAGGCAGGCAGAGGGAGAGGGGGAAGCAGGCTCCGTGCTGAGCAAAGAGCCCAATGCGGGGCTTGATCCTAGGACCTAGGATCATGATCTGAGCCGAAGGCAGAGACTTAACCCACTGAGCCACCCAGGCGCCCCTATAATGTGTTTTTCTCTTAGCCTTAATTCTGGCTCCACTGTAAATTCCCATTCTTGTTCCCTGCCCTTCCCATCCCCATCCTTTTTCCCCTCTTTGTCACATCCACATTATCAAGCTCTATTTTACATACATCTGCCTCATCTGTTGTAATTCCTTCCTGGAACAATAAGGAGGGTAATGAAAGGAAGAATGGCTTCCTCAGAAGTTCAACCTCTTTCCAGGAGTAAGTTTGTGCAAAAAGAACAATTGAAGGGCAGAAGGAAGGAAAGGAAACAAAGCCGCAGGGACATGGAGCTCATGACTACAGCCACCATATTCTTGGGCCGGGCTCTGGGGGCATATTGTCTCCTTCCCCAACCTCCAGTTCCTTCGCTGCATGGTGGAAAGCCGGTGCCTTCCTAGGTATTGTCCAAGCTGTTGACTCTGTGATGTCACTAAGAGAACGGGTGGCGTTTAAGTGGGCGCAGTGGTTTCAGCCGGCAGTGACTTCACCTGTCATGCCTGAGGCAAGGCCACTGGAGCAGGAAGTCTGAGCAGGTGCTTTTCCTCTCCCTCTAGAACCACTCTGACTCTCTTTGTCCCTTCTTTCTCAGTAGCCATGGGAGTGGTTGTACAGGAGGGAGCCGCGCTAAACTCACTTTTCTCCATTTACACTCACCCTGCTGTCATCCTGGGGCTTGGGTAGAGAGTCTTCTTCTGACCCAGCTCCCATCCTCTTCTGGCTGCTGTGCTTGGCCTTATCTCTCTTGTGTTTGGACAAGAACTCGCTGGCCAGCCTGGAGAGTGGGGTTGAGAGTCCTTAGCAAGTTGCCGGCACCCACCAGCCTCCCTGCACGACATCCCTTAGATCTGCTGTCAAGTCACTGGTCTCACCTGAATCTTTTCTTCAGTTATTTCCTGCCTGAGTTAGAGTAAACACTGCCATTCTGTGAAATCAAGCCCTGAAACTCTTTGGGGCTTTATTTCAGCAATGATGTCCGCCGCTGCACCGCCTCCTCCCCCACCTTCCCCTGCCTTGAGATGAGTTGCTCCCTATCATCTGCATCCGATCTTAGCTTCTGGCTTGGAGATGAGTTCATTTCTACAAATTTACACCGTGAACCTCTTGTGTGCTTGGTACCGTGATAAAAACTTGACGGCTTCTGCTGGATGGTTTTGCTTGTCTCATGCCCGTCTTTCCTTTCTGCTCTGTCCCTGCCTTTGCTTCGCTGCTTACTCATCGCTAGGCCCCAACTCCCTCTCCCTTCCTGGCCGTTGGGCTTTACAGACTTCCTCTGCTGTCCTGCCTTAATATCTTTCAGCTTCAGAGGCACGAGTGTTTATTCTCTGAATTATTGTTTCTTTTGCAGTTCTAGCGTGGTCAATCCAGCCTCCACTGTGATGGATACGTCCCAGGAAAACACAAGGAAGTCAGCTGTGTCTCCGGCTAAGGTAGATTGAGCTCAGACTCCAAAGATCTCATTTTTGGCAAGAATGCCATTTTTCTCGTTTTAGCAAAGCACCATGAAATAAAGGGGATTTTTTTTTTTTTTTTGCACCAAATACAGATGATTTTTACTATTTAATGTAAGAAGTTGCTCTTGTGGTGGAAAAGTTGATAAATACCATGTTTCTGCATTGCTGAAGACTCTAATTTCTTGCCCTAGAGAATAAAGTCTCAAGCTATTGGGGGCTGCTGCTTTTTAAGCATTCGGAATGTGACTTGTTAGTCCCGTATCAGTCCAAATTCCTCTTCTCAGCTTCCTGAATCTGTTAGAGGTCTGCTTGTGGGAGGGGATTGCCAATTTATGAAACTCTAGACAGTAAACATTGATACTCAGTTTTATATTAATAAAAAAATCTCTTTACTGCTCCCCTTTCTGTCATTAGAATTGCTGATCATAATAGTGATAACGAAGCACTTCAAATACCTTGATAAGTGTCTTTTAATTCTTTATAGGAAAGGTCATTTACAATTACATTTAGTTCAGCTTTAATCTAGCACAGCAAGAGTCTCATGTGGTAGAAAGAACATGAGGCGGGGGTGGGGGGGTGGGGGGGCGGGAGGGGAATCTCTCTGATTAGTCCCAGGTTTACCCTAACCTTTACGAGGTCCATATTTTCTCAACTTTGTCAAATGTGAGGTTCAGATTCGAATGCCTGGTTCTGGTCTAACTTTGTAGGACTCTGGATTGAGTATATTTTATACAGTTTAATTTTTCTCTGGCATATATGGTAACTCTGAGCCAGCCACATTAACCAGGACAGTAATTTTTCAAACAGGCCAGATAGAGTTTACTGGATAAAACTATCAGTACTAGAGATAATAAGCTTTTGCTAACACTGAGTTGCCGCTATGATGTTTAAAATGAATTTAATAAACAGTATTTTTCCCCAGCAAAGGAAGAATCCGTTTAATAGCTCCAAGTTGCCAGAAGATCACTTATCTCAACAAACCAAAAGTGAGCCGTCAAAAAATGGAAAGACTGATTTCTTTCAGACTCCAAAAGAAGGTAAATATTATTTTTATGGACTAGATATTTTTGTCTTTGTTATCTGTGGACTAAGGGAAATTCTCAGAGTTCCTTTAACTAAAATAACTTCCAAGGGAAAGTGAAAAGTCCTGATGGTTTTCTTATTTTACTCTGCCCATTGGTTCCCTGCCTGAGGGAAGGAAGCAGAAATTTTAGAAACTGGAAGTTCATGCATTCCAGTCTTGGAACTGACACGTGTTTGACCTTTGGGCCTTGGGTTCCCCCTCAGTGAACGAGGGAATTTTTTGACCAGAGGCATTCAGTCATTCATTTAATGGCACGTATTGGGTATCTCCCACATACAGACACAATTCGTGTAAAATTAAGACTTTGCCTCGAGAGATAAAAAAATCACTTGACAATGTTGTGATCCTCTAATCTGTAATTATCAGCCTGGTGTCTGAGGAGGCATTTGGTCAGGTTGGTGGCTTAATTGATTTAAGTCTGCATCTTACGGAATTTTACCATTGTCCTGTGCCATTACGAAGAAATACTAGACAATTCAGTCTCTTCAAAAGCAATTGTAAGAAGATTCCACAGGCATTAAAGATTGGACTAGGGGTAGAAAATTAACGATGAATAGTGGAGTTGGAGTTTCAGTTATCCTGTTTTAATATTAGCGTATTTCCCTCTCTCTATCAGATACACATTATGTTATGTAAAATATTTTACAGAAAAAAAGGCAGTGGAACATGCTGTTTTTTTTAACTTTCTGAAAAAATTAATTTTTGTTTTTATTTTAAAGATTTATTTATTTGAGAGAGAGAGAGAGAAAGCGAGAGGGTAAGGGCAGAGGGAAAGGGAGAGAGAGTGTCAAGCAGACTCCATGCAAAGTGCAAAGCCGGACTCGGGGCTTGATCTCACCACCCAGAGATCATGACCAGAGCTGAAACCGAGAGTCAGACACTTATAACCAACTGCACCACCCAGGAGTCCTTGAAAAAATTAATGTTTTGTTTTAGAGATTTTCTTTTTAAAAATTTAAATTTTTTTTTTTTTTTTTTTTTTTTTTTGAAAATTAAGTTGCTTGGGGCGCCTGGATGCCTCAGTCAGTTAAGCATCTGCCTTCAGCTCAGGTCATGATCCCGGGGTCCTGGGATCGAGCCCCACATTGGCTCCCTGCTCAGCAGGGAACCCACTTCTCCTTCCCCCTCTTCCCCTCCCCGTTCCCTCTCTTTCTCTCTCTCTCTCTCTCAAAAAAATAAATAAAATCTTAAAAAAAAAAAAGAAGAAAGAAAATTAAGTTCCTTTTTCCGGTTTCCATATGTAAATTTTTAAAGTGGCTTCTATGTTTTTCCTTAGCCTCCTTAAGGAATTTTAAAAATCTTTTCTAAAAACTATTTTACTGAGTATAAAAATACCACAAAGTATGTATGTAAAGCACAGTAATCTTAAATGTACAGTTCAGTGAAGTTCATGCCTGAATTTTTAAATGTTTTTTAATTAGGTCTGCACTTATGATAATACTTTATTGTCTTTAATCTTTTACTACTTTTGCTATATATAGGTTAAGTTTTATACATATATATTATAGAGCTATTCTCCATTTGACATGTCACCTAATGTGTTGTTGTTTTTTTAAAGATTTTATTTATTTATTTGAGAGAGAGAGAGAGAGAGATCATAAGTAGGCATAGAGGCAGGCAGAGAGACAGGGGGAAGCAGGCTCCCTGCTGAGCAGAGAGCCCAATGCGGGGCTTGATCCCAGGACCCTGAGATCATGACCTGAGCCGAAGGCAGAGGCTTTAACCCACTGAGCCACCCAGGCGCCCTCACCTAATGTGTTTTAATTCACAGGTGAATTGTCAGAGTCCAAAGAAAACTCATCTATCCCAGATACTTCAAGCCAAAATTTGGAGAAACCAAAGCAGACGTTTCTAGGCCCTGAGAACGGATCTCAGGTCAAAGGTCCAATCCCCAAAGCCAGGAAAATGCTCCCCAAATCACATGAGTTAAAGCTCAATGATAATAGCTTTAATGAGTTAAAGCTCAATGTCCAGTCTTTTCCTGGACAAAGGACAGACTCCCTGAGCACGAGGGGGGCTCCCAGAGGGATCCTGAAACGCAACTCCAGTTCCAGCAGCACAGACTCGGAAACAGTGCGTTTTCATCAGAACTTGGAACCCAAAACCAAAATGGTGTCCCCTGGCCTCACCATCCATGAGAGAATTTCTGAGAAGGAGCATTCTTTAGAAGATGACTCCTCCTCAAACTCCCTGGAGCCATCAAAGCACGTGAGGTTCTCTGCGGTGAAGGATGAGCGCCCCCAGAGTCCTGGGCTAAGCCGTGGCCGGGAAGTAGGAGAATTTAGCATTTTGGAATCTGGCAGGTTGAAGAATGGAACGGAAGATGATGGGGACGTTGACGAGTTTTGGAATGACCCTCAGCCTTCCCAATACAGGAAGCCTTTGCCTTTACATCAGTCAGCCTCAAGCCCGACAGCATCTAAAAATGAAACACATCAGCCAGTGCCTTCTGGTTCTTTTCCAGTTAATGGGCGCCATTCTCCCTCAGAAGTTTTAACTGCAAGACCAGAGTCCATTGAAAATTCACCCACCGTCAATGAACACGAAGCTAAACCATCAGAATTATCAAGGCTTGAATCAGAATTGTCCAAAAGCCCTGCTGGTAAGAGAGTTGTCACTACCAGAGTATAAAAACCAACTCAATGGGCTTGGAATGGCCAGGCCAGCCCTGTAGAAGCCCCATTTGGCCCCTAGACATTTCAGCTACAATTCAGGCAGGTGCCACTGGGGAATGATTATACTACCTCTTTTTTTTTTTTTTTTTTTTAAGATTTTATTTATTTGTCAGAGAGAGAGAGCACAAGCAGGGGGAGCAACAGGCAGAGGGAGAAGCAGTACCCAGTGAGCAAGGAGCCTAATATGAGACTCAGTCCCATGACCCTGGCATTATGACCTGAGCTGAAGGCAGACGCTTAACTGACTAAGCCTCCTAAGCATCCCGATTATACTATCTCTTAATGGGTTTGGAAGTTTTCCTCAATCATCAATAACTAAAGGGCGAACTAAAACTAAAACCAGGATAGCATGGTTTCTAGCCCATTATGCTTCTCCCTAAAAAATGTAACTATCAATTATTTAACCAAACAAATTATAGTGTTTTGAATTAAGTCAAGGTGTGTATATAGAGTAATAATTAAATATATACTAATACCTTTGTATAGAATGTATTATCCACCTAATGCATATTAATCAATTACCATTTAATCAAACTTTGATTTTTTTTAAAGATTTTATTTTTAAGTAATCTCTACACCCAACATGAGGCTGGGATTCACAACCCCGAGATCCAGAGCTGCACACTCCACTGGCTGGCCAGCCAGGACCCCCAGATTTTTTTTAATCTCAGAAAAATCTTCATTTTTTTTTTTTTTTTTTTTAAATTTGAGAGAGAGAGCACGAGTAGGGGGGGGAGCAGAGGGAAAGGAACAAGCAACCTTCCTGATGAGCAGAGAGCCCAGTGCTGGGCTTGATCCAAGGACCCTGAAATCATGACCTGAGCCGAAGTCAGACGCTTAACCGACTGAGCCACCCAGGTGCCCCGAACCTTCATTTCCTTAGCCATTTATTCTTAGATGTTAAAAGTGCTGAAGGAACTTTCTCCTTCAGCTGCTATGAGCTGAGAGGCAAAGAGAATACTGCTTTTCCCTGCTGCCTGGCTAACTAGCCCTGTCTTGAAGATCTTACACCTCTCAAGGGGTGAGACACTGTTTTCCCATACCCATACGATTATTTCATAATTCTTAAGTTTTAAAAAACACGAACAGTGGAAGAAATCATGCTGTGTATTCTCTCCCATCTTCAATAAGTCTTCCTCCAGCCCTATGATAATTTCTTTATAGTCAGGAGAATTTACAATGGCAGAGGTCACATGTCTAATGCCCTTGTTCTCCCCCTTCCTTACTAGTCAGCATTAAGTGAACCCTGGGTCACTTCACTCGGCCCTACAGTTTTATACTTGTTCAGATCAATCCTCTTCTTAAAGAGCAAAGCACTTTCAATTACCCACCCTGCACCCCGGACACTTTAATCATTTGAACACAAAGGAACATTTTTTTTAAATTAAAAATTAGCAAGTGCTTTTTCAATGAGAAAAACCCCTCATATTAAAGGAAATTACTGAAGTTTGACGAACATGGACAAATAACTGGATGGTGCTCACTTAAATGTTTATTCAAAAGATGAAAAAATTCTTTAATAATATTTTCCTTTATTATCATCCACAGAAAAATTTCGGTAAACCTTTCCTGTTTTTCAAACTGCACCTGCTTTCCCACAGACTACAGACTATCTTTATACTTTTATATTAACTACTTATTTGTGCTTTCTGATTTTTTTTTAAAGATTTTATTTATTTATTTGACAGAGAGAGAGAGAGATCACAAGTAGGCAGAGAGGCAGGCAGAGAGAGAGGGGGAAGCAGGCTCCCTGCTGAGCAGTGAGCCCGATGTGGGGCTTGATCCCAGGACCCCGAGATCATGACCTGAGCCGAAGGCAGAGGCTTTAACCCATGGAGCCACCCAGGCACCCCCTGATTTTTATTTTCAAAGATTTATTTATTTTAGAGAGGGAGAGTGAGCACATGAGCAGGAGAGGGGCAGAGAGCGAGGGAGAGAAACTCAGGCAGATTCCCCACTGAGTGCTGAACCCAAAGTGGGGCTCAATCCCATGACCCTGAGGTCATGACCTGAGCAGAAATCAAGAGTGGGAATGTAACCACCTAAGCCACCCTGGCACCCCTGTGCTTTCTGATTTCCCAGGGGACCTTGAAATTTGGAAGGAAGACATCATCAACTACACCTATTTTTTTTTTTTTTCTCTTTAATGGAGAGAGAGAGCATGGGCAGGGGCAGAGGGAAAAGCAGACTCCCTGATGAGAAGGGAGTCCAACATAGGGCTTGATCCCAGGACCCCAGGATCACAACCAGAGCCCAAGGTAGACGCTCAACTGATTGAGCCACACAGGCATCCCCAGCTACCCCTATTTTGATTGACAGGCCTCCTGGCCTTAGAGCTTATATACAAAGTTCTGCTTACTTATTAATGCCCTGCTTACCACAAAAGCATATACACGTAAATAATGAAGCATAAAAGGAAAATCAGGCCCTCAAAATGGTAAATGCAAAGTATGTGAATTATAAGGGTTTGACTCTAGCTCTGACCTTCAGGATAGTCAATATCATATTCATTACTACACTGCAGAATACAGAAGAATTTCTCAGAGAAAATGGAACACTACCTGGCATCAACTCTTTAAAATAACTGTTCTCATTAAAAGTAATACACTTTTGTTGTAAAACATTTGAAAAGAAGACATGCACACAGAATAAAACAAATACCATCTGTGATGTCATCATTCAGCACCAACTACAGTATTGTTAACATTTAATTGTAGAGCCTTTCAATAATTTTCTTTTTTTTTTTTTTTTTAAAGATTTTATTTATTCATTTGACAGAAAGGAGAGAGATCACAAGTAGGCAGAGAGGCAGGCAGAGAGAGAGGGGGAAGCAGGCTCCCCGCTGAGCAGAGAGCCCGATGCGGGGCTCGATCCCAGGACCCTGAGATCATGACCTGAGCCGAAGGCAGCAGCTTAACCCACTGAGCCACCCAGGCGCCCCAAGCCTTTCAATAATTTTCAAGTATGAATATAATCTTAAATTATGTTTATACTGCCAGAATTCTTTTTTTACTAATAGTATATTATAAGCATTTTTCATCACTGTCTTCTGTTAAACAAATGAACACAGAATTCCTCAAGATTTCTCGAAAGACCTTCACAATTATTGACGTATATTCAATAGTAAAATGTGTAGTTAAGGAAATCAAGATCTACCATGTGCCCATTACTGTATAACACTTTGCTTTTTTTCACACTTAGTCAGAGTCAATGATTAAAATTAAAGATAGGATTTTATTAACTGATATGTCCTCTAGTGCATGTGAAATGTAGCGGACTTCCTAAAACTTCAGCTGACATAATTTTCAGGAACATTCATTGCATTGCTTAGCATTTGTGAGGAAGAAGGAGGAATGGTGACACACCTGGTGTTAACTAAAGGGATGGGTGCCTGAGCTCCCTTATTTAAGTGTCCCATGTGCCCTTTGATTAAGGCTCAAAAAGGATTATTTGCTTTCTTGATAGCTTAGAGCTTAAATAACCTTGTTTAGCCTCTTAGCCATTGGTCAGCCAACATCAGGGAATGGGTGGAGATCACATTCTGCATCAGTTTTGTTTAGTTTATTTGGCTAGCAGAAGCTACTTTGAAACTCACAAACTGTAGAAGGGAAATGGGGAATAATAGAGGAGCCTCTTGGGATCATGGTCCTCAAACTCCAGTATGCAGAACAATCACTGGGATAGCTGTTAGTAAAGATTCCTGGGCCCCTCTTCCGAGATTCTGGTTTAATCTATCAGGAGGAGGGCCCAGAAATGCAAATATCCTCACTGTATCATTCTGATGTTCTGGAGGGAGCTCCAGAAGGTTGTTTTCCCAACTCCTGAAATTCTCCTTGGTCTGTGTTCCTCAAACTTGGTATAAGCCCCTCTAGTGTTTATGAGTATGCCTGGGGATGGGCGGAGTCATAAAATCAGCATGGTGTATCTTCCTACGGTGTCAAGTTTTATGCATAGATTTGAGAGTAGAAGAAAAGTAATATTTGAAATGTAACATGGATCACAAGCGCCTGGGTAGCTCAGTTGATTAAGCATCCAACTCTTGGTTTCTGCTGAGGTCATGATCTCAGGCTCATGAGATCCAGTCCCATGCTGGGCTCCATGCTCAGCGGAGAGTCTGCTTTGGAATTCTCTCTCCCTTTCCCTCTGCCCCTCCTTCCATTATTGTGCACCCATGTGTGCTCTCTCTCACAAATAAATAAAATCTTTTTAAAAAAATGTAACATGGATCGGAATACAAAATCCACATGAATTTTTTTTTTTTTTAAGTAAGCTATGCATCCCACGTGGGGCTTGAACTCTTGGCCCTGAGATCAAGAGTTGCATGCTCTACTGACCAAGCCAGCCAGATACCCCCATATGAATTTTCAGAATAAATCAGAGACTTCAAAGGAATTTCTCAATTGGGTGCATACCCCCATACCTCAGGAGTCTATGTTTACCTTCCTTTACGTCAGAGCAACTCTGGTAGAATATCTTAATTAGGATGGTTTATATTATAGCCCCTGAAAAATGCTGATAGAAACAGCTAGTGGTATGGAAAGTATAAATACAAAGTGCCTGTTTAAAAGATATTGTGAGTGATTGGATAATAATAATTTTTTTAAAAGATTTTATTTATTTATTTGACAGAGAGAGAGACAGCAAGAGAGGGAACACAAGTAAGGGGAGTGAGAGGGGGAGAAGCAGGCTTCCTGCTCAGCTGGGGCTCGATCCCATGGCCAGAGCCCAAGGCAGACGCCTAATGGCTGAGCCACCCTGGTGCCCCTGAATAATTCTTTAAGCATTCTCTTTCCTTATTTAGAAAAGCATTTCTGTGTTGCAGACGGACTGTCTTGTGTTGAGCCTGAGCCATTTCAGGTGCCAGATCACAGTTCTAGAGACCGTCAGCAAGGTAAGCCCCCTCTTCTCAAGGCCCTAAAAGCTAGGACGTCCTCCCACTCTGGTCCATTTGCCACTGAGATAAGGAAGACAACTGATGATTCCATATATAAAGTCCTAGACTGGTTTAATCGAAGTTCTCATTCAGAAGACAACAAGTCACCTCTCCAACATCCCCAAAGAATAAAGCTGAAAGAAGAAACAAACTCAGAATCACCGATTGCTACTGCCTTGGTGAGAGATGACACCATTCTAAAAGAAAATGGCTCAAAGGCTCTATTACCCACCAAAGTTAAATTGATGTCTATGGAATCTGATTCACCGTTCCAGGAAAAGGGAGATACGTTGCCTTCTAGAACTTGCCAAAATAATAATGTGAATATCAAACCCAAATCCATTATTTTGTCCCAACAAGGCAAGGAAGGTCCAGGCATATTGAAACCATGTGAAGTCTATGGCCCAAATCAAGGGAATAAAACTATGGACTCTAGCGATGGTTCAAAAAACAGAAGAGAAGGAAATTGGGCACTTCCCCCAGTCAGTAACTATTCCTACAATGCTCTCCAAGGACCTGAGAGAAAAGACCAAGTTCCATGCAACATTAAGGATGTTGGCGGCTTAAGTGAAGAACAGCCTAAGCTTCATGTTTATGAAAAAAATAGAGGAAACTCAGAAGTGAATTTTGACTCTTTGACACTTGTCAAAGAACCAAGTTTGAAAGAGAATATGAAGACAGAGAGAGAGAGCAAAGGAGGAGATCCATACCTCCTGAAAACTCCTTTAGAGCCAGGGAATATTGAGTCACTACATGGGGCTACCCAAAACAAATCTTGGAAGAAGCCTGAGGTCCAGTTACAAGAAACTGGTGAGGTTCCCAAGAACCAAATGCGAAGAGAGAAATACAAAAGAGTAAGTGAAAGAATATCTTTCTGGGAAGGTGAGAAAGCTGCTGCTAACTTAATTCGTAAAGAGCCTACATCATTGTGCAGTCAAGGGAAACCTCCTGCTAAAGAATATCAGCCTGTGTCCATGGACAGTTTATCTACAGGCCAGAGTGAATATAATCAAGTCACTAGCAAACAAGTGGTCCTAGATGAGAATGACCACACAGCCCATCTCTCCAGTTGTTATTCCTCAAATAAACTTAAAGAGACCAAATCCCAGATATTGGATCCATCCACAAATTATCCTTCAGTTGACCAATCAGGTGAAGTGTCTCCATTTCAGAATAAGATAAATGAGCATATAAAAAGATTGCCAGTGGCAGAGAGTTGGCAGTATGAAAGGGACAGTACTTTACCGGCTTGGCAGCATCCTTCAAATACTGGGAGTGGAGCACATACTCCTTTGGAGAAAGACAAATCTCTAATCGGTGAATCAAATCCCAACTTTAAAATTATGACCCTAAAAGAGAGAATGGATGAACCCAATACAGAACAGGTCTATAATCTCTCTCAATTTGAGAGTTTGAGAAAGTTTTGGGACTTAGGAGCCAATCCAAACAATCAAGAAAACATTAAGAAGAATACTAACACAGTAAGCCAAAAATATGTGGTGCCTTTTAATAGCCAGAAACACAAAGAACTCAGTGACATTAAATCATCAGGAAAGAATATCCATGAAATAGGATTGCTTCCAGGTAAAAAAAAAATTCTGGCAAGAGAGGAAACAGAGAAATTAAATTCAAAGTGTATGCTCCAGGTGTTACCAGATGAAACCACATTTCCATTGGGACGATCCAGAAAGTCTACTCATCATTTGCTAGGAAACGAGTCATCAAAGGAAAATGTGGAAAAGAATATGAAATGGTTTGTTACGCCAATGTTCCAGGAAGAAAAGGATTACTCAGACCAAGAGATTCAAGAAACCGTAGTTAAAACAAGTGCTTTGTCTAAAGACTACAAAGACACTTTTAATGACAGCTTACAGAAGCTACTTTCAGAAGCTTCATCACTAGCCATGCATCCTTCGGGTGGAAAAGTTCATGGAAAACGAATGTCTGAACCAGATATTTCTGGAAATAAAATGTGGCCTCAAAATACAGATTTTTCTGAGACTGAAAGAGAAGACAAAGGACATAAGGAGACCATTTATGAGCATGTAGACAAAACAGTAGCTCCTCCAAAGGTTAAGCAGAAGACTTTGACTGCCATTCTAGACAAACTCCTAGAGGAAGCAACTGGAACTTCACCCTGTGCCTTGCCAAGCATGTTGGAACCTGTTACCACTAGGATCAACTCTGAACCTGAAGAGGGTAGAGTTTATGAGAAAGGGATAGAATGGAGTCATAGCACATCAGCCTATCAGAAAGAGAAAATAGCTCCTTTTCCAAAGGGAAATGAAACTTTGGTAAATACAGCTCTCCCCCAGAAGGCTGGCAGTGGTGAATGCCAACTAAGCACGGAGGACGTATGTCAGGTAGCTGCAGAAGATTCTTACCTATCAGGTCGACCCTCCCATCTTTACAGAAAAGATTCTTTTGGGAATGTGGCCAACTCTCCCCAAGAGAAGCCTTCCAGGGATGCTCATCTTGCTCCCCAAGATAAGGCATTACCTTCACAAAAGGAAATTTCAGAGACTGTAGAAAAAGTCATTCTTCCACCTAAACCTGCCTTGAATGATATAAACGCTGTATTACAAAAGCTACTGAGAGAAGCCTATTCTCCAGTGGGGAGGGAAGTAGTGCCTGGGGAAGTAAAAGCAGAATTTCCTGAAGAAGTCGAGGCAGCAGGTAGCCCCCAAAATTCTACACCATGGGCTACAATGGACATTACAGTTCCAGACAGAGATGATTTTTCTTCCTTCAACATAGTCCCTGATAAAACTCATAACGTTGGATCTTATTTAGCTGTCCGAGTACCTCCATCAGAACAAACCCATCGCTCATGTGATTCCACTGTTACTCAGCGTGGCAAAGAGTTACCTCAGGAAGTGGCAGAAATTGTGAGGGAAACAGTTATTCAACCTAAATCAGAGTTCCTAGAATTCAGTGCTGGCTTAGAAAAACTACTGAAGGAAGCAACTGAAACCCCCTCCTCAAAATTTGAAAGTGATCCAGGGACTCTTTCTCCATCAAAGTTAACAGGTAGGACTGAGGTGTCCAGGCAAGCTGCTTCCGAATTCCATCCTGAGGAAATCAAAGAAACAGTAAAAAAGTCTGAGGCTCCATCAATAACTGAGAGTGCTTTCGATATTGGTTTTGAGAAACTTCTTAGAGAAACATCTGAAGCTCCTTCTTACCAGCTCCAGGTGTCAGTGAAGGAAGAAACTCCTGAGAAGGAGCCTTCCCAGTCAGAGCAGGCCAGTTTCTTGAGGACAGTACCCCATTTTGACTGGACAGCCTCAGAGGCCTCTGAAATGAAGCTTAAGAGTAATGTTTTCAAATCACAAGTCAACCAGTGTGATGAAGTGTTGGGAGGTAACAAAGCTGTGACTGATTTATCAGTAGATCGTTGTGGTTCTCAAAGTGGGGTCGAGATCCGTGGAACCCCTCAGTTCTGTGTGGAATATAAAATAGGAATCACTAAAACTATAAACCCCACAAAAGAAAGGGATAGTGAAAGTGAGGTTGCAGGGGTTCGAGAAGGGGCTTCTCAGGAGCCTGGTTTGGAAGAGGCTCCTAAAGGAATTAGTGCATCCAGAAAGAGGCAACCCATTCCTCTCCTGACAAACAGAGAAAACCCTACAGAAACAAGTAACATTGAATTGATGCTGCCATCACCATGTAAGAGAATAGAGAAAAAAGAAGAAAAAGAAGGTTTCTCTGACTCTGATTTTTCAGGTGGAGACTTGAGTTCCAATGCAGAAAGCTGGAGAAAAACCTCCAGTGAGCATTCTGAATTTTTTAACCTGTTGGCTTAATGAGTTGATTTAAGGAATGCTGATGTAAAGGATGATATGGTTTTTAAAAGGGAGTAATTTGACATACAGAAATGGTGGTAAATCCTTATCACTTCAGTTCTTCCTATCCTTTCTTAATAAAAAGCTACATTTCCTTTTACATTCTTTAATCAAATGAGTTACATAGAGAAGTTTTACCCATAAGGCAGTGTTTCAGAATCTGACTTTATTGTCAGTAACAGTAGAATTGTTAGGTTTTAAGAGTATTTTTTTAAAGAACTTTTTGGGTTTAGAAAGTACTTCTGAAACATTCAAGCTAGTTTTCCTCCTGGAAATAATTTCTTCCTTAATTGGCAATCCACAGAGAAGTCTCTAGTAAGATTTGTGGCAAGAAAGTGCCACACACAGATGGACACAAATTTCCCTTTTAGGATGAATATTTTACCACAGTAGTGGCTAAATACCAGGAACGGAGGTCAAGGCTGGAACTTTCTTTCCCTCAGAAAACTTGTGCTGTGGTGTTTTGTTGCTACCCTTTTGCTCTTGCTTTCAATTATCTGCAGAATCTCCCCCTTCTCTAGAGTATGACTTTGGTCACCTGACTTCACCTGATTCTACCTGAGGGCATCGCCTTGCCTGCTGCATTTCTTTGGCTCCAGCCTTGGCTAAATGAATGAAGATCTTAATCAATTACCACATTCATCTAAGTGGGCTTGGGAGTAGTGGTTTCAGCCAGGCTGGGAGCTACCGGCCTTGTCTCAGTTTGCTATGGTGATCAACAGGGGCATTTTAGCAGAGAAACCCAGAAGCAAATAGGAATGCACAACTACCCGATTATAGCGATGAAATGATAAAGAATGCCCTCTGGCTGGGACATTTTAACCACAGTTACACAACAGCTGGTGTCGGTCACCCTCCTAGCAGTTTAGAAAATTTGTCATTTTCTAGCGCCCCTCAGTATTGATGAGAATGAATAAGCTTTCCTGAGTGGATGACTCAGGAGGTTTGGTTTTCCTTGCAAGTAGCTATAGGGCCTCTTCTTGAAAACGGACCAAAGCATCCACCTTTAATCCTGATTAATCCAGTTGGAGCTCCTGTTACAAAGGTTGCTGGTAAGAAGAGGAAAGTGGAATACCAGTCTCTGAAACCAGCCATACACAGGAGTATACATCAGCATGTTCAGCTTGCTGAAGTACACTTTCGCTAAACTACCCCGTGAGTGAGGAGGGTAGACCGACCCATAGGAGACCTTGTAAATTTGTACACTCTGGAGACTATTACCCCTGATGTATATAGCTTTGTCTAAAGGGTATCAGCATAACTGATTGAACAGCAAAAAGCCTGTCTAAAAAAGAAATCATCAATATTAAATAACCACCCAGACAGAGCCCAGAGAAGATACCTAAAAGTTATCTTTTATTTTACCTAAAAGCCAATATGAGGTATAAAATGGTATGATTATACTCTTATATACTCTAACCTAAATTTTTATTTTTTTTTTTCTAAATTTTTATTTTTTTCTAAATTTTTATTTTTAAACAATTGGGTGGGGGTGGGCTGGAGGAGGGAGGAATTTACCTACAATGGCACCACAATTTTGGTGAGCTACCTAACATGTTTGACTTGGGGCTGAGCTCTTAATCAACCAATACTTCAGTATGTTCCTTAAAAATAAAAAATAAAAAAAAGATACATGGTCAAGTACTTTTGGAAATGCTGGGAAATTATGCACATTATTAGCATATTAATGTCTCCAAGAAGACCTATAGTAAGAAACCTTTAAATTTGAACACAGAGCATCCCAAATCTAACTCATCTTAAAATCCATTTGCTCTAGAATGCCTAATAACATTGGGGAGAACTGGGATGCATTTCAGGAAAGTATTGTGTAGAGAAGTGGTTCCCAAATTCATTGACTCATTAATGGAATCATTCATTGATTCAGCAACCTTTTTTTTTTTTTTAAGGTAGGCTCCATGCCCAAAGTGGGGCTTGAACTCATGACCCTGAGATCAAGAGTCACATGCTGTACCAGCTGAGCCATCCAGTCGCCCCTAGGAAACATTTTTGAAGTGCCTATTGCCAGCCACTGTTGTAGGCACTAATAATGTAACAGTGACGAATGACCGTATTCAGACCAGAGCTAATCCACGATGGAGTTTTCACTGTCAAAATGAAAAAGTTAACTGTCTAGAGATATTTTTTTTGTAACATTAGATATATTTAACTTAAAAGAGTGTCCTTATTTTGAGGATACGCCCTTTTTCTTTTTTCTTTTTGTTTTTTCTTTTGGTCTTAACATGACTATTTTTTTTAACATGCCTTTTAAAAAAAATAGGTAAAGTTATTTGTACATGATAGAGACCCCTACACACTTTAAAATGACATAATAAAATAAAAAGCTGACTACCTCTTGTCATTTCCCAACATTTTGGTGGAAATTTTACTAGCTCATGAATCCCCAAAAGCCTGCAGTCGTTGATCTGGAGAATTCGCCCATCTGTGCACCTGATTATACACAGATGTTAAATATCTGAATCCTGCCTTCTATGGTTTTCAGCTAATTGTTTTAATGCTCCTAAAACCACTTTGTGGTTGTCTTCAAAAGCTAGAAGTGAAATGGAAAGATTCAAAGTCTGGCGCAGAATAAATCATGGGCCTAAAATAGAGGTGTAGACAGCTAAGAGATCACTTTTCTATTCATGTGGTTATCTTGTTCCTTTATGATTTATGCTTGCAAATACTTCTCGACCAGGAAAATGGTTTTTAAAGGACGTACAACGAGTGGAGAAATTTTGCCTTTTTTCTGAGAAGTGCTTCATAGAGTAAATAAAAGTACAGAGGCTTCTAACTTAATGCTTCCTCTCACCCTACAATACCAACGTCCGTTGGTTATTAAGAGTTAGGATTTTTGGATCTCTTTTGTATTGCGCAGTGTTCATCAATTTTGTCTCATAACAGGTTCAGAAGAAGAACCCAGTCCTGTCTTGAAAACTTTGGAAAAGAGTGCTGCTAGAAAAATGCCTTCCAAAAGTCTAGAAGACATTTCAACAGATTCACCAAGTGAGAGTAAAGGTTGCCCCACTGTTCGTGCCCCCCGTCTAAGCTTTAAAATGCTCATGTGCTTTTCTGTGGCCTCACTGCATGCTGTTGTGCACTGACGCCTGTAAGGCGGGGTTAACAGATGACCATAACCTTGCCAGAGTGAGCGGAAGAAGCTCATCCTATAGTGAATGGAACCTTCAGAATAATGCCTGAGGTTTGGTTACTAGAACACTAGGTTTCCTTGAATTGAAGAATCCCAGCTCGAGCGTTTATTCAAGTCCAGTGAGTTTTAAAAGACTGGGATAGCTGGCAGTGCTAGTAAGAATAGCTAACCTCTATTGAGCACCGTGCACCAAGACGTGGCTAAGTATTTCACATGCATCATTTCATGTAACTGGCATACGGAACCCTGCAAGAGATGACGGTTATTCCCATTTTACAGTTGAGGCAAATGAAGCTCAGAGAGGTAAAGTACCTTGTTGAGTGTCACACAGCAGAGCTGTGAATCCAAATCAATGGTCTACTATCAAGAGAATTTATGAAATGATCACGTTATATATGACAGTGTTGGATGTCTGATGAGTTTGCATGATATGGAGATGAGTTGGTCCCTAGCTTCAAGGACTGTCCTTTCTCTTTTATCCCTTCTTTTCACACATTTCTTCTGGATACTGGAACTAGAAGCCCAAAGACTACCTGGCCTGCAACACGCTAGGCACACTGTTCCCCTCGCTGCTGCTTTAATTGGTGAAGGACTTCTTGAGTACTAACAGAAAGCATTATACACACACACACACACACACACACACACACACACACACACACACACATATATATATATATATATATATATATATATAGCTTACAAGTCGACTTAGAAATCCTGACTTCTAGGGGGTTTGCTCTTAATTGTTTTTAAGCTAAGAGGCACCCGTGGGAATGCAGAGGGTCATGAGAAAAGTTATTGAATGAAAGTTAACCACTGCCAAACTCATATGCTTCAAAGTTGGACATTGTCATGTTTACAATATGCTTCAGCCATATGCATTTGAAACTAAAAAGTCAGAATTTAAAAAGGAAAGGGGAAAAGCCACTCTATTAAATAATCCCTAAAAATCAGAGATTTTCAGGGCTCTGAGGACAGTATTCCCATTTTGGAATGCGGTTCTATCCCTACCAGAGATCTTGGAATCTCAGGGTTGGAAGTGACCTTGAAGGTCATCCATTTTAAACACCCCCCCCCCCAATGCAGGAATTCTCTATAAAGCCTCCTCAACAGGTGGCCAACCCCCCACATCCGCCTGAATGCTCCCACAGAAAGCGAGTCCAGTCCTTTGTTGGACCGCCCTAATTGTTTTTCCTGATGTTGGTGATGGGTCCTGAGAGGGGAAAAAAAAAAACAAAAAACAAAAACTCAGCAACAATTGTCCAGTTTGGCAAACCTCTTGCCTGTGAAGCATGGTGTTATTTCCATGGTGCAGCTTTAAAATGCTCAGGAATGTGCAGGGTTAAAAAAAAAAATCACCATCAGCTGACGGGTATTCCTGCACGCTCCCTTCCAAATACCGATACCCACTCTCACACTAGCCTGCCAAGATTCCACTTAGCAGCTGGTCCCCAGTTACATCTCTTCAGTTGACTTTCCAAGCAGGGCTCCCAGAGGCATACACAAATGATGATGCGTGCACAGAAATATTTGTTAATGACCATGGGTTTGAGAAGGTGTTAGTCATGGCTAGCATCTTACCCTTTCCAGAAGAATAGAGAGGCTGTTGCCGCCCTGTGTTTTCTCCTGCCGCTGGCCGATTGCTTGCTCTTAGCTAACCCTCTAACCCTGGGGAGTCCGTGTGCAGCAGTGTGCTGATGTAAGCTGCATCGGGGCTGAAATGGGAGCTCCTGCTATGGCACTGGTTCAAGTAGCTAATCTAAAGAGAAAGTATTTTGGGGAAGACATCTTGGTTGCACGCACCCCTCACTGCATCTTGACTAATTGCTTCCAACTCCGGGGGCTTCCAGGGACAGTCTCATTGTTCTCTCGCCAAGGGTCAGCTGTGTTAACCATTTGTCAATTTCTCCTGAACAGATCAAGCAAAAGTAGATAATCTGCCAGAAGAATTAGTACGTAGTGCTGAAGATGGTAAATATCTTTATGTATTTGCATGTCTGTCTGTGTATTAGGTTTTGGGGCGGTTTGGGCAGTCACCGGGATGCAGCTGTTGGATAAATTGAAGAACGTCATTTGCCACTATGTGATGAATGGTGCTTAAGTTATTATAAAATGGTTCTGACTCGATGCATTTAATACTAACTGTTTATATTCTCAAGGCTTCTGCTGGTGATACCGTTGTGAGGATCGCATCAGAGACCCTTGGGAAGCGAGGGTTTCTATAAATAGGAAATTGTATTTCTATGGGTATGAGCTGATTTTTGCTACTCTGACTAGCAGAACTCCTTGTGAGGGCAGGAAGCATCGGGTGGGTTCCTGGGTTAAGTTATTCCTGTATTTGTCTCATGTCTCAGCATTTGGAGCTCTCTGAGCATAGCTGGTAAAGCTTTAACTTCAAAGGGAAGAGTTCCAGAACCGGTGTCAGGATCCTGCCTTGGCTCATTTAAATAGCTAAATATAGACTGAGGTAAAATTAACTGGTTCTGAATATTAAGGAGCCCAGAAGATCTTGAAGTTTGTCAATGGATTGAGTATTATGTGGTTCACTTATAAAATATACAGGGTAATAGTGGCTTAGTGGGGGAAGGGATGGAAATGAGTCTGATTTTTATAGTTGAGCATTTATGCAAATGTGTAATTTATATTTGTTCACTGGAATTGTGTTTTCCAAATTGCCTTTATTATAATAATAAAAATGTATATGAACTGAGCTTTCCCCATAAAACGTAGCATCAGAACTCCTCAAAGGTCATTGCTTACTTTTGTGTCATAGTTTTGTCTTTCTCATTTCATGCTTACAACAACTTCATGGAAGTAGGCGGGGCAGGGATTTTCATTTACAGATAAGAAAAGCTCAGAGAAATGAGGTGACTTGTCCAGGATCCTGTAGCTAGTTGGTCAGTGGGGAGCGCTGGGGCCGGGGGATCGTAGCAACTAGAAGCTCAGCTTCATCATTCCTAGTGCAGTGCTCCTTCCATCCCCCAGGCTATGTGTGGCTCAGTGACTTAGTGGAAAGATGCCAAACATCTCCTATGCTGGATGTTGGATTTTTAGTTCAATAGGAGACCCCTAAAGGGGCTAATGAAGAGTGACTCTGGGGAACAGATAAAAGCAAGCTGAAAACCTGTCAGATGTATTCTGCAGTCTCTGTTGTGAAACTGACATGTGAACTTTACTTTCATGTCTCTTTAATCCTTCTTGTAAAATGGTATTTATTCTCAATGTTGCTCTTCTGAGTAGATCAAAAAGCAGATCAGGAACCAGATACAAATGAATGCATACCAGGAAGTGAGTAGTAGGATCTTCCTTACAAATGACTAAATGTTGCCACTTTACATGGTGTTAAATATACTGAAATAACTAACACTATTAATCACGCAGTATTTGTTATTGGTACTAAAACTCTGGCAGCTTACAAAACTATTTCATTCTGACAAGGGTTTTATTAAAAACATTTTCCTGCCGCCAGTGTTGAAAGATTAACTCGTGGTTTCGCTGGGGAGAGTTACATATTTTAAAATTTTTTTATGTAGACATATATATGTACTATGTATAAATATATATGTGACTGCTGAGTAGTATTTTACTTCTGTAAGTCTCTCTGCTCTTTGAGTCTTTTCTTAAAATGAAGTTGGCACCTTCTGTTATCACTTGGCTTTATGTTGCAGTCTGATCTTGAGTACTGGATCTCTTGTGGCCTTTACATAAGACTGTAGACACAAAACAATTTATAATGTATTTGGACCTAAGAAAGAATTGTGCTTTTACAGTTAGTGCGCATTATGGTTGTATATGCCTCTCTACATACCTATGGAAGCACATTTTATCATGTCCATGGTTTAAGCTCTGAGGTTCAAAGCAAGACTCAGTATATATTCAATCTATAAAGCAAGTGAACATCTGAATCTTAAGAAATAAGTATATACTTGTGGTGGCTAATGTCCATCCACTAATTAATATTCACCACCTGTCAAAGATAATGATTGTTTACTTTTTTCTGTTCAATCTTAAGATTGCTGTACTTAACTCTGTCTTCTGTCTCCGGGACAAATAGCACATTAAAAAGGTGTCTGTGGGGCCTAGCAAAGCATGCATATATGCGTATGTGTCTTCTTAGCTTCCCAGTTTCAGCCAGTCGCATAATGCTGGGCGCTGGAGGTATGAAGATAATGATACACATGTCTGCCCTTAGGAGAGCACGAGATTTTTTTTATTAATAGTTGCCCAATAGTCTGGATGTGCTAATAAGTCTTAATGAGAAGAGCAGCTAAATGAAGGAGCCATTTGATAGAGAAACAAGGTGCTGATGCTAGAAGGCCAGGACATCTAGTCTGAAATCTGAAACTGCTTGTGAGGTCCTCCTGCCAGAGAGGAAGGTGCTGAGGTTTGGCCCATTACCTGACCAGCTCTTTTTTTTTTTTTAAAGCAGAGCACAGAACACTGTGTCTTTCTGTCTTTCTTTTCTTTTTTTTTTTTTTAAGATTTTATTTATTAAAAAAAAGATTTTATTCATTTATTTGACAGAGAGAGACATAGCAAGAGAGGGAACACAGCAGGGGGAGTTACAGAGGGAGAAAGCAGGCTTCCTGATCAGCAGGGAGCCTTTTGTGAGGCTCGATCCCAGGACACTGGGATCATGACCTGAGCTGAAGGCAGACGCTTAACGACTGAGCCACCCAGGTGCCCCGAACCTGACCAGTTCTGGAGAAGTTCCTAGACAAAAAGACAATCCAGGTTTCGGCCCCTGATGCATGTTCTCTGTCCAGCTGCTGCAAAGGAACCAAGGCTTCTGTCCCTCAGGGGTGTTGGGTAAAGAGTTGCTTTAGAACTAGCAGATACTCAAGTTTGGTCATCTTGTTTTTATCTTGTTAGGTTTTGTTCAGCATTTAGCCTGAGGAGTGAAGACAAAGCATAGACATGGACGTGTATGCCAGTATATCTGTGTCTTTGCTCATGACCTAGCTTAGTTAGGTCAAGCCACATAGGCTAATCATGTGCTGAATTCTGGATGTGTTAATTTCTCTCTTTTTTATGGTATTTTCCAAGATGGCTCTTAATGTATGGGCTAAGATTATTTCTTTCTTCTACTGAAGAGTGTATTCTCACCACAAAACAAAATTGAAATACACGATCAAAATATACATTACTAGAGCCTAATATTTGTAAAACTGACTACATATGAGTAGCAGATATAAATTTTGAAAATAATAGGGAGCCGTATTATGATAAAAAGTTTTTGCATACTCATCGGGCTCTGCTGTGTCCTCATGGGACCTAACCTTACACTCCTGCAGTGCAAGTCACCCAAATATACCCACAAGCACATTACTGTTTAATGAGTAGTGATTAAAGCAGGTATCATCTCATGAGTCACTGTAAATGGATTTTGATAGATTTGAGAGACAAAGGCTAGACGAGAACTACTATGTGAATAAACAAATATTTATTATGTATAGTTCAATTTTCAGTTTTCCTTCATTAATTTTCTTTTAACCGAAGATGAATTTAGCTAATGCTTAGGGCTGAATTTGAGCCTCCTGAGTTATATATAGAAATATAATTTCATTTTTATCTGTTTTCCTGGTATATCTTTCACTGGTAAAAACCAAGTCAGTATATTTATATTACATTGAAAGAGTAATTTAAATATTATCAGATAATATTTACTTTTTAACACATAATTATATAGAGCATACTCTGTGCCAGGGCACTGTTTTAAGGGCCTTGAAACATACTGACTCAGTATGCGAGCTCTGATTCACCATAAGAAAAGCTTAGACACCAATTCTTAGATAAAGAAGGAAATAGGTTTCTAATTAGAATTATTCACATAAGGAATAGAATTCATCATCTCATTGTGACTTCCACACATATCCTTACTGTATCAAAATGTATAAATAAGGTGTCTGATACCTTTCTATCACAAAAGTATCTAAATAATTTGTTTTCAAAAATAACTAGTTTGAGCTCATAGTCTTTCATAATTCTGAGTGAGAAACACTATCGGAGAAGTAATCCCCAGAATCGCTGAACAAACAAGCTTTCCCTTTGACACTCAATAGCCAGGACACTATTGCGATTGAGTTGTGTATGGAGATCCTTGCTGTCCAATGAAATAGTTTTTCAGCCTGCAGCATGTTTTAAAAAAATACATCCCAAGGAGATGAACCAATAGTTCACACATCTTGTGGTTCCAATCTCTGGTATGAAAAATAAGTGAGCGCCAATTCACAATGGCAGTGTGTTTTAATATAATTCAAATCCAGCTCCAGATTCATGAATACTAACAGTCTTTAATTGTTACTTTCCATTGGTTCAACTCCTTGCCAGTTCTCTGTATAATTTATGAAAACTGCATGTTGCTTATCTTATCCTGTGCATGTGAACTACTGTGCCTTAAACCTTTTTGCAAAAATATCTCGTTCATAGATGAAAGAAAAATGTGTTTTCAACTTATGCTTTATGTTCGTCTGATAATGTGAGGATAATTTTGAATGGAAATGCTGCTGTTTAGTTTCCACAGTGCCTTCACAACCTGATAATCCATTTTCCCACCCTGACAAACTCAAAAGGATGAGCAAGTCCGTTCCGGCATTTCTCCAAGATGAGGCAAGTTTGTCTTCTGTAATTTCAGAAAAATGGAACCCAATACGTGCATTTGCTATGCCCAGGTTGGTGTGTTTGTATTCAGCGGTGGCAGAGACTGAAGAGGTCAGCAGGACTGACCCCTGCCTTTTCTATCAATAGAGGCAGTGTTGTTGATCCTGGAACAAGGCAAGGCATGTCTCATTTGACTCAAACAGTAACTCATTTTGGTGGTGAAGTCAAGTTGCATTGACTTTTGGAATGTGACTTTTGTTTCAAAGTGGGTACAAAATAAGAAATCCAGGCAGAAATATGTTGGCGGGAGCTAACCACTCTAGTTTCCAGTAGAGCTGATCTGTGAGAGCTTCGTTCAGGTAACATGAATAGCTTGGAAGCATTTGTTAAAGTAGTAAAGTGACAAGGACAAAACAGACTTTAAGGATATCTATTGGGTATAGGCAGTTGACATGCATTATCTCATTTAATTGTCCAACATGCCTGGAAGGCAGGCACCATCATTATTACCAGATATTACAGATAAGGAGGCACTGGGAGAGGTGAGTAACCTCACTCAGCTAGAAAGGGGTCGAACCAGGACCAGAGCCTGGATCTGATTATCATGGTTGGCCATTATACCTGCTGTCTCAGGCTGGAACAGGATTATTATCTTGCTATTCACTCAGTACTTTGTAAATACCAGACACTTAATATTCATTCTGATATCTAACTCTCACCAACTAAATGTGATTTTCTCCATTTTTTAGAAGAGGGAAGTGCTTGAGAGAGGTTAAATCATTTTCCCCAAATCCAACAGCTGCTAAAAACTAGATCTAGGACTTTAACTCAGGTCCTTTGACTTAATTAAGATTCCATGTTGTGGGTGGGGGGATGGGTGAAATAAGGGATGGGGATGAAGGAGTGCACTTGTGATGAGCCCCGGGTGATGTATGGAATGTTGAATCACTATATTGTACACCTGAAACTAATATAACACTGGATGTTAACTAGCCAGAATTAAAATAAAAACTTAAAAAGCCAAAAAAAAAAAAAAAAAAAATCCCATGTTCTAGCCAGGGTAGTTAGAAGCTTGGAGTCAGACATTCCTAGTGCTGGCTGTGCTACTAATGTGGGGTGTGTGACTCCAGGCAAGTTCCTTAAGGTCCCTGAGTCTGGTTTGCTAGTCCTGCCTCATTAGGCTGTCAGGAGTCAGCAAGACAATGTGGGGGAAGCATACGGCAGAGTGCCTGACACATGGCGAATACCAGTAAATGCTAGCTGTTCCTATTTGCAGTTTGGGTCCGATTTTTGATGGTGAAATAAAAAGCATTATCCTCAAGCTTTCTCTTAGTAGATGAAAGGTGAGGAAAGTTCTAGACAGCACATAAATTACGTACCTCCTGCCTGACCTCCCGGGCACCCCTCTGTCTGTTCTTGGGCCTCAGATGAACTGTATCTGCAGATACACACTCTTGCATATGCTTACCAGCCCACGTTACAGTTCCTTTGAAACGAATCACTCATTCTTTGAAACAAATCATCAGTTGGAAGCCAACAGTAGGCAGCCTCATGGAGTTCCTGCTTTTACCCCTTTGTAAATAGGTTGGTCATAGGAATGAGGTGTATAATTACTTAAGAGGCAAGCGACCCCAATTCCTGGTCTTCCATTTTTCTCCTCAATCAGTTTTAATGTGCCGCCTCATAGCTCCACATGATAGAGAGTCCAAATTGTTTGAGTTTGTGCATCAGAGATGCCGAATGAAGCTGTAGAATTTTCCCTTTCAAAGCATGTGGGTCAGACCGAATGTTAAAGGAAGTAGACATGAAACCAGGCCTTGCTCCTCCGTCCACTCTCTCTTCGAGACTTAGCATCAGTCATGTTCATTGAGTACCTGCCATGTGAAAATCAGTGTTCCAGGTCGACAAGACAGGATCCCATCCCTCAGTAATTCACTGGTGACCTGATACACTAGGTAGAGCACAGTACATGCTGAAATAGAGGGAAACAGTACGTGCTGCAAGCATGTGGGGAGAGAGGGTGACAATGGACACATGGTGGTGTGGGTTTTTTTAATCCTTGAAGGAGGATTTTTCTTCTTATCCATATAAGTGATAAATTTTGTTTTTCTTTAACACCTTCCTTAATCTGCATTAGAATTGGCATCCGTAATATGATGCATAATTGCATGGCCCTGGAAGACGTTGGCATGTACTAACTCCTTCATAAAGGTGTTTCCCTAACTCCACTGAACTGCTCCAGAAACTCTCTAACCCCCAAAGGAGCTCATTCTGAATCATAGATTTTTAAAGCTACCATCTAGTAAACTTTAGCTCTAAAGATAATAAAATGTATTATTGCCACTTTTTTTTTTTTTGACCCAGGTAAATATTTCCTGGGACATATTTAAAATAAGTATCTTTGTTACTTTTTTTTTTTTCAGAAAGTGTGTTAAAATCTAATGTGGGTAGAATTGAATATACTTGAATAAATATAATTTAATATGTACTTCCCTATAGCAATAAAAGATAAACCCAATAGCACTATGGAAATGCATAAGAGGTGGTTTAAAATTTTTAAAATATGTATGTATGTAACTTTTAGCTTAAACAGATCAAACTAGCATTTATTTTTTCTAGTTTAATAGTGTCTCCAGTAAAAGATTTGATTTTTAGGGACGTGAAGGCTGTTTTAAAAATGAGAGGAATTAAGCATGGCATTTTATGTTTTGACAGTAAATCTTAGACCGTTTGTTGTCTGGGTAAAGTTAATTTTTCATATATATCAATAAAGTTCTCCACATAACATAAATGCACAATATTAAGAGAGTGACAAGAAAGCTCACAGCAGTGCTGCCTTCTGGAGCACCCTGGGCCCACCTCGGAGGTAAAAAAACAAATCACTTTGTTCTTTGGGTAGCGAAGCACTGCTGTCCTCCTTAGGTGAGGTCTGCGATAGACCACCCACTTCATCCCGATTCCCGTTCCCTGGTGATTAGCACGAGTGTCCTCTGACCTTCAGCAATGTTCATAGGTCCCTGGGATACCAAGGTATCATGTTTTTCCAAAGAGAGATGCTGACCTTCACTCATTCTGAATTTAAATTCTGTGTACCTTCTATGATGTTTTGTAGAGTGATGACAGAGAAACTGATACAGCCTCAGAGAGCAGTTACCAGTTCAGCAGCCACAAGAAGAGCCCGAGCTCTTTAACCAATCTTAGCAGCTCCTCTGGCATGACGTCCCTGTCTTCTGTATGTAAACAAAGGCTCCGTGTTAATATCTCTCTGCTTCTGTGGACCTTCCTCTGCCATGCTCCTGCTTGCTATGAAGTGGCCTCTGTTGTATTTCCCACATTCCAAGGGCACGAGCTTTTTCTCTAACCCGCAATTAGCTTCTGGCTAGCTAAATCTTTGTTTTTCTTCTTTTAAGCATAAAAAGAGTTCCTATCCATTATAAATGAATTTTTTTTTAATGTAAGTACTTCAAAAATAAACCCAAATTACCAACAAGATGAATGGCTACATTTTTCTGTGCAACAAATGGGGTAACTTTTATAAAGTCTCCTTATATCAGATATGTTTTATATTTCGGTTTGCAGGTATAGAATTGTGCCTGTCTTTTAGCAAACCTGATGAATGAAAGTACTGATTCACATAAAAGAATAGGAGAAGTGATTCTTATGGAAGGATTCAGAACAAGACTTCTATTTTTATTAATTTCTTTAAAAGATTTTCATTTACTTCTTTGACAGAGACGCAGTGAGAGAGGAAACACAAGCAGGGGGAGTGGGAGAAGGAGAAGCAGGCTCCCACAGAAAAGGGAGCCCAATGTGGGGCTCGATCCCAGGACCCTGGGATCATGACCTGAGTCGAAGGCAGATGCTTAACGACTGAGCCACCCAGTCGCCCCTCAGAACAGGATTTTTAAAAGGAAAGCTCCTTAAGTATAGTTGTTCAGGTTCAATGTAGAAAATTTGACTTTACCTGGAACTTCTTTCATAAAGTGAGGTCATCGTGTGTTCATGGAGTATGTGTGTAGAAATACATATATGGAAATATACCCACATACACTTAGCCAGATAGTTCTCTGATACACACACTATCTCACCAGGTATGCTAACCAAATGATAAAGCTGCATTTAAATTCTAACTAGCTTCCTGGTTTTCAAACTTATTTTAAAAAAATCTGTTTAAATTGAATTTCTGCTGATGATCCTCAAATGTATGGCCTTGGGAAGGCTTTCAACTGCCTTCCTCAATCATCCATTCTCTACTCTTCCTGACCTCTAAAGGCATATGGCCCACTAAGCATTTTCCTACATTCAGTGGATGGGTAACATAGTAAGATTCCTTTTTAGTGCCATGGAAATTTGATAGAGCAATATGTCACTGTGATTTGGGTCCCTGGGGTTTCTCACATCCTCTTTCTTTACCATCTTAAATACCTTAAGCTTGCCTAAAAATGGAACTCTGAATGCCCCGTACCATAAAATCCCCTTGCTTTGGAAATGAGCCAGCATCTAAATAACTTTGCATTTTCACTTGTCATCTGTATCTTTTAGAGGCACTTCTTTTTTAAAACATTAGTCGTGTCATATATCATGTCAGGTTGCCGGTGTTGGTCTGTCTTTATGCCCTATTAACTGCTTTAAATGTAAACTAGAGAAATAGTGGCAAGCCAAGGTCGTATCTGTGATCCTTGCGTTGGGTGCACAAACAAGATAGGAACAAACACTGCGTGTTTCCGATGCCTTCAGGTAAGCGGCAGTGTGATGAGTGTTTACAGTGGAGACTTTGGCAATCTGGAAGTGAAAGGAAATATTCAGTTTGCAATCGACTATGTGGACTCACTGAAGGAGTTACATGTCTTTGTGGCCCAGTGTAAAGACTTAGCAGCAGCGGATGTTAAAAAGCAGCGCTCAGACCCGTAAGTACAATTTGGAGTCACTGTTTTCTCTCAGTTATTCATAATCTTGTAGAAATTGGGAAAGAAAGAAAGTAAAGGGTGGATATGTGTGTGACTGTGCCAAAAAGAAATGTTTGAGAAGAAAAATTGGGGGGAAATGGTGTTTTATTTACTCTATAAATATGCCAAACTTAATAAACTATACAAATGTCAGAGAGGCATTAAAGATTTCAAGTGAAAGGGACCTTTGAGGCCATCTTGTCCCATTCATTCTTCTAACAGATAAGGAAACCAGGGCTGGAGAAGATAAATGACCTGTTTATATAAATTCAGAGAGTCAGCTTCAAAACGGGGAATGAGGGCTTGAACCTCAGTCTCTTCCCATGACTCTCTCAAAGTTCTCTAAAATTAGAGACATGTCGGGCCATATTTGAGGGTGTTCAGTGGCACAGAAACAGTTAAGATTCTAGAATGAGGTAGTTTCTAAATTTAAATTATACTTTACCGAAGAACTTTAGGGGGAATTACCAACTCGTCTTTTAGATCACAGACAGACTTAATTGAATTTCAGTTTATTTGCAAAAGTTTAATGGTATTCTTCGCTTTCCCTATGCAGAAGTCAGATTCTTAATTATTTTGCTAGCATAGGCCCAATTCTTTATGCTTTTATTATCAAAACAGCTGGGGTCAGTATCCTTTTTTCCTCCATCGAATATGGCTTGCTTATGTGTGTGCTGAGATCAATTTTTGTTTTCAAAAGTTAGTAACAATAATTTTTAAAGAAGTTCTGCAAAGACCAAAGCCTTTTCTCAATAGGAAACAAGCCAGTATAATTAAGCACTACATTAGAGGTCTGTTCCCAACCCCCACCCCCCCTCCCCCAGCTCCCCACGTCAGGTAAGGCCAAAGGAAGAAAGGGATTCAGGAAATAGCCTTTAAAATTTTTCAAAATAGTATAAAATGACCAGTTCTGTTGCATGTGTTTAAAATTTTAAGTATAAAAGGTATTGCTGAGAACATCCATTACCTAACTGCTTTTCTCACTGTCATGAAATAATTATTTCTGTCAATCACCAATGCATTTTTCAAAGCAGGGATGGAAACATCACTTTTTTTTTCTCTGACCCTCTTGTCTGTCTACTTCTCTTTTTAGATATGTGAAGACCTACTTGTTACCAGACAAGGGCAAAATGGGCAAGAAGAAAACACTTGTAGTGAAGAAGACTTTGAATCCTGTGTATAATGAGATACTGCGGGTATCTATGAACTGTCTGTCTAGGAAAATCCTAAATGATGAGCTGTCAACTGTGATTTTTGTGTCGATAGCCATGTCTTCTTGGGTAGTGTATCTACAGATGAAGTTAGTCATGGAGAGAGAAGAAGGGAAGGGATAAACATGTTCTGAGAAATTGCTTTGCACGAGATCATACACCATGAACGTTGTATGCCTTCTCTTTCTCACTCCATGCATACTCACCAGGAGGGTATTACCTGCCCCTCACACATGAGGCTTAGAGAAACAAAGGAGTTCGCTCAAAGATACATAGCTGAAAACACAGAGCATTGTAACCAAAGGAGTTACCAGAATTAATTCTGATCATGTTGTTTCTCTGCTTACAATCTTTTAGGATTTCCATTACCCTTAGAGGCAAGTTCACTTTACCATGCTGCCAGTCCCTTCACAACCCAAGCTCCAGCCTCCTCTTTCCATTTTCAGAATCTCCATTCAGGTCACCCTGATTGCTTTCTGTTCTTTGGAGGAATGAAACACATTTGCTCACACTGCTGGACCTGATGTTCCATTAGGCGGGAGAACTCTTCCCCACATTCTATCCCGAACTACCTCCTCCAGCTTTAAATGCCTCTTCCCATGAGAGGCTGTCCTCAGCCCCTCAGTCCCCCCTGGGTCTGCTGCCTCAAGCACCTTATTTTATATTAGGCTTTGTTAACACTCCACACTTTAACTACTGGCTTCATTGTCTGTTTTCCCATTAAATTGTAAGTTCCAGGCAGGCAGAGACCAACTCTGTGTCATTTATCAACTGTGTGCCTTTGGGCAAATGATTTAACCTGTCTGTTCTTCAGGTCTGCCAAAGGCAGGTAATAATAGTACCTGCCTCTCTGCTTTAGTAGTTGTGAACATTAAGAGTTAATAGGTGTAAAGTGATCAGGATACTTTAAACACATGAACATTGACCCTTAGTACAGTGTCTGAATAGATACTCAAAAAATGTTTATTGGAAGGAGAGATGGATGGACAGATGCATAGAAAGTATGCCTGGCTCAAATACTCATATTCCTTTTCCCCCCAGACTACTTAAGGCTGCCTTAGTCATGATAATGTAAAACTAAAGATACACGAAGTGTTCTTCATTTCCCTTGTCTGAAAAGTCTGTCCCACTATTTGATTATCCTCTGAGGAAAGAGGCAGAATTAAATTAATTTTCAGTCTTTCATGGGTCAGTTTTGTATGGAATTTCTATAGCCACTTTTAATTACAGTTGGACTCTGATATACCTCAGTACTCTAGCTATTTCTGGGTCAGCTACTTCAACCCTATACTCAGGAAAAGCCAGCTAATTTAACTGGTAGACTCAGAGAAAGGCAAGCCCACTACAACCAAAATGGATATTCAAGTAGTACATCGTAAGGCCAAATAGAGATTATTTTTAGGTTAGAAGTACTATTATCCCTTCCATGATTATATATAATCTAAGATTGACTGCATTTTAGATGAAAAACTGTAAGGATGCCAAATATTTTCCACTTAACCATATGAAGCAGGAAAAAAACAAAGATATCTTCTCTTGAAAAATACCTTGTTGCAGGATATCTATAGTGGGAGATGCATGTAAATGGGGGCAAGTGATATATGGGAATTCTCTCTACTTTCTGCTTAATTTTGCTATAAATCTAAAACTGCTCTAAAAAATAGAGTCTATTAGAAAAAATACCTTGTCCTTAGGTAGAAAACAGACCACAGGATTAAACTTCATTAGTGTTTTTAGGCTGAATTGGATTTATGTTATATCTAGTTTGAACTAAAAACATCCAGCAAAAAATGAATAATTGGCTTTTGTTTTTAGGGAGCTATTACTGGCTATGATATTTGAACTGTGGTTTGCTTTTCCAGAAGCAGAAAGAAAATCAGCTTTTGTGAACGATGGATTTAGCTCTTTGAAACAAGATACTTAGAATAAGATGACTTTGCAATATTTTTGAGACTTGAAACCTAACAAATGAGAAAACCTGATCTGCATAGATGACTTTTCTCTTCATCTCTATGTCATAACTTTGGTATAAAATAATAATATTCACCACTTTAATTTCCTTCTTTGATCTGCAGTATAAAATCGAAAAGCAAATCTTAAAAACACAGAAGTTGAACCTCTCTGTTTGGCATCGGGATACATTTAAGCGCAATAGTTTTCTAGGGGAAGTGGAACTTGACTTGGAAACTTGGGACTGGGACAACAAACAAAATAAACAATTGAAGTGGTACCCTCTGAAGCGAAAGGTATGTGCAGACTTGGTTGGTTGGTTGGTTGGTTTGGGGCCTGGTGGATAGGAGAAAGCTACTATAATTGCCTTTTTTTTTTTTTTTTTTAAGATTTTATTTATTTATTTGATAGAGAGAGAGAGAGAGATCACAAGCAGGCCGAGAGGCAGGCAGAGAGAGACGGGGAAGCAAGCTCCCCGCTGAGCAGAGAGCCGGATGCGGGGCTCGATCCCAGGACCCTGAGATCATGACCTGAGCCGAAGGCAGAGGCTTTAACCCACTGAGCCACCCAGACACCTGCTATAATTGCCTTTTAATTCATAATGGTTATCTATAGTTTGGGATCATTATATCTTTTCACTTTGTATTATATGTCTCTCTCTTTTTTTATTTTATCGTTTTTTTAGAGAGAGAGCGCCTCTGCAAGTGTGTGGGGCAAGGAGAGAGAGAGAGGGAGAGAGAGAATCTTAAGCAGGCTCCACCCTCAGTGCGGAACCCTACACAGGACTCGATCTCATGACCCTGAGATTATGACCTGAGCCAAAATCTAGAGTGGGATGCTTAACTGACTGAGCCATCCAGGCACCCCTGTTCCATATGTCTGTTATGCCCTTTTCTGTATTTTCTATTCTTTTTCTTTTTTCCTCTTCAGATTTCAGGCTGGCTAGTTTTTGCTAACTTATCTTGCAGTTTAATAATTTTCTTATCTGCTATGTCTAAAATACCCATCTTACAAATTCTCAACATCATATTTTACAGATTTATATTTTCATTTGATTTTTATAGACCACCTCTCTGCTAAAATTCTCTATCTTAACATTATCATATGTTATAATATGAACATATTAATCAAAGTTATTTAATGTATAAATCTGAAAACCCAGTATCTTAAACATTTGTAAGTCTCTTTAATTTTTTATCTTGGTTTGGTCATTTGGTTCTTTGTCCTGGTATGCCTGTTTATTTTTTATTGCATGGTAGACATTGTATATGAAAAACTCTAGGGATACTTTGAGAGGATTTACTTTTGTTTCTAACACACAGAGTAGGGACAGACTATCTTAATCTAATCTGAGAATGAACCGACTAGAAGCTGGGGTTCAGTTTTCATGTGGTCTGATGTAGTTTTTGCTTGCCCATATGGCTATGACCCTTCAGAGATTCCAAGTGAAAGCCTAGGGAAGTAGTTCTCAAATTTTAGCATCCATCCAGTTCTCCTGAAGGACTTATTAAATCACAGATTTCCAGGCCCTATTCCCAAGGTTTCTGAGTCAGTAAGCTCTGGGCCCGAGAATATGCATTTCCAACAAGTTCCTAGGCATTGCTAATTGCTGATGCAAAGTATGGCTTAGGGACCATACTTTGAGAACCACTGATCAAGGGTATTTCCTAAGGCGATTCCTTCCTTGCTGGCTATGGACTCCAATTTTTGTCTCCTCAGCCCCACAAGGCCAGCAAAAGCTCTGCTCGAGCTTCTTAGTCTCTTTCATTCGGGCTTTTATGCTCTAGTTTGGCACTACTTAAAAATCAGCTGATGCCTCAACATGAAAAGCAGAGAATGTCAGGCTCAAAGATCTTGTCCACTTGAGTGCTGTCTATATTCATAATTCTTTAGCTCCTTCAAATAAATTTGTTTAATCCAGTTTTTTTATTATTCTCAGTGTGCGAGTTGGTGTGAGCCTAGCTAGAAGCAATAAATAGCAACAATCCAAATCATCGTTTAGTATCTACATAATATAGCACTTTCACTTACGAAATGGTCCCCAAATATTGCATTGACATCACCTGAAGCACTTATTTCTAGTCTTACCCAAGACTCACTGGGTGTGAATTCCTCAGAAGATGTCAAGACCTTTTCATTTTAAACTAAAGTCCCTGGGGCGCCTGGGTGGCTCAGTGGGTTAGAGCCTCTGCCTTCGGCTCCGGTCGTGATCTCAGGGTCCTGGGATCTCAGGGTCCTGGGATCGAGCCCCGCATCGGGCTCTCTGCTCAGCAGGGAGCCTGCTTCCCTCTCTTTCTCTCTGCCTATTTGTGATCTCTCTCTGTCAAATAAATAAATAAAATCTTTTAAAAAATAAATAAATAAATAAACTAACGTCCCTTATGTTTCTGATGCATGACCATGCTTTGGCAATAGGCTCTAAAGGACCAGAATCTGAAAGTAAAACCATCTCTCTTATACTAAAAAATAATAGACATACATTTTTAAATTATCGTGCAGTCTTTGTTATTCTTAGAGACCTCACATCACGTGATCTGAAATAATCAGGTTAATGCCGCTTTGAAAATGTAATGTTTGACTTTTCTTCCCCCTACTTTCCCACATTCTTCTTACTCAAAGAGAATAATACAAATAAATAGTTTTATGTGCTGGCTGGGTGACCAACAAAAATATGTGTGTTTTTATAAAAACCAAAGCATCCCAGAACATTTCTCCTTTCTCCAAGAAAGCCATTCTGATTTCTCTACTATCTGTGAGACTAAAGGCTGAGAGCTGTTTTCTGGGTACCAAGCAAGTTTTTTCAAGATACACAATATAGCTTTCCCAGATATTAAAGCAACAGTTTAGCTCTGACGGGGAAGGAAATTTTAATCCAGGGCAGTCGTGGGTGATACATAGTCGCAGAATTGGGGCAGTTATGCTCCTATAACAGAGTACCAACAAACAGTAAATTCGTTTGTATCTTACACCTACTAACAGTCCTTCATTTTCCAGACAGCACCGATTGCCCTTGAAGTGGAAAACAGAGGTGAAATGAAGTTAGCTCTCCAGTATGTCCCAGAGCCAATTCCTGGTATGTAATGATTTTTCATCCAGATTTGTGGCCCTTCCTGATCCTTTCCCTCTCCAAGGATTTCTTTGGACTCTGTGATATTTTCAAAGGTGAAACCCTAAGCAAATTTATTAACGTAGTAATTCTGTGGACCAAATGAGTCAATTTACAGTTGACAAATTTTTTTTATTATTGTGGTAAAAACACAAAACATAAAATTTACCATCTTAGCCATTTTTAAGTGTACCATTGGTGGTTAACAACAATGTGTTAAGTATATTCACATTGTTGTGAAGCAGAGCTCAGAAATTTTTCACCTTGCATATCTGAAACTCTGTACCCATCAAACTACACCCTCGCCTTGTCCTTCTCCCAACCCCTGGTAACTACCATTCTACCTTCTGTTTCCATGAAAAAAAAAAATCCTCATTTTACAAAATTTTCTAGTTTACAGCCCTTGTTTTAATTTTCACCTCACTCTCCAAAAAGTTGGTATCTGCACAAAGTGAGTGGCCTTTCCCGTATTCAGAATTTGGACCTATTGGTAATGTTAGGGTAAGAATGGAACCTGAGTGTTCTATACAGGTGAGAATTAGAAGGATTCTTACAGAGTCCCTAGGAAATTAGAGCTTATTGGTTCTCCATTCTCAAGGCCTCAGCAGGGCAGAAATCTTTTTCCTCAAGGTTACTAATTGCATCCTTGACATTAGGGCCTTGGGTCTACAGCCCCGTTAAAGAGCAAGAGACTAGCAAGAAATGAATGCCAGCCCCCTCTCACTTCCCAAGAAGTTCCCCATGTTTTTCTCCTTAAGAATCTGTATGAATGGGGTGCCCAGGTGGCTCAGATGGTTAAGCATCTGCCTTCAGCTCGAGTCATGATCCCAGGGTCCTGGGATCGAGCCTTGCACCGGGCTCCCTGCTCGCAGAAAGCCTGGTTTCCCTCTTCCACTCCCCCTGTTTGTGTTCCCGCTCTCACTGTCTTTCTCTCTGTGTCAAATAAATAAATAAAATCTTAAAAAAAAAAAAAAAGAATCTATACGAGTGTTATGACTGAAGTCAGAGGTTATAACTCATATGTTTTCAGTAACCAGGCAGTGAAACTTGTGGGATGAAAAAAATAATGGATGGTAAGGGCAGTGATTGACCTGGAGAAAGGCATTCTAATTCAGTTTAAAAAAAAAAAAAAGAACTGATGGGCAAGCAAAACATATCTTTAGGCCCATGTGGCTGCCAAACCACCTTGTTGTTACTTCTGGATCTTCCCAAAAGGCAGATTTTCTTAATATATATAATTTGTATCCTATCATTTATGGCCCAAATGCATAGAAATTCTGCCAATATCTTTTCCTCCACTATCATTTCTTGGTGGTGGGGGCAAAGGGGACCAAGTGTTGTAATGGGCTCACCTTGTCTGACCTTTTGCTCATGAAGTTTCTCTACCCTGGAATGGCTTCCTCTTCTCCAAGTCTTTGGATAGGTTGAAAAGAAGTCCCATCTTTTCCATAAAACTTTTCCTGGCTATATCCTTTCACCCTTACTGATCACATCGTCATCTAGAACATTACGGTAATAACTTGGCATTTCATTCTATATTACATTTTTATAGTTTTTATATGAATTACTCTTTTTAGTTTAAGTGTAAACATTTTCCAGGGACATAGATTTCTCATATTCCTTGTATATCCAATGACATTCCTAGCATAGGCCTGAGCGCATCATAGATATTCCTAAATTCTGGTTGGTTGACCAGGTTAACCTATTCAGAAATATATGGCAGTGGCCCTCTGTCCATGTACACCCAATCTAGTCAACAACTGAAGACTAAGCCAACCTCTCAGTAATTCCCTGTGAATAACACTACTTAGTATTTGTATGTATACAATATTCCCAGTAAGTATGTAACCACATTTAACAAGAAGAGTACCTTAGCCAGTACCTATTTTGATTACTTTATATTCAGTATGTTTCAAATGCCTCCCATTAACAGCAATTGATGTTAGTATTAATATTTGGAAGGGATATGCATTTCATTGAGGTATTGAATATAACTATAAATGGATGATTTACATACCTGATATCTTAAATTTGTCCTGAAATAAGCTAAACCAAGAAAGATTTTATTTATTTATTTATTTATTTATATATATATATATATATATATATATATATATAGAGAGAGAGAGAGAGAGAGAGAGAGTGAGTGGGCATGAGCCGGGGAAAGGGCAGAGTTAGAGAGAAAGAGAGAATCTCAAGCAGACTCCACACTGAGCACAGAGACAGGTGCCATGACTCTGAGATCATAACCTAAGCCAAAATCAAGAGTCAGATCCTCAACCGAGTGAGCCACCCAGGTGCCTCTGGGTTGTCTTTAAGTACTGTATGAATCAGGAGTTCAAACGATATCCCCAAACCTTCTTCCTTTCTCCCTCTCTTCTCTCTCTCTTCATCTCTCAATTCACGTCCTTTGGGTTTTTACCGTTCTTTGTTTAAGATTTTATTTATTTATTTGACAGAAAGCACAAGCAAGGGGAGCGAGAGAAGGAGAAGCATGCTCCCCACTGAGCAGGGAGCCGGATGTAGGGCTCGATCCTAAGACCTGAGGATCATGACCTGAGCCAAAGGCAGACGCTTAACCAACTGAGGCATCCATCTGCACCAGTGTAAATTATTTTCATAGAACTCTCTGAGCTCAAAGCAGCCAGACTATGGAGGATTTAGTTAAGAATGTGTAGATTTAACCAGTTAAGATCATATCCTCAAGCTCTAGCTAGTATCACTGTGCCAGACCATGTTTAGGTTGGCATCTTTGGATGTAGTATTGCCAAGAGAAGAATGGTAGTGAAATTTTATTTTCTGTCCTTTTCTCATTACAGGTAAAAAGCTTCCGACAACGGGAGAAGTGCACATCTGGGTGAAGGAATGTCTTGATCTACCACAGCTAAGGGGCAGCCATCTAAATTCTTTTGTTAAATGGTAACAGCATCGATAACTCCGCTTCTCTCAGTTCTACCATAGCCTGGCATTTGCTGGTTGTTTTCAGGTCTCAATATCTGTGATGCTGAAACTCATCATTCATGGTTTAAATGACATAACTTGGGACAGTGGTGACTTGAACTAGAGGGATCTGTGACATGAACCCCTAAGGCTTTGTTTAGTTTCAAAACCATAATGAGGGCATACATACAAATGGAACCAGGGACCATATACTCAGATATGGAATAGCTTTTAGGAGATGTATTTGCTGGTGGATAATATTCAGTATAAAAAAAACTCATCAGATTTCTAATGGTGGGATGCCATACCCCTGACTCCTTTGTGGAGAAGGGTGAATTCTTCCTTCTGTCCCTTGTCCCACCTTTGTGAACTATTTGCAGAAGTTCTTTTGCCTCATCCTGCAAATGTGTAGAAAATGACTTGCTAAACAGACCCTTACTAATAGTTTGTCATAGGAGCTTAAGACAATTTGAGTTTTTTTTTAAAATTTTTTTTTAAAGATTTTATTTATTTACTTGAGAGAGAGAGTGAGAGACAGCATGAGAGGGGAGAAGGTCAGAGAGAGAAGCAGACTCCCCATGGAGCTGGGAGCCCGATGTGGGACTTGATCCCGGGACTCCAGGATCATAACCTGAGCTGAAGGCAGTCGCTTAACCAACTGAGCCACCCAGGCGTCCCCAATTTGAGTTTTTAAGTGGTAAACTTTTTTCTCTGTTATATATATAAATGCCTGGTATCTAGTCAGTAGTAACTAAACGGATATTAGTGTGTGCTCTCTTAGCTCCCCTGACTAATTTTATCTATATAGATTCTTCCAGAAGACCAGTTATAGCTGTTTACATTTTTATGGCATTATTTGTGATTTTCCCTATACATATTATTCATAGATGTCAGCTGGTAAGATTTTTCAGCTCAGGCTAGTCTCTCATTCTGAGACCACTCTCAGACCTTCTTGTGTTTATAAGAGGTATGGTAGGTTAAAAACAGAAAATAGATAATCAAGAATGCTTCCAAATGTTAAAGGAATCCTCGAGTAATTGCTACCACATTAAGCATTTACTAAATGAAAGCACTAAACTAAGTAGTTTGCTTCATATGTAATTCCAATATTAACTTTAAGAAATAGGCATCACCATTCTCATTTTAAAGATGAAGAAGCAAGGGTCTGAGAGATTACGTGACTTCCCCTATAATACACAGCTAATAAGTAACAGAGTCAGGATTCAAAGCAAGTCTGGTCCACTGTAATACAGAGTCTCTCCAGCAAGAGGCTGCTGTTAACCACCACCATCACTGCCATTATCACCGCCACTGCCGCCACCACCATCACCAACAACACATCAACATCACCACCACCATTACGACCATCACTCCACCACCACTGCCATCACCACCACCATCATTACCATCACCACCACCATTATCACCACCACCACCATCGGCACCACCACCACCATCATGGCTGCCATCACTGTCACCATCACCACCACCACCACTGCCACTTCACCATCATCACTGCCACCACCGTTACCACCACAGTTACCACGACCATCACCACCACCATCACCACCATCAACATCACCATCACCATTACCACCATCATCACTGCTACCATCACCACTACCACCACCACCACCTCCACCAGCATCATCACTACCACCAACCACCACCATCACCATCATGGCTACCATCACCACCACCACCATCACCACCACCACTACCACTTCACCATCATCACTGCCACCACCACTATCACAACCATCATTACTGCCACCATTGTCACCATCACCACCACCACCATCACCACCACCACTTCACCATCATCACTGCCACCACCATCACAACCATCATTACTGCCACCATTGTCGCCATCACCACCACCACCATTGTCTCTCTACACTATTTTTTCTTCCATTTCCTTCAGCCAATCTTCAGTAGTTGTGTTGAAGTGCACTGAAAGCATAAATGTTCACCATCTTATTAAAATGCTATCACAATAATGATTCCTTTTATAGTATCATCCTTCCAGATACAAGTAGGAAAAGTCGTCAGAAAACCAGAGCTGTAGGGAAAACCACCAATCCTGTCTTCAACCACACCATGGTGTATGATGGGTTCAGGCCTGAAGATCTGACAGAAGCCTGTGTAGAGCTTACTGTCTGGGACCATAACAAATTAACCAACCAGTTTTTGGGAGGTCTTCGGATTGGCTTTGGAGCAGGTAATGTTTGTTACTTTTTTAATTCTCTATGAGTCAATTGCTTCTGGGGACGCTAGAGGTTTGTCTGTTGTTTTGCTTTTTCCTAATGAAAACAGATACTCTTATTTCTATTAAGTGTAATGAAATGAATGGGTGAAGGAATGTCAGGCTGTATGCCAAGGGCTCTAGAAATGAAGACTAACAGGATGTAGGATCTGTCCACACAGAGCTTAAGTTATTGTGTGTGGGAGGTACAGAAAAGCCTTCATCACTACTCTTCCCTGAAAAAAACATTTATATCTTTTCATGACTAAAAGTGTGCTTTAAATAATCATAGTAAATAGTATTTATAGGGCACTAGTCACTGTCCTGAGTGCTTTATTTATATTATTTCATTTAATCCTCACAGAAATCCTGTGAGTAATTACTAATGTTTTCCCCAGAGGAACTGATATAACAAGAAATGAAGTAACAGAGCTAATCAGTATCAGGGCCAAGATTCAAAGTTGAGTCTGTTAGACACTAAACCCTCATCTACACTTCCTTAGAGATCATCTGGTGTCACTTCCAACTCAATGCAGGCTTTATCCCTACTACCTCACTGTGTCCCTGACAGATTGTCAGCCAGCTTCTCTATGAACACGAAGAGAAATCATTACTCTCTGAGTAGAGGGAATAGTCTCAATTATGGAGTGCCCTGTTATCAGACATTTCAGGTGATTAAACAGTTCTTTCTTACAGTGAGCCCAGATATGCCCTCCTGCTGATATTAAAACTATCCCTCGCTGTCTTCCATTGATGATTATAATTAGGGGATGTTCCATTTTTTTCCCCAATGAACTATTCCTTTCTAACTGCAAAGCTTCCCCCCCCCCCCCAATCTTTTTCTTTTGCAGGTAAAAGCTATGGTACTGAAGTGGATTGGATGGACTCTACTTCGGAGGAAGTTGCTCTCTGGGAAAAGATGGTTAATTCCCCCAACACTTGGATTGAAGCAACCCTGCCTCTCAGAATGCTGTTGATTGCCAAGATTTCAAAATGAACCCAAAGTCGCCTGGCTCCCACTGAGAACTGCTAAGCAGGTGGAATCTGATCTTGCAAATCTGACTGTGTAGACAGATTCTCGTCTGCTGCCTCTTGCCACTAACGGAGGCTACACAGCATGTTAAAGTCAACCTGCATATGGTTCTTTGGTTATAAGCCCCAAGAGATTTAAGCAAGAATAAAGTATGTAACTTACTTGTGACTTCAGCATTAGAGAAGATATTTGAGAAAGCTAGGAAAATCACACAGTTGCTGCTGCGTCAGAGAAAAAGCCATCAAAAAACATTAAATGTTGAAAAAAAATTAAATGTTGGATGTTTTTAACCAGCAAAATATTCTAGTTTGCCATCCCGTATCTCGCACCACATGCCATGCAGTTAGAAGGGCCTGCTACTCAGTGGTTGAAAAACCTCATAAGAACTGAAAATATGTAGTTTTTGGAAAGAGGGACAGAAAAAAACTCTTAGGAGGGGGGAAAAGGCAGAATACCCGTGATAATAAAGAATTTGACCATAGGAAAACTATTTACTCTGTAATCTCTATTAAAATATGGAATTCCAGGTTAGGGCCAGAAGACTGAATCTACTGCATGTATTTCTGCCTTTGAAAGTGCTTTCCCCTTTCCCAGTGTCAAAGTCTTGTTTGTGCTTTGGTGCCACCCACTGGCTCATAGGTGGAATTCAGCTTTTGGCTTAATTTTCTCCTAAGATCTCAAGCCTGTATTTTGTAATAGACTGTGTAAAACAAAAACAAAAACGAAAACCTTGCATATATAAGATTCTGTCTTTCCTATAACTCTACTATATGAAATTAGCATGAGAGTGTTCACAGACATGCTTTGCAATGAAGTTTTAATTAGAATGTAAACCGTACTTCCTATGTATGTATAATTTCATAAACTATTTTGTAAAAACCCTTAGAGTAAATTATTATATGATTTAGTTGTGTTGTCACATTAATCTGACATCTTATTTTGAATGAAATACTTTATGTTAGGAATCCTCAAATTTAAATTTCCTAGCAAGGCTAAAGAACAAATATTTCTAATATTTGAGCTAATATTTGATATGATATATGATCTAATATATGAGCTAATATTTCTCAAGTCTTTACTGCAACTCTGGACATCCTTTCCTCTAAGTGAGAAGCTCTGACTATGTTATTGAAAATGGAATTTTTATTTTAAAAAAGGAGTTGAAAAGCATTGAAGGAAAGTAAACATTTATTTTTGAAAAGTTTCCCATGGAGGCATTTTTTGGGTTATTTTAATATATAAAGCATTACTCCTCCTTAGGACCCAACTTGCTTGCTTTTTTCAAAAAGCAAGTGATTTTAATGTAGGTTAGGGCAAGCCTGGATGTTGAGGAGAGTGAGACCTCACAACAGGTGTCTAGCAAATGTCACTGAAAATGACCAGAGTGTTCGCCTCCTCTAAAGTTGTTAGAATCTTCTACCCATGTGCCAGTAAGAGTGGCTAACCTAGAACGATGCCCTTGCCATTGTCTCTCAAGGTCTTTTAGGAAGACATGTAGTCCAGCTCTAGGCCCTGATTCTGTTCTGACCACAGGGGAGGGACAAGATGAGCTGAGTGGAGTCACCCCTCCTAGGTCGGCCAGGGAAAGTAGCAGAAGTGCAAATCTTGTTCCAGCTCCGGCACTTCAAGCTACCAGCTCCTTTCTCAGCCCTTCTTTCAGTTACCTGCTCTGCCACCTTCCAACATCCAGCCGGCTCTGAAACAATGAGATTGGTTCTAGCGTCTCCCCCTGGGACTGCCTGCCTCCTCCTATTCTCAGATCCCTGACGTTCGAAACACCAGAGTGAACAATAGAACCACCTTTGGTATCAAAATAATTTGGGTTTGAATTGTGGCTCTACCACTCTCTGGGTGACATGGGGTAACTTGCTTAACCGCTCTGTGCCTTGGTTTCTTTGTTCCCTGTAAAGTATAAAATGTAGATAATAATGCCTGCCTTTCAAGAATATTGTTAGAGTTAAATGAGAGAAGATGTAGAAATGCCTGGTACTGCCGTATAGACGAACTCTGTAAACAGTAGCTTCAAAGAAAGAGACATTAAAAGACTCAACAAAGGCAAGTGGAGGGGACTCTGGTCATCACTAGGGAGAGCATCGGCCCAGTTTTATGCCTCGGACGTCTGGGGAGGAAGTATAGTGGATATTTTCAGGTTCAAAAGTAGGTGGTAGGGGGGGATGATAGAACAAGGAAAACAACTATGAAGAGAGAAGCCGAAAGTCGTTATTACTAAACTGCAAATTCTTTGAGAAAGACAGATGGTATCTAATTTATTTGTTAGCATCTTACACTTCATTGTACATAGTAACTGTTTGTTGAGTAAATCAATGAATGTATATTGATTAGGGTCTTGGGAGATTCTTTGACTTGACAAGTAATCTATGGACTTAGTTATTTAAAATAATTTTAACATTTAAATGTAAAATATTTTTAGTGTGGAAAATCTGTTTAATCAACAAGTATCATCAAACATCCACTATGTGCAAAGGAAATAGAAAGGTGGAGAGAGAGGGGAAAACATCCAGAAGCTCATTCCCCAAGAAACAACTGCTGTTAACACTTTCAGTATTTTTCCTGTCATCTTTTTCTTTTCTTAGGAAATATACTCTGTGAATTCACTTTAGTACATAAGACGACCATATGTGGTAATCAGCAAATAATACACTCAATATATGTGTGACCCTTTCTATTTCAATGAAGAGGACTGTTCTAATTTTCTAGTCACTTGTCTCATCTTTACAAGTTTCACTTCAGTATAGGAGCTTGAAATTTAAGGAAAAGAAGAGAAATGAGGGGAAAATACAGGTAAGTTTAATTCAAATTTTTTGAAGTCTTTGGAATCCACTTTCATAAAACCTCAATATCTTCTAATTTCAGTAGTTATTAAAATTTCAGTTCAAAAAATTTCCCATCTTCCAACATCGCTTTCCTTTGGTAGACATGAGACCCTAATCTTTGAGACCAAAGCGAAAATCTGAAACTTCCTTCTGATCTGTTTTGCTTCCAGTGAAATCTGAGGCATAGGAAAATCCACCCAACCTCTGTAATGACACCCAGACTTTTTCTTTTTCATCATAACTTGAGAGACCAAGTCTGACCATCAGAAACAGTGCCCGTAGGAATAGTAAACTCTTTACTCTGTGCTTAAGTTTTCCCGGCATTTAAGATCATTCTGAATTGTAAATTTTTTAAGTCTTTTTTCAGTTCTCTTTCTAGCACAAAAATTTCCATGCCATTAAATTCCTTATAAACACGATAATGTTTAATGGCTGCATAATATTCTAAGAGAATATAATTTCTTAACATTTTCTCTTTTTGGACATTTAGGTTTCCAGCTTTTAGTTGTTTTAAACCACACTGCCATGAAAAGCTTTGAGTAAAACTTTTTCTTTTGCATTATTTCCTAAGCAAAACTCTTCCCCAGAAGGGCAAACACTAGTTCAAAAGGCATAAACATGTTTCAAGTCTTCGATACCTGTCAACTGACTTGCACTAAGAGTATGAGAGAGTACCTATTTCACTGTACCCTCGTCAGTCCTGGGTAGTCTTAAAATAGGGGAAAAAGTTTGACTAGATTGATAGATGAAATGATATCTAATTTTAACTTATATTTATTAGATCACTGATAGGGTTCAATACTTGGCCATCTCCATTCTCTCATCTGTGAACTTAATTGTTCATTTCTTTTTTACGATGTTATTGCTTTATTGATTTGTTCAGGCTCTCTACAAAAATATAAATCTATTGTCTGTCATCTTCATGGTGGGTATTTTTCCCAGTTTGAAATTTGCCTTCAACATCCATTCAACACACATTTACCTAAGCCTTCCCAAAGTGCCAGGCACTAGTCAAGGATGGCACAGACACAGTCCCCGCCCTTAATGATCTCGGGATTTCATACGGGGAGGCGGGCAGGTGACCCGTGAGTGCAGTCAGGCTTTCACAGTTTCCATTAGAAGTGTGAGCAGTCTATAGCAGATGCACTCAAAGAAGTGAGTGATCAATTCTCACGTAAAGGCCAGGAAAGGCTTCACAGAGAAGATGATTCTGAATTGAGTATTGATGCTGAGTAAATTAGTGGAGCAACAAGGGACAAGGCGGGAAAAGGCATTCCAGGCAGAGAGAACACCTCAAAGGAGGCCAGCGAGCTGGTCCCTTAGGGGCACTTAAGTAATTGGGTTGGACTAAGGCATAAAATGTCAGGTCCTGAGGAACAAGAAGCTGGAGAGACCTCAGAGCTCACAATTTTAAAAATTACTTGTAATTTAGTACTTTAAAAATAACTCGAGGAAAAAAATATAAAAAAATAAAAATGAAATGTTCAGCAAAGTCAAAGTAAGCTTTTCCTTACTCATCTTTTACATAATGTTAAAGCTGAGAAAGTCCTTTCTGACCCAGAGTTTTTACGCTTACCTTTATTTTCTTCTAGTTTCCATTTCTAATACTTTAATTTTCTTTTACTCGTGACATTTAACTGATTAGTACATCAGGAATTGACTTTGGTATATGACGGTAAGCCTCATTTGGATCTTTTTTCGGTTGTAATGTTTGTCACAACTATATTGTTCATTAAGCTTCTTTCTGTAACCTTATTTGGCTAACGAGGACAAACAGGGAATGCTGCATATCTAATAAGAGGTATTCCCAGCAGAGGACCATGGTAAGGGAAACGAAAGAAATTTCCTTGGGGTTTGCTCTTCTACTGAGCTTTCTTAAACACTGCAGGTACAACTCACAGGCACTTAGGATCCTGACTCCCAGGGTAGTACTGCTATTTTGTTTTTATAGATTGCAGATTTTTAAGGAGCAAACGTGTTTCCACATGACAACTGAAGTAGGGAGAGGGAGGAGGACTATGTCCCGGGCAGCTTGATTTGTTTACTCCTCCCAGAAATTAGGTAGTCAGGTTTTCTCCCTCTTCCCCCCCATGCCGGTTGGAAACCCGGGGGGTGGGGGTGGGGGGGTTGGCATCTCCTCTCTGTCCAATACAGGCAAGGCCCCGGGCTGCGAGCTGAGAGCTGAGAGCTGTGATTGGTGATTTGTTGGAAAGGCAAGCATTACCCGACTGGATTGGTTCTGGACTCCCCCAGATCTCCCTGTTACTTCACAGCATTCTGAAGACCTGCCCACCCAATCACAGGGCTCCTTACTGGAAAAAAGCAACTGCTGGAGAGTGCTGGCAGTCCCTAGCAACACCCTGAGGCTTTTGAGTCTGAGGGGAAAGACTGTGTAGGCTGTCAGCCGCTGGGGGAGGAGAGCGGCGCCTATGCCTCAGGAAGAGGAGCCTCTCAGGATGGACCCTCCACCCACGGAAGAGCCCTTAGAGGAGCAAACCAAAAAACTAGAAAAGCAGGAAGAGGAGATGGAGTTTAAGGAACTGGATGGTCTGAGGGACGCCTTGGCAAACCTCCGGGGCCTGTCCGAGGAGGAGAAGAGCGAGAAGGCGATGCTTTGCTCCCGCATCCTAGAGCAGTCCCAGCTCATCTGCATCCTGAAGCGGAGGTCAGACGAGGCCCTGGAGCGCTGCCAGATCCTGGAGCTGCTCAACACAGAGCTGGAGGAGAAGAGGGTGCAGGAGGCTGAGAAGCTGAAGGCCAAGAGCGCGCACGCCCAGCAGCTGGAGGAACGCTTTATGACCCTGGCAGCCAACCACGAGTTGATGATCCGCTTCAAGGACGAACACAAGAGTCAGAACGTGAAGCTCAGGGAGGAGAATGAGAGGCTGAGGCTGGAGAACAGCAACCTCTTCAGCCAGGCTCTGAAGGACCAGGAGGCCAAAGTGTTGCAGCTCACCGCGCGGAGCGAGGCCCTGTCCAAGGAGCTGGAGACTCTGAAACAGAGGCGCGCTCAGGAGGCCGGCCAGGCGCAAGCCCGAGAGAAGGAGCTGCTGGAGCTGCAGAGCCAGCGGGCCGGCGCCCACACCAAGGAGATGGAGCAGCTGCGCAGCCAGCTGCAGAGCCTCGAGCAGCAGCACCGGCAGGCCGTGGAGCAGCTGGCCAAGGCCGAGCGGGCTCACGGCAGCCTGAGCCAGGACCTGCAGGCCAGGCTGCAGACGGTCAGTCGTGAGAAAGACGAGCTGTTGCAGCTGGCCATGGAGAGGGGCCGGGTGCTTCAGAACAAGCAAGCAGAGATCCGGCAGCTTGAGGAGAAGCTGGAGACAGCCGATGTGGCCCGGAGGCATGCCCTGGAGAGGTTCGAACAAGAGGCGGTGGCCGTGGACAGTAACTTGAGAGTACGGGAACTTCAGCGCAGGGTCGACGGGATCCAGAAGGCCTATGATGAACTCAGGCTGCAGTCTGAAGCCTTCAAAAAGCACAGCCTGGATCTTCTAAGCAAGGAGAGAGAACTCAATGCCAAACTCCGCCATCTCTTCCCATAGGAAGCTTCTGTTTCCTCTTTCCTCTAATTTAGAATTGAACTCTTTGTGCCTTAGCATTATGACAAGAGTAAAGTTGGTTTTCCATTTATTATACTTTTAAGCACAAAAGGCAACTCAAAGAAAAGCTGTTTTACTGTGATGTTGTGGTTGTTACTGTTGTAAGGCTAGCACTAATTTTCAGCCCTACCACCTAAAATACACACGACTTACCAGATTTCTTTCTGTGCCTTAGAAATCTTCCTAAGTTTGCTATCATTATCTCCATCTTCCTCATAACTTATTCATTCTCAACCCCAGATATTTTCAGATATCCTGAGACTTTAAAATAGCAGCTCCTATGGACTTAAGTGAATCTTAAAAGTGCAATGAGATGTACTACTGTGAAAACAGTTTTGCAATAGTTCCCCCTGTAGTTTCCCTTAGTTGAAAATAGAAACTGTAACAGTTAATAGCATAATAATACCATAGAGAACTTGCAGAAGAAAGCCTCTGGTTTTGCAACTGACAAACAATTGGTTGCTTCACCTGCTTTACAGCAGTATCCTTTTAATTTTATTTTACTTGCACTAGCTTGGAAAACAAAGATTGAAATCATTAAGTTCTTTACCAAAGTAGGCAAACTTTATTACAGTCATTCTATATGAGCAGTAAGATTCAAATAAGTGAAATCAACCAGTTTTTATGTTTCCTGCAAGCTTAGATCACATTCCATTTTCTTGCTTTTTTTTCCTTAATAAAAACAGGATTTAGAGGTGCAAGGATGCAAGTATCAGTAGTTTCATTTAATATTGCATAATATGCTAATAGACAAAAGGCCCCAATTTAGGCTAACAAATCAAAGCAGACCGGGTATGATACATAAAGCAATGCATAGTGATTGTTTTGTTTCTATTGGCATTATTTCCTTGCAATTCCCTTTTCCTTTTTTATTTTTTTAACTTTTTCCTTATTTAAAAAAAACATCTAAACGAAATATATATGTATAATTACAGCATGTTTGCAGGAATACCTAAATATGTAGCTATATAAAAACATAACAGTTATTACATCTACTTATATAAAGTTCTTAAAGAGGCAGTTATAAAAAATACACTTTATGCTTCCTTATTTCCATATTTTTAGTCAATATATAAACATTATTATAAATATCTCCCAAAACAGATTGTAATACACTATTTTTCTTACCCATTTGGTGCCAAGGGTCCCAAGAGTTACCTAATAATTTGGATGTATTAACTTTACTTGGTATCTTTTTAATAAACAAATTTTGAGGGTTACTCTACCTCAGGCAGTTTTTTAAACCTATTTTCTCACAGTCCTATTAAGATTGTGGTATTAAATACAAATTCCAAGAAACCATGTTGTTGGCTTGAAAGGACTGTATTTACTTCCTCTTACACATTCAAGAATCAGAACATAGGAGCTAATTTAATTACGGTTATCCCTTATTGAGCTCATACTATTTATCATTGTGCTGAAGAACTTTGGATGGCTTAAAAAAAAAAAAAGAACTTTGGATGGCTTGTTTACTTATTTAATCCATAGGGCCATTTGAGAAGGTAATTATGTTTATTTCTATTGCAAGGAAGAGGAAACTGGGATTCAGTAATTTGCCCAAGGCCACTTGATCACTAGGGGAGCTGGGATTTATGGCGTGCCAAGCTCAGAGGTTAGACACTAAGAATAAGCATGAAGAAGCATCTTTTCTACCCTGGCAGAGCTCCCACACTAGTCTAGGAGCAAAAAAAACAATTACATACAATGTGATATGTTTTCCTGAGGGTGTTATGAGGTCACAGTAGGTAAAACGCGCACACACACACACACATACCCAGCAGCTAACTCAGACACACACACACACACACACACACAGCAGCTAACTCAGCCTGGAGTAAAGGTCAGGAAGGTAGAGAGGATTAATTGGCAGGGATGACTAACACAGGAGTTGATATGTAAGCTGGTTCTTAAATAACTAGAATTTCTTCCGTGTAGAAAAGGGGGAAAGGTTTGAGACAGCATCGTGTAGAAAGTCATGCTGTTTTTAAAAAATGTACAGGGTATTTGTGGATACAATAGGTAGTTGGGAGGAGGTTCGGAGAAGCATATCTACAGATAAGACTGGAAGATTAAGTTGTGGACAGAACACAGGGTGCCTCAAAAGCTAGGCAGACCCCTTAAAATGGAGAGTGAAAAGGGAAGAAGGGGCAAGCGTACAAACGCAACCACAGATCAGCCTTCCTGTCCCCAGCCAGATTCGGGCAGCTTTGCGTGGGGTCTGGTGCGCATGCGTGCCAGCATCCCTTCCTTTCTCCCACCATCGCCCCCAACTCTTTCTGCCTATCCAAGCTCCACCCACTGGGCTCAACAGGCTGTCTGGAAGTGGTGTAGTTCGCTCAGGTTTTATGGTAAACCTGCGTGGAGGAGGCAGCTCCTGGGCAGAGGCAAGGTGGGTCTTAGAAACAGGGCAGTTTGGACAGGAGATCTTGGCGTCCTACCGAAGTGTGGTCTAATAGAGGACTTAGCCCATGGTACTTCTCTTTAGATGGGAAAAGATGAGTTTGGAAGAGTGCGGGGTGGGTAAGGTAAGGGGGACAGGGGCATATGTCCCCTAAAACATGGGCACAAAGGAAAGGTCTCAGGTGCACGGGTCTTGGGGAAGTGACTTGCTCAAAGCCAGGAGGCTTTGGGCTGGGGGAGGCAGGGGCAGGAGAAAGGTTTGAACCCAAGTTCCTCCGGCAGGCCCATCTTCATAGGTGTGTCACCTGCATGTCACCCCACATTTGGTTTAATGCTCTCCTGTCAGTGTCTTGAGATTTTTTTTTTAGAGAGAGCGAGTGAGAATGGGAGTGGGTGAGGGGGAGAGGGAGAGAGAGAGAGAGAGGCTTAATCAGGCTCCATGCCCAGTGAGAGCCCAACTTGGGGCTCAGTCTCACGGCCCTGAGATCATGATCTGAGCCAAATCAAGAGTCAGATGCTTAACCGACTGAGCCACCAAGGTGCCCCAAGATTCCTAATAATTGTGACAAGGAGTTCTACGTTTTCCTTTTGTGCTGGGCACTGCAAATTATGTGGCTGGGCCTGTTTTCTGGCTCAAAAGTCCATGCTTTCTCCCACTATACAAACTACCTTCTAACTGGCCACAAAAAAGCATTATTTTTTCCCCCTCTGTGCTCCAAAGCACTTTACATTCCACTGTCTCAGTGCTTATCTTGTTTTAATCTGTGACCCACAGCCAGATTCGGGGATGAGCGACAAGTGTAGTTATTGTGGTATGCTGATGTATAAAATGATGCTTATCACTGGAACAAATTTAAAAAGTATAAAGCGGCCGCCTCCAAACTACTGCCCTTGAGGGGAAATTTGAAAAACAACAAAACTCCTTTCCAAGGTAGACCTGTAACCCCAGTGAATGTTTTCTGCAAATTCCACAAGCAGTAACCCTAAAATGAAAGTCAGCAGAACAGAGATTCTAAAAACAAATAATGTGTGAATAGTGCTATGTAGATAGTGTGATCTCTTGTGTTACATTTTTGTAATCTCTTCAGTGTGCCTCTAAGGAGCTCATTTAGTTAAAAAAACAAAACAAACATCGTGAAAGAGAGCTAGAACAGGAGGGAGAGCTACAGAAAAGGTGAACTGACTGGGCTGGTGTTTTCACAAATACTCACTCTGCTTCCATTAGGGAATATTCATTCAGGTTAATCTGTTCTTAGTAAGGTATTAATAAAAAATCTATTTCTTCCCAGCTCCACTATATTAAACAGTTATCTATCTATTTATTTATTTATAGGCTCCACACCCAGCATGGAGCCCAGTGTGGGGCTTGAACTCACGGTACTGAGATCAAGAGTCGGATGCTCACCAGACTGAGCCACCCAGGCACCCCGGGTTAAATAGTTATTTAAAGAACATTGAAGGAGTACCTGCCTGGGCACTTGCTGTTCTATCCAGCCCTTGTTGACCCAGATACCTGTGAGTGGAAGGGGATGGCTGTTGGGTAAGCCATCAACAGTGCCTGCTGTACCACATCTACTAAGACCGACGGAAACTTTTCAGGCAGGGAGTCTTCTTTTATATTGATCTCCTAAAAAAAAGTTGGAATTTTGAGGAGGTGGCCAAGAATTGGCTTTTCTGATCATTTGTCCATCTCCCTAAGGAGAAGCTAGATCTTATTTTCCAAACACTGAAAACATCTGATTAAATGTAAAGGCCTAAGGCTGTACAGTTGAGTCTTCCTACCTGATGTGGTTTCTCTCTAAGCCTTCTGTTTATCTCACTTGGAAAAAACTAATCCAAGGAAACTTCTCCCTTGGACAGATCTCCCTGGTCATTCATTGCACATTCAACTGACCACGGTGCCTTCTTCTTCAACCACCTCACTCCTCAGTTCTACAAAGGGACTCATCTTAGCTGTTTGCCCGACTGTGCCTATTGAATGCACTAATCCACTCTTATTTGTACTAGTTTAAAATAACTTTCCCTTTCATGTTTGAAATTGTTCATTACAGCATTGTTTGTAACAGCAAAAGATTGGAAACAGCTTAAATACCATCAGTAAGGCACTGGTTAAAGAAACTGTGGGCCCTTTATACTTCAGAATACATTGCAAATATATTTAGAAAAAAGAAAAGAAAAACAAAGCTCTTTATGTATGGATATGAAAATATCCCCAGGATACATGTAGGGAAAAAAACCAAACAGGGTACAGAATAATACCTGTAGCATACTATCTTCTGCATAAGGGCAAGAGGGGAATAAGAATACAAACATATATTTACTCCCTTGTGCTTAAATAAATATCGAAAATAATAAATACTAATAAAAGTGGTTATTAGTAGTATGGAGCATATGGGGACTGGAATGGCGGATAGGACTGGGAAGGAAACTCAGTATATACCATTTTATGTCATTTGACTTTTTTTTTTTTTGTATTATATACAAACAAATAATACAAATGTATTATTTGTTTCAGGGGTACAGGTCTGTGATTCATCAGTCTTACACAATTCACAGCACTCACCATAGCACATACCCTCCCCAATGTCCATCACCCAGCCACCCTATCCCCCCCCCCCCCACACCCCAGCAACCCTCAGTTTGTTTCCTGAGATTAAAGGTCTCTTATGGTTTGTCTCCCTCTCTGGTTTCATCTTGTTTCATTTTTCCTTCCCTTCCCCTATGATCCTCTGTCTTGTTATTCAAATTCCTCATATCAGTGAGATCATATGATAATTGTCTTTCTCTGATTGACTTATGTCACTTAGCATAACACCCTCTAGTTCCATCCACGTCATTGCAAATGGCAAGATTTCGATTTTTGATGGCTGCATAATATTCCATTATATATATATATCACATCTTCTTTATCTATTCATCTGCTAATGGACATCTAGGCTCTTTCCACAGTTTAGTTATTGTGGACATTGCTGCTATAAATATTGGGGTGCAGGTGCCCCTTCGGATCACTACATTTGTATCTTTAGGGTAAATACCCGGAAGTGTGATTGCTGGGTCGTAGGGTAGCTCTATTTTCAACTTTCTGAGGAAACTCCATACTGTTTCCCAGAGTGACTGGAGCCATTCCCAGAGCTTGCATTCCTACCAACAGTGTAGGAGGGTTCTCCTTTCTCTGCATCCTTGCCAACATCTGTCATTTCCTGACTTGTTAATTTTAGCCATTCTGACAGGGGTGAAGTGGTATCTCACTGTGGTTTTAATTTGTGTTTCCCTGTATATCATTTGACTTTTGAGCCATCTGAATGTATTACCTATTCAAAAAGACAATATAATTAAAAACAAAGAACCTTCCGCTTAACTGTTTAACTTCCTAGTAAGCTCTGTTTCTGTGTAGATGACTCAAAAGGCCTGCCGATTTTTCTTTCTCCAAGAATTAAGTAGACAAGACATATTTTATTTAGAGCCAAATATGGCCTGACAGATTTAGGTCAGGCCTTCAGGCTGAAAGCTGCTGCATTCACAAATGTTCAACAACATACAGCTAATGACAATTTCTTTTCCCACCCTGAATGCCTTCTAAAGATGACTATTTCTCTTCCGAATTTAACGATTTGAATGTATTAACTTTTCTCATGGATTTTCATATGTCTGGGTGAGACATGAATTTTAGATCTTAGAAAGACTATTTTCTCATATATTAAAGCCTTTAGGCTGGTTTTGGTTTTGCCCTAACGGACAAACAAGAGATGGTAGAGGGTAGGGCAGGCTAAGCCATTCTGACCTTTCCATTTTAATAAGTTATTTACCTAACATACCTCATTAATTTAACAAATATTTATTGAGAGCCATTAATTGGCCAGGTACTGTACTAAATACTGGGACACAATGTGAGCAAGGCAGAGACCTTATCCTCCCTGATTTTGCCTCCTAGTGGGTGAAGTGGCAGTTAAGCTAAAGCCTGTTAAATGTGTAAGAACTGCCCAAAACAAGAGATGAGGAAAACACTAGAATATGGTAGCTCGACAGCCTTCAGAGCACCCCCTGTTGCTGGTAAGAAACTGCCTTTCCCAGTAGTTACACCACCGAGGGCTGCAGAAGAAGCAGTCTCAGGATACTCTTACCACAGACCCTGTGGTCAGATTAATCCCATTATACTTACATCCGTGTTTACCTCCGTCCCTGCCAGAAGTCTGAGCCTTCATAATCTGGCCCAATCCTCCCCCTGCCTCCATCCCCACTCAAATCCTGCCACTAGGTCCTTTGAAAATCTAGATCTGGGATCAGCAAACTATCAAGGTATTAGTGCAGTGAGTGAAGGAGTGTATTGGCATCAGACCATTTGGATTCAAATCCTGTCACTTACTGGGGGACCTCATACTGGATGAAGCTAGAGAGCAGAGAGCTAAAACTTTCAGTGAGTGAGAGATATGACCAGAAGATGGCATGAATTTCACACTGGTATAACCATAAAGAGAAAAGAATTATCCAAATCTAGGAAAGAGCTTTTTTTAAAATTTTATTTTATTTACTTATTAGAGAGAGGAGTGAGAGCACAGAAGGAGAGGGAGAGGGAGAAGCAGACTCCCCGCCGAGCAGACCGAGCAGAGAGCCTGATGTGGGGCTTGATCCCAGGACCCTGAGATCATGACCTGAGCTGAAGGCAGATGCTTAACGGACTGAGGCACCCAGGTGTCCTAGAAAACAGCTTTTTTTTTTTTTTTTTAAGATTTTATTTATTTATTTGACAGAGAGAGAGATCACAAGTAGGCAGAAAAGCAGGCAGAGAGAGAGGGGGAAGAAGGCTCCCCGCTGAGCAGAGAGCCTGATGTGGGGCTCGATCCCAGGACCATGAGATCATGACCCAAGCCAAAGGCAGAGGCTTTAACCCACTGAACCACCCAGGTGCCCCAGAAAACAGCTTTTTAAATGAGTATCCTTAATAGACAATATTCCGAGAAGAAATAGAATCACAATGAAATCTTAGTAAATTTTATTTATTAGTTTTATGGTTAGTTGTAATATTGACATTATTTTAAAACTATTATAAAACTATTTTTAAACTATATCATATATATGAGATATGTATATGATATGTGTATGAGAGAGAACGAGAGAGAGGCTAAAGCAAAATTAATTATTTTCGTGTTGCTAGAGGAAAATTTTCAGTGTATATGTTAAGATATTAAAAAGTAAAGTAAAGCATTTGATGTTAAATTTGAGTCTAAATCTATGGGCAGTTTTTGTTTGAAAAAACAGATATGTCCCAGCTCTGTCAACTGAAAGGCCTAATTTCAGTGACAGTCTGGTATGAGCATCCCTCAGGCCCAGTTTGTGGCCTCCAAAAACTGTTTTCCATTAAAACGAAGAAGGACTCTTTGGGGAAAGGGCGAATTCCAGATCTGGAGCTGGAAACGTACACAATAAACCTGATACAGTTAGCTATATCAGAAAGCAAATAAACTATCAAAGGCTAACACAGTTCTCTTAAGGAGACATGAGAGCCAAGTTGGAGAGGTTCCTAATGGTGAAAAATGAGTAATTTGAGTACAAAAATAACTGCAATTGAGTCAAACAAAACTGAATATTTTAAAATCTGTGAGTTCATTATGATACACCAAAAAAGACAAACGGTAGCAATAATAAAAACAACAACAACGCAAAGCTCATTGGTCACTAACTGAAAAGTGGCTATTAAAAGGAATTAATCATGTATCTTACTTTTCCTGTTCCCTGTATTTTAGGGTGACAGAATGGCCCCTATGTGATGAAATAAAGTTTTTTTTTCAGAGAATCGCAGGTAATTAAAGGAATAAAAGAATTTAAAAGACATTATTTTGTAACCCCTAGTGAAATAATTTATTTAGGCACTGATCATCATTAGACGAAACTATTGTAAGGTTTCAGCGGTAGGGAAAAGGATAAAGGAGAGACTCAGAGGCGGCCAAGTGGTTCGAGTAGGCTTTAATGGAGGCGCTCTCGGGCGAGGTTCCCCGGTCCGCCAGGAAAATGGAGGGCCGAGGAAGTCGCACGTGGGGATAGGGAAGTGGGGTTTTTATTTGGGACGGGGTGGGTAGGACAGGGTTATTTCCTTATATGGCAGGGTTTCAGCGCACCTTTAGGATTCCAGGGTCATTTCCTTATATGGCAGGGTTTCAGCGCAGCTCAATTGGAGAGTCCTGAGGCGCCATGTTGTCTAGCGTGGCAGACAGTTTGTGGAGTCTCCAGCAGCCCTGGGTCCGCCAATCCAACAACTATTAGGAGAAAGGTTAATGAAGAATTTTACAATGGAGGAGGAATTAGAGTGTCACCATTTGAAAGCATCCATCATTCTTAGTATCACTGAAAACAGGAAAGCTAAACATTCGTGTGCTGTAGGATGCCCATGAATGTGCACACTTCCTTCTAGGAAGTATCCTGGCCATAAATGTGGAACCTGAAGCAAACTAGGCCTGAAACTAATTTCCCACTTACAGGACCAATGGGGCTAATGGGAGAAGTAAAATGGCACCACAAGAAGCCAAACAAACAAATCTAGAATATGGGACATTCAACAAAACAACTGGCCTGGTTTCTTCAGTCAAATGGCATTGGGGAAAAGGGGTGGCGGGGATGCCGCCCTAGATGAAAACAGAATTCAGAGACATACCGAGGAAATGGAATACATAGAATTGTTTGGATCCTTATTTAACCAAGCCATCTGTTGATAGAAATTTGTGGAACAACTGAATATTGACTGGGTTCAAATGATACTAAGAAATCCATAGTAATGTTACTGGTTGCAGGGCGCCTGGGTGGCTCAGTGAGTAAAAGCCTCTGCCTTCGGCTCAGGTCATGATCTCAGGGTCCTGGGATCAAGCCCCGCATCAGGCTCTCTGCTTAGCAGGGAGCCTGCTCCCTCCTCTCTCTCTCTGCCTGCCTCTCTGCCTGCTTGTGATCTCTCTCTGTTAAAAAAAAAAAAAAAAAAAATCAATGTTACTGGTTGCAATCATGACGTGGTTATAGGAAAAAATGACGTTAGAGTTAAAAATGCACAGTGACACATGTAAGGATAAAATGACATGATGTCTAGAATTTTTACCTTAAAATACTTGAGCAAAGAGAGGCAGGGAGATTACACAAATGTGGCAAAATCTTGATAATACTTAAATCTGGATGAGGAATATACAGGGATTCAGTATACACTTTACTTTTGCATATGATTGTAAATTTTCAATATTTAAAAAAGAATTTTAAAAGGGCTGACTGAGGTTTCTGAAGGAAGGAAGAAGAGAAATAATTTGGAATTGGCAATGGGAAACTAGGGCAGCTCAGCCAAGTTCCGGCTCTGGGGTTCCTGGGGTGAGAGATGAGAAGTGGAGTTCTCCCTATCAGCACATGAAAAGCCTTGCTTTTGCCCTTCCAAATCTCTATCCCTGAAACTTCTGCACCTCCTGTCCCTTCCTCCCAAAGCAGTAATTCTCAACTTCAGTGGCAGCAACTGTGGGGCTTGATTAATTGGGAGACATCCCAGTGCTTTGTTACTATTTTAGTTGATTACAAATGTTGGTCATTTTTAAAGAAAAGAAATCTGATTCCAGATTAGTCTACAATAGTGTAAACTTCATCCATTTGTATTCAGAAATGCTTTCTTGAGAGGAGGACAAAGGAATGGAAATATAGCTAGCACACTGGGAATTGCACATAATCCATGCAAATATGCAGTGCTTGTAAACATAATCCTACAGTGACCAAACACTGTCAATCCCTGAGTCTTCAATTTTCACTCAGGTAAGAGCTTCTCATGGTCTTACTTCCTGCTCTTCATAGATTATACTTTCATGGGTGAATAGGCAAACTAGATTAAAAGGAGCGTTTTGGCCTCTGTAGCGCTATTATCCAACTCTGATTCACCTGCGTTCCCTATCATCTCTGCTCCAATCCTCTGCTATAGAAAATCCAATAAATGCGTGTATTGGTGCTGAAGTCATGGTCTTCATAGAGGACTTGATAGATTGGTACTCATCATCTATTTCAATCCCTCTTTTAATGTGTTTTTCCCCCATATTACAAAAATGGAAAAGCTGTAACAAAAGAAACACAGGAGCAAACTATATTTGCCGGACTCCTCTGCAGTGCCCTTATATTTGGAAGATGCAAATGAGGCAGGGGCCCTCCCCCCGCCGCTCCTCCCCCCCTGCTTTGGCTGTTGTTGCTGCCAAGCATATTCTTAGAAACACTGGGTATTTCTGCAACAGCATCCCTATATTCATTCACTAGTTTTATGGGATATAGTTTTATATATAGCCAGCTCCAAGATAGTACCTAATGATTCTCTCGTCTCCTAGTATTCAATTCTTGTGTAGTCCCCTTTCACAGTGAATAAGGTCTGACTGTGTGACCAATAGATTACTACAGAAGTGATTATATGTGACTTCTGAGGCCAGGTCATAAAAGACATTGCTGCCTCTTCCTTGGTGTCTGGGATCATTCACTCTGGGGAAAGCCAGCCACCATGCAGTGTCGACAGTCACACAACCTATGGAGAGGCCTACACTGGAAGGGGACCTGAGGTTTCCTCCAGCCATCTCAGAGGTGGATATCTAGCCCCAGTCAAGCCCACAGATGACTGCGTCCCCAGCCAAAATCTGAATTCCATGAAAATTCCAGACTGCATAACAAAAGCACTTGAAAATTTCTGACCAATAGAAACTTCAAGAGATAATAAATGATTATTGTGGGTGTAAGCCACAGCCATAAGCAAATATCTATTGTCGTTTTTAGATTTTGGGTAATTTGTTAGGCCACAATAGATAATTAATACACGGGGTTGAGAGTCTGGGCAGTAAATGTGCACTTGGACCCAAATCCCAGTTTTCTATTTTACCACTTTCCCACTTGGTGCAGAGATAGCAGGTCCCTATCAGGCCTGTTTGGCCACTTTGTACTGAGAAGCATTCTTTTTCAATTTTTTTTGGTTTTTATTTATTTATTTATTTGACAGAGAGAGAGATCACAAGTAGGCAGAGAGGCAGGCAGAGAGAGAGAGGCGGAAGCAGGCTCCCTGCTGAGCAGAGAGAGCCAGATGCCGGGCTCGATCCCAGGACCCTGAGATCATGACCTGAACCGAAGGCAGAGGCTTTAACCCACTGAGCCACCCAGGTGCCCTGTGAGAAGCATTCTTGATCACCCAGCCTAGTGTCCACTCCTCCAGTCCTCTCAGTGACTTTATAAGCACACAATCTCAGTATTACAAAGTTTTCTGCTTAAAATAGCCAGATTGTTTTCTCTTTTCTGCAGCTGAGCTTAACCTAATAAAAAATAACCCCCCCAAAAAAATACCCATCTGAAATTAACAGCAAGACACTAGAGACATTCCTGTTAAAGTCAGAAGTAAGACAATTGGCAGTATTATTTAACATCAAGGCAGAAGTATTTCATGATCAGTCAAGATAATAAAAAAAGTATTGCAAATGAGGAGGCAAAATTGTTATTATATATAATAAGGTCACATAACTGTCATCCAGGAAAATTTGAATGAATAAGTTGAAAATAAAAACTATCAAGAATTTTCAGTGGGATAGTCAGTAAAAAATTTAACAAAAAAGATCAAAAGCTTTCCTATGCAGCAACAATAACCATTTAGAAAATATAAAGGAAGAAATAATCCAGCCCAGTAGCAAAAAATGCATAAGAAAACTTGGAAAAATAAACTAATAAATTTAATGCAATGTCCATGAAAATTCCAGCTCTTTTTGAACTTGGAAAATTTTATGATGTTATCTGGAAGGTTCTTTCTTTATTCTTCTAGATACCATAGGCCATATATATATATATACACATTTTTTTTTTTGCCCTTTGCAGAATTATTGTCTTTTAGTTGAGCTTTGTGTTATGCCTTCCACTGAAACTAGAGACCTTCATTTATTCATTCAACAAATATTTATTGAAGTCTAAGCTGTGGCAGGTACTGTTCCAGATACTTGGGATCTATCAAAGTCCAACTTCCCTGGCATTTGATTTCTATCTAAGAAACAACCATATAAACATAGCTATTCGTTGAGGCTATTTTATTCAGTATCCCAAAGATAAGTTTCTTAAGACCGAAGAACTGGAAAAGTGGCTAAGGAATTCATATAGTTTACTCATGAGCAAACAAAGTAAAGTTTCTTCTTTTGATTTGCCAGGGAAGCTTAGTTTATTATTAGCTCAACTTGAGTAACTGTAAGATTTTATGTCTATCCTATTCCAATACAAACTTTCCCCCTCTTTGGAAATCCTTATCTTCCTATTTCATCTATATGTTCACTGGCCTTCCTTTTAAAAAATTTGAATTTTTTTGTTTCATTGTATTCTACTGTGCTTCTGAACTGCTTCAAATCTCAAATACTTTGTGGAATTAGAAGAACGAGATAACACCAAGAGGAAACAGACATATCCAGAATGCGGTGCTTTTTTTTTTAAAGATTTATTTATTTACTTGAGACAGTGAGAGAGAGCATGAGAGGGGAGAAGGTCAGAGGGAGAAGCAGACTCCCCACCGAGCTGGGAGCCCGATGCAGGACTGGATCCTGGGACTCCCGGATCATGACCTCAGCCCAAGGCAGTCGCTTAACCAACTAAGCCACCCAGGCGCCCTAGAATGGTTAATTTTTTAACCATTAAATTAAAATTAATTAAAAACTTTAATTTTTAAGACAACTTACTGCTCCTTTCTCTTCAAAAAGCCAATATTAAGAAAAGCTAAAAAATACAAGGGACTATTTTAGAATGAGAAATGAGGGAAAAGAAAAACTTTACAAAAACATAACCAAATGCAATAAGTGACACTTGATTGGATCCTGGCTCAAAGTAAAGTAACCACTATAAAAGATTATTATGAGGAAAGCTGAAGAAATTTGAATATGGCATGGATAATAGATAATATTAGTAAATGATTGTTAATTTTCTCAAGACCTCATAATAGTGTTATGATTATGAAAAAGAATGTTCTTATTCTTAAAGATATATACTTAAGTATGTTGGGGTGATGTGTCTGGTCTGCAACTTTGGGATGACTCAGCAAAAAAATTGTATTTTACAAACATTTACAAACAGATAAAGCATATATGGCAAATGTTAATTGTTGAATTGTTGAGTCTGGATATTGGATGGTATTTCTGAATTAGTGTGGATACTGTACTATTCTTTCACATATTCTGTGAAATATTTGTAAATTTTTAAAGTTGATACATATCTTTTTATTATGCACAGATAAAAGATATAAAACTGTGGTTATTAAAAACATTAGAATACTTAAGTGAAGCAATTTCCTATGCAGTGAAACTTCTAGAGAAAGAGACTAATACTTTAATTTTCTGTGGGGTTTAAATTTAGAGACCCTATTATTATGGTCCAACTACCACTAGAACCACTAGAGATGATTGCTAGAATTTTGACGTCCAATGTTACACAGACCTACAGACCAATCTTTGGGTAATTTACATATTCATTACTCCCTGAGTAGTATTTTCACACATCTGATTTTGGCAATCATTATCTTAGATTTCATATTCTGCGTTTACACTTCCTAACATATTCGTCTCAAATGACAATTTTTTTTTTTGAAGATTTTATTTATTTATTTGACAGAGAGAGAGAGAGCGCAAGAGAGGGAACACAAACAGGGGGAGTAGAAGTGGGAGAAGCAGGCTCCCCAACGAGCAGGGAGCCCGACAGGGGACTCGATTCCAGGACCCCAGGATCATGACCCAAGCCGAAGGCAGACACCTAACGACTGGGCCACTGAGGTGCCTCTTTCTTTCTTTTTTTTTTTTAAGATTTTATTTATTTGTCAGAGAGAGTGAGAGAGCACGTGTGTGAGCGAGCACAAGCAGGAGAGGGGGAGAGGGAAAGGGAGAAGTGGGCTCCTTGCTGTGCAAGGAGCCGGATTCAGGACTCGGGACCCTGGGATCACGATCTGAGCTGAAGGCAGATGTTTTTGTTTGTTTGTTTGTTTTGTTTTTTTAAGGCAGATGTTTAACCAAATGAGCCACCCAGGTGTCCCTCAACTGGCAATTTTCTTATATTTGGAAAATATGCTTCAGATATAATTTTAAAAATGAATCAATAAAAACTTATGTTAAAACCATTTCAAGGAATTATATACTCTACCTGATAGAGATGTATCTCTCATTATCTTTTAGTATGGAGAAGAGACCACAGCATTGTCACAAGACTTAAGGGGGAAAAAACTTCTGAAATTCCTAAGGAACATGGAAAAAATTTAGTTGAAACCCCAGAGTTCTAAGGAGAAGAGTTTGCTTCTATAATGTAGCCCATCTCAATATCTATTTTTTAAATTAGAATTTTTTACGATTTCAAGAAAAGTCAATGTCAAAGAAAATATGATCCTGAAACACTGATCAGAATAAATAAACTATAAAATGTAAAAAAATAATTTAAAAACCTGTGATTATCAAAACTAAGCATGTTCATAAAACGGACAACGCAACAGAGAAAAGAATACAACTGAGCTGTTCAACCTTCCCAAGGGGATTTTAAGGGTACTCTTTTTACCCTGATAGATGAAAAACAGCAACAAAATCAGGCTCATTCAGGAAAAACCAGAAATTATTCTATTTGGAAACTGGTAATAGTCTTTTTCAGAAAAAAACATGTCAGTTTCATGACACCCTCCCCCCCCACGATTCACTCAACAAAACGTCCTCTGTTAACACAACCAGTAACACAACCATTACTCACACGGTGAGGTAGTGGCAGTACAAAAAGACTAGCACGCATGTGCGCACCCACACATGCTCACGATCACGCCCACTACAGAACACACACAGAAAATAGGTTTGCAATATTATCACAGACAAGGATAAGACCATTTTTTTGGTTGTTGTTTAGAAAATGCATAGAAATGGCTTAGACATTTTAATAAAATTAGTATAATAAAAATTTGGAAAAATTAAATTATGTATGAATGACTTATTTACCTCTCTTTTTTTCTAGTACTCTGTTTGAGTGAAAGGATCTCGCATTACAAACGGACGGGGAAAGGAGCAATTTCAAGCGGTATCTGATCACCAGTCGTAAAATTCCAGGGAAATGCAGGATAACTTTTAAGATTATTCATAATTTTGGTATTTAAAAGATCAATTCTGAGAGAGAGTGGTTTCACTTGAAGTGGAAGCCTGAATACGGAGGCTTGAGAAGCGAAGGCGGAGAGAGTAAACCTTCTCTCAATAAATTCAGGATTTGTTGTTATTTTTGCCACTTGCGGACTATGACATCACTGGAAATCTGAAATTACTCCCATTCCAGACCTTACTGAACTCTCGCGATACTAGAGCCCACTGGAGCGCGAAACGCCGTGGGAGGGGCTGGGGTGAGATCGACTGACTTCCGGCCAGGCCGTTGTCTGGGTGGCGCGGTCGAGTCATCCCTGGGCCTCGCCGCTTCGATCTCCCTTCCCTCCCCCCGCCCCGGCGCGGGGGGTCGACCAGCCAAGTGGGGCGGAAGGCGACTCAGACCTTCCCTCCGTTCCGCTCTGGCCAGCTCCTTGGCCCCCCGCGCTGGGCTCCCTGGGGCCCGCGAGGCCCGGTCTGAGGGGCCGGGGCCTACGTGGGCCCGCCGCTGGGCCCCATGAGGCATAGCCTGACCAAACTGCTGGCGGCCTCGGGCAGCGACTCCCCAACCCGCAGCGAGAGCCCGGCTCCAGCCGCGACCTGCTTGCTGCCCCCGGACCTGACCCGGGCGGCGGCGGCGGCGGCAGAGGAGGAAGAGACGGCGGCGGCCGGATCTGCCGGCCGCAAACAGCCGGGCGGCGACGAGGGCGAATTGGAGGCCGGGAGGGGGGGCCGCGGCGGCGTGGCCGTGCGCGCGCCCTCGCCCGAGGAGATGGAGGAGGAGGCGATCGTCGGCGTCCCGGGGGAGGAGACGGAGGACATGGACTTTCTGTCCGGGCTGGAACTGGCAGATCTGCTGGACCCCCGGCAACCGGACTGGCACCTGGAGCCCGGGCTCAGCTCGCCCGGGCCTCTCTCCTCGTCCGGCGGAGGCTCAGATAGCGGCGGCCTGTGGAGAGGGGACGACGACGACGAGGCCGCGGCTGCCGAGATGCAGCGCTTTTCTGACCTGCTGCAGAGGCTATTAAACGGCATCGGAGGCTGCAGCAGCGGCAGTGACACTGGCAGCGGCGAAAAGAGGCGGAGAAAGTCCCCAGGAGGCGGCGGCGGCAGCAGCGGCAACGACAACAACCAGGCGGCGACAAAGAGTCCCCGGAAGGCGGCGGCGGCTGCTGCCCGTCTTAATCGGCTGAAGAAGAAGGAGTACGTGATGGGGCTGGAAAGTCGAGTCCGGGGTCTGGCAGCCGAGAACCAGGAGCTGCGGGCCGAGAATCGGGAGCTGGGGAAGCGCGTGCAGGCACTGCAGGAGGAGAGTCGCTACCTACGGGCCGTCTTAGCCAACGAGACCGGACTGGCTCGCTTGCTGAGCCGGCTGAGCGGCGTGGGACTGCGGCTGACCACCTCGCTCTTCAGAGACTCGCCCGCCGGTGACCATGACTACGCTCTGCCCGTGGGAAAGCAGCAGCAGGACCTGCTGGAAGAGGACGACTCAGCGGGAGGAGTGTGTCTTCATGTGGACAAGGATAAGGTGTCGGTGGAGTTCTGCTCGGCGTGCGCCCGGAAGGCGTCGTCTTCTCTTAAAATGTAGGGTCAAGTAATCTGCTCTTTATCCGCGTTTACCCCTTTCAACTCCCTTACACCATGTAAAACACCTTAGTGGGACATCTTCACTGGACACATTTCAGAGGAGGAAAAAGTAATATTGAATCTTTAAGTGTTTAGCTAAAAGCATGAATGTGACACTGTAACCAACTCCTAATGATAACATGTGACTATTAAATCTCTCTGACAGTTTCTTTTTTAGGTGATTTCCTTCCTGCCAGGCTCCGTTGTAGGGGTTACAGAACAGTCGTTCCCGCCTCACAACCTGGTAAGGATCCATCTCTTCACGTAACGCTCATGCTCTGCTGCTTAGTCTACTTTAATGGGCAACATCTCAATTTGTGTGTGTGTGTGGGGGGGGGGGATTTTTTTTGTTTGTTTTGTTTTTCTTTTTTCTTTTTTGGAAGGTGGGAGGGGAAATCTAATTTGGGCCCTGTCCACCCTGGAAACAGACTTGTGCTGGTCAATAATGTATTAAGATGCTTCTTCTGGTTGAAATAGCTGTTAATGTGTCCCCTTGTTCAGACTTGCGTGTACCTAGCTCTTCTGTCCCCAGTGTGGACATGGCCTTGGATGACATCGGTTCCAACTGTACACTGAAAGCTGCTAATAGAGATACAGTTTGGAGACAGTGAAACAGGTGAAGTTGAATGGAAGTTCCGAGTTGTACAAGGTGCAAATTGGAATTCCAATTGTAGAGCAACTTTTTAGAGGTTGACAATAAGTATTTGGGCTTGCACAAATGTGATAGTTATTTTGCTGGAGATGACAGAAATACCTTAAAATATTTGGGTATGCCTTTTAGTTTTCAGTAGGAGATCTAGAAATACAATCCATTTAGAGTAAAAGATTTTAATATCTCACTATTAAAGAAGTTGGAAAATAACATGCATCTCTGTGTTAATTAATTGAAGGAGGAATAAGAATGGTTAATGAAATGTTTCTTTGAGGACCAGCACAGTGATTACCCTATCACTGACTATAAATAAATTGTTGAACACCTTTACTTTTGTTGTATTAAAATTTTAGGTTAAATTTATGTATAATTAGATATTGAAGGTTGTGAAATGTGAATGAAAACGTGTAAAGTGAGGCTTCACAAAGAATCTTATTCTCCTTATTTCAGAGATTTTTGTCCTATTTAAAAATAATTTTTAAAATTGAGTGGTTCTGGCTACCTAAGGACACGATTGACACTTTTTCCAAAGATGGGACATATTCTTCCCTTGAAGTACTGTATTATTCATTGTCCAATTGTATAGATTGAGTTAGTGTCCTTCAGTGTAAGAGGCATTAAGAAATTCTTTGTGAAACATCACTGTTTGATAAAGTATATACATATTTAGCATCCTTGTTTTTCTTTGTGCTAAAGTGGATACAGCTGTTGGGGCAGAAGAGACGGGACCAGCTGCTGGCCACATTTCCTGCTTTATTTTAAAAGGTAGTATAAGAAATGAGGAAAAAGAGGTAATATCAGGGCTTCTGCTGTCTTTTATTTTAAAATGTTCATAATTAAAAAGTATTTTCCAGCAGTCCAAAGATGTAAGTTATCTTACACATGTTTTATTTTGTTGTTATTTGGTTATAAAAATGGAATCCTTGTTCTTGCACAACTGTAAATGTTTTGTGGCTAGATAACACGATTTGAGACCTAACTTGGTCTCTGGTTTCCAGTTCATTACAGCATATTTTGTAAAATCATCTACTGCACTTGAGCATGAATGGATAGTAGCCAAATTCACAACCTGGAGTGATGAACCTGCTTATACCTAAGTGCAGGAGCAAGCCCCTCACAATGCAGCTGCATGGATTTTTAGTGCCTACTGAATTATATATATATATATATATAAAAACCAAAAGTAGTTGGAAAAATTATTTGAAATGACTAATTTGTGCTATCTCTATGGAATATGTTAAATGTAGCTTTTTGAAACAGAAGCCTTGAATTGAAATTTAATTAATACTTGAACGAACATTTTTGTATATATTTCTTTGTATATAATTTTGTGCAGTACCAATGACAAAAATATGGTGTCATAATAAAACCAGGTTTGTTGATCTTTCAGTTATGGGCTCAAAGAATTTATTCATCTCTAACATGACATTGGAAAATAATGGATGAAAATAGGAAAAATGATTGTTGTTAATGCTGACTGTGGGTCTTAAAAGGTTCTGGAAGCAGTAAGTGTGTTTTTCTAAAACCATTCCCTTGGAATATTTTCTTCTAATGTCAGTGCTTTTCCTGCATTATTTGAAGTTTTGGGCTGGGGAGAAACAGTAGTCAAAGATTTCTGAATTGGGATGGTTTGAAAATTCCAAGTGTAGATTTTTAGAATGTCATTTTATAAATGGCAGTTTTTGGAAATACTTGATTAAGAACTTTTGAAAATGGAGATTAGTATCGCCTATTTTTAAAGCTGCTTTGTTAGGCTCCTTATGTTTTAACTGTCTTTTCTTAGTTCCCATTTCATTCTTTTTTTTTTTTTCTTTTCTAATTTTGGTGACTTAGTGATTTTGTCATTTTTTACATCAACTTCATGGTCTTGTTTTTACATGGTATTGCATGTATTTAGGACCTATCTAACAGGGGCTTTAAATAAATTTGATCATATTTATGTGTAAGCACATTTTACTGTAAATGTTTGGGTTTCTGAATTTACAATAGATCTGTTTATTTCAGTATGTAGTAAACAATATCTTAAAGTGTCCTATTCACTACTTGTTAATTAAAAAAAGTTATGATTAATATGAAACTGTTGTCTTACTATTTTTAGAAAATTGTGTTCTGAATGATTAGTAGTTGGATAAAGGAGATTTCTGGAATATATGGATTATTTCAAAATTTTAAGGTTTGGCTCTATTTACTGTAAAGGTTGAAAACAGCTTAGTATTTGGGGAGCCTTTTTTTTCTTCTTCCCTAATTGCCTCTATGGCAAAATGATACAGAATTAGTGTAAAGAGGGTAGCATTTTAATACTTGTCTTCTGATGGTGATAGGAATTCATACATTAATTGAACTAACACATCATATTGACCTATTTCTATCATATTGACCTATTTCTATCATATTGACTTACTGTTTCTGCACTTTCTTGACCAGTCCTAACTAAAAGGTCCACGTTTGTTAAAATGTAGTCACACCTCTGATATAATCCGACAAAAAGTGTTCGAAATATTTTAAATATTTGTGCATTTTGTAATCACTAAATTAATCTCTTTCTCTTCTCTTTAAACAGCTTAGCAGTGTCTGCAAAAACGAATCTTTTCCTACAACCTGTTAACTGACTGGACTGATGGTAACAAAGTAATTGTGGGAGCCATGTCGGTCAAAAATTTGGCATCTGCTGAAAAAAATGAATGCCATTTTCAAGTTCCCAAATTACTTCTATACTGATTTCACTTTCCAGAAATGGAGATATGAAAAGATTCTCTGGAATCCTTGAAAGACTTACTAGAAATACATGAGACTAAGTTAATTTTGGAACAAAATTATACTTTTTTTTTTTTTTTTTGTCTTTCATGGGAGTGATGATCAGTTCTTTGCATAACTTTTAAAAATTGTAACTACTGGAGAAGAGAATTATAGTTTTTCATCAAGGAATATTAGATTCTTGACATAATCAAGAACACATTCTATGGAATTATATTTAGTGGTGTAGAATTACATAAACAGGCCATCAGGGATCACAAAGCATATCATGAGTTTGTATTTATTTCCTGGAACTTGAGAGCTAATCTGAAGTATAGGCAGACCTTGCTGAGTAGAATATAAAAGTTAATGTAAAGTCCTTAACTGTAAAGAGTAGTCTTTTTAAAAATAGATGCATTGACTTGTCTTGTGTATCTTTGAAAAAATTATGATTGACTATGTGAGTAGTTAATTGCAATTCAGGGTAATAGGATGTTTGCATTCTGAGGTTTTGGTTTCTTGAGTTTTCTCTGAGTACTTGACACTTTTTTGACTATTTTGAGGTTTCTAATGAATGGTATCCTAGTTTCTGATGTTATATATTAAAATGTCTCCAGTGTTATGTAAGGGCTTTAGTATTTTGGATGATGGGAGTGTTTTTTTTCCACATAATATGGTTGTTTTACTTAATTGAAACATTTTTCCAGTTTATTACAAGTGTGAAAAAACACTTAACTCTGGATTGTTTTATTTCATTTTTGTTGGATTATGTTAATACATTCTTTTGTCTGGTCTAGACTGAGTCATTTTACCTTACTGACTCATTGGGAAGTGTGCAGATCAGAGAGGTGGGAGGGGTAGGAGATCGGCCCAGGATGATTTATCATAATAACTATACAGTTTGGTTATTGTATGATATTATACAAAACCTATTAAACCCACTCTTGTTTCTTGTAATCTAAATCTAGTCAGTGTCTGTGATGCGAGGCAGCAAAGAGCATGCCCATTGGCTTATACTTGACTGATGGATGCTCCTATGGTACAAAGGCTACAGCTGGTTGTAATTCCACAACCAAAGATTTGGCATTAACACTAGTTAGTGACAATTAAGAATGGAGTGATTCACTGATAATGAGTAATTATCTTTAAAAATATGTGATCACCTAGTTCAGCATTTTGAAGTACTAGTTTAAGGTCTCACTAATTTAGTCAGATTTTTTAAGCTAATCTGATTATTGAAAGTTGAATAGGCAGTAAAATACTTTGAAGTGTTTTTTCCCCCCACACTCATTATCAATACAAAGTTTTGAGACCCTCCCAAATGTTTATATTTCTATATTTTACTGTGCAGTTTTTCCTTCAGAAGCCAGTTAGTTACCATCTAAGCTAGGGATCAAAATGGGGAGGTCTTCCATTAGAAACTTGGAGAATATTTTGCGTGGCTAGCACAGTATTTTTCACATATTTGAATTTGACTATCTCAGTCCTCTTTTCTGGCAGTCACTTGTTATTGTCTTATCATACGATACTGCTCTCAGCTCTGACCGAGACTACAATGGTCATTTACTTTCAGTTTTGAAATGGAGAAAAATGAAACCGGAGGTAATTTAAATTCAGAAGGTAAATAACTGTCATTAGGAATATAGATCATGAAATATTAGAGAAAAATAGATATTTAAAAAAAATATAGGTTATAATAGAAAGTTGCTTGTGAACTTGCCTTTGCCCCTTTCATTGCTTTGGTTACTAATAAGTGTTTTTATTACTTTTTTACCTTTCCTTGATTTGTACATTCAAGATTTCTTAGAGCCATTTTCCCCACTTTTTAAAAGGAAACCAGTTTACAGTGGACTTTAATAATTTTTGTAGTTTTGTTGACCCAAAATAATTTTTGTTGAAAATTATTCTGCTTAATACTTAACCTAATTTAAAAACGTAGTCTTCAGTGGCGTTTTGAAAAATTGTGTAGTTGTGTTAATATGCATAGATTTGATTTTTATTGGTGGCCCAACTCTTCTTTATACTGCCTCTGAATTTTGCATCTTTGCTGTATACCCACGGAGGTCAATTTCCTAAACCCCTCTGGCTTTTAATGTTCTATAGTTTGGGTTTTACAAATTACATTAATATCTGAAGTACAATATAATGAGTCCTCTTTCTTAAAGCCAGATAACTACACCAAGTAAATTGTAAAAGAGATTTAAATAGTTTGTTTAGTATGACTGAACTGTTAAAAACTGTCTTCCTGACTGAGGCGGTATTCTTTAGCTACAAATGACTGCTCCCTAAACTGTAATGCAGATCACAGCAGGTTTACATGTATTTACCTGCCCCCAACCAAAAATTTTGGTAAAGGAGACTTGTAGCAATAGATGTAAACTAATACGGTCTTTTGCTTAAGTTGCCCATTTTTACTAATTGAAAAGATGATTTAAAAAATACGTGGTAGAGGACAGATTCTAAAAATAATTCCTTTTTAGTTACAGAAACCATTGCAAACTCTTCCATTTATAGATGGTAATATGCTAGGAATGTTTCAGGATAAGAAAACAATTTGTACTGAATTACCAATTTAGTTATATCAGTGGTTCTTGAATTATCCAAGTCGATAGCAACATTCTTGAGTCTAATTTAGTAATTTGGGTTTCTTATTTTTGAAGTCAGAAACTTCTTTTCCATGTTTTTCTCTGCTGTGGTAAGTAGAGCTCTCCTTTAAATAAAAATGATAGAATGTAGATAGAAGTGTATAATTTTGGGTCAGAGAGCTTTAAGTAAAGCGTATCTATTGTAGAAGGCAGAAAATTCAGAAAGAAATCAAAAGAGAAAAATCACCCCTAATTCTCTAACCAAGAGAATATTCACGGCAAAATAAACTTTCTTTTGCTTCATAATTGGGATCGTTTCATATATAAATTTGCTAGGGAGTACATTTCAGGTCACTTTTGAATATCAGCTTTGCTTTCTGAAAAATTTTAAATGTATTTTGTTAATTTCATTTGAATTTTAAAATCTTTAGCTGGACTGCTTTCTCTTTGAACAGACCCCGAAAGCCTGTCTCACTCATGAGATTGCCTTTTCTAGGTGACAAGCTAAATTAAATTCTCCTTTCATATAATTAAGTAGCATAAGATTCTTTAACAAATACGTCACTGTATTTGAAAGGAATAATTAAGATGCTTGTCAATATGACCTGGGATGGTACTTATTTTGTTTGGTATGACTGGCTTAATACATAAGAAAGTGTTGATCTAAATCTGTACTGTCCAGTACTGTAGCCATTAGCCACATGTGGCTAAAAAATTTTAATTAAATTAAAAAATTGATTTATCCAGTTGGACTAGTTACATTTCAGGTGCTCAGTAGCCACATGTGGCTAGTAGCTAACACTGTCAGTCATGTATAAAACATTTCCATCATCACACAAAGTTCTGTTGGGCAATGCTGATTTAGATGCTGTCACATAAGAAAATAGTTTAAAGAACTGAGATGAAAAGTTTTATGAAGGGGAACACAAAAGGTCACTTCAAAAATTTAAATGATCTATCTTAGGAACTGAGGAATATTGGACTAGGCTATTTTAGAAAACAAAATCAAGAAAATAGGAAGAGTATAGCTACCATTTAAGTCAAGTGCTATGTTAGTCAACTTCCATATATTATGTAATACCAGTCCTGAGTGAGGTTACTGATGATGAAACTCAGGACCAGAGAAGAGAGGTTAACTTGCTTAACATCACTGTTTCATTGGCTGAAAAGAAGAGTCCTAGGTATGTGATCCCCAAAGAACTAACCCACACTAATGGAAGCTTCAAAGGTAGAATTTGCCTCAATTTTCCAAGAATACAGCTTTCCAAAGACAAATAAGAGGACTCTTGAAGTAGGTAACTATATCATTGTATCACTGCATTAGCTGTATCAGTCAGTATATTGGCTGATATATGGTAGCTGAGCCTACCATCTTTCAGGACTATTGGAATTGATTCCTCTGTAAGGAAGGTTGTTAAATATGTTCTAAATTTCTATGGATTAATAATACTTATAAAAACAGTGAATTGGGAAAACAAAGTGAACATTTGCTGTAGATCCTCATCCCTACCTCCCATTTTCATTCCTGCTTGGATTCTTTATGAGGTCTTCAGTAAAAACTGCTGTATGGTTATTTTTCCTGCTATAGACCAAAATATGCTTAATGTAAAGGAGTGGACCAAAGTAGAAGAGAATGGTGGGCAAACTAGAGAAGTTAAGCTCTTGTTTAAGGGGGTAGCCCTTACTAGTATTCAGCCTTTGGTTGCTGCCCTGTGTAGCCTTATGTTATAGGTCCCAGAATTGTACCTCATATGATTAAAAGTCTACGTTTATTCATACACTAGACACTTATTCATACATTACAATTTTATTTTTGTGTACATATTTGTTTAACAATCACTGAAATTCTAGGCCAGGTTCAGGTAACTGAAGGGCCTTTATAATTAGTTTATATTGTCTAGATCCAAGGTATGCTGCAAACATAGTCTGGAGCAAAATGGGAAATAACATCTTTCTAAAGACGGGCTTAGAAATTCTAGTCCAGTAAGTTAAGATGTTTCCTTTCTCTGGTAGCGGGGCTGACTGATACCTATAAGAAAACATTGAGACAGTTCTATAGAAAAGATAGTTGTATCAAATGGCAAACCCATACACAATATATATTAATCCAAGAAGTCTTAAGATAAAAGTAGTTAGGTAAAGATTAAGTTAATTCAGTTATTCTCTTTGATATCTATTGGTCCTGAAAACTGTACTTTTGTTTTCTTTTGTCCCTTTCTCCACTTCACCTCGGAAGGCTCATACAGCTTAGATTGCTTGATAAGAGTTTATCAGAAAATAACTGAATTATACTGGCTTATACCAACCATTTTGTGATGGAATTTTCCTTTAGTGGAATTGCTCAAACTCTAAGTAAACACGGAGCATATAATTAGCTATCATGTTAGGCACAGTGTTGGCATTCAATACACAAATTAAGGTAAAGAACCTGAACTACATAGGCAAGAGGTATAATGGGATCAATTTCTAGAACTGTTTTCAAATTCTTAAGTCATATTATAAGACTCTACTCTTTCAAATTAAAAAACATTGTCTTAAAAGCAGAAAATGTATCTATTTTAATTTGTGCATTTTCTAGGTAATCATTTATATATTGAAGTTTTTCATTGATTATGAGAAAACAATCTTACCTGGCTGCTAGGCCACCATTCACAGGAATAGCCAAGATAATAGGGTACAGACCACCCAAAACAAGACCAACCAATCCACCCCGTATTATGGTACAGGTTTCACAATTCAAATCACCTAGGAAATAAATCAGTTCTGAAAATGAAGGTCATGATAGTCAAGGAAACATGATTTAAACAATGCAAGGTCATCTTACAAGTATCACAGATACTCAATTTTTAGGCAGCAAATGCAAATCTATAAGGCATGTTATAAGGTATAATTACCTTCTATGTACAGATAACCTAAAATAGCTAGGAATAACTGCTAGGGGATTTTTAATCTCAGTTTGTACTGCTTTTATCTTTCTGCACTTGTACTGGCAAACCTGAGGTAGTATTTTTCTGTCTGTAGAGAACTTTTAACCCATGGGAATTTTTTAAAAATAATTTGTACTTCATCTTATGTTTTTACATTATATAGTGTGACTATTTTTATAAAATTCTTTATTCATTTCCAAGTTAGTGTAAGTTATATTAAAAATAGAAAGCTAAGTGAATAACATGTTTTACTCAGTCTGTTCAGTTTACTGGGTGGTAGCTTTCCCTAGATCATAAAAATTCTTTCTACACTGATCATGGGGATTCAAGCAAAATACTCATCCAGTTTAAACCAATTTGGAACAGCACTTAAGAGAATTTAAATGGACTGTCTTCCTTCCATCCATCATCTGTGGTAATAATATTTTTATGGGAAATCAGTCAAATTTTTCATGATTAGCTATATAGGCATGCCTGTTTCACTGTGCTGCACTTTATTGCCCTTGACAGATCATACATTTTTTTTTTTAAATTGAAGGTTTGTGGCAACCCTGTTTTGGTCAAGTCTGTAGACACCATTTTCCCAGCAGCATTTGCCCACTTCATGTCTCTGTCACACTGGTAATTCTCATAATATTTCAAACTTTTTCATTATTATATTTGTTATCGTGATCTGTCATCAGTTGATTACCACACGCTGCAAACTGAAATGATGGTTAGCACTTTTTAGCACTATTTTTAAAGGTATGTACGTTGGTTTTTTAGACATAATACTATTGCACCCTTTAAAGAGACTATAGCATATTTTAAACATAACTTTTATATGCACTGGGAAACCAAAAAATTAATATGACTTTACTGCAATAGTCACTTTATTGCAGTAGTGTGGCAAACCTGCAGTATCTCTAAGGTATGCCTGTACTCAAAGCACTCAGCACATATGGTAAACTATCAAAAGGAAATCAAGTCTCTATGTATTTGATAACCCTTGGATATATACATTTAGTGCTTTGAGAGATTTACTATGTAAATAGACTCCTCTTCCCATAAGTGTTTTCTCTTTTGAGGGACTTACCTAATTTTTTAAAAAAAAAACCTAAGGCAGTCATCATTTAAAAAAAATAAAGTTTGCAAATATTTCTTTTAAGTACTGTGGGAAAGATAAGTTAGATAAAGTCTTTAGAACTGCCATGTGTGTGTATTTTATTTGTACAACAGATTTTGCTAATCTGACCTGTCACTTTACATAGGCTAGCAAGTTTCAGTCTTATCCATGCACTGACTATGATATAGCATATAGCTAGCTACCTGATGTTAATATTTAAGGATTAATGTAAGGTGCAAATAATATATACTAAAGCAAATTCTGGTGATAGTGAAATAGAATTTACCTGTATTCAAAGGTAAACTTACAAAACCTTTGTAAGATATGTCCGCAGTCAAAAATGGCATCACTGCCATTGGTAAGCCAGCAGCTATACGAGCCTGTGTCACATTTAAGATGCGTCGAAAAAGATTATTTGCTATTAGACCACAGAGACCAGCATTAAGTCCAACATACGTTGATCCATGTTCAAGGAGATTCCTGAGTGGAGACAAAAAGAAAATTTTGGGAGGTAATATATTTTGTGTGTGAGTTGTCCAACAATTCTGGTGTATGTCTGAAGAGTGATATGAATGCCTCTCCTTTGGGTGCCTACATTACCCAGTACTTACCTCTCTAGCACAACAGATAATAAGGTGGTACTATCTTAGAATCACTGATTTGTGTGTCAGGCTTCCCCACTAGTCTTTAAGTAAACAACTTGAAGATAGTGGATACAAAGATACATTCATCTTGGTTTCAATAGCACCTGACACCTAAAAGGCATTCAGTAAGGTGGAGTTAATTATGTTGCCTTTCACTTTACCCTGAAGCATTAGAGTCTGGATAAGGGGGTGGAGGAGTACTAACATTTAAGGGATGCTCTATGCTAGGTACTTTACAACAACCCATTGAAATAAAGAATAAATTGATGTTTGAGTTACTAAGTGGTAGAATTGGTTTTTAGTCAAGGTATATATGAGTTTTAAAATGCATTTTCTATGCTTTCTTTAGTTTTGGAAAAAATAATATCTAAACTTAATGCTAGATACTGAAAGTACTCTAAACTCTTCATCCTAGCACTTAACTTTTTTTACTACCTGCCTTGCTATCTACAACACCGGCATCAGTCTCAAATTTCTCATTACTTATTTAGCCAGACTAGCCACACAATACCCCCTAACTTCTATTGTTAACACTCCTCTTAAAACAGCTTTTCTAGGAATTCCTAACTGAGCTTCCTGCATTGTATCAAGCATTACCTTTCTTACCTGTCACTTTGCAATCATAATGGTGCTTGTCATTCAATCACTGAGCACCTACTACATGCAGCAGACTTGATGCTGAAGTTACAAAAAATTATCTTCTACCTTCAGTGTTTTCATAGTTTATTATTGGAAGAGGAAAGACATGTGAGCATGAGATACAACAAATCTACTGAAATGGTAATGGAAGTACAAGAGAGGCAGTTTAAAAACTTAGGGTACACAAGATAATATTTAAAAAGAAGAGAGCCTAGAGAACCTACCAAACAGTAACAACAGAAAACACACGAAATGTGAAAGACTTAAATATTTTTGTGGGCACTGGGGGAATGGCAACTTGAGCGCTTCTTCTGAAATACTTTTATCTTCACAACAATCCTGTGAAATATATATTATCTCTATTTTAGTCCTAGCAACCAAATGCTCAAAGGTAAAGAGTTTGCCCATATATTTTTTATATATTATTATATTAATATAATTATTTTGAATATATAAATTAAGTTATAGGCCGATAAGTATTTTAAAAACTTAAAAAATATGTAAATAAAAAGTGCAACTAGAATCTGAACAGCAGTTCATGGTCTCCCAAATTTTAATTTCCTATGGGTTAGAGTCACATTTTTTAGTTAATAATTCAGTAAGTACAAAATTGTTATTATTTAATAGCTCCTTTCCAAGTCAGTTTTCCCAAAAAGTGCCTTTACTACTGGAAACTCATGGATGTTTGGCAATTAAAACTAGACACATGAATGAAACACAACTATAATATATTTAACAAATGGCAATGAAATATATGGTTTAAAACTAGACACATGAATGAAACACAACTATAATATATTTAACAAATGGCAATGAAATATATGGTTTAAAACTAGACACATGAATGAAACACAACTATAATATATTTAACAAATGGCAATGAAATATATGGTACATAAAATTATTTTATAGATCAGAAAGTGAGGTTTTGATATTAAAGTTTCATACACCTAAGGACTTTTCAAATAACTATTAAGCATATCAAATGACAATGTAAGAAGGGGTAAGGATTCAAACTTAGGAGGACAAAGATAAGAAAATAGGAACACAGGAGGGGTGCCTGGGTGGCTCAGTGGGTTAAAGCCTCTGCCTTCGGCTCAGGTCATGATCTCAGGGTCCTGGGATCGAGCCCCACATCGGGCTCTCTGCTCACCAGGGAGCCTGCTTCCCCCTCTCTCTCTGCCTACCTCTCTGCCTACTTGTGATCTCTCTCTCTCTGTTCAATAAATAAATAAAATCTTAAAAAAAATATAGGAACAGAGGAAAATAGGGAGTAAGGCAAAAAGATAAGGAGACACTGTGATCTGGTACCAGTGTTTGACAGCAATTTATTACTTCCAAACTAAAGCTTGCTTTGCAGTTCCAGCTTACTTCCCCACTGCTTCTCCATTCTAATTTGGTGAAAGTACCAGTGATATAGCCTGCTCTCTACAAAGCTGCCACCATCTATTCTATTTCTTGTGTCAGTCTTTCTGGTGCTCTATCTTACTGACCTGGAAACATGGACACAGGCCCTTTTGTGCTTGAAAAGTTTTTCTGTTCTCTACCTCAGGAAAATAGCAAAAAGGATGTATAATGTGTGTGTGGTGGGGGAAGAGCTATAGGATATACAGCTTATGAAGTCTCACCAAGTTCTTATTGCTGCCCTGGGTTTATAGGTTCTCCCTTGTTGAGAGAGTAAGTGGCAGCAAGGCTGGAATTTATTTAGGACAGTAAGATTATAATTCTCAAACATACTCCTCACCATCACCACTTCAAGATTACCATGCCAGTTTTCCTACTGTCTTTTTTTTTCCTCCCCTACCTTAAATCTATTTCTCAAAAGCAACTGGAATGTTCTTTAGAAATGTTAGCTGGATCATCTCATTTCCTGCTTAAAACTTTTCCTGTTCCTTTAGCCTTAAGCCTACTTCCCTGTACTTTAGTAACACTGGTTTCTCAGATATGATCAACTCTTTGCTATCCTGTGACCTAAGCATATGCCAACCCCTCTGCCTGAGATATTGGCCCCCGCCTCCAGACTGGCTCCTTTTTTTTTTTATCCTTTTTGGCCTCATAATTTCTCTTTAAATGGAACCTAGTCAGAGAGGTCTCTTGCTAAGGAAATGCACTATAGTTCACTCAGTGTTGTCCTCAAAGATCAATATGGTTCCAAAAAGCATTTTTCTATTTAATGATAAAGCTCTTTTAGCCATGATCCCATTCCTTGTTTTGGCATTCCTTGTCTAGTTATGTGTGTTACATAGCACTCTCTTGGACTGTTAATAGAAATGCACTGACAAGACAATTTAAAAGCCATCTTAAAGGTCTGTTATTTAGATGAATCCATAAATGTTCACATTTAACAGTACTCTAAGCCAAATGGAAAAACAGAATGATCATATAATTAGATCCAAAGACATGAATTCTAGCCTCAACTTTTAAAAAAATGGTTAATCTCTCTTACTCTTGGGTTTCTCAATAAGGCAAGAAAAAGAACTGTTTTCTTCTGATATTCTATGTTTATATTCAAACCAAATAAATGTGAGATAATGAACCAATGATAAAAATCTACCTGGTAAAAAATATTTTTAAATTAAGAAGGGATCTTACCTTTCTGCTTCTGGGAGTTGGTTAATTTTTCTGGTTATGATATTGAAAATTAAATCTTCCTTGACAGTATCATCTGTTTCATGATTTTCCATCTTGAGCCTTAAATTAAAATATTTTTCAACAATATATATCTATAGAAAAGGGTTATAAAAAGCTTTCTAAATACCATGAATATTTAATTTAAAAAATTAGCTATAGCTTGATTCATAATCTGAAAAATCAGTGCATACACACCATACCAAAAAAATATATTCTAAGTGAAACAGAAACCAGAACATGAAAAACAACCCATAGAGCTTCTAGGAAATACAGAATATCTTTATAAGCCTTAAAAATATTTCTTAATTTGCAAATAGCACTGAATATAAAACTAATATTAACTAATTAAAATTAAGAACTTGTATTAGTCAATAGATACTATAAAGATAAGCCAGGGTGGGAGAAAATGTCTGCAATATAACTGACAAGGGAGCAGTTAGTACCCAGAAAATGTAAAGAAGTGCAATCATCAAGAAAAAGGCAAGCAACCCAACAGAAAAACTGGCAAAAGGTTTGAACAGGTACTTTCCCAAAGAGGGAAGCAAACAGCCAGTAAACAGAAAATACGCTTAACCTCATTATAATCAGGGGAAAAAAAAAAGTGAGATATCCATACGTAGGTTAGCTAAATTAAAACCTGACGATTTCAGTTCCTGGCAAAAATGTGGGGTAACAAACTCCAGTGTGCTGCTGGTAAAGTGTACATGGTACCCACTTTGGGTATAAACACTTTGGAAAAGAATTTAGTATTATTTAGTAGGCGGAAGAAACATATTACCAATTTCACTTATAAGTATACCCTGAAGTAGAAATTAGCAAAATTTCTCTGAAGGGCCACAAAGTAAGTATTTTAGGCTCTGCATGTCACACGTGGTATTTGTCAAATAGGCCAGTAGTTTCTTGATCCCTGCACTAGTTGGAATGAATGCAGAGTAGCAGCGGGATGGTGAGTGGTGAGTTTTAACCCAAAGATTTAGCTCATTAAACAAGATTTCAGGGTAGCAAAGTTAAGAAAAGCAAAAGTTCAGAAATAACAGCAAAATACAACATAGTTTTATGAAATTAGATTTTATGGTTATCTTTTTGCCTCAAGGTTAATTTACAACACTGATTTACTGCTAGGTACCTGTTAGATATAAGAGGTCACTGGGAACATGTTAAGTGACATTTCATATCCTTAGACTTAAAATTAATAAGTACAGCGTAGACTTAGAAATTTACATGTAGGTTTCTTGGACTCAAACTTCTTGAGGGCCTTGGTTACAATACTATGACACACAATCTCTGCCCTACAGGAGCTGTGATTCTGTTTATGTGTTGGAGGCCTGTGTGTGTGTGTGTAGAGATACATAAATTCAGTACCCACAGAAAGTGTACGGTGTGTATGTTGGAGGCGGGTATGTGTGTGCGCGTGTGTGTATAGAGACACATAAATTCAGTAAAGAGAAAATGTACGGTGTATATGTCTGAAAAGTTACTTCCTGAGAAGGTCCTGCCTAATGCTATCACTAGTTTTCTGTCCTATGCTCTGCATACTGGTGAGGTTCTGAGTTCTGTGAACTAGCTATTTCTAAGGTGCAGCTATTAAAAGTCTCCCTTAATTCGGTAAAAGTTTGACACGGCAGCCTGCGGTAAGACGTTGTCTCTGTTATTAATAATCCTAATCCAAGATAGTGCCAGTATTTAAGATAATGTAGTATTTAAATACTACAAACACTTCAAAAGGCTTTTGCATTAGCTAGCTCACGTCCCTCAGGTTAACTATGAGACAATGAATCAAGTGGGGACTCTGAAAATTAAATTAGGCCAAGGTCACTCCGGATATTGGCAGTAAAACCTGGGTTAAATTCAAGCGCATTTTTTCTCTTGGCTTAAATATAAGATCTTTTCTTTTAGGTGCTAGGGTAGAAAGTGAAGAGACGGTAGGTGCCGTCTCCCCTCCCCCGCTTCCGACCTAGTTCCGGGATCTCATTCCCGCACTGACGGCAAACAGCATGTCACCGCGCTGTACTTCCCCCGATACCCGGGCATTTACCCTTTTTCCCGGGATGCCGGTACCTTGTGCTCTCCTCACAGCATTCGGTGCCTCCACCGGTCCTCCGCGGGCCACGCTGCACGCTGGGGTTCACTCCAACTTTTGTTCTCCTACCCTGAGCGCGGCCATCTTTGGCTGACACGTGACTCGAGTCAGGCAGGCGCGGGGGCGCGCCGCTGATTGGGTTCCCAGAACGTAAGTTGCCTGCCCCGGCGACGTCCTGCGGAGGGGTTTCCTGCCGAGGGAAGTGCTGGGTCGCTGGGTGAGGAGTTTCGGCGTGCGGGGAGGGTGCTCTTTACATTCTACTCCTGCCTTCGAGGAGTGAGCCTGTGGAAATTGTGAAGTTTCGATTTCCTGTTCCTTTCACTGAAAACCTACCTAAGACGCATTACCTTAGTTCCTGGCCGACAGAGCCTACCTACCTCATGTGTTGACTTATGGGGCATATGGAAACAGCACAGCCCTCGGCATACAATGGGTACGCGGTTAAAAAAAGTCGAAAGGAGCTGAAGTTTCTTTGCTCCATCGGTTTTTTATTCTCCCTAGCATCTTAAACTCCCTGTGCTATTTTATAATCTGGCAAGTTGTCCCACCATAATCTGAGCCTCTCAAGAGTAAGCAAGAGCTTTTTCTGAGGATCGCTCGTGCCCTGCCAAGTACTGCTTATAAAAACAGGTTTGGGTGAATGTGGTGAAAGAAAAGCTAGAGAGCGAGGGAGCTAGTGGCTTCATAAGTCAAAACAATTGAGAACCAAAGTTTTGGAACAAGCCTCTGAAGACCCAACAGTTCTCATCCCCGCAGCTTCTATTATCATCTATAAAACAAGGGGGCGGGGGCGACTAACACTCTCCTTGATTATTGTGTAAAGTTATGAGAATCCTAAAAGTGCTTATCAAGGTTGCTTTGGAAATCGTTGAGCTTTATCAAGGAGAAAGAGGTATTCCAGGTAGAAGGGGAAATTTTCATTTGCGAGGTGAGCAGACGAGCACCCAAAACTCCTTTGACTGCGAGGAATTTATCCCATGTCAAATCGTCGCTTGTCCGTAAACCTGAAAATTAAAACAGATCCTCAGATTTCGAGGAAAGTCAGCATATGCCCCAACTGGAAAGTTTCCGAGGTAAATGCAGGGACGGTTTGAGAAAACCAGCTTATTAAGATGCTAACTATAACATGTGTCCGTGTACATGTGAATTCTGTTTCCATTTCATAATCTTATTCCAATTTAATTTTTAAAGGTTTGAAGCTTATTTTGAGATTTATTAATGTTCATTGTACAGTATAGCATGCCGTTCTGGAGTAATAAAAGCAATTTAGTATATTGAGATTTTATTTAAAAAATCAGTTCTTCACAAGACAAGAAGAAATGTCCATTTCATCTAAGTTCTCAAATTACTAGCTTAAATTGTCCACAATATTTCCTTATTAGCCTTTAAAATCTATAGAATCTGTAATGAGGTCACATCTCTCTTGATATCTGTCATTTGTATCTTCTCTTTTTTTATGTCTGATCAGTTTGGCTAATGGTTTATTATTTGATTTTCTCAAGTAACCAGGTTTTTTTTTTTATTGCTTTTTTTTCTGTTGTCTTTTGTCTTCAATTTGATTGTTTTCTGCTCCGATCTATATTATTTGTTTTCTTTTTTCTACCTGGGATTTAAGTTGCTCCTCTATTTGTAATTTCTTAAGGAAGAAGCTGAGGTCATTTGATGTAAGATCTTTATCCCCCCTAACATATGTGTCTAGTGGAGTGAATTTCCCTCCAACTACAGTTTTAACTGTGTCCCACAGATTTTGAAATGTTTACTATTTTGATTTTGTTTAAAACACTTCCTAATTTCTCTGCTTTTTTCTTTGACCCATGAATTATTTAGAAGTGTGTTATTTTTCTAATAGTTCCAGTTTTCTGGGTAACTTTCTGTTACAGATTTCTAATTTAATTCCATTGTGGTCACAGAATATAGTTTGTATGATTTGAATTCCTTAAAATTTATTGATATTTATAGCCCAGATTCTGGTCTATGTTGATAAATGTTCCATATATGATCAAAAAGAATGTATATGCTACTATTGTTGTGTCAAGTCTTCTAAAACATCAATTATCACAAGTTGGTTGATAGCACTGTTTAAGACTTTTTTATCCTTTCTGAATTGCTACTAAGTTGTTCTATTAATTACTGAGAGGTTATTAAAATCAACTATAATGGACATTTTCCTATTTCTCCTTTCATTTCTAACTGCTCTTGCCTCATTTTGAAGCTCCATATGAAATGATTAAACTTTTAGGATAAACTGATCCATCTATGATTAGGAAATAACCTTCTTATATCTTGGTGATATCTTTTGCTTTGCAATTTACTTTTTCTAATATTAATATAACGACTACAATAGCTTTTTTGGATTAGTGTTAACATAACATAGCTTTTCCCATCCTTTTTTTTTTTTTTTTCTTTTTTTTTTTTTTCCCCATCCTTTTTTAATCTATTTGCGTCTTTATCTTTAATGCAGGCTTCTTTTTTAAAAAAGATGTTATTTGGGTGCCTGGGTGGCTCAGTGGGTTAAAGCCTCTGCCTTCGGCTCAGGTCATGATCTCAGGGTCCTGGGATCGAGCCCCTCATCGGGCTCTCTGCTCGGCAGGGAGCCTGCTTCCCCCTCTCTCTCTGCCTGCCTCTGCCTACTTGTGATCTCTCTCTCTCAAATAAATAAATAAAATCTTAAAAAAAAAAAGATGTTATTTATTTGAGAGAGAGTGAGTGAGAGAGAGAGAACAGGAGCAGGGGGAGAAGGTGGGATAGAGGGAGAAGCAGACTCCCCACTGAGCAGGGAGCCTTATGCAGGGTTCAGTGCCAATGACCTGAGCCAAAGGCAGCTGCTTAATGGACTAAGCCACCCAGGTGCCTTAATACAGGCTTCTTATAGGCAGTATATAACTTGATTTTTAAAATCTAAATTGATGGTTTCTGACTTTTAATGAAGGAAACGTTTAGACCATTTATATTTAAAATGATTTTTATATCCCTGAGTTTAAAATCTATCATCTTGAAGTCTGTTTTCTGTTTCTCCCATCTGTTCTACATTCCCCTTTTCCTTCTACTTCTTTTGTTTTGTTTTGACTAATTGAATTTTTTTTATTCCATTTGATTCATTTTGCCAGCCTATTAGCTACAGTTCTTAATAATTGCAATGATTGCTTTCGCATGTATAATATATATCTGTTTTATTTCCCTCAGGCTACTGTAAAAAGAGACCAGAAACTGGGTGGCTTACAACAACAAATTTATTTGCTCACTGTTTTGGAGGCAAGAAGTCTGAAATCAATGTATTGGTAGGATTGGTTTCTACTGGAGGCGTTGAAAGACAATTTGTTCTTTGGTTCTCTCCTAGCTTCTGGTGGTTGCTGACAATCCTTGGTGGCTCTTGGTGTCTCTTGTCAATGCATTGCTCCAATATCTTCTTCTGTCTTAACATGGCATTTAATCCTGTGTCTTTGTGCCTTCACAGGGCCATTTTCCCTTTGTCTGTGTCTGTGTACCCAAATTTCTGTAGTCTTATGAGGACACCAGTTATTCATTAAGGGCTTGTCTTAATTGAATATACCTCATCTTAACTTGATTACATGTGCAAAAACCCTATTTCCAAATAAGGATACATTCACAGGTATGGAGGATTAGAACTTGCAAATATATTTTGGGGGAACCCAATTAAACCTGCAATAACATATTTAATTTATCACAATCTATCTTCAAGTAATATTATACCATTTTACGTATGGTAAAAGAGTGTTACAACAGTATACTTTTCTATCTTCTTGGTCTTTATGTTATTATTATCACACATTTACTTTTAAGTATGTTATAAACCACACAATACATAGTTACTGTTTTTTTATTTAAATAGTCATTTGTCTCTGAAAGAATTTTTAAAACTAAGAAAATTTATATTTATCCACATATTTTCCATCTCTAGTACTCTTCATTCTTTTTATAGATCGATATTCCATCTGGTATCATTTCTTTCTACCTGAAGTATTCTCTAACATTTCTTAGAATGCAAATCTTCTGGTAATGAATTCTTTCATACTTTTCCAACTCTAAAAAGTATTTAGCCTTAGTTTTAAAATTGTGGTAAAAAACACATAATATTAAATTTACCATGTTAATCATTTTTAAATGAATGGTTCTGTAATGTTAAATATATTCATAGTGTTATGCAACAGATCTCTATAACTTTTCTTCTTGCAGCATTGAAACTCTTTATCCACTAAATACTAATTACTCTTTTCCACTCCCCCAGCCTTTGGTAAACAACTTTCTACTTCTGCTTCTATGAGGTTGGCTTCTTTAGGCACTTGATAAGAGTGAAGTCATACATTATTTGTTCTTTTGTGACTGACTTATTTTATTTAACAAATGTCCATCTGTTTTGTAGCTTGTTACAGGATTTCCTGTTTTTTAAAGAATGCATAATATCCCAATGTATGTATATGTATATATCACATTTTCTTTATCCGTTTATTCAATCTTGAAGATTTGGATTGCTTCCATCACTCAGCTATTGTGAGTAATGCTGCAGTGAACATGGGTGTGCAAATACCATTTCAAGACTGTCCTTTGAATGCTATTGGATACATATTTTTTACCCAGAAATGAGATTGCTGGATCATGTGGTATTTCTTTCTTTCTTTTTTTTTTTTTAAGAATATCCATACCGTTTTCCATGATGGCTGCACCGTTTTACACTCCTACCAATGGTGCGTAAGTGTTCCAATTTCTCTTTTTCCTCACCAGCACTTATTATTTTCTGTTCTTTTGATAGTTGCCATCCTGATGAGTATGAAAGGATGTCTCATAGTGAGTTTAATTTGTATGTCCCTAATGATTAGTCATGTTGAGCATCATTTTGTGTGCTTCTTGGCCATTTGTGTATATTCTGTAGAAAAATGTCTATTCAAGGGGCACCTGGGTGGCTCAGTGGGTTAAAGCCTCTGCCTTCGGCTCAGGTCATGATCTCAGGGTCCTGGGATCGAGCCCCACATCCGGCTCTCTGCTCAGGGGGGAGCCTGCTTCCCCCTCTCTCTCTGCCTGCCCCTCTGCCTACTTGTGATCTCTCTCTGTCAAATAAATAAATAAAATCTTTAAAAAAAAAAAAAGAAAAATGTCTATTCAAGTCATTTGCCCACATTTTAATTGGATTTATTTGTTGTTATTGAGTTGGAGAAGTTCCTTATATATTCTGGATTAACCCCGCATCACATATATGATTTGCAGATATTTTCTCCCATTCCATAGGTTGTCTTTTTATTCTGTTGTTTCATTGACATGTAGAAGATTTTAAGTTTGATGTACTTCCATTTATCTACTTTTAGTTTGTTGCCTGTGATTTTGATGTCATAGTCAAGAAATCTTTGCCAAATACAATGTACTGAAGTGTTTTTCTATGTCTACTTCTAGGAGTGTAGTTTTGGTCTTATATTAGGTCTTTAATCCATTTTGAGTTAGCTGTGAATATGGAGTATGGAACGAATCCAACTTTATTTGTTATGTATGTATGTATGTATGTATGTGGATATCCAGTTTTCTAAACACCATTCGTTGAAGAGATCATCCTTTTTCCATTATGTAGTTTTGGCGCCCTTGTCAATAATCATTTGTGCGTACATGCAAGGATTTATTTCTGAACTATCTATTGTGTTCCCTTGGTTGATATATCTATCTTTATAACAGTGCATCATCTTAATTACTGTTGCTTTGTACCGTATTTTGAGATCAAGAAGTGTGAGGCCTCCAACTTTGTTCTTCTTTTCCAAAAATGTTTTGGCTAGTCAGGTTACCTTGAGATTCCTATGAATCTTAAGATTTTTTTCTATTTCTATAAAAATGTCATTGGGATTTTGATAGTGATTGCATTAAATCCGTAGATCAATTTGGGTCATATGGACATTTTAACAATACTGAATCTTCCAATCCACAAGCACAGGGTGTCTTTCCATGTGTCTTCTTCGGTATTTTTAGCAGTGTTTTGTAGTTTTGAGTCTGAGTCTTTCACCTCCTTGGTAAGTGTATTCCTAAGTAGTTTTTCCTTTTTGGTGCCATAGTAAATGTGTTTGTTTTCTTAATTTCTTTCTTGTATTGGGCATTGCTAGTGTAGAGAAAAACAACTAATTCTTGTGTGTTGATTTTGTATCCTGCGACTTTGTTGAAATTGTTTTTAGTTGTAACAGTTCCCCCCCCCCCCGGGATTTTTAGGTTTTTAATATATATGAGATTATGTCATTTGAGGACAGAGGTAATTTTACTTTTTTTTTCCGATTTCTTTTCTTATCTAATTACTTTTGCTAGAACTTCCAGTACTATATTGAATAGTATTGTCAGGCGTGGACATGGTTACCTTGTTCAGTCTTCTACCATTGAATATATTAGCTATGGGCTTTTCATGTGTGGCTTTTATTACACTGAAGTATTTTCCTTTTTTCCCCCTAAGGTTTATTTATTTGAGAGAGAGAGAGAGAGAACATAGCAGGGAGGGACAGAGGGAGAAGGAGGGAGAGTCCCAAGCAGACTGCACTGAGCACTGACCCTGACATCATGACTGGAGCCAAAACCAAGAGTTAGGCACTCAATCAGTACACCACCCAGGCACCCCGAGATTGTTTCCTTTTATTTCTAATTTGTTGAGTAACTTTTATCATAAAAGGTAGTTAATTTTTCTGTATTAATTTAGATGATCATGTGGTTTTATCCTTAATTTTGCTTATGAGGTATATTACATTAATTGATATTTTTATATTGAACCATCCTTGCTTTCCAAGTATAAATTGCACTTGGTCACTGTATGTGATCTTTTAATGTTCTGTTGAATTCAGTTTTCTAGTATTTTGTTTAGGATCTTTGCATCAATATTAAGCATACTAGTCTATAGCTTTCTTTTCTGGGATCTTTAACTTTCTTGGTTTTGATATCAGGATAATGCTGTAATGCTGGCCTTATAAAGTGACTTTGGGAGTATTCCATCCTCCTAACTTCATAAGCAGAGTTTGAGGGAGATTGGTGTTAATTCCTTAAATGTTTGGTACAATTCTTCAGTGAAGCCATTTGGTTCTAAGCTTTTCTTTGTTGGGAGCTTTTTAAGTACAGCTTGAATCTCCTTACTATAGGTTATAGGTATGTTCAGATTTTTATTTCTTTGTGATTCAGTCTTGTTGGGTTAGATGTTTCTAGGAATTCGTCTATTTCTTCTAGGTTATCCAATTTGTTGACATATAATTATTCATAGTAGTTCCTTAGGATCCTTTTTATTTCTGGGACATCAGTTATAAAAAACCTGCTTCCATTTCTAATTTTAGTTATTTGAGTCTTCTTTCTTAGTTTCTTAGTTAATCTAGCACTGTATCAACCAGATTTAGAAAGAGAACCTCAGGAAATTCTACAAGTGTGAGAAGTACAAGCCCCTGGATCTGCAACCCAAGAAGACAGGTGCCGTGTGCTGTGACTGAATGACCACCAGGAAAACCTGAAGATCAAGAAGAAGCGGCTATAGCCACTGCAGAAGTACCTAGTCAAGGCCAGAGCACCAGCATCAATAAAACAAAATGGAAAAAATAAAACTACCATATGATCTTACAATTCTACTTCTGGGTATTTTTCTGAAGGAAACAAAAACGCTATGTCCAAAGGATATATGCATGCCCATGTTCATTGCAGCGCTTTATAATAGCCAAGACATGGACTCAAATGTTTATTGATGGATGAATGGATAAAGAAAACGTGATATATTTACTCAGTGGAATATTATTCAGCCATAAAAAGATGGAAATCTTGCCATTTGTGACATGGATAGACCTTGAGGGCATTATGCTAAATGAAATAAGTCAGACAAAGACAGACAAATACCATGATCTCACTTATATGGGGTATTTACAAACAAACAACAACAGCAACAACAAAACCAACTCATAGATACAGATAACGGATTGGTGGTTGCCAGAGGTGGGGGATAAAGGATGAGTGAAATGGTGACGGTGGTCAAAAGGTACAAACTCTTAGATACAAATAAGTAAGTCCTGGGGATATAATGTACAGCATGGTGACCACAGCATAATAACACTGTATTGTATATCAAAAGTTGCTAAGACAGTAAATCTTGGAAGTTCTCATCACAAGAAAAAGGTGTTTGTAATTATGTGTGGTGGTAAATGGTAATTCAGCTTATTGTGATTGTTTTGAAATATACACATATATTGAATCATTATGTTGTACACCTGAAACTAATTTATATTGATTATATCTCAGCAAAAAAGAAACCAAAATATAAATACTTAAAAAATAATTAGAACTTTGTATTTTATAAAAATAATCTATTTTAGTATATGTGCTGCCGAAGCGAGCACTATAAAAAGAATCTAAATAAATAGGGTTTTTTATGTGTGAAAAAAAATGAAGGGAGTTGTATGATTGTCAACTGTGTTGGACTTGACTTATCAATTTGCTTGTGTGACTCGCTATAGAAAGGGTGCAGAGTCAAAGGACAGTTAAGGCTTGCAGTCTGACACACTCAGCAAGGACTTGCAGGAGGGCATATAGGAGGACCAATAGTGGTCTGACTCTTCTAACTCTGATGTCAATTGAGTCTAAATATAGTAAGAGGGATTTGGTTTTACTAACCAAATTGAACATATTTGAACTATAATTTGAGGGATTTTAGTTATGCCTATTGAGGTAACGGTTTTAATTAATACATGGAATAATATATATTTGAGTAATAATTTAAAAAGAGTGCATTGTTTAGTTTTCACATATTTGTGGATTGTCTTATTTTCCTTCTATTTCTAATTTCATTGTGGTTAGAGAAGATAGTTTGAATGATTTGAATCGTCTTGAATTTTTAAGACTTGTTTTGTGGTCTAACATGTCTCTCTTGGGGGAATGTTCTAAACTTTGATTTTCTTTTCATTTCCCTTTGTGTGTATTATGTGGATTTGTCTTTGTGATTACCACTGCAATAACATGAAACATTTTAAAGTTATAACAGTCTATTTTAAACTGATCATTGGAAGTATGGTAATCATTTCAGTTGGGTGTAGAATCTACTCCTTTACATCTCCACTTTTCCCATTATATGTTACTGATGATATAGTTACATCTTTTTATATTTCATATTCATTAACATAAATTTACAGCTTTTTATGTTTTTCTTAAATTCTACACTAGATTGTAAAGTGATTTGCATGTACACTTAAAGGTTCTGTATTTGTCTAAATATTTACCTTTACCAGGGAGTTTTACATTTTTGTATTACCGTTTATTTTTTTATTTTTGTATTTATTTATTTATTTATTTTTAAAAAGATTTTTATTTTATTTATTTGACAGAGAGAGATCACAAGTAGGCAGAGAGGCAGGCAGAGAGAGAGGGGGAAGCAGGCTCCCCGCTGAGCAGAGAGTCCAAAACGGGGCTCGATCCCAGGACCCCGAGACCATGACCCGAGCTGAAGGCAGAGGCCTTAACCCACTGAGCCACCCAGGCGGCCCAGTTTTTGTATTTATTTTTTAAAAAGATTTATTTTAGAGAGAAAGGGAGAGCGAGAGAGAGAAAGAGCAGGAGGAGGGGCAGAGGGAGAAAGAGTGAGAGAATCCTGAAGCAGACTCCCTGCGAGCCCTTTGCAGGGCTCAGTCTTACAACCTGAGATCATGACCTGAGCTAGAATCAAGAGTTGGTTACTTAACTGACTGAACCACCTAGGCACCCCTGTGTTACTGTTTATAGTACTCTTGCTTCAATTTGAAGGAGTCCCTTCAGCGTATCTTATAGGGCTAGTCTAGTGGTTATGAATTCCTTCAACTTTTGAGAAATTCTTAGTTACTCTTTTTTTTTTTTTCACTCTTTTGTTTTTGAAAGACAGATTTTCCAGATATAATATCCTTGGTTGCCATTTTTTTCTTTCAGTACTTTGAACATGTCATCCTATTCCCTTCCAGTTTACAAGGTTTCCACTGAGAAATCTGCTAATAATATAGTAGTAGCTCTTTTGTACATAATGATTGCCTTTCCCTTGCTTTCAAGATTCTCTCTTCATGACTTTTGACAGTTTGATTATGGTGTCTGTTGGTTCCCAAACTGGCTTCTGTACATGAAGGGCAAGGAGAGACCAAAGCAAGAAACAGACCACTCCAGATTGGTAGGTAGAAGTTTTAGTAAGGAACCTATATACAAGGTTTGTCTGGGTGGCCACAAGACAGGCAGATCTCTGCCCTCAACCACCAGAAACTTAATTGGTTCAGTCACATATACTGTCCAGGTGGTCTCAGTAACACATTGCTCTCTCAAGGCTGTGTCCTTGAAGAAAGCTCCCACTATGAGAATGGTGGACAGAATGTATATTCTAGGGACAGGGGAGGGGATAAGAGCCTCTGTTTGCCCAGGTCCAGCTTGCAGGTCAACCAGTGATCACATCTTCTTGATTACTTCCTTCAACAATTTATCTCATTGTAAGTCCCTTTGGATTTTTCCTAATTGGAGATTTTTGAGCTTCTTGAATTTGCATGTCCATTCTTTTCTCAGATTTTGGAAGATTTTGGTAATTATTTCCTCAAAGAGTTTCTCTTTCTTTTCATTTTGGGACTCACATAACGCATATATGGTTCCATTTGATGATATTCCAAAAGTGCCTTAGGCTTGCCTCATTTGTCTTCATTCTGTTTTCTTTTTGCTCTTCTGCCACAATAATTTTAAAAGTCTTGTCTTTGACTTCATTGATTCTTTCTTCAGATTGATATTGAGTACCTTTAGTGAATTTTTCAATCAGATATTATATTCCTAAGTTCCATAATTTCTGTTTGGTTCTTCTTCATAGTTTCTATCTCTGTTGATATTCTCATTTTATTCGTTTATTATTTTCTTGATTTCCTCTTGTCTTTTGGTGCTCTCTTTTAATTCATTGAGTATCCTTATGACAATAATTTGTAACTGTTTTTCTGGTATATCTCTGTTTCTTGAGAGTTAATTTCTGGAGATTTAATTTTTTCCTTTAAATGCGCCATTTTTCTTGTTTCTTTCTATGGGTTGTTATTTTTTGTTGGGTTTTCAGCATTTGAAGAATCACTCCATGCTTCCAGGTTTTTTGACTTGCTTTTTTGCAGGAAGAACTTTCTCTACTCAGCCCAGCTGAAGATTCTGGAGATTGCTTCAGCCTTTTCTGGGGATGCATCTTCTCTGTGCTTGAAGAAGTTTGCCAGTGTCTTCTCAAGAGCTCTTGCCGGTGTTGCTCTGTGATACTGTGTCCTCTTTGGTGCTGTGGTAGGCTGCAATATTGGAGTTTTATCTAGTGTTTCTGTGGTAAACAGAAACAGTGCATCTTTATGGCCTTTGTTCTCAGACATCCCTATCCTGGCCCATCATTCCTGTCAGTATTTGGATTCAGGTAAGAGAAAACAGTTCCTTGGGGAGCCCCCTAAAAGTCAGAATGATGGACATAGGTTTCACTCCTTTCTCTCATCAGGGGGAAGTAAATTGGTGGTTTTCTCCTAATTGTGCCACACTGTGTTGGAGTAATAGTTTCTGGATTTCTTATAAAGGGTACTTGGGCTGTATTTTGTTAAATCTCTGTCTTCGTGGTTGACTTTTTAAAAAGTAATCTCTATGCCCAACATGGGGCTTGAACTTATAACCCTGAGACCAAAAGTCTCATGCTCCACCACCTGAGCCAGCCAGGTGCTCTGACTTTTTTTTTTTAAATGTTAGTTTTTAATTTTTTTTTTTAAAGATTTTATTTATTTGAGAGAGAGAGAGCAAGCGAGTGCACAAGCAGGGGGAGGGGCAGAGGGAGAGGGACAAGCAGACTCCCTGCTGAGAAGGGAGCCTGATGCGGGACTCCATCCCAAGACCCTGAGATCATGACCTGAGCCAAAGTCAGACACTTAACTGACTGAGCCACCCAGGCACCCCTTAATGTTAGTACTTTAAAAACTTTGCTCTACTGTTTTCTGGCTAGCACTGTTACCAGTGAGAAGTCTGTTATCCTTCTTATTTCTGTGGGTGTTTCTCAGGCTCCTACAAAGATTTTCTTTTTCTTTTGGTTTTAAGCAAGTTGATTATGATGTAGTGTGGGGATATATTTTCTGGATTTCTTTTGGTTGGAATTCATTGAACTTGAACTGGTTTTTAAAAATTCCAGTTTTTCTGTGGTATAATTAACATATAAAATTATAAGATGTTTAAAGTGTCCATTATGGTGACTTGATATATGTATATGTTGTAAGAGGATTTCCTTCCATCTATTTAATTGACACACCCATCACCTCACATAATTACCCTTCGTGTGTGTGAGAACATTTAAGTTCTAATCATTTAGCAAATTTCAATTATATGGTACTGTATTATCAATTATAGTCTCTATGTTTTACATTAGATTGTCAGATCTAATCATCTTATAGCTGCAAGTTTGTACCCTTTTACAAACTGCTCCCTATTTTCCCACTCTAGCTCCTGGCAACCACTTCTCTTTTTCTTTCTTTCTTTTTTTTTTTTTTTTAAGATTTTATTTATTTATTTGAGAGTGCATGCATGTGTGTACACAAGAGAGAGAGAGAGAGTGAGAGGGAGTGCACATGAGCAGGGGGAGGGGTACAGGGAGAGGGAGAAACAGACTCCCCCCTGAGCAGGGAGCCTGACGTGGGGCTCCATCCTAGTACTCTGGGATTGTGACCTGAGCAGAAGGCAGAAGCTTAACTGACTGAGCCACTCAGGTGCCCAGCAAAGACTATTCTACTCTATGATTTATGAGTATGACTTTTTTTTTTTTAAGATTCCACTTATAGATATCATGATACTCTGAAGTATTTTTCTTTTTCTGTCTTATTTCACTAAATGTAATGCCCATAATTAGTTCCACCCATGTTGTTGGATATAGTAGGATTTCCTCCTTTCTCGTGGCTGAAGAATATTACTATATATATGTATATAGACACATATATTATTTGTATAATATACACTATATTATAATTATTCAATTATAATTGTATATATTATTCTATACATTATTATTTTTTAAGATTTATTTGTTTAGAGAGAGAGGGAGCCCGAGTTGGGGGGAGCAGCAGAAGGAGAGGGAGAGAGAGAATCTCAAGCATACTCCACACTGAGTATGGAGCTTGATGCAGGGTTTCATCTCATGACCCTGAGATCATGACCTGAGCAGAAATCAAGAGTGGGATGCTTAATGGACTGAGCCACCCAGGTGTCCCCCCCATACAATATTATTATACATTATTGTACATATATATACAATGTATATAGACAAAATAGAGTATATATCTCTCTCACATCTTAATCCATTCATCCATTGATGGACATTAAAGTTGTTTCCATATCTTGGCTATTGTGAATAATGCTGAGATAAATGTGGGAATATAGATCTCTTTAATATCATGTTTTCATTTGTTTTGGATATATACCCAGGAGTGGGATTGCTGGATCATATGGTAGTTCTAGTTTTAATTTTTTGAGGAAACTCCATACTGTTTTCCATAGTGGCTGTACCAATTTACATACCCACCAACAGTGCACAGAGGTTCCCTTTTCTCCACATACTCACCAACATTTTTTTATCTCTTGTCTTTTTGATGGTAGCCATTCTAATAGGTATGAGTTGCTATCTCATTGTGATTTGGCCTTGCATTTCCCTGATGATTAGTGATGTTGAGCACCTTTTTGGGTACCTGCTGGCCATTTATGTCTTTCTGGAAAAATGAATATTAGGTTCCTTCGCCCATTTAAAAAACCATATTGTTTGCTTTTTGCTTTGAGTTGTATGAGTTCCTTATATACTTTGGATGTTAGGTTATTAGATATATGGTTTGCAAATATTTTCTCCTATTCAGTAGGCTGCCTTTTCATTTTGTTGATCATTTACTTTGTTGTGCAGAAACTTTTTAGTTTGATATGGTCCCATTTGTTTATTTTTGCTTTTGTTGCCTTTGTTTAAGGTGTCAAATAAAAGAAAAAAATCATTGCCAAGACTGATATCATGAACTTTACCCCCTGTGTTTTCTTCTAAGAGTTTTAGGACTTTAGATCTTAAGTCTTTAATCCAGTTGAATTGATTTTTTTAATGTGGTGTGAGATATGGGTCCTGTTTTATTCTTTTGCATGTGGCTTTCCATGGTCTCATGTAGGAAATGAATCTCTTCAATTAGCCTGACTTGTTTTCCTCATCGTTTCTGAAATCTGTGATTGTCCAATAATTCCTTGTTCTTAGTGGTTCCCAGGAGTTGAAGGTGTGCCAAAATCCATCAGTGTCTCAGGGGAGGATTTCAGTCAGCACCTAAATGTAGGTTGGTTAAAGGCTGGACCTTATAGGCAGGAGCTAGAAAAATATGTAGACTACTTCCAGGGAGAAAGTGGTAGTTCTGAGTTTTTGCCCATTTCCTTGGCACTGGACTGGGGTATATAGCCACAGGAAGTGCTCATTAAGCTCATTGAGCTCATTAAGAATTTCTTTGTTTACTACAATCCTATGAGACTGCTGAATGCAAGTCCCATTGGCTCTCTGAGCAAGGCAACCCAGGTGCCCATATCTTAGGTGGCAACTGATGAAAGCAGAGAGAAAATCAATACAATACACTGAAGTCAATACAATGTGATACAATCCAATACAAAGCAGGGGGGAAAATCACATGGTTAGGGCAGTTGGGGGAAATAGAGGAGAAAAGGCAAGAGAGAAGGTAACTTCTCACAGTAAGGACCATATCTTAGCATTGTTGTATACCACGTAGGGAAAACAGACAATGTAAACACATTTATTGAGCACCACCTATATGCCAGGTATTGGATGGTATTGTTCCATGTACTTTAATCTTTGTAATCTCATTGCAAAGTGGTTATTAGTATATTTTGAGGAAATATAGACAGGTTAGATAACTCGCCCAATGTGTGGTATACAATGTGCTTCATACACTAGGTCTTAGATCAATATTAGCTGAATACATGAATACATATTTATTCATATGAGAGATATCTCGTGAATTTTTTTTTGCTGTGCTTTTTCTTTCTAGTCTTGCCTAGAAAAATGCTAAAATCTCTAACTGGAGCCAGGAAAAGGACTGTGATCATTGGTATGATATCCCAGCAACAGTAACAGTAGCAGCAGTAACACATATAGACGTCCTGTGAGTTGGCCACTGTTTCAATTTACATATATTAACTCATTTAATTTCAAAAACACTGTAAAGTCAGTAAAATCTTTATTCTTTATTTTACAGATAAGGAAACGGAGGTGCAGAGAGGTGAAATAGTTTGTTAAAAGTCATCTTATTGGTAAGTAGGAAAGCTGAGATTTGAACCTGAGAGATGAGCCCAGGCTGTACTTAACACCTCTGACCTATCTTGTCTCTATCTTGTCTACCTTGCTGACTTTCACCTAGTGTCAACTTTGGGTTCGAGCCTGAATCAAAGTTTCCCTCATTTCCTCCTTCAGGCCTCTTACAGCCACTTTGGCAAGTTACTGCTTTCCAACACCAGAGGAAAGTATCAGTAGACTTCCCAGCTTTTTCTATTGTAGGAAAGGCAAAGTGAAGCCATGGAGTAAGGTACCAATCTCCTCAGCTTTCAGGTGGTAGGGAAGGGGAACATAAGTCAACCTCCCAGATTACTATTTCATCATATGAACAAATAAAACAGAATTTATAGAGCTTCTGCAAACCAAATGTGCCAAAGATATGAACAGAAAACTCAAAAAGGAAGCCAGTATTTTTATTTAAAAATGAATCTTAACTAGATTTTTATTTTTTAATTTTTAGTTTTTGTCTTGTGATTGGTAAACTTTAAAAAGATTGACGTGGCTGAACCCAGAGAACAACAGTGAAGATGTGAGGGGCATGACGGACAGTAAGAAGGTAGTAAATTGATGGACTATAGGTTCTGGTGAGGTCAAAATAATGCTAGAGTTGTGGAAAGTGAATGAACAGGAAGGACAGGAGGTAGTGATCAGAAAATGGGATTTTAAAATTGAGAATGTAGAGAATTTGAACTTAATGATAATGACTAAGGCTATAGCAACTTAGCCCAATAAAAATATATAATGTATGAAATATTTTAATGCGGTATTTAAATTTTTTACATAGTTCTTCAAAACTGGTGTATTTTACATTTATAACACATCTTAAACTAGTCACCTTTCAAATGCTCAGTAGCCACACGTGGCCTAGTGACTATTATATTGGATGGCGAGTTCTAGACTATGACCATGGGAGTAAGTGGTCGGGTAGAGAGACCAGGGTGTTGGAAAGATCACCTATATGAATACTGGAATACTAGATCATCTATATGAATACCAAGAATGTTACACAGGCACTAAAAAAAAAACATGTTAGACCTATATATAACAAGTTGGAAATACCTCCAAGACATTGAAGTGAAAATTTTCAGTATACAAAAGAATACTGCAAGGAAAGAGGCATGCTAACTTGATAGTGGTGCCCTCTGGAGAATGGAGTAGAAATAGGATGTAGGAGTAAAGGGGGACTTTCAAATCTTGCTCTATATTTCTGGGTCAATCGAATGTTACGTTGAGATGGTATTCATGTATCATCTTTGTATTAGAATTTTTTTAAAGAGTTGAAATATGAATACCACTGATCCAGTTATCAGTTTGATTTCGTTCCCCCCTAGTCACCTGCCCTTGCCTCAGTTTCATGAATTATTCTGAGAACACAAAGTTGGACAGCTAACTAGCTAGTTTTATTTTTATATTTTTCATTAGCACTAGGGTATATCCCACTTTGTTATCTATGATGTCATAAAGCACCTTGGTAAGAATTCCATTTTGCTTTGGGTTGTTTGGGGCCTCAGATGACCAAATCTTATCTCAAGTTATACATGGTTAAGACAAGGAGAATGAAAAAAAAAAAAAAAAGACAAGGAGAATGAAAGACAAGGAGAATGAACTGTGGGGCTCCATTCTGTGCCTTATTCATCAGACAGTGCTCATTTCCTGAACTAAGATAAAGGAATGCTCTTGAAGCCTTAAAGAAGTATGCTGTAATCTCTCAAATTTTGAGCTTCTTGAGGGCAGAGACTGAATCTTTGGACCCCTTGTATCTACATTAATGCATAGCATAATAGGCACCCAATAAAAATTCCTTTAACAGCACATTTGTTAATGATAAGAGGCTATAAAGTATATAGAATAAGAGTGCAGGATAGAGGAATGGGCTGTATGCTAATTTCTATGTGTTGCTTTCTTACGAACTGTCAACTTCCCCTTCAAAATATAGGTCAAATGTCACTTTTTTCCCTTAGTTTTTACTTCTGCCCAAGTAGTAAGTAGCCATATCCTCTATGTGCTCATAGAATTATTTGTGTACTTCTCAAACCTTCTCTTGCTGTGTGTTCACATTTTAAATTTCTAACTGTGAGTTCCTTCTGGGTTAAGGACCATTCATTATTAAATGTTACACAGTACCTGAGACATAAGGTACTTAATAAATGTCTCATGAATGAATATATAAATGTATAGAGCAGACCTTGATGTCTCAAACCCATTTCTACACACAAAGAAGAAAGATGAAACTTACATTTAAATACTGAATTACTGAATATTTATTGAGTATCCTGCTGTATACAAGGCAAAGGAACAGAAACAAACTATCCAGAGTTACTTTTAACTGCTTGGGCAATGCCTGAGTCCTCTCATCATAAAAAAAACCCATTGTGCTGATGTAGTATCCATTCACTTTTTTTTTTTTCCATTCACTCTTTGATTAATCTTCATGTACAGTTTTCTCACGTGTACTTTTAAATCTTGCATAATGCTGTAGACCATTAAATATTCCATAGGCCGTCTGTAAGACTAGAGGAATCATCATCGCTTTTATTTCTGTCTGACAAAGCAGCATCCAGTAAAGTAAAACCCCTCCTTTTGGTGGCAGTGGAACAGTATGATACCTAAAAAGGAAAAATAAGCAAGAACTTCTTTTGGATATATTTTCTATGAAAAGTTCATTGATTTCCCCCAAATGGATCATTTCTATTCTACGGTCTTTCATATACATAGCAAAAAGGTTTAAAGCTAGCTATTTGAAGTACCAAACTACATTATAATTAAAGTGTGTCATTGGCAGCTAAAGAATAAGAAAAGTTTATGAACATTAAAAAAAAACAAATATGGGGGTGTCTGGGTGGCTCAGTCGTTAAGCGTCTGCCTTTGGCTCAGGTCATAATCCCAGTGTCCTGGGATCAAGCCTGCTCGGGCTACCTGCTCGGTGGGAAGCCTGCTTCTCCCTCTCCCACTCCCCCTGCTTGTGTTCCCTCTCTCGCTGTGTCTCTCTCTGTCAAATAAATAAATAAAATCTTTAAAAAAAAAATGGAGGAAGGAAGGAAGAAAAGGGCAAACACACAGACTTACTTGACTGCAAGCCGTCCATTTTTAGAAAAAGCCAAACCACAGGGATATAAAACACCACATACTATGCCAATCAGTGAACTTCTCAGAACACAATTTTCCTGGCTTATATTGCCTGGAAAACAAAAGTAAATTTGGTTTCCTTTTAAAACTCAGGATAAGAACTATTAAGACAGTTTTGTATCCTCACTGAGTAGTTATCTGTACTGTCCTCAATCATAGTGAAACAATAGAAAGAATATTAGAAATTCAGTCTAAGGCACATGATAGACTAAATGCACCACATATAAAAAATGCTTTTATTATACTTAAGGAGAGTTATCTCTTATATATATAATTGTTGCAGAAAGCAATTTCATAAGGAAAATATTAAACTAGCAGACCCGGATACCTGGATTCTAGGTTAATACATTTTTATTGTCTGTGTGTCAGGCATGTATTAGTGATATAACGTTGCAAAAAAGAGACCCTTTAAGTGAGTCCACCAGGAAAGGACTAAGACAAATATTTAAATAAATAATTTTTTACATGTGCACAATGCTTTGAAGGTAAAATGAACAGAGAATTTATCTAGAAACCTAACCTACCCTGAGGGAATCAGAGAAGATTTCCCTGGGAAAGAGATACTTAAGCAGGGACCTGATAAATAAGATTCAGAGATTCCATCAATTACTAGTTATGAAACTTAAGGTAATGGGAGGAGGCAGGAAATAACATTAGAAGCCCACAAGAAGCTAGCTACCTCATTAGGCATTTAACTTATAGTATTTTAATCATCACAACAGTCCTGTGAGGTAAGTAATGTAGTCCTAATTTATAGAATGGAGTCTCAGATATTAAATGACTTGCCCATTGTCACAAAACTTAAGTGGTGGGAAGCAGAATCTGAAATCATGTATGCAGTATGCCACCTGCTTTTTCCCCAGTATATTATGTTGTTTCTTAGCATACATGAACATGTTTTAGCTTTGGTTGCGTATCTGTAACGAGGACACAAAACTACTTGCCCTGCCTAATCAGGAAGACTGTTGTGGAGATGAATTAGGATAATTAGGATAATATATGTGAAGGTACTTTTTAAGTGGCAAAGCAATATACAAGCATTTGTGATCATTATCAATAGTATATGTTAATGTGTAATTTTACTTAAACATGTTATACATTAATGAATTTAAATTTACCCAAATACAAAGCATCCGTTACAAGGAGCTTATAAGTGACTATAGTAGACAAAAACGGAAGTGTAGTCAGTGATGCATATGTCTTCAAAGCATCATGTTTAACCTTGAAGCAGTGTCTGAAAATGAAGTTGGCCATCATTCCAGAGAAACTAGCTGCTGTTCCAAAGAACACTGTGCCATATATATTTAAAGTCCTAATAGGAAAAACAAAGAGAAAAATTACATTCAACATAATATTCTCTTAATGGATATATACTTTCCTGGGTAGTCATTTATTATTACGTATTTATTCAACATCAAATATTTCTTGAACACTTACTATGCAAAAGACATTTTCTATGTATTGAGGATGGGGCAGTGAATAAAGAAAAAAAAATCCCAATTTGCATTCTAACGAGAGGATAGAAGCCTCTTTCTGAAATCACTTAGAGTGGTTCTAAAATGGAACTCCTTTAAGAGATAAAATTTTGGCTACAAATAAAAATGAATATGTTCCAATATAGTCAAATTTATGAGATATCTAAGAATACTGCTTTTGCAACTAAAAGGATTAATTTGCTTAAGTCATATGAACAAAGTTGTTTACATTTGGTTAAGTCCTCTAGCAAATAACTATTTCTTAATTAGCGCAGATATATTTCAAATAATTTGTCTAGGATATGCAAAGATTTGACACATCTAGTTTTACTGATTCTGACTCATACCTAAATTCAAAATGTCAGAGGTCTAAGGTCAATGTCCTTTTATTTTATTCTTGAGCTCTGTTAATCTAAGTTGAAATGGTAATATGAGACTATATGTACATCATGGAATCTGTATTCCTTTTTGAATTCAGCACTGCGCTGAGTTAATCAATTCTAAATTGAATGTAATTACAATTGAGTATCAATTAAATATACGTAGCTCCCAAAATGGAGTTCTCCTAATTGCTTTTAATTTAAAAATGATTACTGTAAAATAACATTTCAATAATAATTTTGGACATTTTCTTTTTTAAGAAGCAAAAGAAATTATCCACAGTCCCAGTATTCCAACAAACCACTATTTTCATCTGTCCTTTTTTTCCCTCAAGTTTTTTCATAAACTTTATAACCAATTCAATAAAGTTAATAGGATCTTAGATACTCAGAAACAATGGCAATATAGAAGATGTGCAAATAAAGTTATTGACTTTCAGTCTGGGTGTGTCTCTTACTTTTCTTTTCTAAGATATTCAATTTTTTTTTCTATGATTTCGATGACCATTGGTCTTCTGAGTTTTGCATCTCTTAGAGAAAGACTGGGCTGACCATGTGTGTATGCTGCCATTCTGATGTCCTGGAAAACACAAAATTTCAGAACCATAATAGCTAATGATATTAATAATAAATCTTACAAATTTTAGATTCAGATTAAAAATGATTTAGATCCTAGTAAAATTGTCATCTGCTTTCACATACTTTGTCAATGATTCAATCAATATTTAGTAGCTTTTATTATCTGCTAGACAATGGCTTTTTGAGAAATTGGTAGAATAATGATCATCTCTATTTTTATACTTTTATAGATGAGAAAAATGAGGTTCAGAAAGGTTGACTTGCCTTACGACCTAGTGTAGAAGGATAACTTACTGAGATACTGAATTTTTGTTTTTCTTACAGTTTTCCCCCAAAGGTAGACAAGCTTCGTATTCTTGCTCTAGCTTTTTCAGAGCTAGAAGGAAATGATATCCACTTGTTAACAACTGTCTCATGAAAGCCTGAGCTCATTTTGGAGATTATGCTGAGTTAACTGGAAAAGGAGGAGAGCAGGGATTGCCTGGCCTACCTAGTGAGAGGGAACATTAGAGAGAGGGACACTTTTCCAGGCTAGGAAGAGGTAATGCTCATGGATCCCTTGGATTACATAAATTATATATCCAGCTCCCTAGAAGCACCTGCGGCAGAAACACAGCCTTTGCTGGAAACTATATGTAGTATACCAGAGAACCTGGACCCATGGCACTGGGCTCCAGTGTGGGAAGGTTCCTGTGTCCCAAGTGTGATGTATGAACAGACAGTTGCCAATGTCAAGGGACCGTGAGAGTTTATACCATAGCATCTTAAAAGAAAGTAAAAAAAAGTGATAAAGAAAACAAAACAAAATTGGATCCTAAGAAAGGATCCTTTCTAAATCTCTTGCTCTGGGTAAGACTCTTTGGCCTCTGTGAAAAGTCTTAACAATAACATTTGTTAAATCTTTTGCCACGCTAGCATTATGGGAGTACAGATTAGCCAATGACTAGATTAAAAAAATTATGGCCCTTCCCAGTTTATACTGACCTCCACTTTAACATTTATAATAAGGGCATAGACTAGATCTCAAATTTCAAGAGTCCTGGGCAAGAGAATTAGAATAGAATAAGCATAATGAACTCAGAAGATAATAAATCAGTGATTCTCAACCTTTAGTTTGAACCAGAATCACATGCGAGGTTTATTTGAAATGCAGTCTCTTGAGGTCCCTCCTGATATCTGGATTCAATAGGAGTAGGGTGAAGTCTAGAAATCTGCATTTTAATAGACCAAGTGATTCTGACACTGGTAATTAGTGGACACATGCTGTAATTGTTGAACACCACTGTAATATTCATTTGCTGAATAAGTGATATGTGCCAGTCTTAACCCTAACTAATGAAAGGTTAAGTCATCCATGGCATCAACATTCTGAAGGTTTGGGCTCCTTTAACTCTCCTACATTATAACACAATGAGTAATAATGGACAAGTTTGTTGCCCTGCATCACTGTAGAATTGGACTCCAGTCAGTACTATTTTTTTCTTTAAAATATCTAAGAGGACAGGGGAAAAAATGATAAATTACAATGTCTTATGGATTAGATTTAATCTTCTGGCTCTTTTGGACATCTAAATGAAAAATGGAAGATATAGTAATATCTAAGGGAGACTCTATATCTAATCCATCTAACATATTGTGAAGGCAGATATCAGTAACATGGTAATTTATCATATGTTTATTTAAAATAAATGTTTAGGGGTGCCTGGGTGGCTCAGTGGGTTAAAGCCTCTGCCTTTGACTCAGGTCATGTTCTCGGGGTCTTGGGATCGAGCCCCGCATCAGGCTCTCTGCTTGGCAGGGAGCCTGCTTCCCCTGCTCTCTCTGTCAAATAAATAAATAAATCTTTAGTAAATAAATAAATAAATAAATAAATAAAATAAATGTTTATTTTGCTGTCATCCAATTCTTTTAAGTCCCTTACGTCCCACAAAGAAAACTCTCAGGCAATGTCTTGTACCAGCCTTATACCTTGTCTACACTATCAGTATAGAGGGAACCCAGACACCCAGTATTATGATTCTAAAACACTGAAACAGGACAAATGCTTACCGAGTGCAAATATTTATCTTGCGCCTTGTCTTTGGAAGGCACTGTTATTAAAGCAGAGAAAGAGACTAGTAATTTTTTGATAGACTTTTAACAAGTACTGAAATGTAAAGACTGTGATAACCGACTTTTTTCATTTTAATTTTTTTCAAATTTTTATTTAAATTTCAGTTCACATACAGTCTAATATTGGTTTCAGAAGAATTTAGTGATCCACCATTACATATAACACCCTGTGCTCATCATAAGAAGTGCCCTCCTTAATACTCATTATTTAGTCCATCTCCCACCCATCTCCCTCCATCAACTATAACAAGCATTTTATCTAAAAATGGACTTGTCCAAGGCCACTCAACTGGTCACCACGATTATTCCAGTAAGAGTGTATGTATTCAAGTTTATAGTCTGCAAAGTAGTTTGGGACTGCTTTTATGTGTATTATTTTACCTGGCTTTTCAGAATTTTATTTAATATTCATCATTTACACAGCACCTGATATCTGACAGACCCAAGGATAATTAAGATGCAGTTGTGTCCTCTGGAGTCCACAACCCGACCGAAGTCAGGACAAAAAGGCAGGTAATTTAAAGGCAGAATTAGTGTGCCATAAAAATGAAACCAAACCAAACAAAAAACATGAGAAAAGCCAAACTTAACCTAGCCAGGGGAAGTGTGGAAAGGTTTCCCGGAGTAAGTGACGTTTAAACGAATATCTGAAAGAGGAGAGTTTGGTAGGGGTGGGGTGGGAAGGAAGCTACACGGAAGTATTTCAAGTTGAAAGCCAGCGCAAAGGCTTGGAGACAAGAGAAAAGAAAAGAGAAAAGAAACTGCAAGCAATCGGGACTAGACTTTAGGTCTCCTGTTTTCTCTCCGCCTCCCCATAACAACTGGGGGCTTCACTGCGCATGGACTTGGAGGCTGTTCTCTTTAGATTTTGAAATTCCATCATTTCAGAAGAGTCCGTTAATATACTGAGGCTGCAGAAATCACGACTCATACGGCCCCGGGTTTCCGCCTACCTTGGGCGCTTCCTCAGCTCTCACCGGCACCACACCTGCATCCTTCAGGTCAGCCCCAGCCTCACTCCCGAGCGCCGCCATTTTGGCGGCTCACATGACTAGCAGTGGGCGGGGACCCAGAACGCCCGGAGCGGGAAGTGGTGCCGGCTCACGCCTCTAGCCTGCAGCCCAGGCCCTCCCCGGTCTAGTCAAAAGCCGCGCCCTCCATCCCGGCTGTGATTGGGCGTGGCGTCCAGAAATGAGGGCCGCTCATTGGCTTCGAGGAGGTCCAGACGCCCGTGGGCCCGCCTTCTTGCCAGCCCTACATTCCCTTACCCTGCTGTTTGTTAACCTGGCTCCCTCTTCACTCATGCTTGGGGGGTACGTGGGGCGGTCCGAGCGCAGGGATGTTGCTGCGCGCTTTCCTCTTTTCTGGGCACCTCCGTTAGCTGGGGCCGACCTGCGCGTCTTTTCACTCCTTGAGAGAGTTGTCCCCTTTGGCCTCGTTCGTGTGTTAAGGCTTCGGCTTCCCGGGCACCGCCTCCTCAGAGCCCCCAACCAGAGCAGCCCCGACTAGCTTCCTCCCCCCGCAGCGGTCTGACTCCTCTCCCAGTCTTTAGTTCCCTCATATTCCATCCTTTCACCCCGCTTGGAAAGGGACCAGAGAGAAAATTCCCCCCAGTTCCCAAGAAGAGCCCTTTGCCAGCCGATGTTTCGGGGTGGGGGGCGCTGCGAGGAGGCCTGGCGCCCTTTTGTGCACGTTCAGTGCCCAGCAGTATCTCCCAGACCAGCAACCCCGACCCTCCAGTCTCCATGTCTTAGAGAAGCCAAATTCCAGAGTTATATAATTTCTAGTGCTGCTGTTTCTCCTGCCTGAGGAAACACTTCATCGCGTGGAGGGTGCAGGACATTTCTGTGCACTTCTATATAAGAACGGGGTGTGGGCAGGGGTGGCCAGCGGTAGCAGAGAGATTTCTTGTCTTTTCTGGAAAAGGAAGGTGGGTAGTTTGGAGAGAGATTGAGAGAAAGGGTGGATGTGGAAGCCAAGCAGCAGAACTCTCATTTAGGAAATCGCGAACCGTTTGCAAAGCTTGTGCTCACATGCCTAATACTACTACATCGTCTCAGAAAACACCTTTGGGGGAAGATTTGACTTCTCTCGAACAGTCTCGGTGTTTTTCCTCGCCGGATAGGGAGCTGCTTGGATGCGAAGAGATGGCATGATGTGAATGACTCCAGTGTGAAAAAATCTGCTTCGCCAACTCATCCTGCATCAAGTGCCCATTGAGTAGCACTGTCACTTTAATGTCTCCATGCCAAGGGATTGCTTTCCTTCTTTTCAATCCTCTCGGTTAATACATGGGAGGATCAGAATCAGAGGGGCATTAAGGATTAAGCCCGAGGGGCTTGGAGAGCACAGAAGAGAAAAATGAAAGTGACGGCAACCTGGATCCTGGCTTACTGAGGGGGTGAGATCTGGAACTTTTGGTCCAGTAAATAAAAAGGGGCCTTTCAGTCAGTCTGTGTTCTGCCCCAGAAAACTGTTCAAACTCACCCACCTTTCTAGAGACCAGAGGCAAAAAGGTTTTCAAAAGTATATTTTTTTTGTTGGGGAAGGGATTAAATTTTTCTCTAAAGAATTGAGGATCTTTATCATCAACCAGTTCATCTTTGAATTTGATCATGTACCGAGTAATGAGACAGCTGTGTAAATTTGGTTTGTGCCTTAATTGAGTTAATCACTGAATTCCAAAAATGTTGATGTCTGAAGAGGAGTTTTAATAACATTTTCTATGCTTACAATAATTTTCTCAGTTTTTTAACAGAATAAATACTTTATAAAAATTGAAAAACTCAAGGTTATTTTTCTCTGAACTCTGTGGGCAGTGTCAAAAGTTTAATTGCGGAAAAAAATACATCATTTTTTCTCTATCTGGAAGAGAAGACAGCCTGGATTTCAAAATTGAGCAGTGAAGTGGTTTGCAACAGTTACCTGGCTCTTGGCTTCAGTCCAGGTGGATCAAGTTGAGACCTGAAAAGAGATCTTGGATCCTGTGGCAGTGGAAAGACCCAAGAATGCCAGTCAAGAAGAAAGGTGGGCTATGAGTCTTCCTATATATGTTTCTCCCTTTTCTTGGTTCTGGTGTTTGCTATTTAAATTGTATTCCATTTGAGAGTAAAATTTTGCTTGGGTTTTGGGAAATATTTATTGTAATACTGTCTTTTCTGTGGTACTCATCAGTAATATTTTGCTAAAGTATAATGAAGTAAGACTATATAGTATTTAATTATAGACATTTGTGATTTTGTAACTCAGGTTGTCTAAATTACCGTTTATAATTAGCATAGATTTGATACCATAGATTTGAGCTTTTGTTTAGCTTGTTTTCTTAGCTTGTCAAAGGTTACTTTTAAACAGATTTTAAAAATGAAATTTGTACAGTGGAGCTCTTCCTCATGGACTTAATATTTATGTATTTAAAGGTTTTATTTATTTGAGATAGTGAGAAGAGAGCATGAGCGGGGCAGGGGCAGAGGGAGAGGGAGAAGCAGACTCCCTGCTGGGCAAGGAGCCCAACGACTTGGGGCTCGGTGCCAGGATCCCAGGATCATGACCTGAGCCGAAGGCAGACACCTAACTGACTGAGATACCCAGGCGCCCTGGACTTAATATTTATCAACTGAATTACATAGTGGTAAAAGATAACAAAGTTGTACTGAACACAATTACAGATTTATTAATCTTTTGATTAAAAATAAATTTCATATTTGGGTTTACTCTAGGGTAAATACTCACTTTTGTGATAAAGCACAACTTTGGTAAGCTGCCGTGCTTTTTCAGATATATGCATTCATCTAATAACACCATTGGCGAGTTTCCCAAGTGAGGTAAACCCCGGATTCCCTCCTCTCTCCCCAGAATTGATCAAGATCCCGGGGCTTTCTAAAGTAGAGTTTGTTATAGGTTGGGCCATGGAATTCACTTTAACCTAGATCTACCCCAGGTTAACTTTGTTCTTCAGGATCCTAATGAAACCAGTTGGTTTTTTTTTTTTTTTTTTTTTTTGACATGGTGTGGAAGATCAGATCAATTATAAAGACTTTTCTCAAGAGTTTTGAACGAAATTTTTTTCACAGTTATGTGCTACAAACAGTTGCTACAAACTGAAACTAAAATTCAGCCTGAAGGTTTAAGGGCAACCTGGCTCTGCATGATGTTTTAATCCTTCCACCGGTGGATTTGGAAGGTGCATTGAGGAAACTTATAATCAGTGAGATGCTTTACCCAACCGGTATCTGTAGAGATGGACAGTGATATGTATAAAACCTTGGAAACACCTAGAAACATTCCTTTGTACATTGGATTTGAGACTGGGATTGTTTCCTTCTCCTGCTCTCTCCCGTAATATCGCTGAGATAAATAAACTCTCTATGAGATTTTGGAGCCCTACTTATCTAGATCTGACACAATTGGTTTATCTGGAACAAGAATGGTTTTGGTAATATAGCCAATAAATGGCATGGCTCTTTGACTGACTTACCATGTGTTTTATTCTCTCTACCACTTATTGTTCTCTGGATGTTGTCCCTTCTGGACTGCCTTATTTTAGATTAATAATTGAATTTAAACACATTGTGTATGTGTGTATGTAGCAGGGAGAGAAGACGAGGAGGAGAAAGGAGAGAGGCGGGGAGAGAATTGGAAAAAAGTTATCTGGGAAAGAGGTGGAGGATGAGCAATTGATGTTCTAGGTATAACTTAACTAAGCAGGTGTCTTTTTTTTTTAATGAGGTCTAAAAAATATTATTGAAGTATAATTGATAACGTGATATTACATTAGTTTCAGATATACAACATAGTGATTTGACAAGTCTATACATTATGCTATGTTCACAAGTGTGGCTACCATCAGTCGCCATACAAAGCTACTATAATACTATTGACTATATTCCCTGTGCTGTGCCTTTTATCCTCGTGACTTCCTCATTCCATAACTGGAAACCTGTACCTCCTACTCCCCATTCACCCATTTTGGCCATTGTCCCCACCCCCCACCCATCTGGCAACCATCCATTTGTTTCTCTGTATTTATGGGTCTGTTTCTGTTCTTGGTTTGTTTATTCAATTGTTTT
>CM052884.1:38470460-38494867 GCA_028534135.1 Potos flavus
TTCAAATAAATAAATAAAATCCTTAAAAAAAAAAAGAAAATAGGAGAATTTAGGTCATCACATTGGCAATTCAGGTGAAAAATTCTCCACTTATAACTGGTTATTTGAATATCAATTAAAATATCAATGCTGACTTGGATAATTATTTCAACTTTCCACTTTGTTCCACTTGTCAATATCTGTCTAGGGATTTTTGTCCTATACAACAGGATCCTTGTCATCTTGTCTTTTTTATTTTTTATTTTTTGCTTAATTCTTCATTTTTGCAAAGGTATCTAGTTTTATATTACGCTCAAGGTTTCATTAATCAGAAATAAGAATTTTAGTAGAGAGAGATAAAGGGCATAATGGAATTGACACAAGAATGTAATCATTACTGATAATCAAAAGAAGCAAGAAGGGCAGCCATAATTCCAGTGCTAGATGCTGGCATGCAAAAGCCTAAATTGTCTAAGAGAGACTTGACCATATTGACCATTTGTTTTTTTCTTATATTCTAGCATCTTATTTTATGTGTCAGATTTTTCTTATACAGAGATGAGAAGCATAATAAGCTCTATTGGTTTGGAGAACACCCAGCTGCTCTGAATCCCCTGGGTAGTTAGTAAGTAAATATGTGTTGAATGAATTAGTGAGTCCTCTTACCTAGCAAATAACATTTATAGATGTGATTATGGAAATGCTGTTGATACATTTTTAAGAATTGCCACTCATAAGAATAAAAGATCAGAGTAAGTGAATACCTATAAAAGTGACACAGAAGTAAAAAAGAGCTTAAAAATTATAATTGTTAAAAAAAAGAATAAAAAGAAAAAGATGTCTGGTACCTAGTAGATTTTCAAAGACTAAGAAATGAAGGGATAAAAAACACTAAACCATGAGGCACTAGAGAGATCAGAAATTTAGAGCCCAAAGATACATATAAGTACTGAGGAAGGCATACTATAATTATGGTATTGTTGATTACTTATGTTAGTGATTAGGAATGGGTTCAAAAGTGAGGTCAGTAAGCCATTATCATTTCAGGAAAATTACTGATTTTTTAACTTGGTCAAAATGTGGATTCAGGGGCGCCTGGGTGGCTCAGTCATTCAGTGTCTGCCTTCAGCTCAGGTCATGATCCTGGGGTCCTGGGATTGAGCCCCACATCAGCTCCCTGGTCAGCAGGGGGCTTGCTTCTCCCACTCCCCCTGCTTGTATTCCCTCTCTTGCTGTGTCTCTCTGTCAAATAAATAAAATCTTTTAAAAAAAATGTGGATTCAAGGGGCGCCTGGGTGGCTCAGTGGGTTAAAGCCTCTGCCTTTGGCTCAGGTCATGATCTCAGGGTCCTGGGATCAAGTCCCGCATCGGGCTCTCTCCTCAGCAGGGAGCCTGCTTCCCCCCCTCTCTCTGCCTACTTGTGATCTCTCTCTCTCTGTCAAATAAATAAATAAAGTCTTTAAAAAAGATATGGATTCAAATAGTTGTTCTTTATTCAAAGAGTTTAAATATTATATTTAAATAAAGTATTTTATCATGCAAAGTATGAAACATTTTAAAAAATTAAAGTTCTGTGCAATGTATTAGCATACGTTTATATTTTTTTCTAAAATGGGAGAAGGCTCCCTTTGTATCCACATTCATTTATGTTTATAACCTTTTTAGGTAAAAAATTGGTTACATGACATCCTTCTCTTGTTATTGCCTATTGAAATTCTCCTTTCTTTCAATGGAGTAAGCTTGAGGTTTGCTATGTTATAGAGGAAAATTGGGGAAAGCCTCATTTATACAGTGGTATAGGAGCAGAAATATGAAAGAAGTGAAGGAGCAAATTTTATGGATATCTGAAGGAAGACTATTAAGGCAGAAGAGTGGGAGTAGAGGCTCTGGTGTAGGAGAGTTCTTGTCATATGTGAGAAAGAGCAAAGACCATAGTGGTTGAAGTGGACTGGGCAAGAAGAGAGGACTAAGCTGAAACTAGGCAGGTGGTCTTCTGTTTACTGGGATGGGGAATCACTGGAGGGTTTGTGTTGGGGATGACATTATCTGGCGTACAATCTTTCTAGCTGCTGTGTTTAGAAAAGTCTGCAGGAGGACAAAGGTGGCAGCATGTAGACTACTATGAGGTTATTGCCATAATGCAGAGGGTAGATATTGGTGGACTGGACCAAGGGTAATAGCACTAGCAAATGATAGTGGTGGTGGTTAGTGTTAGAGCCAACAGAATTTATGGATGGATTAGATGTAGAGAATTAGAAAGGGAGAACAACAAGTGATGACTCCAAGGATTCTGGCCTGAAAAATTGGAAGGGAGAGACAGAGAACGGTGCAGGAAAAACCGTAAAGGAAGATAAAATCTGTAGTTCAGTTTTGACAAGTTAAGTTTGAGATGCTCCTTAGACATCCAAATGGAAATGTTTGTTTTTTAAAGATTCTACTTATTTTTGAGGGAGAGAGATTGAGAGAACGACTGGGAGGAGGGGCCCAGGGAGAAGCAGACTCCCTGTGAGCAGGGAGCCTGATGCAGGGCTCTATCCTAGGACCCTGGGACTATGACCTGAGCCAAAGGCAGATGCTTAACTGACTGAGCCACCCAGGCGCCCCCAAATGGAAATGTTGAGTGTATAGTTGAATATGAGTCTGAAATACAGAGGAAAAATATGAGCTATAAATATAAACTTGGGAGTCTTAAGAATTCTGATAATATTTAAAGCCAGGAGACTAGCTAAAGTTACCTAGACAGTAAGAATAGAGAGGAATCTCCAGATGTTTAGGGGCTTGAGGAATGAGAAGGAATCATGATTAAGAAGAGGCAGCCATGGTATAGGAAGTGAAGTTAGAAGAGAGTGCTGCCTTGGAAGCAGTGGCATGCTGGAATGGGCTCACACCAACTTGCACGAGCCTATTGTTACATTTTCAACAAATTTCTAAGCTGGTTTAAACACAGCCATTTAAAAACTAAATTACTTAAACTTACATTAAATACATTATATTAAAAATAAAAGTAGTAAAAAAAATAAAAGTAGTAAATACTCAAAACTTATCACTTCCTGGGGCTCTTGGGTGGCTCAGTGGGTAAAAGCCTCTGCCTTCAGCTAAGGTCAAGGTCTCAGGGTCCTGGGATCGAGCCCCGCATCGGGCTCTCTCTGCTCAGCAGGGAGCCCGCTTCCCCCTCTCTCTCTGCCTGCCTCTCTGCCTACTTGTGATCTCTCTCTCTCTGTCAAATAAATAAATAAAATTTTTAAAAAAAAGAAAAACAAAAGAAACTTATCACTTCCTACTATTTTTCTACATTTTGATACCATGTATGCTCTTGAGGTTATTTGCACCTATTGTATCTGTATGATGTTAAAGCTATTGTAATGGTGTGCTGTTGTGCTTCTTCCCAAGTCTGTGTTCAGTGATGTCATGTTGGCATCTTGAAATTGGCCATGATGGGAATATTTACACCTTGGAAATTGCACATGCTACAAATCAGGGCTTAATTTATTGTTTTGCTAAAAATGGGGTAAAGAAAATATTAATAATGCAAGTGCAAGTAGAAGTATATTACTTCGGGCCACCTGGGTGGCTTAGTCAGTTAAGCATCCAACTCTTGGTCTGGGCTCAGGTCACGATCTCAGGGTCATGAAATCGAGCCCCACATCAGGCTCAGCATTGGGCATGGAGGCTGCTTAAGATTCTGTCTCTCTGTGGGGTGCCTGGGTGGCTTAGTTGGTTAAGCAGCTGCCTTTGGCTCAGGTTATGATCCCGGGGTGTTTGGATTGAGCCCCATGTCCCACTCTGTGCTCAGCGGGGAGTCTGGTTCTCCCTTTCCCTGCTTATGTGTGTGCTTTCTCTCTCTCAAACAAATAAATAAAATCTTTAAAAAAAAAAAGATTCTCTCTCTCCCTCTCCCTCTGCTCCCCCCCAACTCATGTGTGCATGCACTCTCTCCCTCTCAAAAAAAAAAACTACATTGTGTCTCTAGCTATTATACTGTGTTTAACATAGAAGTTGAGGAAGTATTTGTCCACCCTTCAAAAATTATTTGATTCAGTACAGAAATCATAAAACTGATGAAGGAGTGGGACGCCTGGGTGGCTCAGTCGGTTAAGCGGCTGCCTTTGGCCCAGGTCATGATCCCAGGGTCCCGGGATCGAGTCGTGCATCGAGCTCCTTGCTCAGTGGGGAGCCTGCTTCTCTCTCTGCCTCTGTCTGACACTCTGCTTGCTTGTGCTCTCTCTCTCTGGCGAATAAATAAATAAAATCTTAAAAAAAAATTGATGAAGGAGTGAGTGGAGGTTTATCACATAAGCCATCTTGTTTCATTTTCATCTTATTAATGTAACAAAAAAATCAACCAATATTTATGTCGGAACTACTCATTCATCAATTACAAGTGTTAAGTTGGCTATTATTGTAAGAACGGGGCAAAAATCAACAAAAATAATCTTGAGAATCAATTGATTATATGGTTTATAATGGAAAGTTACATATCTTATTTTTGTACATTTCATGTTTAATATTAGGTTTCAGTTTTTCTAGGACTGTAAGATAGAATTTTAAAATCATGTTTTTCAGATACTGACCGAGCTTTATCATTACTGGAAGAATACTGCAAAAAATTAAGGAAACCAGAGGAACAGCAGTTGAGAAACGCTGTTAAAAAGGTGATGGGTATCTTTAAGAGCAACTTATTCCAAGCTTTGCTAGGTATGTATTACAAATTTATTTATCATCTTAATGGTCAGAATGGGCTTAACAGTTTGAGTAATGTCATCAAATAACCTAATGTTAACCAAATTTAAAACCAGAATAATTTTCCTTGATAGTGGAAGGAATGATTTATTTTTCTTACTTAAGGCTAACCTAAAGAAGAACTGTTATAAAATAGAAAAAAAAGTGTAGGTTGTTAAAAAGATAAATATCGAGGGGTACCTGGGTGGCTCAGTCAGTTAAGCCTCTGCCTTCAGCTCAGGTCATAATCCCAGGGTCCTGGGATTGAGCTCCACAGCAGGCTCTCTGCTTAGCCAGGAGCCTGCTTCTCCCTCTCCTTCTGCCTGCTGCTCACTCTACTTGTGCTCTCTCTCTGTCAAATAAATAAATAAAATCTTTAAATAAATAAATAAATATTTTAGGAATGTTTTATATAGGAAAAAGATTACACAGGAAGAAACCTGAATAGTCAGTGGTAAAACAAATTGAGGACAAATGCCTTGCTTTAGAGAAGGAATTGGATAGCACAAAAAACAATGGGCCATTTCTGCTCAGAATCAGAGTTCTACTTTTACTCTCCTCTTAAAACAATATTAAAATACTCTTTTCATGTTTTGCTTCTCTTGTGAAGGTTTTTGATCCATATTGAAAAGTTTATTGGTGAAAATCTCAGTGCTTTTGGGCGCCTGGGTGGCTCAGTTGGTTAAGTAACTGCCTTCAGCTTGGGTCATGATCCTAGAGTCCCGGGATTGAGTCCTGCGTTGGGCTCCCGGATCTGCAGGGAGTCTGCTTCTTTCTCTTACCTTCTCCCTTCTCATGTTCTCTCTCACTTTCTCACTCTCTCTCAAATTAAAAAAAAAAAAGATCTTAAAAAAAAAGAAAATCTTAGTGCTTTGGAATTTTGGTCAGTTTGTCATAAATTTAACCATATAATGTCAACCTTAGTTTAATCTCTAATATTAAAAATTGTGAAGAAATTCAATGATTTAGCTTATGTATGTGTGTCTTTTTTTTTTTTTAAAGATTTTATTTATTTATTTGACAGAGAGAAATAGATCACAAGTAGGCAGAGAGGCAGGCAGAGAGAGAGAGGGAAGCAGGCTCCCCGCTGAGCAGAGAGCCTGATGCGGGGCTCCATCCCAGGACCCTGAGATCATGACCTGAGCTGAAGGCAGAGGCTTTAACCCACTGAGCCACTCAGGCGCCCCATATGTGTGTCTTTTTATGTGTACCTTTTGTACTTATGCAGATGACTTAATTCATCACATAATATTTTGGTAGTTAAAATAAACTAGCAAAAGATATAAAGAAACACCTCCCCTCAACAAAAACAATCAACTAACTAAACAATTTAAAAAAACCCCACTCAATTATGCTATATTTTATTATACTTAAGCAGTACATTTTAAAGAATAACTGAGTCTACTAGACATTATTACTTTCTCAGGTCTGGTGGTTTATATATAAAATCTAAAAATGGGAAATTACAAGGATTAATTTTGAAAATAATTTATCTATGTTTTTATTATGGCTACACTTCTTGAAAAAAACTCTAATCTTAGGGTGTGACTATAATTAAAAAAACATTAAATTCTGAAAATTTAAAATTCATCTGTTGAATAAAAAGAGAAGTAAAAAGCTTTAAAGGATTGTTTTGCCTGAGGATTAATTTCTGTAAAATATTTTTCTGTGGCTGGTAAGAATTAATGACACAAATAACTATAATCATCTTAGCTGGTATTAAATAAAAACAACTCTAAATGGAGTCTTACAGAATTTAAATAAATCCTGTCATTAGAGAATAGTATTTTAGAGAACATTTTTAAGCCACAAGTTTCTCAATTAAAAGTTAATGGTTTCATCTAGTTGATAATTAGTAAAGGCCATTAACTGAACGGCAGTATCTCTAAATAGATTTGTATGATGTGCTTAGTTGAGACTGACCAAGTCTTTTGAGGGTTTGAATTTTTGAGAACTTGATTTAGGAAGAGTATTGTTCGATGCTTTAGATAATTTTATTATATTTAGGTAATGTCGCCATTTGGTATCACAGTATCATTACATGGGGAATAAAAGGGCAAATGAATGACAGAGAATTGTATCTTGCCATTGTTTTGGGTGAATTATAAATATCTTGGCAAAAAGCCTATAGCATTGTTTGAATTTCTCTAACAAGATGAAAGGCAACAATAATCTATAAAAAGCTGTTATATAAGTAATCCTGGTGTCCAGCTTTGAATAGATATAATTGCTCCGGCTAGTCTTTCAAAGTCATTTTGGGATAAACCAGACCACAAAGAATGGAGCAACGTTATACAACAAAACATAATTTTCATTTCAATTCTATGTGTGTTGCTAAATACTGATAACTAATTTATTATCTTTGAATATTCGAGTGTTCTCACTGTGTTTTTCTTTAAGCATTCAAAAGAAGAAAAACCATGCATCCTGGAAGGGATTATATCATTATAAAAAGATAAGCAGAGAGCTATTGATAAATAGAGTATTCTTATGGTCTATAAATTCCTATTTGGACCAACTACCTCCCACCCCACCACCTGCCCTTTTTTCTGTTAGAAGTAATGGAACATAGTGGCTTTACCCATTGTTCTGATATTCAGATAGGCAGTATATTGAAATAACGCCTTGTATGAATCTCAGTTAACTAGAAATAGAAGGGAATCATAATGCAGAAAACCCCGTACAAATACATAGTAAAGTAAAATATTATTATTGCAAGATATACTGTAATATTTACATATCACTAGGCAACCAACCCTTCTCTTGACAGATGAAAAGCATCACTTCAAAAATTAATACGGCCTCCTTCGGTGATCCTTCCATCATATGCTTAAAAAAAGTCCCAGGGGCGCCTGGGTGGCTCAGTCGTTAGGCGTCTGCCTTCGGCTCAGGTCCTGATCCCAGGGTCCTGGGATCGAGCCCCACATTGGGCTCTCTGCTCAGCGGAGAGCCTGCTTCTCCCTTTCCCACTCTCCCTGCTTGTGTTTCCTCTCTCGCTGTGTCTCTCTCTGTCAAATAATAAATAAAATCTTTAAAAAAAAAATCCCAAACACTGGTATGTCTTAGGTTGTGTAATCTGAGAGGACAGAATTCTGTCTACATAATTTTGACCATTATTATAGTGCATTAAAGCATTTTATAAATGGGTTCTGTGATAGTAGGGTGGAAGGTGATGGCAAAGATATTGTTTTTTAATTTTTAAAATAGAACTTTACCTGATTACAAAAGTAGTATATGTTCACTCTTTAAAAATTAAAAATAAAGTAAAAGAAGACTATAAAATTTTATGGTAAGACGCATTCCTCTTATGGAAAATAGCAGGATATATGATAAGCATAGAGAATGGCGAATAGTTTGATTAACTTTCTCTCTCCTTGCTCTTACAGTTTCTGTATCCTTTGTTTTAATTTATCGACAACTGACAGTGGAAGAAGACACTTAACTTTTAAAAAGTTAGTAATTAATGTTCATTAATGTACAAAAAAAGAAAAATAACCTGAAACAGCAGTGTGCTAGAAGCTGCACATTTAGATGTTGGGCTTAGGGTGACATCTTGTGGTGTAACTAAGGAAAAAGTTTGTCCAATGGATAATTACAGTTTTATATGATTACATTATTAATAGTACAGATTTTGAATATAAGTGAATTGGAATTCTGTGATATTTTACAAATTAATTTAGGTCTCTCATTTATTATGGCTAAAACATTCAGATTTTCAAGATACTCTATTTAGTTATTTATTCTTTATTTAGGTAATGAAGGAGCAAGATGGAGATGTTTTTATTATTTCAATACTTCTCTTCCAGATCTCCTTTAAATATTTAAAGATTTATGTTACCATCATAATTATTTGTAAAATCTATTTTAATAATATAATGGGCCAGTTCATTTTCAGATATATACCACAAATGTTCTTTGTTTTTATACCTTATTGAATTTTTTTATTCTTTTTTTTTTTTTTTAAGATTTTACTTATTTATTTGAGAGAGAGAGAGTGAGCATGAAAGGAGGAAGGTCAGAGGGAGAAGCAGACCCCTTCCTGAGGCAGGGAGCCAGATGTGGGACTTGATCCCAGGACTCCAGGATCATGACCTGAGCTGAAGGCAGTCGCTCAACCAACTGAGCCACCCAGAAGCCCTTTTTTAAATTCTTTATTCATTACTTATACAATTGTGGACAGAACTATGTATATATTAATGAGTTTGAACTCCTTTCAAAATCTTGTTCATCTTGTTTATCTGATTTTATTTCCTTTTATTTCTTTTTTAAAATTTATTTTTTTAAATTCAGTTAATTAACATAGAGTGTATTATTAGTTTCAGAGGTAGAGGTCAGTGATCATCAGTTGAATATAACATCCAGTGCTCATTACATCACGTGACCTCCTTAATGCCCGTCACCCAGTTATCCCATCCCCCTACCCCCCACCCCTTCAGCAACTCTCAGTTTGTTTTCTATGATTAAGAGTCTCTTGTGCTTTGTCTCCCTCTCTGATTTTGTCTTAGTTTATTTCCCCCCTTTCCCCTATGATCCTCTGTTTTTTTCCTTAAATGTCACATATATACCACAGCTTCTTTGTCCATTCATCTGTTGTTGGACATCTGGGCTCTTTTCATATTTCCTTTTGTTTCACTGCAGTGTTTGAGGGGGACTTTTGGGGAAAGATTTAGGACGGAATGGTCAGTAAAGTGGTATTTTCCTTAAAACCTTGCCAGTAGTAACATCTTAGAAAAATGTTTATCCCTTGCATGTTAGACTTTGTGTTAGAGTAGAATACTTTCATTTCCATAAATCTTAACATAGAACTCTATGGACTTATAGGGCTGATACAGTGGATAGACTGTATATTAGAATATGCTGGATATTGGGATAGGCAGGAGATATACTACTGTATTGGTATTTATCTCCTCCTTGTTGAAGCCTTCTCTCATATCCCTATCTGATAGCAGCTTTAGCCAGCCCTTTTATTATGTCTCCCAGCATTTTTTCAGAGTACTATAAAACATTTGTTCTATTGCATTATGATACCCCCAGTATATGGACCTTAATAATAGTAGACCTTCAATACATTTTATTTGTTCATTTACTCAGTAGTTATTTTAAAAATACCTGGTATGTATTAGACATTGCACTAGGAAGTGGGGATACAACAGTAAACTATAGAGGAGAGGATAGTCCTTGACCTTATGGAGAAGTGAGAGAGCTCAAGTGGGCAAAAGATATATTAGCTATGCAATTAGTTAATTATTTAAATGTAATGCTGATAAGTGCTCTAAAATCAATGTGTTTAAAAGTTTTATCACATTTATTTTGAGTAAAAAAAAAAGCCCCACATATTTTTCCAATACAGTAATTCTAATTTAATATTTTATTTCAAAATAACATTTTTGTGAAAACATCATGGCTATTTTGGTCTTAATTATTCTTCATAATGTATAATTTTTGCCACCTGATCATAAGATGGTCAAAGGATTTTTTTTTTATAGATTATAGTGAATCTGAAAGTCCACACAGTTATTATGAATTTGGGAAAATTTGGCTCTAACCTTCCAAAGCAGATGTTCTCAAAGTGTGGTTTTTGGACCAGCAGCATCAGCATCACCTGGAAATTTGCTAACATTCTAAATTCTTGGGCCTTTTACTCCAGACCAACTGAATCAGAAACTCAGGAAGTAGTGCTCAGCAAATATTGTTTTAACAAATCTTCCAGGTGATTCCGAGGGATGCTAACGTTTGAGAACATGTGTTCAAAATGATTAGATATTTGGCCACTCAAAGAAAGTAATATAGTTTGTAAATATTATTAATAAATTTGGTGAGATATGACAGTGGCCTTTCTTTATTCTTGGGTTTCGTGAAGATTCGATTTGATCTTTAACAAGTATAATGAGCCATTATTATTCTGGTATATATCTTGAGCACTTTAAGAACCCATAAAGTAAAGAATATAATTATGGCATCTAATTTTCTTCTTAAAGTACCATGGTGTATCTTAAACACTTAAGTGATTTTTTTTTTCACTTGGATACTTGATGATAGTATGTACTTATGAGGCTATGGAGAGAGAACAGCAAAACTACACTGAGATATTGCTGTTGGCACACACGAGGCTCACTCAGTAGGTAAGTGCTTACTGCCACTTACAGCCTCAAAGCAGGTGCTCCAGTAAAACAAATACATTACTACATGTCATGCACCTTCAAATAAGTGTTGACTAGTCAAAGCAGTGCATATTAGAGTCTTAGATACTAAGTTCTACTATGCTTCTACTTATTTGTTTACAGGACCCATTTACATAAAAAGAATGCAGGTATTCCAGTTATTGCAATTGAGTAAGAATAATTAACGAAGTATTTATGACATGCTTAATTTACATGGACATATGCAGATGAATGTTACTAGAAACAAAGTCCCTACCCTTAAGGAGGTTAAGCAATTGGGAAGGTAATATTCACATATATACAGACAAGCACAAGACAGGACAGAATCAAGGACTAAATTCTGAAGGCTAAACCAAAGTGTTGTAGGAGTTCGGAAAAGCATGAGGTCATTGCAGATTGATGTTGCTAGGAAAACTTTTCTATAAAATGTAAACTTGAGCTGGGTCTTGTCAGTGATAGGATTTGGGTAAGAAGAGGACAGAAAAGGACATTTTTTCCCATCCATCCATCCATCCATCCAGAAGATATATACTGAACATTATGCTTATACGAGATAAGCATTAAATGCTTATTCTGAGATAAGCATTAAACAAAATTGCATAAATAGTTTATGTTTACTATTGTGATAAATGCTACAAAGGAGAAGGAGAGGGGTGCTATGAGCAAGAGGCTTAATTAACCTTTGCAGTGGAATCAGGGAAAGCTTTCTTAGGGAAGTGGCATTTGAGGTGATAAAAATTATACTGATTGATAGAGGTCAGAAGGAGAGTGAGAAAAATAGATACGACAAGAACAAGGGTTCAAGATGCTCTTGATATTTATGTTTTTAAAATGTCTTGTAGGAATTAGATAAGGCATCACATTAAACTTAAGTCTCTTCCAAAGACTTGTTTAAATTTGAAGGTAAACTTGAGGGGCACCTGGGTGACTCAGTCAGTTAAGCGTCTGCCTTCCGCTCAGGTCATGATCACAAGACCCTGGGATCGAGCCCTGAGTTGGGCTCCCTCTTCCTTTGCCCCTCCTCCCTACTGTGCTCTTGCTCTGCTCTCGCTTTCTTTCTCAAATAAAAAAAGTAAATAATAAATTTGAAGGTAAACTTGAGAAACAAGAGTGGTAAGCATAAAATGTGGCCCTCACGATCCTTATTATAGCCCTTTGTTAAACTGTCATGTACTGGTGTGAGCAGTTGTGTTTCATGTCACGTGGAATCAGTATATCTTAAGTTAAATTTGACACTTTACATTGGATGCCATCAAAAGGTTTGGATGCCACTCTTGCCTCTGGACTTTGTATAAGCTGCAGGATTTATGTCACCAGATGGCACCATTTAACTAAACTTATGTACTTTGGATGTTTATAAGGCTGACTGTTTTTAAATGAAAGATGCTTTTATTTGTGCTAAAGCTGAATTAGGAAAAAATTAATTTATTTTGATGGCATATGAGACTTCTATACAGAGTAAGGTAATGAAACCCCAGAAATTTCTTGAGAACATTAAAGAGGTGGGCAGTTTCTGCTAAGTACATAAAAAAAAAAGTTTGGTAATAATCACTGTCACTAATATATGGCAGCTGGCAAAAAAGCAGAACACAATAGGTCTCCCCATCTAGGTTTTCCTATAGCTAGCATAATAATAATATGAATATTTTAACCTTAAATATAATTTATAGATGGAGGGATTTGATATATATAATAATAAAAACACAGAGAAAATTCTAAAAGATTATTTTAGGAATAGGCCTTTCAAGATGTCTTGAAATATTATGATAATAATATGTTTAAAAATTTTGTCGATAGAGGGGCGCCTGGGTGGCTCAGTGGGTTAAAGCCTCTGCCTTCGGCTCAGGTCATGATCTCAGGTCCTGGGATCGAGACCCGCATTGGGCTCTCTGCTCAGCAGGGAGCCTGCTTCCCCCTCTCTCTCTGCCTGCCGCTCTGCCTACTTGTGATCTCTCTCTCTCTGTCAAATAAATAAATAAAATCTTTAAAAAAAAAAAAATTTTGTCGATAGAGTATATGTTCTATTGAACTATGGAACTAAATACTAATAGAATATCATATAGATGTTTTTTCTTAGTGTAAACATTCATCTAAAGGAAATGAATATTTATTACTTTCTTGGTTAAAAACTTCCTTAATATTTTCCTCCTCTTTAAGCAGAATTAGTCACTTTCTTCTTTATGTTCCTGTATTTGTTCATATTTGTGGTGCAGCAGTTATTACATTGTATTATTGTTAATTAACTACATGTTAGTTTCCCTCAGGAGATTGTGAGCTCCTTGAATGCAGGGACTGATTCTAATTCAGTCAGACTGATTCTAAAGCAAGTTTTTTTTTTTTTTTTTAAAGATTTTATTTATTTATTTGACAGAGAGAGACAGATCACAAGTAGGCAGAGAGGCAGGCAGAGAGAGAGGGAAGCAGGCTCCCTGCTGAGCAGACAGCCCGATGTGGGCCTCAATCCCAGGACCCTGGGATCATGACCTGAGCTGAAGGCAGATGCTTAATGACTGAGCCACCCCGGCGCCTATTCTTTTTTTTAAAAAACCTTTTTTTAATTTAAGTAATCTCTATATCCAACATGGGGCTTGAACTCATGACTCTGAGATCAAGATTCACATACTCTCCTGACTGAGCCAGCCAGTTGCCCCATTAAAAATGTTAAAATTCTATGTATTTAGGATACCTGAATGGCGCAATTAATCATCTGACTCTTGATTTCGGCTTAGGTCATGGTCTCAGGGTCGTGAGATTGAACCTCCTGTCATGATGCATGCTCAGTGGGGAGTCTGCTGGAGATTCTCTCCCTTGTCCTCACCCTCTGCCCCTCCTCCCTCAAATAAATAAATCGATCTTTATTTTTATTTTTTAAAACTATTTTTTTTTAAAGATTTTATTTATTTATTTGACAGAGAGAGAGAGAGATCACAAGTAGGCAGAGAGACAGGCAGAGAGAGAGAGGGGGAAGCAAACTCCCCACTGAGCAGAGAGCCTGACGTGGGGCTTGATCCCAGGACCCTGAGATCATGACCTGAGCTGAAGGCAGAGGCTTTAACCCACTGAGCTACCCAGGCGCCCCTTTAAAGCTTTTTTTTTTTTTTTTACTATTTTTTAAAATTATGTTCAATTAGCCAAAATATAGTATATTAGTTTTTGATGTAGTGTTCAGTGATTCATTAGTTGTGTAGAACACCCAGTGCTCATCACAACACATGCCTTCCTTAATACCCATCACCTGGTTACCCCTTCCCTCCACCCCCCTCCCTTCTGTAACCCTCAGTTTGTTTCCCAGAGTCCAGAGTCTCTCATGGTTTGTCTCCCTCTCTGATTTCTTCCCATTCAGTTTTCCCTTCCTTCCCCTATGGTCCTCTGCGCTATTCCTTATATTCCACATATAAGTGAAAACATAATTGTCTTTCTCTGCTTGACTTCGTTCGCTTAGCATAATACCCTCCAGTTCCATCCATTTCAGTGTAAATGGTAGGTATTCTTCCTTTCTGTTGGCTGAGTAATATTCCATTGTGTATATGAACCACATCTTCTTTATCCATTCATCTGTTAAAGGACATCTCTGCTCCTTCCACAGTTTGGCTATTGTGGACACTGCTGCTATGAACATTGGGGTGCATGTGCCCGTCTTTTCACTACATCTGTATCTTTCGGGTAAATACCTAGTAGTGCAGTTGCTGGGTTGTAGGGTAGCTCTGTTTTTGATGTCTTGAGGAACCTCTGTACTGTTTTCCAGAGTGGCTGTATCAGCTTGCATTCCCACCAACAGTGTAAGAGGTTTCCCCTTTCTCCACATCTTCACCAACATTTGTTGTTTTCTGACTTAATTTTTAGCCATTCTGACTGGTGTAAGGTGGTATCTCATTGTGGTTTTGATTTGAATTTCCCTGATGGCTAGTGATGTTGAACATTTTTTCATGTGTCTGTTAGCCATTTGTATGTCTTATTTGGAGAAGTGTCTGTTGATGTCTTCTGCCTGTTCCTTGACTGGATTCTTTGTTTTTTGGGTGTTGAGTTTCATCAAATCCCTCCATCATATAATGATGTTCTTTATAGATCTTGGATACCAGGCCTTTATCTGGTATGTCATAAAAACAAGTTTAAATACTATGTATTTATTGAAACCTAGTACTATCTATTATTGTTGGAATTTCAAACTTCTCACCTATAAGGTTCCCCATCTCCTCTGCCTACCTCTTATCTCATCTCTTCCCTACTCACTATACTCCAGCCCCATGGCCTTCTTTCTTTTCCTAAATGACATTTGCACTTGCTTTTCTTTTGTTTGGAGTACCTTTCTACCTAAATCTATCCAAATATGCCTTATTGGCTTATATCATCATTTAGGTCCAGTGCCTCTAAAGTGCCTTTCTGTTTCACTCCCCATTTCCACCCCATCCCCAAGTCACATCTATCACATTTCCTGCTTTATTTTTGTGACTGTATGGATCACAATGAGAAATTTTGTTTATGAGTTTTTCGCATGAGTTTCTCCACCAGAATGTAAATTTCATAAAGCAACCATATTGCCTGTCTTATTCATTGCTATGTCTGTTATATTAGCTTAGTGCCTATCACATAATAGCCACGAAATAAATATTTATTAAATGAATGGATGAATAAGTGAGTGTTGTTGCATGCCTGATACTATGCTAGATTCTTAAGTTAGAAATGTCCTCATCTGAAAGGAATAGAAAGCTTATGCAAGTAGGGTTTTATTTTTTACTAAAGAAGAAATCTGAAGGTAGGCAGTTACTGGCATTAGATCAGCATCTCAGGAATGTTCTGGTCAATGTCTCTGCTGAATTGAAATTATAACATGTCCTTAGGGAAGAATGTAGGAATATAGTGCCAGGAGAGCCGAAGGCAAGTGTTGTCAGCTGGGCAGAGCACCTGGGAGCTTCCCCTGAGCCAAGAGAATGGATTCCAGGTCCCACCAAACAGATTTCTCCATGAGAACCCATCAGTATGCTCAATGACCAGATGGACAGGGACGTTGCTCCAGGACCAGAGGAGACAAAGAACAGCATTTAGACCCAATGAACCCAACTGATTTCTGCCCCTAAGACTATGATGGCCATGATGGCAGATAAACCATATGCCCCCTCTGCCCACCTCCAGAATTAACTACTCCCATATAACTGGGCATTATTTTAGGGGGAAATAAGCTGGAGGAGTAGGCGATAGGAATTTAGGGTTTCCGAAGCAGCTGGATAAGCCACAGATACAGTAAATAAAGATTTATACATTTTGCTTGCAGATCATGGTGTAGTGTAAGTTTTATGTGTGACTGCATTATACTGAGCATAGATCTCAATGTAGATTCTAACTTCTTCATACTCTTTTCAGATTTGGTATTGAATGTTGAAAAAGATTAACCACAAGAAGGAGCAATAGAAAAGGAATTATGTGACAAGTATCTCATAGGAAAGGCTTTCCTTCTATTCTGTTAGTTCTGGTTCCTGGCAAATAATGAAGTGGTGGAGAATGAGGAACATTGATCTACTTAAGTTTATTTACATGAGTTGGTTCTAAGAGTTGCTTAAGAAAGCCCATAGCTTTTTATTTATTTATGAGAGAGAGAGAGAGCATACATGGGGGGAAAGGGGCAGAGGGATAGGGAGAGGGAGAAGCAGACTCCCTGCTGAGCAAGGAGCCCAACTCAGGGTTCAATCCCAGGATCCTGAGATCATGACCTGAGCCGAAGGCAGACTTTTAACCAACTGAGCCACCCAGGTGCCCAGCCCTGAACTTTTTAAAGTATGTTAGGAATTCTAAACTTTCCAGTAATAACCAACAGATATACCATGTAGCGTAAATTTCCCTGATTTCTAGTTTCTGAGTTTCTGGGTTCTAATTTATATTCAGTTTCCAGTTTGTTGTCAAAATGATAAATCTTCATGAAACCATAAGATTAGCATTCTCTTTACAGGGCTGTATGTATATATGCAAATTGAGTCATCAAATGTACCTAGAACCACAAAACTCCAGTGGGCATGCCAGTTCTTACAAAATGCCTTAATCATGACTCCCTAGAAGTTTAAAGCACTTTTAAGCTCACAGAAACAAATTATACTGAATATTAAATAATACTTTGACAAAAACCTTGAGTTATGAAAATAAGCCACTTGAAAATAAACAATTACTACAGCAATAAGCTTCATGCTTTAGAGATAGTTGTTGCAAAAGGTTTTTGAAGAAGAGTTTAAGAGCTCTTCAACTGATCAAAATAGGACAATAATTATAAGAATAAAGGTGAGTTTTGGATTTCATTAATTGAGATAATTAATACATGAACAAAACCTGATTATTTTAGGTTCAGGGCTCCATTAACATTTTTCAGGATACATTTTTTTTTAAAGATTTTATTTATTTATTTGACAAAGAGAGACACAGTGAGAGAGGGAACACAAGCAGGGATAGCGGGAGAGGGACAAGCAGACTTACCACCAAATAGGGAGCCCGATGTGGGGCTCTATCCGAGGACCCTGGGATCATGACCCGAGCTGAAGGCAGACGCCTAATGACTGAGCCACCCAGGCGCCCCATCAGAATCTATGTTTACATTCTTTTTGCCATTTTTTGCATAAAATCTAATTTTTAAAACTTTCTAGAAGAGGAGCCCCTGGAAATATGGAAAATTAAACATTTAACAGCTCTCTGCAAGTTCTAAACCAATATTGGTGCTGGATACTTCCATTTCCCAAATTTGAGTATTTATAACTGTAACATGGAAGGAGGTGAACTAACTGACTTTTTTTTTTTTTAATGACTTTCTTTATAAACATGGATAATTATGGAAAGGAATAATGATTCTGCATATTGAATGAAGGTAAATAGTAATGTCACTGAACTGAAGTTCATATGCCCCAATATACAGTAGAACTAAACCCCGAGATGTTGAGTATGTAGCAAGGAAAGGATTTATTTGAGAGGCAGTCAAATGAGGAGACAGGAGGCTGGCTCAAATTTATTTCTCCTGACTGAGATTAGAACAAATTTTTATAATCATAGGCATTGAGATTACATACATACTGATGAAAAGGGCAGGGAAATTTATCAGTATTCATAAGGAAAGATGGAATATGCATATTGAGCAAACATATGTAACATACATCCCATGTTCACTTTGGGGTGCAGACTTGTCATTAAAATGAAGCAGAATTTGACCCCTGACATTAGGAGGTCATCTGCAGGACAAGGAGAGGGGCTGTGTGCATGTTCATAGCTGACATTAAGTAGATGGGGTCTTAGGCTCGTTATCTCTGGTGAGAAATGCAGAGACTTGCTTATTCATAGGTTGGAACCACATCAGTGGCCTTCATTTCTGTCAGTCCAGGCCTCTGTGGAGACAGCGAGTGGATTTGTTAGGAGTGTCTGAAAAGAAACGATAGGCGTTGAAGGAGAAATAGGTCTCTGAAAACTGAGTTTTAAGTTTTCTGTTAGTCTTAACCTTTTTTACCCTAAGAGGCACTGTTTCGGTAATATTCTACATGATAATTTTGTATTTCACATTTGAATTATTGTCATTATTTTGGCTTTGTTTGTGGACAAGCAATGCCTTGAATCAGTTCTTTGATCTCCTTTTTAGTAATAATCTCCTCTACAACCTGTCAGCCACTTACTCCTTTGTTTTACTTTATATCTTACCATTATTAATAACTACACCCCTCTAAAATCTCCACTCTCTGACCACCACTCATCACCTTCTATTGATCTCATTTCTTCTTTCTTTCTCCCTTTCTCCCTCTCTCTCTCTTTTTTTTCTTTGTCTCTTTCCTTCTTTCTTTTTTAAAGTTGTCTCCATGCCCAACACAGGGTTTCGATCTCACCACCGAGATTAAGACCTGAGCTGAAATCAAGAGACGGACACATAACTGACTGAGCCACCTAGGCGCCCCAATCCCATTTGTTTCTTTATTTCCCAAGTCATCATTCTTTGATCCTTTAAGCTCTGCTAAACCATCAGCCCTATCTATGCATTTTCATGATCTGTAGCAACCATAGTAAGTCTTCATGTCCCTCCTTACGCAGCTTAGAATATATGATTCATTGCTATAATTAGCCATTTGCATACATCTTCAATTTCTTTGTTGTTCCTGCCATCTGCTGGCAGAGTCCAACCTCTAGGTAAGTCCGTCTCTGTCTATTCCATGCTTGCACCATTGCAGCCAAATGTAGCTGAAGAAATACACACAAGCTTGTTAACTGGTTTCACTTTAAATTTATGACCGGAAAGCCTATTATTTTCTTGGGCAGTTCACTTTCTTGTTCTTATAGGGAACATTTCATACCTTCTTTCTCCTCATATGCGATATACCTCACATTCTTCAATGTTATCTTCTGACTTTTCTTATTTTATTGAGAAAATAAAACTAAAAGAATTTCGTTATCTTGGGGCGCCTGGGTGGCTCAGTTGGTTAAGCAGCTGCTTTCGGCTCAGGTCATGATCCCAGGGTCCTGGGATCGAGTCCCACATCGGGCTCCTTGCTCGGCAGGGAGCCTGCTTCTCCCTCTGCCTCTGCCTGCCTCTCTGCCTACTTGTGATCTCTCTCTCACTCTCTCTCTGACAAATAAATAAATAAATTCTTAAAACAAAAAAAAAAAAAGAATTTCGTTATCTTTTTACCAGTTAATCTACTAACCTACCTATATCTATATCCTTATATTCCGCCTCCCCTTTTATTAAAGTGGATAAACTGTCCCTCTTCTTATCTAAGGCCAAATCCTCCTCTTGGATAGAGTATGGAGTCAAGAGTCCTAGAATGTAACAGAAAGCCTTCTCAGAGTTTAATGAAGGATCTGTTTACAAAGATATGGGCAGAGTTAAGGGAACTATTCAGGGATGCAAACTTGGGGACTAGGAATAGTGGAAATCCTGAAGGAGCAGGGAGAGCAAGCTGTTACTGTAACGCAGAGAGAACTGTAACCATTGGAGGGGGTCCCTGATAGAAGCTATGGCTTTAGGAAGAGGAACCCAGCCACAGTCAAACTGTGGCCCAAAAAGGAGAGAGCTGGGGGAATAAACATCCCAACTCCTCTCTCCTCTCTTCCCTGATCTTCTGCTGGTGCCTCCCATCAGTGGACCCCAACTGGAAGCCAGAGGGCAAGGGAACTGGGCGACATGGTTTGTTGAGGCCAGCCTCCTAGGGCACAGAGCAGCATAGATAAGGGATAGAAGATGATCTGGAAGGGCAAATGGAGCAGATTCTTGACAAGTTTTATCCTGGTTTTCCTCATTTATTTAAAAAATATGTTACTGTAAATGTTCTTTTTCTCTTTGCAATTAATTTACCTTCCTATTCAATTTTGCCTGTTAGCACATAAACATCTCTTCTTAGAAGAACAGTTCAGAGTAAGGGTTAAGAGGATATTTGGGTTTATATCCTGGCTCCTCTGCCACTTGGTATTTGTGTAGCTCTGGGCAAGTTCAAGAACCTCACTGTGTCCCAACTTCTCAGTCTATAAAAGGAGGATAATAATAGAAATACCTGTGTTGTTGCATTGTTGTGAGGACAAATAAGCTGATAGATGTGTTGCATTTCAAACAGTGCCTAATACATAGTAAACATTTGCTACTGCTGTCATCTTTAAAATCTCTTCTCTTCATCTGTCCCTTCCCCTCACTTTGTTTTCTGGTTTCTGTCTGAGTTTGGCCAGTGGAAGGTACTAACAGAGGATCAGAAGAGGGAGAGGAAAGAGGCCCTTTCTTCTGGGGCATGATTTAGCAGTGACTGCATACTTCACTTAAGGCCACAGTTTTTGTATGTAGCCTGTTTTCCATTTCACTAATCCCTTTCAGAGCAAAGTTTATTGTAAGAATTGTTTATATTACCAGTCAACTCTTCTTTATCTCCCATTTTCTCTTGAAGCTACTCCAGATTGGGCTCTTATTCTTTCCACCTTAAAGAGATTGTAGTTGTCCAGGTTATTGTAGTACTGTGATTTATAAGAAATATATATTTGGGGGGCGCCTGGGTGGCTCAGTGGGTTAAAGCCTCTGCCTTCGGCTCAGGTCATGATCTCAGGGTCCTGGGATCGAGCCCCGCATTGGGCTCTCTGCTCTTCGGGGAGCCTGCTTCCCTCTCTCTCTCTGCCTGCCTCTCTGCCTACTTGTGATCTCTCTCTGTCAAATAAATAAATAAAATCTTAAAAAAAAAAAGAAATATATATTTGGTCATTCAAATACAAATACATATTTTATATGTATTTTGAAATATAAAATATAAAATATGTATATGGTTTTTTTTTTTGTATATGTATTTTAAAGACCATATATATATGGTCTTTCTTCATTGTTCTGAACTCACAGGGCCTAAAACCCTTAGAATTTCCTTCAATAAGAGCAATAAAGTTATCTTTTGTTATGTTAATCAGATGACTTTTGGAAAGCCCTTAGGTAGCCTAAGGCTGAAGGGCTTGTTGCCAGGAGAACCAAACATGTGATTGGGGGATTGGAACTTTCAACCTCTCCATTCCCCCCAACTTCTGGAGGAGGGGAGAGGACCTGGAGATTGTATTCCACTGCCAGTGATCAGTGGTTTAATCAGTCATGCCTACATAATAAAGCCTCCATGAAAAGCCAAAAAGACAGGGTTAGATCTTTCAGGTTGGGGAACTTGTGGAGATTTGGGGTGACTGGTGTTCCTGGAGAGGGCATGGAAGCTCAGCATCTTGTCTCCATACCTTGCCCTATGTATTTTTTTAATCTGTGACTGAATTATATTGTTTTATAATAAACCTGTGATCTAGTCAGTGAAAGGATTCTCAGAGTTCTGTGAGTCCCTCCAGCAAATGAATGGAACATGAGGAGGATGTGAGAACTTTCAGTTTGAGTTGGTGGGTCAAGAGCATAGGGGACAGCCTGGGCTTGCCACTGGCTCTAAAGTGGGTTGGGGTGGGGCAGGTAGTGGCAGTCTTCTCGAACTGAGCCCTTAACCTCTGGAATCTGACATTATCTCCAGGTAGATATTGTCAGAATTGAGTTTAATTCTCAGACACCCTGCTGTAAGGCCTTAGGTAATGTGACTCCTGGCTACTTCTCCCACCAGTTTTACTAACGCTCTAATCATTGCTCACTGTGCTCTAATACTGTAATACTGTTGGCCTTGGACTTTTCCTTGAAAAAGCTTTCTACTTCAAGGCATTTGTAGTTGCTGTTTTCTCCGCAAATGTTTGCCTGCTTTCTCATTTGATAAGTGCCTGTCCAGTTGTCACCTCCTCAGTCCTTTCCTGGTCACTCTGTCCAAAATAACCACCCTTTGCCCATTACTCTTTTTTTCTTACTCTATTTAACTCTTCTTTATTGTACTTACCAACATATATTTACTTGTGCTATTTATTTGTGTCCTTTCCTCCCATCTATAATGTAATCTCCTCGAGGGTAGGGACTCAGTTGTCTCGTTTGCTCCTCTATTCCCAACACTTAGTAGAGTTCATGGAATAAAACAGAAGCTAATATAATTTGGTGAATGAGGGGAAAACTAATTTACTACTGATGGTCAAATTTTAGATTTGACAAGATAACGGAGTTTATATTTTCTTTGTTTTTGCTTTTTCTATAAAATCAAATTCATTGGATTTTTAGATGAACAGTGTTGAAAAAAGGTATTCATTTAAAAAAGGATTCTTATATTTGCAATGTTTTACAGTTAATACAGCAGGAATTTTGCATTCATTTTCAGGGTCTTTGTGCCAAGATCTCAGGGCATTGCAGAATGTGATTTATGAGGTCAAGAAAGTACATTAGGTTAATTATTCTACTGCATTGCCAAGCAATCTCTTGGAGTTTGCTGCTATGAAATGATCAAAACAGCATCATTTAAAATTGTTAGTCCTATTAAAGCATGTAAATTTTACTTGTTTATGTATCCTGCTTGTTTTTGAGGTTACTGTGGTAATATGAAAAAACATTATGATATGCAATAGTTTGAAAATTTAACAGGATAAAAATATGGATCTCTGTTAATAATATGACTTAGCTTCTACTATTTAATATAGAGGAGTTCTTAGATATCTTTTTTCTATTATGAACTTGAACCTTTTTCTTCTTGATTCCATCTCAGCTGTTTTGAGAAATTTAAAACTACCACTTAAAAAATGTGTTGTTACTCATACAGTAATTCCTTATGGTGTCTTTTCTGAAGCTTTTCATTAATTTGTTAATTGAACAGATATTTATGGAGCAGCTAGGATGTGTCAAATACTGATAAAGCTGCTGGGTATGCATCGGTAAACAAGATGGATATTCCTGCTCTCATGGAATTTATAGTTAAGTGGTGGGTATCAGCAATATACAAACATAGCATGGAGAAAAATAGGGGAAGGGGAATAGAGAGTACCATGGAGGGGAAGGATTGCTATTTTTTAATAAAGTAGTTTGTATAGTCCTGTCTAAGAAGACATTTGAGTAAAGACTTGAGAGAGCTGAAGGAATGAATCATATGGCTATTTGTGGAGGAAAGAACAGGTGCAAAGGCCCTGAGGTATGACATGCTCAGGGATAATAGGAATCCGGTGTGATGGACTCAATCACTCTTAGTTGAGAGACAGTAGCAGGAAATGAGTTTGGTTATGATAGGAGGACAGATTATGTAAGGATTTATTGGTCATTATAAAAACTTCAACCTTTGTTATGAATGAGCTAGGAATATGTTGGAGGTTTTTGAAAATGATATGGCCTGGCTTATTCTGGAATGATCTGCATTATTAGAATCGACTGAAAGGATGAAAGGAAGAAAATGGAGATGAGTTAGGAGTTTATTGTAATATTCGAGGTAGACATGATTGTGGTTTAGATAATGGTGTGGCAGCAATGAGAGTGGTGAGAAGTGGTTAGATTCTAGATATTGAAGGTAGAGTCAATGGGATTTACTAATAGATTGAGTATTAGGGATGAGAAAAATGAGTTAGGAGGACTAATTTTTTTTTTTTCTTTTTCCTTTGAGCATCTGGAAGTATAGCATTCCCATTTTCAGAGAGGGGAAGTCTAAGAAAGTAGTATATTTGGTGCTGGGGTGGAAGATCAGGTGTTTGGCTTTGGAAGTGTAAAATTCAAGATAGCCATGTGATATGTTAAGTATATAGTTGTATATAGGGATTGAAGTTCAAATTTGGGAAAAGTTAGAGTATTAATGTTTTTTAAAACCAGGAGACTGGTGGGAGAAGCAAGAGGTCGTGATATGCACAGTACTATGAAAATGTTGATAAATTCTCTGAAGCTGGTAGGGTTTGTAATTGAGGTGTTAGAATTATTTTCTTGCCAAATTTTATGCAAAAGTTTTCATTAAAATTTCATATAGAAATCAGTTACTTAGTTGGATACAGCACAGCTTTTTACTAGCTTCTACCTTTTTAAAATTAAAATGTATTTCCTGACTTATCAAAAGTGTCAGTTACTAGATAAAAAATTTATTTCAACTGACCTGAGTTCTAATTTCTATAAATAGTAGCATTATGGGATTCAATTTCAAATTTAAAAGAGGTCATACTTATTTAAGTATTTTAAGAATCTACCTGATTGGGCACCTGGGTGGCTCA
>CM052884.1:38495367-38561543 GCA_028534135.1 Potos flavus
CTCTTCCCTATTTCACTCCAAGTTCATCCTCTTTCCATTATGTTATACAGCCTTTTTATACCCACAGCAGGTGCTCAGTAAATATTGAATGGAAAATAAATGTGAGCAGAGGAATGAAAGGCCTTAAAGGTAAGACAAGAAAAATATATTTCATCTGAAAGATATTATAGATAGGAAAGAATAGGAGAAATAATTTAGACAGTCTGTTCTCCATGTTGGTATTTTGCGGGCTTATTTATGACATTTTATTATAATTACATGAGTCTCTCTTTTCCTCACAACTGTCATTTCCCTGAAGTTTTCATCTAACTCATATTTTATCTAGTTCTCTCTGGTATATAAAAGGGCTAAACAGGGGCACCAGGATGGTGTAGTGAGTTAAGCATCCAACTCTTGGTTTCAGCTCAGATCATGATCTCAGGGTCCTGGGATCGAGTCCCGCATCAGGCTCTCTGCTCAGTGGGGAGCCTGCTTCCCCCCCCGCCCCGCCACCTGCCTCTCTGCCTACTCGTGATCTCTCTCTCTCTCTCTGTCAAATAAATAAGAAAATAAAATCTTTTTAAAAAAAGAAAATTACATGATAGAGCTTTAGAGAATTCTAATTGTTTGATGGAAGGCATTAAAAAGAGGTCAATTTTGGATGGGAGGAAAGCAGTTTTAAAATAAGGACTAGAAGAATGGGCCTTGAGCATGGTATAGTGAAAAGAATATGGACTTCTGGATTAGATCCTGGCTTTGCCACTTATTAACTGTGTGACTTGAGGCAAGGTACTTGACTTCTCAGAGTCCTATAGTTTTTATTTGCAAATTGAAGATAGTAATACTTATGGAGTTAGTTTGGAGGATATATAAAATAAGATATATAAAGAGTGTAGCATATTCTCTGACTAAAAACAGAATGTCAATAAAATGACAAACATTTCCCTTCTAACTGCTATCCAGGAATTCTTAGCTCTAAATTGAACATTGATCTTAAACCTGGTCTCAGGTTTACTAGCCTGGAAATAATTCAAAGTTATTTGTAAATTGCCTGAATCAGGTTTTCACCCACTGCTGAGAGCTCTTTTATATTGGACTCTAAAATACATGGTAGAATTTTGCTAGCACTAGTGAGTATTCTTGCTTGTAAGCAGGAGCATTGCATGTTCTGCTAATACAGTTCCTCTTTTAAGCGAAGATGTTTTGCTTTTTTGAAGAGTAGAAAACATAGTTCTGTGGTTAAGCAAATGGATTACTAAATCAACTTGGAGATAAGTCACTTCCTCGCTGTGTAACTTTGAGCCTTCACTGAATGTCTCTGAGCCTCAATTGCCTTATCTATAAAATGGAGCTAACAATATGTGATAAGATTATTGTAAGTTGTGTGGTTTGTTTTTTTTTTTAAAGATTTTATTTATTTACTAGAGAGCGAAGTGAGAAAGAGAATGAGTGGGATTGGGGGAGAGGGAGAGGGAGAAGCAGGGTCTGCTGAGCAAAGGAGCCTGATGTGGAGCTTGATCCCAGGACCCTGGGAACATGACCTGAGCTGAAGGCAGCCACCCAGACTGAGCCACTCAGGTGCCCAAAGATTATTGTAAGTTTTAAATGAGATTTTAAATGTGACAGTATTAGCATAGTAACTGGCATATTGTAAGTGCTCAATAGAATCATTGCCATAAGCATCATTTTAAAATTACTCAGGAGAGAAACTCAATGAGAATATTTACAGATTAAAGGACTGCATCAGAGACTGATTGAAACATTTGTAAGATTTATATTATATATACATATTTACTATTCTTCAATTTGCCTTTACTTTTTAAAATTTAAATTCAATTAACAAGCAGTGTATTATTAGTTTCAGAGGTAGTGTTCAGTGATTCATCCTTTGTATATAACACCCAGTGCTCACTACATCCTGTGCCCTCTTTGATATCCATCACCCAGTTATCCCATCCCTCCAACCCCCCTTTCCTCCAGCAACCCTCAGTTTGTTTCCTATGATTAAGAATCTCTTATGGTTTGTTTCCCTCTCTGATTTTGTCTTGTTTTATTACACCCTTTTCCTCTATGCTCATCTGTTTTGTTTCTTAAATTCCACACATGAGTGAAATCATGATAGTTTTATTTCTCTGATTGACATATTTCGCTTAGCATAATACCCTCTAGTTCCATCCATGTCATTGCAAATGGCAAGGTTTCCTTTTCTGATGCCTGCATAATATTCCATTATATCTATATACCACATCTTCTTTTTCTGATGGCTGAGTAGTATTTCATTGTGTGTGTGTGTGTATCCGTGTGTGTATACCATGTCTTTTTTATCTATTCATCTGTTGATGGACATCTGGGGTTTTTCCATAGTTTGGCTATTGTGGGAATTGTTGCTACAAACATTGGGGGTACATGTGTCCCTTTGGGTCACCGCATTTGTATCTTTGGGGTAAATACCTAGTAGTGCAACTGCTGAGTCATAGGGTAGCTCTATTTTTAACTTCTTGAGGAAACTGCATACTGTTTTCCAAAGTGGCTGTACCAGCTGCAAGATTTATGCTATAGTGAGGTTAGTATACAATGCTATCTATCAGCATAGAACCAAATGCACTAACATTTCTTATGGTGTTGATTTGACAAGAGTTTTCTTTTATATTCTATCCATTTAAATAATTATTGCCAAATATGCTTCTTGCCTTCATTACGCTGTTAGTTTAGATTGCTAACTGACAAATCCAAGGGAAATCTTGAAAACTGTTAAACAGTGGCTTAATCCTTAATTTGAAAATCATTTATATGGTTTCCCTGTTGTAATATTGGCAGGAATTTCAGGGTTTTTGAAAGTATTTTTGTCACTCACTGTCAGCAAAAGCAAAGAAAAGGATGGAAATTTGCAGAACTTTTAAAAAAAGCAGCTTTATGGAAGTTTAATTTACATACCATAAAATTTATCCATTATAATTGTACAATTCAACAATTTTCAGTAAATTTATGGAATTTTGAATCCATCATCATAATCTAGTTTTAGAACATTCCCATCACTGTAAAAATTGCCTCACTACCATCCCCAGTCCACAAATGAACTGCTTTCTGTCTCTATAAATTTGCCTTTTCTGGACATTTCATATAAATTAAATCTTACCATATGTAATCTTTTTCATGTTGTGTCTCACTGAGCATAATGTTTTCAAGTCTCATCCATGTCGTATGAGTATGTTCATTCCTTTTTATTGCCAAATAGTATTCCATAGTATGGGTATATCACATTTAAAAAATCCATTCACCACTTGATGGACATTTGGATAGTTTCCAGCTTGGGCTATTAACAGTCATGTTGCTATCAACATTTGTAGAAATGTCTTCTGTAGGCATGTGTAGTCATTTCTTTTGGGTAGATTCCTATATGTAAAATTGATAGGTCATATGGTAGGTTTATATGGAACTTTTAAAAACACTGCCAAATTAGTTTTCAAATTGGCATTGCCACTTCACATTCCATTAGCAATGTATAATGGTTCCAGTTTCTCCATATCCTTGCTAATGTTTGGTATTGTGTATCTTTTTGATTTTAGATATTTTAGTAGGTATATAGTGGTATCTTATTTTAATCTTAATTTGTATTTCCCTAGTGACCAATGATGCTGAGCATCTTTTATTATGCTTACTAGCCATTTAAAAAAGAATGGATTCCACATATAAGTGACACTTATCCACATATAAGTGACAGTATTTGCCTTTCTCTGGCTTATTTCAACTAGCCTAATGCCCTCATGTTTATATTGTCACAAATGACAGGATTTCCTTCCTTTTTAAGGCTGAACAATATTCTTTCTTTCTACCTATCTGTCTCTTATCTATCTCGTATTTTTCTCCACTCATCCGTTGATGAATACTTAAGTTATTTCCTATTCTTGCTTACCATCAATAATACTATAATGAACATGGGAGTACAGATATTTTGTTGATACTCTGTTTTCATTTCCTTTGGATATATATCCAGAGGTGAGAATGTTGGATCATATGGTAGTTCTATTTCAACTTTTTGAGGAACCTCCAAAAGTTTTTTTGGAGTTTACGATTTTCCACAGTGGCTGCACGAATTTACATTCCCACTGCCAGTGCACAAGGGTTCCCTTTTCTACATCTTTGTCAAAACTTATCTCTTATTATTTATTTATTTATTATTTTAAATATTTTATTTATTTATTTGAGAGGGAGAGAGGGAGAGAGAGGACAAGCAGTGGGAAGGGGCAGAAGCAGACTCCCCACTGAGCAGGGAGCCTGACGCTGGGCTCAATCCTAGGACCCTGGGATCATGACCTGAGCTGCAGGCAGATGCTTAACTGACTGAGCCACCCAGGTGCCCAAACTTATCATTGTCTTTTTGATGATAGGTATTCTAGCAGGTGTGGGGTGATATTTCATTGTGTTTCTTATTTGCACTTTCCTGATAATTGGTGATGCTGAGCACCTTTCAATACCTGTTGGCCATTTGTATTTCTTCTTAGGAAAAATGTCTATTCATTTTCTTTGCCCATTTTTAAATCAGATTGTTTATTTTTCTCTTGAGTTGTGTGAGTTCTTTATATATTTTGGATATTAACCTCTTATCAAATATATGATTTGCAAGTATTTTCTCCCATTCTGTTGATGGTTTCCTTTGCTGTGCAGATGATTTTTACTTTGATGTAGTCCCACTTGTATATTTTTGTTTCGTTGCCTTTGCTTTTGGTGTTACATCCACAAATCATTGCCAAGACTGATGTCAAGAAGCTTACCCCCCATGTTTTCCTCTAGGAGTTTTACCATTTCAGATCTTAAGTCTTTAATTCATTTTGAGTTGATTTTTTTGTGTACGACATAAGATAAGGGTCTAGTTTCATTCTTTTGTATGTGTCTGTCCAGTTTTCTCAGCATCATTTGTTGAAGAGACTATCCCTTCCCCAGTGTATATTCTTGGCTCCTTTGTCCTTACTATTGCCATTTGGTTTATTTTGTGGCTGTTTTGTAATTTCTTTGTTTCTTTCTTCTTCTTTTTATCTCTTCCTTTGTGATTTGATGATTTCATATAGGTGATATGTTTAGATTCTTTTCTGTATCTATTATAAGTTTTTTGCTTTTGTGGTTACCATAAGGCCTATATAAAACGTATTTAACTAAGTCCATTTCAAGCTGATAATAACTTAATTTCAAAATACATCCTAAAACTCTGTTTTTACTCTACCTCCCCTATGTTTTATGTTTTAGATGTCACAATTTACAACTTTTTACCATTTTACCCATTAACAAATTACTGCAGTAAATTTTTGTACCAATTTTGTTTGATCTTCATATTAGAGTTATGAGTGATTCCCCACCACTGTTTTAACAATGGAGTGGTTCTGAATTTAACTATATATTTACCTTTATCAGTGAGATACATATTTTCATGTATTTTGCTGTTACTAATTAGTGTCTTTTCATTTTAGCTTGAAGAAGTCCCTTTAGCATTTCTTGTAAGGCTGTTCAAGTGGTGATGAACTTTTTTAGCTTTTGCTTCTCTGGAAAATTATTTTTTTTCTCCTTCAATCCTAAAGGACAACTTTGCTGGCTAGAGTACTCTCGAATGGCAGTTTTTTCAACCCCAGTACTTTGGATATATTATGTCACTCCCTTCTGGGTTGTAGTTTGTGTTGCAATGTCTGCTGATATCCTCACGGGGGTTCCCTTGTACATAGCAAGTTGTTTTTCCCTTGCTGCTTTTACAAATCTCTCCTTGTCGTTAACTTTTGACAGTTTAATTATAATGTGTCTTCTTGTGCGTCTCTTTAGATTCATCTTATTTGGAATTCTCTGTGGGTTTTCTGGATCTGGATGTCTATTTATTTCCCCAGTGGAGAGAAGTTTTACAAACACGTACTAAAACTCTGTATTTTTACTCTACCCCCCACACTTTATTTATTTTTTTTGATGTCACAATTTACATCTTTTTATCTTGTGTATTCATTAGCAATTTTTTGTGGTTTATATTTTTACCAATTTTGTCTTTTAACCTTCATATTAGAGTTATAAATGGTTCACCCACCACCATTGTAACCTTAGAGTGTCCTGAATTTAACTATATATTTACCTTTACTAGTGAGATATATACTCATATAAGCCATATTTATCCTTTTATACTTACGTAAGTCATTAGTTCTTTAAATAAACTTCCTGTCCCTTTCTCTTTCTCTTTTCCTTGTTCTTAATGGCTCCCACTAGTTAAGAGTATGCCAAGACCTGTAAAGAGTCCCAAAGATGAGGATCTCAGTCATCACCTAGATCTAGGCTGGTTAGAGGCTGTTCCCTCCGGCAGCCAGTTTTAAAGTATACAGGTAGATCTCTTTCAGGGAAAGACTGGGAAATGGGCATTTCTGTCTGTTCCATCTGTGGAGAGTCCTGAGGGGATAGCAGGTTAAGAACAGTTTCTTTGTTTTTACAGCTTGAGGAACCCACCCATGAACACAATCCTTGCTGTCCACCATAGCTTTGCAATCAAGGGTCATGTCCCCTGGCCCACAGCTGCAAAAGCTAGGGTACCAGACATGTATACAAACTCCTTCCAGGGTGTGGGACGCCTGGGTGGCTCAGTTGGTTAAGCGGCTGCCTTCGGCTCAGGTCATGATCCCGGGGTCCTGGGATCGGGTCCCGCATCGGGCTCCTTGCTTGGCGGGGAGCCTGCTTCTCCCTCTGCCTCTGCCTGCTAGTGCTCTCTCTCTCTCTGACAAATAAATAAATAAAATCTTAAAAAAACAAAACAAAACAAAAAAAAACCCAAACTCCTTCCAGGGTGATTTGGACCTGACTAGAAGGAGAATGCAGAGTGAGGTCTGCTGGCTTTTTAGGTCTCCAGGGAGGATCTAGTCTGTCTCTAGATGCATGCTAAGTTAAGAAGCCTGATTCTCAGGTAGCATCTTTTAAAGTGTGCTAATAGGTCTCTTTCAGGGAAAGAGTGTGAGATGGATGTTTCTGTTTGCTCTCTCTGCACTGAAGGCTGAGAGAGTGGCTGGTTAAGAAGTGATTCTTTGCTATTGCCTTATGGAACTTGGAACTCAAGCTTCACTTGCCATCAGAGTAAGGCAGTCAAGGAGTGTGTCCCCTTGATAGCAGCTGTGAAAGCCAGGGTGTTAGACATGTACACAAACTCACTTCAGGGAAACACTGAAGACCCATGTCAGTGTGGGTTTTTTCTCATTTGCCTGATGTGTAGTAGTCACTCAGCTAATTTCTGGATATTTGTCAGATGGGATTGTTCCATGTATAGTTGTAGATTCAGTGAGCCCGTGGGAGGAAGCAAATTCAGGGTCCTCCTATGTCACTATCTTGGACTGGAATCCTTATGTTCATTTTAAAATTGGGCTGTCTGTCTTCTTATTATTTTAAGAATTACTTTATATTTTGAGACAAGTATTTTTTTAGATATATTAATTGCAAATACCTTCCACAGACTTTAGCTTGTCTTTAACTTTTAAAATAACGCCCACCGAAAAATAGCTTATAGTTTTTCTTGTGCAATTTCTTGATTTTTCTTTTTTTTTAAGGCTCATACTTTGGTGTCATACCTAAAAACTCTTTCCAAACCCCGAATGATGAATATTTTCTTTTTTGCCTTCTTCTAGACAGTTTATACTAAATTTTTTAGCTTTTACATTTAGGTCTATGATCCATTTTGGGTTAAGTTTTGTGTATTATGTGAGGTAAGGATCTAAGGCTGTTTTGTTTATTTTGTTTTGTTTTGCTTGTGGATTTCCAAGAATCTCAGTCCCATTTATTAAAAAGACTGTCCTTCCCTTATTGAATTGTTTTGGTACCTGGTGGAATAAGCAACTATTTTAGTTCCCTCAGAAATGAGAAAATATTTTATAATCTTTACTATACCTTGACAACTAATTCTGCGATTTAAATTTCATAGGTTTTTCCTTTACCACCCAAATTATGGTGTCTTTGGGAAATACAGTACAGATAGTCACAACTGCATGAGAATTTAACAATTAATTTGTCAACTAGTTGGAAAAACTAGTTGCTATTTTTTGATTTATATAAGAATTTAGACCATAAAAACCTAGTATTAAGAGGATATGCTTTTTAAGAGCAAAGTGAACCTATTCATATTTAATCAAAAGAATTTGAGGTTGGGAACAATATGATTCTGTGAATATATTTTTTCAATGACGTTCTCTCAAAAGAGAATTCCTATACTCTTTAGTATACAGATCAGCAATATTAGTAACTTCAAATTTTTCTATGTTCATTATTTGTATAAGTTAACAAAAACATCCAGCAAGCAATTCTTAAAACTGACAATAACGAGCTATCACATAATAATTTTGTAAAACTTTGTTGTTCACTTAGAGGTGAGGTTTACGTGGAAATATATATCTATATTTTATATATATATGTGTATATATATGTATATATATTATGTATGTTTACATATATATATATATATATATATTACATTACTTGACATAGCTGTTTGTCTTTCAGGTAGATACTTCCATGTATGTCTTTTAGATTCATTTTCTGATATGCAAACTTGTGCTATCATGTGCTACAGAACAGATCCATTTATTTATTTTTAAAGATTTTATTTGTTTATTTGACAGAGATGACAAGTAGGCAGAGAGGCAGGCAAAGAGAGAGGGGGAAGCAGGCTCCCTGCTGAGCAGAGAGCCCGATGCGGAACTTGATCCCAGGACGCTGAGACCATGACCTGAGCCGAAGGCAGAGGCTTTAACCCACTGAGACATCCAGGCACCCCAGATCCATTTATTTTTTATACATTGGTCCTCTTATGGTTTGTGTTACTACTAACTCATGGTGCCCTATCTATATTTTATCCTTATGTTTCTTAAAAGGGTTCTGGTTCATTCTATTTCTGATAATAAGTTTTGAAGCTGATTTAAAAAATTTTCCACTGCAACACACGGATTTTTTTAAAAAAAACTTTGAGATTTTGAGATTTGAGACACCTTGCATTTTTGCTGATATTGGTTTTCTACATGGCTAGCAACTTCAGTGCTTAAAAAATATTTTATATGATATCTACCTATTTTAAGTAGTTTGCCCAAGCTTTGAATTTCTGTCATATCAAACTTGTTTTTTTTCAGAGAACAGGTACCACACAAATTTAATCAAGTAATGAAATGTGTTTTCTTTATATTGAGATAACTGTATGTGAGAATGAGCTTTGTAGCAAAGCTTTGATTGAAGTCAGTCATTTAAAGAAAAGTTCTGAGTGCTGTACTATGATATTGTGAAGGTTTCTTTGTTATTTTGCTGTCATTCTGATTACCTGACACACATGGTAGAGAGTATAATATTTTCTGAGTTGTTAAATCTGATCAGCTGTCCAGCTTATCACATCTGCTCCCACATCTGTGCTCTAGATTTCCCTAGGCTTTTGGATTTTAGAGAAATGATTTTATCTTAGTAAGAACATTAGTTATACAAAAATAACATAAACCCCCATTAGTCTGAAGAAATACTTTCAAGTCTAAAGGCCTTCTGATATATTTATAAAATTATATTAATTTTCAAATTCTTGGAAGATTATGTCTAAAATGATAACCAACTTGACTATGAAGAGTAATTCCAGACTGATAATATGCCTATTTGATAGGCCTGGGTATGTCAAGAAAGGTTATAAATTGTGAAGAAACTACAATATAATTTTGTTCAAAAGTACCCCCGATCATTTACAGTGGTTTTCAAAATGACTTTTTTGGAGTCTTGGAGTCACCGGGTGAGTATGCGCAGAGAGGGGAGCATGCTAAGCCAGTGAGGTACTAGGTTCTCCATCAGATTTCAACCGGAGTAGCTCTGCTTGGGTTTTACCTAAAGAGATCTCATGTGAATGTAATAGTAAACACATGGTAAACAGGCTTTTTATATTTGATTCCTAGAACATTGTATTAGATATGCATGTGATACCTATTTAAACCATATTTCCACATAAGCTTTACCTCTAAGTGAACAACAAAATTTTACAAAATAATCATGTGAAAATTTATTATTATTGTTTTAAGAATTGCTTGCTGGATGTTTTTGTTAACTAATGTAAATAACAGACATAGAAAAATTTGAAGTTACTAATATTACTGATCTGTATACTAAAGAGTATAGGAATTCTCTGATGTAATTTAAAAAATACTGTCCTGGAGTTGGCTTCCTTAAGTCTCATTTAGAATTTTGATGTCTATTATAAGTAAGGCTAGACTAATTTTCTTTCTTTTTTAAGTTTTTTTTTTTAATAAAGATTTTATTTACTTATTTGTCAGAGAGAGAGAAAGCACAAGCAGGCAGAGTGGCAGGCAGAGGCAGAAGCAGGCTCCCTGCCGAGCAAGGAGCCCGACGTGGGACTTGATCCCAGGACCCTGGGATCATGACCTGAGCCGAAGGCAGACGCTTAACGACTGAGCCACCCAGGAGTCCCTTAATTTTCTTTTTTTATATTGGTCTTGCCCAATTTTTATATCAACTTTACATTACTTCGCAAAGAATTAGGGAAGCCCTTTCTCATTTCCTGTTCTCTAGAACATTTTGTATAAGAAAGTGGTTGTTAGTTGCCTGAAGATATGATAAAACTTGTCTGTGAGGGGCGCCTGGGTGTCTCAGCGGGTTAAAGCCTTTGCCTTCGGCTGAGGTCATGATCCCTGGGTCCTGGGATCGAGCCCCTCATCGGGCTCTCTGCTTAGCAGGGAGCCTGCTTCCCCCTCTCTCTCTGCCTGCCTCTCTGCCTACTTGTGATCTGTGTCAAATAAATAAAATCTTAAAAAAAAAAACAAAGAAAAAACTTGTCTGTGAAACCATCTGTGGATGGTGCTTTTTCTGTAGGTTAATTTTGTGACTTCCGATTCAGTTTCTTAAATGGTTACAGATCTATTCAAGTTGTGTATTTTATCAATTTAAGTAAATTATGTTATTCAAGGAAATTGTCCATTTTGCCTGTTTTCAAATTTATTGGCTTAGGGTAGCTTATACTATTCACTTATGGTTCTTAAATTTCTACTTGTAATTATGTCTATTCATTCCTAGTATTGTTTATTTTTGTTTTCTTTCATTTTTTTATGATCATTATTGTCATAAATTTGACAACCTTAATATTGTTTTCAAAGACCCAATTTTTGTTTTTGTTAATGTGCTCTGTAGTGTTCTTTGCTTTCTCTATTATTAAATTTGATTCACATTTTTATTTTTTCCTTCCTTCTGCTTTCTTTTGGTTTAATCTGTTATCTTTTTAAAAAGTTCTTGAAGTCTTGGCTTATTAGCCAAAGAAAACTATTGTTTGTTTTTGTTTTTTCCTTCTCTAATGTATGCATTTGCAACTATAACTTTCCCTGTTATGTTCCAAACTATCTGCAACCCACATAGTTTCATGTTATGTTAATTTCTAAATATTTGATGTATCTGCTATAAAATGAAAATAAAAATGATGAATTATTTAGCAGTGGAATTTTTAATTTTTTAATTTATTTTAATTTAATCTTTTTTAAAAGTAAGCTTTATGCCTAACATTGGGCTTGAACTCATGATCTTGAGATTGAGTCACATGCTCTACTAACTGAGCCAGCCAGGTGCCCCACTGTAATTTTTATGTAATCTAATTATATGTAAAGTTTTAAGGTAATTTCTAAATTGACTTTCTTTTTATTTATTTATTTATTTGGTTTCTTTTGGGGAGAGAAGCTTTCCTTTTGTTTTTCCTGAGTATAGTTTACACCCAGTGTTACATTAATTTCAGATGTACAACATAGTGATTCAGCTTCTCTATATGATTTGCTATACTCACCACAAGTATAGCTACCATCTGTCACTGTACAACACTATTACGATATCATTGACTATTTTCCCTCTGCTGTGCTTTTTTCTTTTAATGACTTAATCATTCCATAAGCAGAAACCTGTATCTCCCAGTCCCCTACCCATTTTGCCTCCCTTTACCCCCTTTCCTCTGGCATCCTTCAGTTCTCTGTATTTATAGGTCTGATTCTGCTTTTTCTTTATTCATATGTTTTATTTTTTAGATTCCAATATGGAATCATATGGTATTTGTCTTTTTCAGTCTGACTTATTTCATTTAGCATAAAATATTCTAGGTCCATCCATGTTGCAGATTTCACAATCTCATCCTTTTTAATGGCGGTGTAATATTCCATAGTGCGTGAGTGATTGAGTGAGTATGTGTGTGTGTGTGTATACCACATCTTATCCATTCGTTTATCAGTGGTTCTTAGGTTGCTTTTATATCTTGGTTATTGTATATAATGCTACAGTAAATATAGGGCCGTGTATATCTTTTAGAAATCATGTTTTAGTTTTCTTTGGGTAAATACCCAGTAGTGGAATTATTAGATCATATGGTATTTCTTTTTAACTTTTGACCTCTGTACTGTATTCCATAGTGGCTGTACCAATTTACATTCCCACCAACAGTGCAGTTTCTCAATAATGCATCTAGGTGTTGATTTCTTTTTAAATTTTTGCATGGGATTCATTTCTTTCTGAATCTGATCTTTTTTTTTTTTTTAATCAGTTATGGCAAATTTGTAGCTATTATCTTTTTAATATTTTCTTTTTCTTATCTTCTCTTGGAATTTCTATTTAAATAGACATATGACTGCCTTTTTTATTCTGTCCTTCATCACTCTAATGTCTCATTTGTTTTTTCTGTTTCTTAATTGTGTTGCATTCTTGATAATTTTCTCAAGTGTATCTTCCCAAATAATAATTTTCTCTTCACCTATATCTAATGTGCTGATTATTCCATACATTGAGATTTTTAAATTTTGGTAGTATTTTTTATTTCTAGATGTTCTATTTTTAAGAAATCTGTTGTTCTTTAATCATGAGTTTCTTTTCTTAGTATGTTTCTGTGTCTTTTACCTTTTAATTTAATTCCAAGAATATTTATTTTAAAAATCTCAGATTATTGTTTTCTAATTTTTTCTCTTTTTTGGGAGGGAGTGCTATTTTAAATATTTGTTATGTCCATCAACTCCATTTTGGTGAATTCAGTTCTCATATGATTTGTAAACTTTATTAGTTAATCTTTATCAGGAGTCTGTTTTTCCATAAGAGTCATATGTGTTGTGGAAATATCTCTAGAGATGAGTTTTATATTTACTTTTGTTGGGAACTTAAGGAGTTCTACTGTTTTGAGGCCAGTTTTTAAAAACTTCTTGCTTTGGGAGTCTTGCTGCTTGTGGGTGATACAGGATTGGAGTTTTGATTTCTGACAGGAGACTTCTCTTTTCCATTCACAGAATTTAGCAGTGATGGACATTCTTACCATTGTGTTGAGCTGTAAGATACAGGCTTTTTTTAAATTAAAAGAAACCCTATTTCTTAAATAGGAAACTTTTAGTTTGTGCTAAAGGGAGTTTTATTTTCAGATTCTGCTTCAGTCCTTGCCTAGGCATTAAAATTGTGATCCCAAGGCTTTAGGATTATATATATCTGGGTCTGATACCCCTTTTGGCCATTGAAGTCTCAGCTTTTATGCTTATTGGTATAATTTGAGTTCCTTCTACTTTTCTCCTGCATGGGGATTCCTATTCTTTCTTTTTAGCTTTGATATGCATTCAATATTTGGGGGCTATATTTTATGCAGCATTCCCTATGTTTGTAGTGGGACAAGATCTTCGGTTGCTCATGTGGCATTTTATTACACCGGAAGTCTTGATAGGAACACTCTTACTGAAACAAAAATTCAGAAATAAATATATATCTAAATTTTTTTTAAAAGATTATTTATTTATTTATTTGACAGAGAGAGATCACAAGTAGGCAGAGAGGCAGGCAGAGAGAGAGGAGGAAGCAGGCTCCCCGCCGAGCAGAGAGCCTGATGTGGGGCTCGATCCCAGGACCCTGAGATCATGACCTGAGCCGGAGGCAGAGGCCTTAACCCACTGAGCCACCTAGGTGCCCCTGTATCTAAATATTTTATGCTATATCTCCCTAGTATTATATATACCATCAACACTTTAGTCTCTGAAAAACAGTATCATCAGTTTCATATAATGTTATTACTTTCAATGTTTAAAGTTTTCTATTTATATAATTTGTACATTTGTATTAATTTTATAGCTATTAAAGGAACAATGTACATAATATTTTGTCTAATTTTGTTTGTATGTATTTAAATTGCATTATAATATGCATATTTAAGAGTACATGGAAAGTGCATTATAATTATTTTTTTATGGCAAAAATCCCAAGTCTAAGAAATACTGAACTAGTCATGACTGGAAAATTTACATTTATATTGCTGATACACGTTAAACTTAGTTTTTTCTCTTAACTTTAACTGTTGACTATATATTCATATTACTTCATCTTTTTGGGTAACATAATGGCTTAATCATTACTCTTCTTACATTTCTTTACCTAAAACAAGTTTATCTTTATGGCATACACTATCTAGTATTTACAGTATACTTGGTATATACAAATATTACCTACCTCAGTTTTTGTCCATAGAAATGGGCACAGTACATTGGAATCATTTGGGAATGTTTTCCAAAATACACATGTTCACCTCCCCCAGACATTCTGATAATGCTGCCTGAATTTTATCTTTTTTTTTTTTTAAGTTTTTCTGTATGTATTATGTATGTACGTATGTATTTATTTATAGAGCACAAGTGAGGGGAGGGACAGAGGAAGAGGAAGAGAGACTCTCAAGCAGACTCCATGCTCAGCAGAGAGCTCTACATGGGGTTCCATCCCACGAGCTGGAGATCATGTCTTGAGCCAAAATCAAAAGTCAGGCACTTAACTGACTGAGCCACACATGCGCTCCTCTGTGTTTATTTTGAAAGTAACAAGGTCGCGGGATTGAGCCCCATGTCAGGCTGTGTGCTCAGTGTGGAGTATGCTTGAGATTCTGTGTCTCCCTCCTCATCTGCCCCTCCCCTCACTTGTGCTCAATAAACAAACAAACAAAAAGCAAATAAATAAAATCTCTAAAGAAAAAGTAACAAGCAGATACTGAAGATTTTAAGCAATAATACTGTTGTGCCAATTCTATTTGTGTATTTTCTTTCTTAAATATAAATACCATTGTTTTTGAAAAGTCTTTTCTCAGGACACAGGTAATTTAACTTGTCCCTTCTCTGTTTGGACATGTGATAGTTAAGAGACTAATGTGCATCATGTCAGAGGCTATGGTCCTAAATGTGCCAGGGAATTTGGTCTAGGGAAAGAGTTTTTAATGATGACAGTAAAGAGGAACCAACCTCGAACCTGGGAATTACCCAGGGTAGGCCTCTTATGATACAAAATAGCAGGGATGTGAATTGCTTTACCCAGACCAGCCAGGTGCCACTCTTGGTAGGAAAACTCTCATGTATATGTTCCAGCTTTGATTCATTGCCACCGCTATGGGCCATCTATTTAGCGGATCTATTTAAATCTCTAAACATGACTCTAAGGGACTTCTCTTGTTCCTGTATTTGGCAATGTGCCAGATAGCCCCTGGAGGGTCAGAGGGATACTCATTGGCTTTTGCTCTCTATCCCCAACCTATCACATATCCAAAAGACACTGTCAAGATTAACCATATTACCAGCCATCTCTGTCTCATGGACAAGATAAATCTTGGTGTTGGTGGATATGCTCACCAAAGATGGCACACTGCCTGTACTACCTTCTTTTTTAGTCTTTTTTTATATTTTAGATTGGAAATGCTTTTTACTCACACTTAAAAATATTTTTTATTGTGAAATATTCAGATATAGAAAAGCATAAGGAATAGAATCAATCATTTATAACTATACTTAGCAATAATGTCACCTAGAAATAGTAACACTTTGATGGATATTCTTATAAACATTTAAATTTGCACAAACATAAACACATATGTAGCACTTGTATTACATGTTTCAGATTGATACATTTGACTATTTTCGTTTTTTATTAAATGTCCTTGGGCTGGGACTGACTTTTACTCTTTACAACATTAATTTGGTGTTGAAATTATTTACTTTGACATTTTAGGCTATGAAATGTCATGTCATGATTGTGCTATGACACAGAAAGGAGGAATAAGGAATCATTGAACTATAGAATTTAAGATCTAAAAGAGACCTTTGAGAACTTTAAATACTACTCTGAAATTCAGAGCTAATCAAGAGGTCAGTTTTCTTTCCACTTTCCGTGTTGTCATATATTATGCAAACTTACAAAGGAAAAAAGCTGATATTGAAGATACAAGCATTTACTTTCAAAGATGAAGTCTCACTCATAAATTTCCTTTCCAACAAACTAAAATTTCTTATTTTATACAATTTTAGCTTCATAGGACCTTTTATGGTTCATTGACTAGTCAAATACATAGGTATCATTTCGTTTGTTTGCAAGTCAATTTGTACACACAGTTTTGTGCAGGTCTGTGGGGGATGTCCTTCCACATAATGTATTTCTAGGAGATAGCTTAACAATGGAGGTGGTACCTCCTTTCTTTTGGTGTAATTCCTAGTTAGGTTGAACTCAGGAGTAAATTTAGAATTGTAACTAAAATCTTATTGAAGTTACTTAAAATGAGGAGAAGAGAAAGGAAAAAGAAATGAGAAGAAAGCACCAGCAGGACAAAAAATAGCTGCTGCTTTGAAAATAATTTATTTCTCTTTCTCTGTGGGCTTACGTGTGTGGGTGGTTTTTCTCAATTCTGAAGTTGTTGTAAATAAATTAGCTGTAAAGCAGTCACAGATTTTTTTTTTCCTTAGTCCTCTAAATTACTTCAGGTATCAAGCTGAGAAGTCTGTGGGGCTTTCAGTAATAGCACACTGTTTCATATTATGATTTTTTAAAAGCAGAGACAGAAACAACCCAAATAATTCCATTTACATCTGAATTAAATTTGTCCGGCATTTCTTGGATTTTATTAGCAATTCAACAAGAAGCCTGATATTAGGAGATATGGAATAATTACAAAAGAATGGGAGGGATAGAACTAAAGGGGTACTGAATTCATAATGCAGAATTTGGCTGAAGTGCTCACTTTTTTGTGAATAGAGAGTGATAGGTCAAATTTTAATCCTTCAAAGTAATTTTCTTTGAATTCAAATCTCTGTATTTTTTTATTTTTATTTTTTTTTAAATCTCTGTATTTTTTATATCTACTCTAGTAATTGTTCCATTGCAAATGTCAAATCAGTAGTAGTTCTGTAAGCTGTCCCAAGGGATTCGATGGACATTTTCTAAGTCATTTACTGACCCAATTTCCATATAATCCATTGGCATATATGATAGTAATAGATATTTGTTAAAGGTAAAACATATTGGGGTGCTTGGGTGACTCAGTTAAGCATCTGCCTTCGGCTCAGGTCATGTTCCCAGGGTCATGGGATCGAATCCCACATTGGGCTCCCTACTCAGCAGGGAGCCTGCTTCTCCCTCTCCTCATCCCCCCCATTGTGCTCTCTCTCTCTCAAATAAATAAATAAGATATTTTTTAAAAAAATATAAAACATATTTATGAAGAGTGATGCCCATTAACAATATGACAGTAAACAAGTAAGTTACTTTTCTAGGCCCAGTTAAATGAGGAAATTGGCCTGAATTATTTCTGTATGCTTTTTATTTTTTTATTTTTTTATTTTTTTAAGATTATTCATTTATTTGACAGAGAGAGAGAGATCACAAGTAGGCAGAGAGGCAGACAGAGAGAGAGGGGGAAGCAGGCTACCCGCTGAGCAGAGAGCCTGATGTGGGGCTCGATCCTAGGACCCTGAGATCATGACCTGAGCCGAAGGCAGAGGGTTTAACCCACTGAACCACCCAGGTGCCCCTCTGTATACTTTTTAGTTCTAAATTCTGTGATGTCATTAAAAATGAGAGAAATAGGCCAATATGTAAATTAAAGTCATATCTTGTAATTTAAAATTATACATATGTAAATATTAGTTATATTGTTTTTACTCAGATTAGCGGTGGTCTCAATAATTTATCTCTCTGAATCTGTTATGAATATTTTTTTCTTTGTTTCCCATCACTCACAGGACGAAGTTAAGACTTCTCAGTCAAGAAGTCAAGACTTCTCTAATCACATTAGAGCAATTATGCTTTTTTTATAATATAGTCCCAAACTGTCTTTCTTGCTTCTTCTCTTATAACCCCTGTATTACAGGCATATCAAACTCTTTTTAATGATTATTTTTTGAGTAACAGCTTATTGTGATATAATTCACAGTCCATAAGATTCATCTTTTTAAAGTGTACAATTCAGTGATTTTTAGTATATTCACAGAGATGTAGCCATCATCACTATATAATTCCAGTACATTTTTTTTTAAAAGATTATTTATTTATTTATTTATTTATTTGACAGAGAGAGAGAGAGAGAGTTTGCAAGTAGGCAGAGAGGCAGGCAGAGAGAGAGAGGGGGAAGCAGGCTCCCTGCTGAGCAGAGAGCCCGATGCGGAGCTCGATCCCAGGACCCTGAGACCATGACCTGAGCTGAAGGCAGAGGCTTTAACCCACTGAGCCACCCAGGCGCCCCGAATTCCAGTACATTTTTATAACCCCCAAAAGAAGTCCTATACCCATTAAGCAGGCACTCCCCACTTTCCCCTTGGCCCAGCCCCTGGAAACTGTTAATACACTCTCTGTCTTTACAGATTTGCCTATTCTGAACATTTCATAGAGTTGGAGCCATATAGTATGTGGCCTTTTGTGACCGGCCTCTTTCACTTAAGCTAATGTTTTCAGGGTTCACCCGTGTTGTATTGTGTATTGGTTTTTCATTCCTTTTTATGGCCAAATAATATTTGATGATGATGATGATGATGGTGTGCCACATTTTATTTATCCTTTCATCAGTTGATGGGCATTTGGGTTGTTTCCACATTTTGGCTATTATGAATTTGGATGCGATGAACATTCTTATCAGATTTTTGTGGGAACTTATGTTTCCTTTTCTCTTGGGTATATTCCTAGGAATGGAATTGCTGGTTCATATGGTAAGTTTATGTTTAACTTTTTAAGGACCTGTGAAACTTTTTCTAAATAGGATTATACAATGGTGAATCTATCCGCAATGTATGACAGTTGCAGTTTCTCCACATGCAAACTTTTAAAATATGAAATTGTGATAAAATACCTCTTTTCATTCATACAGTTTACTCAACACAAATTATTAAGAGCAAACCACTGTGTATGTGATGTGGTTTTCACAGAAGTAAAAGCAAAGTGATACCTGTGATACTATAATGTTTATAATATCTACAATGTCTGGAATGGTTCTTGTTTTTACCCTCACAAAACTCAGCTAAATACTCTACAGCACCATTCTGGAATGCAGACAAAAAAGTATAAATTCCTTAGCATAGTCTACACAGCTTCCTATCATCTACTCCCCTATTCTTACCATCTCCTGCTGTGAATCACAACCTCATTCTAACCTCTACTCAAAAGCAGGTGAAACCAAAAGCACACCCTAGCCAATTAAAAACAAAATCACAGTAAGGCATTTTTGGCGTCTCTAAAGTTGAGCCATGCAATTTATTTTTATATACTCCAAGATAACCTGGTTATAAAACGTATATTCTAAATAACAAAATGAATTAATTTTTTTTCCTGTGAAACTTTTAGCTTAAGATAAAGTTGGGAAGAGATGTGGTACATTAAAATGATGACTCATGATTTCAGGATAATTTATTTGTAATCCTTTTTGACAGAAATTAATTACTGGAGTCAGTAGCCTGTTAAGGACCTTCCTGAATAGGGTCATTAGTATATAAAAGAATGTTTACCTTTTTGCTCTTTAAGATGGGAAGAGTGTTCTTTTCCAAAAGTGATATTAACACACCAGGTTAAAAAGAAAGGGTTGGGGTATGGCAGTACTGCCTATCTGAATATTTCTGCACTGGGAATTATGATCTGTTTCATCTGTAGACCATTCCTTACTGGTATCATGTCTAGTTTATGATGATCATGTAACTTCAGCCTATAACTCTTTCTTCTCAAAGGTGGAGGAAAGGGATATAAAAGCAAATGAATACATAGTATTTCTGAAGGAGAATTTTTAAAGGAGACATACTGGTTTGCAGCGGGTGATCTGTGGCAGAATCACTAAGTCAGAAGCCTGCTTACTCCTCATAAAGACAGGGAAGCTAGTCTTGGAAAATCTTCCAAGAAGCTCTGCTAAAGCCAGCTCTAACTTTTAGCTTTCTGCTTTTCTCGGGGTTTCAATCTCTGAAGGAATAACAACAGTGAGAAGGTATACTAACCATTAGTTTGCTTTTTAACTTGTGCTTGTATTTCATACTTAGGAGCACTTTTTCTTTCATATACTGCATCATATAGAGGACCATGTAAGTGAGAACTTAGAAAAGTTAGGGATTCTGACATTCAGAAGTCACCTCTTATTGTATATAAATTAAAACTCAATGAATCAAAACACTTTTCTTCTTTTTATTGAATCTCTTCTTGGATGCAGTGGGTGGAGCACTGTGGTTAAATACCCAGGTTCTGGCATCAGATTTCCTGGGTTTGTGATGGCCAGGTGTTTCAAAGTTCTACCTTTGTGGCTTTGGGAAAGTTCATTAGCATGTCTGTTCCTTAGTTCATTCATCTATAATATAGGAACGATTTTAGCATCTTCCTTATACTGGCTTGGGTCACTGAGGTTGCAGAAATTAGGGGTGGTAGTTCTTATTGTTCTCAGTTCACCATGTATGACAGAGTTTTACCTTGTGCTCCTGGACTGAGAACCTGGTGATGATTTGCATGCTGTAACACTTGAAAGAGCCTCCAACAGGAAGTCTTAATTAAGTATGCTGCTTATTTTGGCATCTAGGATACTGGAGTAATAGCAGTGTTATTGTTTCGAAATTCTTGTTTTAAAATGTGGGTCAGAATTGGTATTGCTTCTTATATTTATAATGACCATAATGATTTCATGCTCTTGGCATTTAAAAATAATTGCATTAATTTTTTATAAGTGATTTTAATGAGCATTAAGTAAAGAGCACCTTATTTTAAGAGTTATTTTAATTATTGTATTTCTAGAAAATCTTGGCGTAATTTTTAAAATTTATATATATATGATGGCAGTAAGGGGAGGGCAGGAAGTCTCTGAAGATAAAGAAGTTACGAGTTGTCCCCCAATCCTTTCCCCTCAAGAGATCAAGTTTAGGAAATTGTAATATAACTGAGTCCAACTGAAGGGATTTAAAATGGTAATGTATCAGAGTTGTGTAATGCACAGAGGGACAGAGCAGTTTTACTGCATCTAACACATAGCCTCAGGCAAATAGACTCAGGAAAGTGATCTTGGCAATGAACTATTGAGGCCCAAAAAAGAAGTGTGAGAATTGTAGCTAAAACAAAGCAGAACTAAAGCCAACTTTAAAGAAAGGCAAACTCAGGGATTTTGCTAACCTGAGTGTGTCCATTAGAAAAACACACTCTCTGGGCATTTCTACCCATTAGGGTACCTGGCTTAAAGAGAAGGTGGTAGCTGTGTCTAAAGAAAATGGATCATAGTCCTCCTGCCACAGTCTCATGTGAGGATGCATTACTTTGGCTAATAGACAAAGTCCAGCTCATCTTCTTGTCAGGGAGCATAAAATACAGCATAACTGTATGTGTGGCCCTGGAAAAGCTAGACCTAACTTGGTTGAGAAAAGGGCAACTAGCAAAATAATTAAAGGGATGGAGGATTTTATATGTAAAAGTGTACCTGAGATTAAGATAATTTTATACTGGGATGCCTGGGTAGCTTAGTCGGTTAAAAGTCTGCCTTCGGTTCAGGTCATAATCCCAGGGTCCTGGGATTGAGTCCCTCATCAGGCTCCTTGCTCAGTAGGGAGCCTACTTCTCCTTCTGCCTGCTGCTTCCCCTGCTTGTGCGTGTTCTCTCTCTCTGATAAATAAATAAAGACAATCTTAAAAATGATAATTTCATAAAGTAATGGAAAGGTAAAGGTAGACATGATCATAGTCATTAATAATGTAAGGAGTATGAAGTAGACTTGTTCACCAAAGTCAAGAATACTAGAACTACAGTATTTATTTTTATTTTTTGTATTTTTGTACTTTTTGTTTTTTCAAATTTTTATTTAAATTTTAGTTAACATATAGTGTAATATTGTTTTCAGAAGTAGAATTTAGTGGTTCATGACTTACATATAACACCTAGTGCTCAACACGACAAGTGCCGTCCTTAATACTCATCGCTCATTTGGTCTATCCCCCAATGAATCTCCCTCCATCAACCTTCAGTTTATTCTCTATCGTTAAGGGTCTCTAATGGTTTGTTTCTCTCCCCACCCCATATGTTCATTTCTTGTGTTTCTTGAATTCCACATATAAGTGAAATCATATGGGATTTGTCTTTCTCTGCCTGACTTATTTTGCTTAGCATAATACACTCTAGCTCCATCCACATCGTGGCAAATGGCAAGATTTCGTTCCTTTTGATGGCTGAGTATTATTCTACTGTGTATATATATACACCACATCTTCTTTATCCATTCATCAGTTGATGGATGTTTGGGCTCTTTCCATAGTTTGGCTATTGTTGATAATGCTGCTATAAACATCGGGGTACATGTACCTCTTTGAATCTATATTTTTGTGTCCTCTGAGTAAATACATAGTAGTGCAATTTCTGGGTTATAGGGTAGTTCTATTTTTAACTTTTTGAGGAACCTCTGTACTGTTTTGCAGAATGGCTGCACCAGGTTGCATTCCCACCAATAGTGTAGGAGGGTTCCCTTTTCTCTGCATCCTCGCCAACATCTGTTGTTTCTTGAATTGTTAATTTTAGCTATTCTGACCAATGTGAGGTGGTATCTCATTGTGGTTTTGATTTGTATTTCCCTGATACTAAGTAATGTTCAGCATTTTTTTCACATGTCTGTTAGCCATCTTGATGTCTTCTTTGGAGAAATGTCTGTTCATGTCTTCTGCCCATTTCTTAATTGGATTATTTGTTTCTTGGGTGTTGAATTTGATAAGTTCTTTCTAGATTTGGATACTAACTCTTTATCATATGTATCATTTGCAAATATCTTCTTCTATTCCTTAGGCTGCCTTTTAGTTTTGTTGATTGTTTCTTGTGCTGTGTAGAAGCTTTTTATCTTGAAGTCCTAATAGTTCAGTTTTGCTTTTGTTTTCCTTGTCTCTGGCAACGTGTCTACTAAGAATTCGCTCTGGGCGAGGTCAAAGTGGTTGCTGCCTGTATTTTCCTCTAGAATTTTGATAATTTCCTGTCTCACATTTAGGTCTTTCATCGATTTTGAATTTATTTTTGTGTATGGTGTATGAAAGTGGTCAAGTTTCATTCTTCTGCATGTGGCTGTCCAGTTTTCCCAACATCATTTGTTGAAGAGACTGTCTTTTTTTCAATTGGATTTTGGTTCCTGGTTTGTCGAAGATTAGTTGACCATATAGTTGTGGGTCCATTTCTGGGTTTTCTATGCTGTTCCACTGATCTATATGTCTGTTTTTGTGCCAGTACCAAACCGTCTTGTTGACTACAGCTTTGTAATATAGCTTGAAGGCCAGAATTGTAATACCCCTAGCCTTGCTTTTCTTTTTCAGGATTGTTTTGGCTATTTGGGGGCTTTTGTGGTTCCACACAAACTTTAAGATTATTTGTTCTAGCTCTGTGAAAAATGCTGTTGATGTTTTGATAGGGATTACATTAAATGTGTTGATTGCTCTGGGTAGCGTAGACATTTAACAATGTTTGTTCTTCTAAGCCATAAGCATGGAATATTTTCCTATTTCTTTGTGTCCCCTTCAATTTCTTTCATAAGTGTTCTATAGTTTTCAGAGTACAGATCTTTTACCTCTTTGGTTAGGTTTGTTCCTAGATATCTTATTGTTTTTGTTTGTAAATGGGATCAATTCCTTGATTTCTTTTTCTGCTGCTTCATTATCGATATAAAGAAATGCAACAGTTTTCTGTAGGTTGATTTTATATGTAAAGTTTGACTTCTTCCTTGCTGATTTGGATGCCTTTTATTTCTTTTCGTTGTCTTATTGCTGAGGCTAAGACTTCCAATACTATGTTACATAAGTAATGGAAGCATGGACATCCCTGTTTTCTTCCTGACTATGAAAGAAAAGTTCTCAGTTTTTCCCCATTGAGGATGACATTAGCTGTGGGTCTTTTGTACATGGCCTTTATGATGTTGAGGTATGTTCCATCTATCCCTACTTTGTTGATGGTTTTTATCAAGAGTTTATGCTATATTTTTTCAATTACTTTTTCTGCATCTCTTGAGAAGATCATATAGTTCTTATCCTTTTATTAATGTGGTTTATCATGTAGATTGATTTATGAATATTGAACCACCCCTAAAGCCCAGGAATAAATCCCACTTGATGGGGGTGAATGATTCTTTTAATGTATTTGAATTCAATTTGCTAGTAGCTTGTCGAGAATTTTTGCATCCATGTTCATTAGGAATGTTGGCCTGTAACTCTCCTTTTTAATGGAGTCTTTGTCTGGTTTTGGAATCAAGGTAATGCTGGCTTCATAGAATGAGTTTGGCTTCCATTTCTATTTTTGGAACAGTTTGAGAATTATAGATATTAACTCTTCTTTAAATGTCTGATAGAATCCTCCTGGGAAGCCAGCTGACCAAGAACTACCAGGAATTTTTAAAGCATCATGAAAATCATTCTAGAAAAATAAAATAAAAGAGAATATTTCTTTATCAAATTAATAGTAGGTGAAGTGGGACTCAATTCTTATGGCTGGTGAAAAAATAACAGATTTCTTCTGGATGGATTTAAATACATAATAGTAATGGCAATGGTCATGAGATGAATTTTGTATACTAGTTAGATCAGGCTGGTAACTCTGTGGCAATAAATAATTGCTCAAATCCCAGTAATTCTAAATACCAAATTATTGGTATTATTTTTTTGCTTATAATACAAGTTTATAATGTGCTGGAGGGTGGAAGTATGAGTGCTTCTTTACATTGACCTTCCTTAGGTACGTAGATGGAAGGAAGTACCAGCTAGCTGTATGCGTCTATGTTTGTCGAAGCAGAAAAAAAAAATATGACAACTTACAAACTGCCTCTCAACAATTGTGTGTGTATGTATGTGTGTATGAAAGTGGCACATTGACTCTAAGATGTATATGAATCAGATACCTGTATCCCTGAAACCAATAATACATTATATGTTAGTTAATTGAATTTAAATTAAAGAAGTTAAATATATATGAAAAATACAAAGGGCCTATAATACCAAGACAATTCTTTGAAAAAAGGATAAAGTTATAGCACTTAATCTACTAAACATAAAGACTAATTAAAAACTATACTAATGAAGACATATAATGTTGGTACAAGTACAGATAAATTAGTGGAATTGAAGACCTGATTTATGGCAAAATCAGCAATGAGCAATTATTGACTATAATGAGCAATGGGCAAGGAATTTCCTTTTCAACTAATTGGTTGGCATATGGAAAAATGTAAGCTTGATCCCTACCTCACACCATGCATAAAATCAATTTCAGCTTTTTTCTTCTACTTCTCCTTTTTTACTTTTGCTGAACAAAAATTGATTTTGTGTATAGTGTGAGGTAATGGTCAAGTTTAATAGGGTGTTACCAGAGTGTAGAACATTGATCGAGTTTAATAGAACATTGCCAGACCCCAGAAATCTTCCTTGTGCATCCTCTCAATCATTACTCTTTCCTTCCCCCCCACCAAATAACCACCATCCTGACTTTTAAGACTATATATTAGTTTTGCTTACAAAACTATAACATATAGTATTTCATGGTATGAATAGCCTACAAGTTATCCATTGTCTTGTTAAAAAATGTAAATTGTTTCTAGTTTTATTGCTATGCATATTCTTGTATGTGTCCCTTGGTACTTACACACACACATTTCTGTTAATTATATGCCTAGAAACAGACCAGATGCATAATTCATGAGGCCCAGTGCAAAATGGTAGTTGCACAAATTACATACCCATGAAACTACTGGGATTTGGGGAATTATTTACTGCTGCAGTATTACTCATGGGGGATTCTAGGGGTGAAATTGTTGGTTTATAGGTTGTTGCATAAATTCTACTTTAAGATTAAATGAAAAATTATTTTCCAAAGTGTACCAATTTACAGTATTGCCAGCAGTGTATGAGAATTCCTGTTGCTCCAGATTCTTGACAGCATTATAAGCCTTATTAATGTGTTACTCTCATGTAGGTGTGATTATATCTCATTGTATTTTATGTTGCCTTTCCCCTTACATTTTATTATTTTTTCAAATGTTTATTGTCCATTTGAGTATCTATCTTGGTGAAATCCCTATTTAAGACTCTTGCCCATATATTTCTTTTTTTTTTTTTTTTGCCCATATGTATCTATTTGTTTGACAGTGTCAATTAGGAAAATTACAGAATAAACAATAGATAAAATACATACATTTTGTCTCCTATCAGCTTTAATTATTTTATTAAAAAGTGATTTCCTTTCTAGTGATATAGGGGCCTAAATTAGAATCAATGAGTATCATTATATTCACATGTTGTGCTTTTGATGTTTAGTATTTATTTTGGGCTTCTTTCTTGTTCCTAAGCATAGGAAACAATAAATACAAAGCCCTGAAGGCAGAAGTGTGATTGTCTGCTTTGGGGCAGCAAGAAGGCCACTGTGGCTAGAGAATGGGGAAGAGTGTGGTAGGAGATGAGATCAGATAGGAAGTTGAGTTAGATACTGTGGGTCTTAAAGATTATTAAAAGGACATTTGTTTTTACCTGAGAAAACCCTGGAAACTGCTGGGAGATTTTAACGGAAGTCTCATGATCAGACCTAAGTTTTGAATGGATCACTCTGGTTCCTCTTTTGAGAATATAAAGTAGGGCTGTAGAGAAAGAATTAGAAAAAATTAGGAAGCTATTATAAAAATCCATGGGAGATATAATGATAGTCTGGATTAGGGTGGTAACACAGTAAGTGGAGAGATGTGGTTGGATTGGGCATATAGATTGAATAATAAAAAATATTTTATATTTACTTATATAGTCACCATTTCTCATGCTCTTCATTCTTTGTGAAGGTCCAGATTTCTCTGTGGTATCATTTTCCTTTTGCCTGATGGGCTTTCTTTTTTTTATTTTAATTTTTTATTGAAGTGTAGTTGACATATAATATATTGGTTTCAGGTGTACAACTTAGTGATTTGACAATTATACATGTTATGAAATGTTCACTGCAATAAGTCTAGTTAACATCTGTCACCAAACAGAATTATTACAATATTATTGACTATATTCCCTATGCTGTACGTTTCATCCCCATGACTGATTTATCTTAAAACTAGAAACTTGTATGTCTTTATCTCCTTTACCTATTTTGCCCCCCTAACCCTTTCACCTCTTCCCTCTGGCAAACACGAATTTGTTCTCTGTAACTGTCCGTTTGTGTTGTTGGGTTTTTGTTTTGTTTTTGTTTTTTTTGATATGTTTGTTCATTTGTTTTGTTTTTTTAGATACCACATATAAATGAAGTCATGTGGTATTTGTCCTTTAATGTCTGATTTATTTCACTTAGCCTAATATCTTGTAAGTATATCTATGTTGTCTCAAATGGCAAGATTTCATTTTTTTTAAAAGATTTTATTTATTTATTTGACAGAGAGAGAGAGAGATCACAAGTAGGCAGAGAGGCAGGCAGAGAGAGAGGGGGAAGCAGGCTCCCTGCTGAGCAGAGAGCATGATGTGGGGCTCGATCCCAGGACCCTGAGATCATGACCTGAGCCAAAGGCAGAGGCTTTAACCCACTGAGCCACCCAGGCGCCCCGGCAAGATTTCATTCTTTGTCATGGCTGAGTAATATTCCTGTGTATGTGTATACACCTCTTTATCCATTCATTTGTGGATGGAGCCAGAGGTTCCATATCTTGGATATTGTATATAATGCTACAATAAATGTAGGGGTGTATATATATCTTTTTGAATTAGTGTTTTTCGTTTTTTTTTTAAAGATTGTATTTATTTGAGAGAGAGAGAGAGAGAGAGCGCCTGAGCCAGGGGAGGGGCAGAGAAGCAGACTCCCCACTAAGCAGGGAGCCTGATGTGAGACTGGATCTCAGGACTCTGGGTCATGACTGAGCTGAAGGCAGATGTTTAACTGACTGAGCCACCCAGAGGCCCTGTTTTTGTTTTCTTTGGACTCTCAGAAGTGAAATTTTGGGTTGTATGGTATTTCTATTTTTAATTTTTTGAGAAACCTCATACTGTTTGCCATAATGTCTGCATCACTTTACCTTCCCACTGACAGTGCACAAGAGTTCTCTTTCTCTACATCCTCACTAACACTTGTTATTTCTTGTCTTTTTGATATTAGCCATTCTGACTGCTGTAGGTGATATCTCACTGTGGTTTTCATTTGCATTTTTCCTGATGATTATTGATCATCATCATGTGATGTGGAGATGGTGTGGAGAATCTTTTCATATGTCTGCTAGCCATCTGTATGTCTTCTTTGGAAGAATGTTTATTCGGTTCCTCTGCCCATTTTTTAGTTGGATTATTTGGGGGGTTTTTGGGTGTTGGATATATCATTTGTAATATCTTTTCCTATTCAGCAGTTTGCCTTTTTGGTTTGTTGATGCTGTCCTCCTCCATGGAAAAGGTTTTTGGTTTGCTATAGTCCCACTTTTTTTTTTTGCTCTTGTTTTCCTGCCTGAGGTGACAGATCCAGAAAAATACTGCTAAGTCCTATGTTCAAGAGACTACTGCCTCTCTTTTGCTTTAGGAATTTTATGGTTTTAGATCTTGTATTAAGTCTTGAATCCATTTTTTTAAAAAGATTTATTTATTATATATATAGAGAGAGACAGAGCATAGTGAGGAGGGGCAGAGGGAGAGGTAGAAAGAGAGAGCCTAAAGCAGACTCTGTGCTGAGTGCAGAGGCAGACTATGGGCCAAACCCACGACCCCGAGATCACGACCTGTGCTGAAACCAAGAGCTGGACCCTCAACCAACTGTGCCACCAGGTGCCCTAGTCTTGAACACATTTCGAGTTTATTTTTGTGTATGGTTTAAGAAAGTGATCCAGTTTCATTCTTTTACATGTAGCTGCTGTTGAGTTTCCTTTAACATTTCTTATTGTGTGGTGCAGGTGATGAATTCTTTCAGCCTGTGTCCTTTTTTTCAACTATATTTTTCAAAGATATTTTTGGGTATAGAATTCTAGGCTAACATTTTTTTCTTTCAGGTCTTCAAAGATGTTGTGCTACTGTCTTCTGGGTTATATTATTTCTAATGACAAGTCTGCTGTCATTCTTAATTATTGTTCCCCTATATGCGATGTGTCTTTATTTCCTTTGGCTTTTTTAAGATTTTGTCTCTATCTCTGGTTTTAAGGATCACTGTCCTTTATTGCCTCTTCTAATGCCTTGAAAGCTGTTGTTCCATTTCTTTTGCTCAGAGTTTTAGTTGTTTCCATGTAGAGAGCAAATCTGGGCTTTGTTACTCTATCTTGTTTGGAAGTAGAAATCTTTCAGGATTTTGCATATATAGTTGACTATTGAGCAACATGACTTTGAACTGCAAAGGTCCACTTATACATGGATTTTTTTTTTTTTTTGATAAATACAGTACTGAAAATATATTTTTTCTTCCTTATGATTTTTTAAAATAATACTTTTATCTAGTTTATTTTATTGTCATAATATATTCTATAATACATATAACATATAAATATGTTAATTGACTGTTTATATTACTAGTAATGCTCCAGTTAATGGTAGGCTATTAGTAGTTAAGTTTTTGGAGAGTTAAAAGTTATACATGGATTCTTGACTACATGGAGGATTGCTGCCTCAAACCTTGTGTTGTTGAAGGGTAAACTGTATTTTGAGGATAAATTTGTCAGGATTTTTCTCTAATGACATTTTTTTATATTTCTTTTTAAAACCCTTATGCCCTTTATTTCTTTTTCATGCTTTAATGCACTAGTAAGATGTGTAGTACAACGTTGGACAGATAGAGATAGTGGAGACCTTTGTCTCATTCCTGATTTTAGTAGGAAAGGTTTTAACATTATGTACAATTTTTTTTAAAAGATTTTATTTATCCGTTGAGAGAGAGAGAGAGAGTGGGAGAAAGCATGAGAGGGAAGAAGGTCAGAGGGAGAAGCAGACTCCCCGTGGAGCTGGGAGCCCGATGCGTGACTCGATCCTGGGACTTTAGGATCATGACCTGAGCCAAAGGCAGTTGCTTAACCAACTGAGCCACCCAGGCACCGAACATTATGTACAATTTTTAAAAGTTCTTAGGATGTCATTTGTTGATTCAGAAATCTACTCCTAGGTTGCAGAGATTTAAAAAAAACAAAAACAAATGGGTGTTGAGCTTTTTCACTTGCTTCTATTTAGATGCTTCTGCCTATGTTTAGATAATCAAAGGATTTTTCTTTTCTTTTATTAATATTGTGATTATAATTTTAATTGTGATTGATTTTTTGAGATATAATTTATGTAAGGTAAATTGATGTTAAGTGTATTATTGTTTAATGAGTTTTGACAAATGTATACACCTCTATATCTTTCTTAATGGAAAAGAGAGAGAAATGTATATAGGTGTGTACATTTATTAAATGTATACCACTACTAACTTCAAGATACAAAAACATAGAATATTTCTGTTATCCCAGAGAGTTTCCTCATACCTTTTCTAGTCAATACCATCTACATTCAGAGGCAATTATTGCTTTGGTTTTTATAACTGGAGATTAGTTTTGCTTATTCTTGACCTTTACATAATAAAATTAAAGAGTAAAAAAAAAAATTAAAGAGTAATACTCATTTGCACCTAGCTTCTTTAACTCAGTAGTGTTTAAAATTCATATATGTTAGTGCATGTAAGTTTTTATTTTTTTCATTGTGTGAATATATCACAATTTGTTTACCCACTGTCTTATTGATGGAAATTTGAATCATTTGTAGTTTCTTGCTATTATAAGTCTGCTGTGAACATCGTTCATCTTTTTGGACATACACTTTAATTATCTTGGGTATATCTCAAAGAACAGAATTGCTCAGTTATAGGCAGGGTGACCAGCCATCCTGTATGTTTAAGACCGTCCTCACTTTAGAATGGAAACCCTCACATCTCTGGAAATCCTTTAGTATCCCTCCTTATAAGGTAGGTGTATGTTTAATTTCATTAGAAGTTTCCAAATAGTTTTACATAGTTGTTGTAACATTTTATATGCCTGTAGGAAGCCTATATGTTTCAGACATTTTGTGTGAATGGGAATACAGTGGTGAATAAGATGGGCAAAGTCCCTGCCTTCATGAAACATATGTTCTGGTGTGGTAGATAAACACTGAATATATCATTATAAGTGGGTTGTATGAAAATCTGTTGTTAAGCTAATAGGTTTACATGCATTGTTCTTTTTAGTGTGTTTAAAAATATATTTGCAGGGGGCGCCTGGGTGGCTCAGTCGTTAAGTGTCTGCCTTCGGCTCAGGTGGTGATCCCAGGGTCCTGGGATTGAGGCCCGCATCGGGCTCCCTGCTTGGTGGGAAGCCTGCTTCTCCCCCTGCTTGTGTTTCCTCTCTCGCTGTGTCTCTCTCTGTCAAATAAATAAATAAAAATAAAACCTTTAAATATATATATATATTTGCAGAATAGACTTACGAAACACATCTGCTCCCTGATATATCTAACAGGAATACCATAATTAAATCAGCAAGATTTAGTTCAGTATCAAATGTATGAAACTGAAGTACAACCATGTTCTTAGTATTGGGCCTGGCTCATTCACAGGGACTTCCAATATAATTGTCCAGGCTTCTCCGGGGTTTAGGGGAAACATAAAACATTTATGGCTGCTGATTTCTTTTGCTCAAGGATCCTTCTCTCTAGATTCCTTGCTGATTTACAAGTTAGAGTGCAGAGTCATCACTATTGTTTCTTCCATTAAAGAGGCTACAGAAAGTGAACTAAGAACCTCCACACATTTTTATTATTATTAGCTTGTATTTTCAATTTGCTTTTGCATAGTGCCTGCAAGTTTTCTGTTTATCCAGATGGTACTCAGCAAATAAATATCTTTTATGCTGTATCAAGAACATCACTATGCACATATATCATATTATTTGTATCCTAAATTTAAAACATTTTATCTGACAATATTTATTTTATTTGAGTTTTGATCTAAGTCCAATTATATGCAGACATTTCCCCCCCTGGCATTTTGACTTAGAAAGAGTTTTGAAGTGACCTAATAGCTAAAAAGCATGACCTACCAAAAAGATTTCACAACATGAGTTCACTGATTTTTCTACTCAGGAGCTTTGAGATTGTTTGAGGCTTATAAAAATTCTCATGTCAACAAAAGAGTGGAAAATGTTTTGTATCTCAGGTAGAAGTACTTTCCCAGCTGATGAGGAAATCATAAACTCACTGAAGCTTTGTTGCTACCTAGAAACTAGTTCCTAGTTTCTGTGTAAGCAAGAACTATGTCTTGAGAAAGTACTTATCATAGTGCCTAGTATATAGTAGGGTCTTTATACAATGGTTTCTTGCTTTGCATCTGTACTAATTTCCTATTTATGCTTTAAGACATTACACATATTTAGTGGCTTAAAACAACACAAAATAATTTTATAAATCCGAATGTTAGAAATCTAGAATTAGTTTTGCTGCGCTAAGGTCATGGGGAAAACAGAGCCTTTGGAGGCTCTGAGGCAAAGTATCCATTTCCTTGCCTTCCTAATGGTCATCTTTGTTCCTGGCTTATGGTCTCTTCCTCCATCTTCAGAGTACATCACTCCAGTCTCTCAGCTTCCATCGTCCTTGTGCCTTCTCTGACTGTGATTCTTCCTGTTGTCCTTTTATAAGGACTACTGTAATTACCTTGGGCCTACTGGGTAATCCAGGATAATTTCCCATCTCAAGATCTTTCATTTAATCACATCTGCAAAGTTCTTTTTGCCATGTAAGGTAAGATTTATAGCTTGTGGTTACTTGGGCATGAGCATATTTGAGGGACCATTATTCAGTCAGTCTACCACAGCAACCAGCATACAGCTTTGTACATTGTGATTACTTAATATGTGTTGCTGAATGGCTTGTTATATAACCATTAATAAGCTTTTGCCTGGATATAATTTTTTTTCTTCCCCAAAGTAGCCTCAGAACCAACTCTCTTCCCCTGTATTCTCTAAAGGATTGTTGTGTCAGTGTCTTGTCTTCTCCAAGGAGGTTTTACTTCCATTCAATTCATTTAAATTCAGATCAACAAATATAATAGAAACTTCAGAGCATCTATGTGTTTGTGAAAATGAAATGAGAGGAGTGAGGGAGTATATGGGAATTCTCTATACTTCTCATTTTCTGTAAACTTGAAACTGTTCTAAAAAAAGAAAATTTGCCATAAATAAAAACAAACACAAAGTTACTTAAATTATTAAAAAAAGAAAATTTGCTAATTGAGAAAATCAATGACTATAGAATACTTAGCATAGTTCTGGCATGTATTAATTGTTCAGCTATGATTTATATTACTCAAAAGCCTCTCTCTTCTGTTATAGCATGGTTTCCAGTCCAGATTAGTGCTTATCTCCTGAACTCTTATAACATTTGTCTGTATGATAGAATTTATTATTTTACATATTCATAGAATGCTTGAATTGTAAGGAATCTTGAAAGTCAATAATGATAATTAATTTCAGAAGAGGAAACTGAGGCATAGAGAGGTCCAATATTTGTTCAAGTTCATTCATAGATATTATTTTTTCTATTTATTAATAAACTATAAGGCTGTTTGCTTTATTGAAATCATTCTTGTTCTTTGAAATTTTCAAGTGAAAAATCAGTAGTTGTTAATCCTGAAACAGATAACGATGGAATTAAAATATTATTAGACATAATTTATCATGTAAGTTTCAATGCTTTCCTCCAAATGGCTTTTAAATTAAGGCATAGGTAGTTTTCTGTTTCAGTCCTAGGATAGATCCTCAAGTTTTCTTTTCTTTTCTTTTCTTTTCTTTTCTTTTCTTTTCTTTTCTTTTCTTTTCTTTTCTTTTCTTTTCTTCTTTTCTTCCTGCTTATCTATCTATTATTATTAACATATATTATTTGCCCCCAGGGTACAGGTTTGTGAATCATCAGGCTTACACATTTCACAGCACTCACCATAGCATATACCCTCCCCAATGTCCATAATCCAGCCACTCTATCCCTACCCCTCTGCCCCCCGGGAACCCTCAAGTTTGTTTCATGAGGTTAAGAGTCTCTTATGGTTTGTCTCCCTCTGATCCCATCTTGTTTCATTTTTTCCCTCGCTAACCCCTTCACCACCCCCGTCCTGCCTCTCAAATTCCTCATATCAGAGATAGATCCTCAAGTTTTGACCAATGATAATGAAACACATTTGTAATTTTTTTCACATACTTTTAATTTAATTTTATTTTGTTTTTAGAGAGGGAGAGAGAAAAAGGCATTATTATTTTGTTTTTAGAGAGGGAGAGAGAGAAAAAAAGGCAGAGGGAAAGGGAGAGAGAATCTTAAGCAGGTTCCATGCCTGGTGAGAGCCTCATGCAGGGCTTGATTTCACAACTCAGAAGTCATGACCTGAGCCAAAATAAAAAATCAGACACTTAACTGACTGAGCCAACCAGGCTCCCCTTACATATATTTTTAAAAAAATTCTGTTTGATCCTTTTTTCTTCAAAAATATTATGATTCCTTATCATAAAATAAGATTTTTCATCTCTAATATGGGCAGCTTGTTGAACTAATACAATTTAAACAAAAATCATTCATGATTTAGGTTTTTCGTTTATGCTAATTTTTTATTTGTATATTTTCCAAGCCACATGAAATCCAAGTGGCTTGAATTGCCTAAAAAAGTACTTTTGAATATGAACTAAAAGAAAAAAAACATTATGGATTAAAAAAAAGTTAGTCCAGATATTTTACTTATTTTAAGTCAAAGTTTAAGTTAAGTTTAAGACATCAAGACTTTATCGAATCAAGAATATTTCACATGAACTTACCAGTTGTATCTTCAGAGCTGATTAGTTCTGTCAGCTTTTTTATTAATGGAAATACCTTTAATGAGCATGTATCTTTCACTATGTCTTTTTACCTCCCCATCTAATTTTCAAGAAGGTACAAATCCTTGCTTTCTAATACCTCTTTCCACGATTTGATCTCTAAGGTGATCTGTCAACCTCTCTCCAGGCTCATACAATTCACCTCTCCTCTTTTTTTTTTTTTTAATATTTTAGTTATTTGAGAGAGAGAGAGAGCATGAGTTGGTGGGAGAGGGGAGAGGGAGAGGGAGAAGCAAACTCCCTGCTCAGCAGGGAGCCCCACGCGGGACTTGATCCTAGGATCCTAGGAACATGAGCTGAAGGCAGATGCTTAACTGACTGAGCCACCCAGGTGCCCCTCACCTCTCCCCCTTCTAAAGGTTTTGCTGTTATACTCTTAAAAGTGTCTTTTTGTTATTAATAATACCCATCATCTATTTGACTTATCTAATCTTTAACCTATTGATATTTCTAGCAGCTCTCCTTCATCATTATCCAACAGTCTCCATATTTGATTAGTTACCAAGCTGCATTAATTAATTAATTAATTAATTATTTTTCTAAGTAACTTTCATGTTCATCCTTTGGTCCCCATCCTCATTTGTTCTTTCTTTAGTTATGGTATTCATCTCTTTTCTTCAGGAGAATGTAATAATAGCCTTCTGGGTATTTTCCAAACTATTAGTTTCTTCTCCCTGGCAGTGTATCCTTTGTATCCTCACAGAGTAATCTGTTTAAAACATGGATTTGGGGGCGCCTGGGTGGCTCAGTGGGTTAAAGCCTCTGCCTTTGGCTCAGGTCATGATCTCAGGGTCCTGGGATCGAGCCCCGCATTGGGCTTTCTGCTCATCAGGGAGCCTGCTTCCCCCTCTCTCTCTGCCTGCCTCTCTGCCTACTTGTGATCTCTCTCTGTGTCAAATAAATAAATAAAATCTTTAAAAAAAAAAACAAAAACATGGATTTGTTCATGTCCTTCCTGTCCTTATATAATTTTTATAGTAATGATAGGTACTATTTATTGAGCATTTTTTTATGTGTGTGTATGTGTCAAGCACTGTGCTAGATGCATTGTAAACATTGCGTTTAATCCTCATGTCAAATTTACAGGATCGGTTATCCTTGCTAACAGATGGAGAAACTTAAGGCTTTTGGTGGTTAAATATACTTATTGGTGGATATGGGTCCAGGTATACCTGGATCTAAAGCTTTCTTCTGTCCATGCAATTTATTGCCAGTAGGATAAAAATATTTGATCCTTGGCCTAGCATATGAATACTTTCATGATTGAATTCCTATCTTTCTTGTCAGCATCATCTGCGAATTCCACTGCTTACTTTATTGAGCCATACACAGCAATATTAAGCTTGTCATTCTTTCAACATGTTTACCAAGTACCTATTTAGAGATAGGGCCAGGGATTGTTTTGGGTGCTAGATGTAACAAGATGAATAAGCTACAGTCTGGTAGAGGATACAGGTGTGAACCAATAAATAACATGGTATAGTGCATACAATTATAAGAATATGTGTAAGGAATAGAGATAGTACAGAGGAGGAAGTAGGGGTGGGCCAAGAGAAACAGAAGAATGAGATTTGATCTTAGTCATGAAGGACAAATCACAGTTTTCAGACATCTCCTCATTTGGAAGTGGGGAAGGGTTAGGAGAACGGAAATAAGATTTTTGGGAGAGAAGAAAGGGTGTCATTAGGCTGGGAGAAGGAGGCTGGCATAAAGAACCAGACTCTGCCACTCAGACTGGCTCTCTGAGCAGAGTGGTAACTCTGGCACTGTGTCTGGCTCACACTTTGCCATTTTGGTAGTGTATGTGTTGTGGTGAAAAAAATACTCATATGGCAGTCCTTAGCATATTTTATTTTTCTTCAAAACAGCTATTTTTCCTCAAATTATTTCTCTTTGGTTCCATATTGTATATTTTTGGTTTATTATCTGTATTTCCTACGAGAATGGTAAATGGGAGTATTTTGCGTGTCTTGTTTATTGCTGTGTACCTAGTACCTGGAATACGGCCGAACAGATAATAGATACACAAAAAATTTATTAAATAAATTATTGTTGAGTGGATGATTTTTTTTTTTAAGATTTTATTTATTTATTTGACAGAGAGAGAGAGAGATCACAAGTAGGCAGAGAGGCAGGCAGAGAGAGAGGGGGAAGCAGGCTGGCTCCCTGCTGAGCATTGAACCCGATGCGGGACTCGATCCCAGGACCCTGAGATCATGACCTGAGCCGAAGGCAGAGGCTTTAACCCACTGAGCCACCCAGGCGCCCCGAGTGGATGATTTTTAAGTGACTTGAGTAGGTGTTTTAAAGATCACTCAGGATCTACATGTTGACTATTTGATGAAGATATAATTTAGTGTATACTTTGTGCATTGAAAGTATTTTAACTCCATGGAACAAGTGGTTGAAAGCATAGGTTTTCCAATTAGTCTTCTTGGGTTCTGATTCTGGCTTTATACTTCCCATAAATGGGTCCTTCTGCAGGTTACCTAACCTTCTACACCTTATTATAAAATGGAGGATAATTATAGTACTTATTTCATGGTGTTGCTCTGAGGACTAAATGAGATAGTATATTAAAGTGCTTAGCACACTCTCTGATACATAATTGGTGGGCAATAACTGTGAGCCATTTTGTCAAATATATATATATTTGACATATATGTATAAAATATATATATAACATGTATATTAAAAATATATATATTTGTCAAATATCTATGAGCACTAGGAAATGGGTCAAGAGTTATGGAATATGTCAATTGGCAGTATTCCATGAAGGAAAATTACATGGTGGATATTTTTGTATAAAAGCATTGATACAAGTGTTAGAAAATAATTTGCTCATGATATAAATAGGACGGGCAGTTGAGAAACAACCTTTCCATTCATAACTCAGCAAATGTTTGAAGAACTGTTTTGTAATTTCACTGTCAAGTTGACCATAGAGCAATTTTAGACTTCCATTTTTAAAAATATGTAAGCTTGTCCAATGAAGCATTATCTCGGTAGCATATTTTTCACATATTCAGTGTTGAGTCTAATTTAGTATCTAACTCAAAATTGCTATGGAAAATGAACATCATAATGGATTTGCAAACACATTAGTCTCATTTAGCTTTTAACATTTCACATGTGTTGAATACAATTATTCACCTCATGCTCATTCCAGACCAAATATTGATTAATAAAAAAAATAACTTTATTATTCTCTTCCTACATCATTTTAAGGAGAATGTTTATTTTTGAAGATTTCTCTATGCCTACAGAACCTTGCCAGAATGATCTTTTTAAAGCATATATGTGCCAACTCCCCCACTAAAAGCTTTCAATGCATCGCCTGTTATTCCTAAATGAACTGCATGAGTCTTGGCATGATATTTTGTACCTCTATGATCTGGTCTTCATCAGCCTTTCCAGCTTGATTTTATTAGTGCTCTTCACTCATAGGTTGTCTTGTCTGTGGTTCCCTGAGAGATCCATTACTTTTACTTTTTACCTTCATTGGCTATATTGTTTTATCCATCTAGATGCTCTTTCTCTCCTCTGAATGCCTAGGATACTTTTACTTGTTTTTCAAGGCAATTCGATTTTCATATTTTGAAGCCTTTTTTAAATTTCCTGGGGGAAAGTGTTTTTATCTTTGCATAGAGATGTTTTACATGTTATTCTTAAAGCACTTTTCATAATAGGTAGCATTATTCTTTATATCTTTTAAAATTATATATTAGTTTTTTTCTATGGATTAGTTATTTTAAATAGAATTATTTAATACATATTTAAACTTTAGTAATGTTTCTTTCTCTTGCTCAGCTTTATTTTCACATGCCCTTGGTTTTAGTGTGCCTGAGTTTTGGATAGGAGTCACTCTCTACTGGTAAGCCTGGATTAATTGAATTTTAAAGCACATCTTTTTTTTTTTTTTTGGTAAAGATCTTATTTATTTATTTGACAGAGAGATCACAAGTAGGCAGAGAGGCAGGCAGAGAGAGAGGGGGAAGCAGGCTCCCCGCTGAGCAGAGAGCCCGATGGGGGGCTCGATCGCAGGACCCTGAGATAAATGACCTGAGCCGAAGGCAGAGGCTTTAACCCACTGAGCCACCCAGGTGCCCCTAAAGCACATTTTTTTTTTAAAGGGGGATAAATTAACAGACCATGAATTCTCTAAGTAAGGCAGATTCTGTAGGCAGAAGACCTAGACATTTTATGGTAGTGAAAACCTGTGCAGATGTGATTAATATGTGGTTAAGAACTTGGGCTTTGGGGTCAGAGAGGCCTGATTGAACACCTGTTCCACCACTTATTAGCTGTGTAAATTTGGGCAATCACTAAACCATCATTTCAGTTTTGTAAACTTATTAATCTCTAATACTTTGTAGGATGGGGATAATAATAGTATCTATCTTAATGTTTAATTCATGGTGCCTTGCACATAAGAAGCACTAAAAATGATGAAGATGATGATGGTGATAAGAAGAAGAATCATCATCATCATCATTGTCATCATTATCATCCAACTGTAGTTCAGTTGTTCATGTGTTGACTCCTCAGTGAGTTAAGAGAGAAATATGGTATTACAAGAACGAACTAGGACTTGGCATACAGGACTGGTAAACTATTTGTTAATGAAATACTGTGAGAGAAGTATCTGAAGAAAAAAAAAAGGAACATGGAACATTTGAGTTTGCTGTTTTGCTTTATGTTTGTTTTTGTGTGATGATGACACAGCTATTCTCTTTGTTAGGTTGTCACTTATATAGTGGAAGTTTGTGGGCTTTTGTGGATCATCTGTCTATAAATGGTAATAAGATTTAGGTTTGAGAATTTTGGTTTGTGATGAGTTAAAGCACTATAATAAATCATTATCACAGTCTAGATATAGTCCAAGTCTAACAGAAGATGACAAGAAAGAAATAGAATCAACTCTGCTTGATTGCAGAGGAAGGTTATGTAATTTGTTTAAAAATAGCATTAAAAATTTCTGTAATTTGTAGGGTGAAATCCCAATAATTTTGCTGATTGAATTCTATTTTCCATTTACTTATCCTAATCAAACACATTGACTCTCACTACTAAATCTTAATATAATTTGGCCTTTTAGAGAACATTAAAAAAGAAAAACAAGTCAATGGAAGGCTTAATCAAGGAAGAAAGCCTGAATATTTTACTTTTCCTTTCTGTTCTGGCATGGGGAAGAATGTTAATTTATTCACTCACTGATTTTGTACTCCTATCCAAGTTTATGGTGTTCTCTTTTACCTATTGAATGTTATAGATCCTATATATCTTTTCGTATTATTTTGAATTTAAAATAGAGCTTAATTGGATAAAATTTAACATTAGAGTGTAAGCACCTTAAGACCCAGAGTTTTGGCTTTTTCACATGTATAATAGTACAGTGATTATTAAATACATGTTTACTGATGATTGAATGAAGTTTTTTGGCAAATGTGTGGATATGGAGGATGAAGAGGAGATGAACCAAGGAAAATGCTCTCCTAATTAGTGGATGTTGAGGTAAATTAGTACTCTTAATAATTATTATATTGGCGGTTTTTAAATGTCCTGTTAAGACGACATTAGTTAGATCTAATGTTGATGATTCATTTAGAATGCTATCACCAAGCAATAGAAAAACAGAGTTAGATGGATGTAGACACTTAAATAGAATTGACATCCTTAGCTTAATGTCTGTATTGTTTTATCTTATCTGTGGATGACAGATATTGGCTATTTTTCTTTCTGTGAAATTTCAGCAGAAATATGTTTCAATGTAATATACGAATACTTCTGTTTCAGATGACTTGATAATAATGAATACTTTATAACAGAAAAAAACTATATGTAAGACAATGTACTCTTAAACATTTCCATCTTTTGATTGAATTATACAAATAGGTCTTGGCATGTACTCTTCTAATCTGTTTTCCACACTGCAGTCAGAGGTATCTTTTTATTTTTATTTTATAATTAAAAAAATTTTTTTTAAAGATTATTTATTTATTCGACAGAGAGAGAGAGATCACAAGTAGGCAGAGAGAGAGGGAGAAGCAGGCTCCCCGCTGAGCAGAGAGCCTGACACAGGGCTTGATCCCAGGACCCTGAGATCATGACCTGAGCTGAATGCAGAGGCTTTAACCCACTGACCCACCCAGGCGACCCTTACTTTTTAAATTTTTAAAAATCTTAAAAAAGATTTTATTTATTTATGTGACAGACACAGTGAAAGAGGGAACGCAAGCAGGGGGAGTGGGAGAAGGAGAAGCAGGCTTCCCGCTGAACACAGAGCCCAATGTGGGGCTCGATCCCAGGAGACTGGAATCATGACCCGAGCCAACCGAATGAGCCCCCCAGGCGCCCCCCAGAGGTATCTTTTTAATGCAAATCTGATTCCCATTCCTTTTCCACTATGTTTGTGTATATGTGTGTGTACATATACAGAAACACACACAGTTAAAAAAAAAAATCAAAGCAAAATAAAAAAAATGCTCAATGTCTTCCAATTGGTATTTTAAAAAAGCCAATATACTTAAGTAGTTTTGGACTCTATATAGTTTGGACTCTGTTGAGCCTTGTTTTCATGTTTTACCACCTCTCTTTATCCCAGACCTACATATAAGAGGCAACTTTTTAAATGTCTTCTACTTTTCCCCCCAATTTTATTGAGGCATAATTTACAAAATAGTAATAGATTTAAAGTATATATTGTGGGGCACCTGGGTGGCTCAGTGGGTTAATCCTCTGCCTTCGGCTCAGGTCATGATCTCAGGGTCCTGGGATCGAGCCCCGCATCAGGCTCTCTGCTCAGCGGGGAGCCTGCTTCCCCCTCTCTCTCTGCCTGCCTCTCTGCCTACTTGTGATCTCTCTCTCTCTGTCAAATAAATAAATAAAATCTTAAAAAAAAAGTATATATTGTGATGATTTGATATACATATAAACTGTGAAAGGATTCCTCTCTAGTTAGTTAATATATCCATCCATCTGTATCAATTAATTGGTTTTCAAGTTTTTTATGACATTTAAATTGTACTGTCAGCAAATTTCAGTTATATAATATAGTGTTATCAACTGTGGTCACCGTGTTATACATTACATTTTCCGACCTTATTCATCTTATAGCTGAAAGTTTATACCCTTTTTCCAGCCTCTCCCTATCCACCCCCCAGTCCCTGACAATCACTTTTCTACTGCATTTATATGAATCTGACTTTTTAAAAATTAGATTGCACATATAAGTGATAACATATAGTACTTTGTCTTTCTTTGTCTGGCTTATCTCACTTAGCATAATGCACTCAAGGTCCATCCATGTTGTTGAAAATGGCAAGCTTTACTTCTTTCTCATGGCTGAATTATATTCCAATGTGTGTATGTGTGTCACATCTTGTTTATCTATTCATCCATTGATGAAACTTAGATTTTTTCTATGTCTTGGTTATTGTAAATAATGCTGCAATGAACATGGGGATATAGATATTTCTTTGATACTCTGTTTTCTTTCCTTTGGAGATAAATATATATATTATATATATTATTTATATATATAATATATATCCAGAAGCAGGATTGCTGGATCATCTGGTAGTTCTATTTTTAATTTTTCGAGAAACCTCCATACTGTCTTCTTTAGTGGCTATATCAATTTACATTTTCACCGGTAGTGTGCACGGGTTCCCTTTTCTCTACATTCTTACCACTACTGTTATTTCTTGTCTTTTTAATGATACACATTCTGGCAGGTATGAGAACAATAACTCATTGTGGTTTCGATTTGCATTTCTCCAATGATTAGTGATGCTGAGCACCTTTACATGTACCTGTTGGCCATCTGCATGTTTCCTTGGAAAAATGTCTATTCATTTCTTCTGCCCATTTTTAAATCAGATTTTTTTCCTACTGAGTTATATATTTTGAACATTAGCCCCTTATCAGATATATGATTTACAAATATATTCTCCTATTCTGTAGGTTACCTGTTAGTTTTGTTGATGATTTCCTTCACTGTACAGAGGCTTTTTAGTTTGATGTAGTCCCACTTGTTTATTTTTGCTTTTGTTGACTTTGCCTTCAGTGTCAAATACAAAGAATCATTGCCAAGACTGATGTCAGGGAGTTTACTATGTATGTTTTCCTCTAGGAGTTTCATGGTTTCAAGTCTTTCATTCAAATCTTTAATTTACTTTAAATTGATTTTTTGTGTATGGATGGAGATAGTGGACTAGTTTCATTCTTTTGCATGTGGCTATTCAGTTTTCCCTGTACCATTTATTGAAGAGCTGTCCTTTCCCCAGTGTATATTCTTGACTCCTTTGTTGAAAATATATGTATGAATTTATTTCTGAGTTCTCTGTTCCATCCCATTGATCAATGTGTCTGTTTTTATACCAAAACCATACTGTTTTGATGACCAATAGCTTTGTAATGTAGTTTGAAATCATGAAGCACATAGTCTCCAGCTTTTTCTTTCTTAAGATGGCTAGTAGGTTTTTTGTTTATTTGCTTGTATGTATGTTGGTTGGTTCCAGACAAATTTTAAGATTATTTTTTCTACTTCTGTGAAAAATGCCTTTGGACTTTGATAGGGATTACACTGTATCTGTAGATTGCTTTGGATAGTATGCACATTTTAACAATATTAATTCTTCCAATCCATGAGCATGGAATATCTTTCTATTTATTTGTGTCTGTTAAATTTTCAATTTCTATTTCTTTCATCATTGTCTTAAATTTTCACTGTACAGGCCTTTCACGCCCGTAGCTGAATTTATTCCTAGGTATTTTATTATTTTTGGTGCAATTGTAAATGGGATTATTTTTTTACTTTCTCTTTTTGATAGTTTGTTACTACCATATAGATATGGACTAGATTTTTGTATGTTGATTTTGTATCCTGCAGCTTCACTGAATTTGTTGATTAATTCTAATGGTTTTTTGGTGAAACTTTTAGGATTTTCTGTATATAATATTCATCTGCAAATAGCAACATTTTTACTTCTTCCTTTCCTAGATAGATGCTTTTCATTTTTTCTTATTGCCTAATTGCTCTAGCTAGAACTTCGAGTACTATGTTGAATAAAAACGGCGAGAGTAGGTATCTTTTGCTTGTTCCTGATCTTAGAGGTAAAGTTGAACACTTTTCAGTACTGAGTATGATGTTAGTAATGGACTTGTCATATATGTCCCTTAATTATGTTGAGTTATTTTCCCCAAAACCAGTTTGTTAAGAGAGTTTTTATCATGAATGGATGTTGAATTTTGTCAAATGCTTTTTCTGTATCTATTGAGATGGTCATATAATGTTCATATTTTATTTTGTGAATATGGTATATTACACTGATTGATTTGTGGTTGTTGAATTATCCTTGTATCCCTGGAATATTTGTTTTGATCATGGTGTATGCTCCTTTTCATGTATTATCGAATTGAATTTGCAGATGTTTTGTTGAGAATTATTGCATTTACGTTCATCAGGGATATTAACCTATAGTTCTCCTTTTCTGTGGTGTCCTTATCTGGTCTTGGTATCAGGGTAATACTGGCCTTGTAAAATGTGTTTGGAAGCATTCCTACCTCTTCTATTTTTTGGAAGAGTTATAATTAATTGATATTAATTCTTGTTTAAATGTTTGATAGAATTCTCCAGGGAAGTCATTGGTTCCTAGATGTTTCTTTATTGGGAGGTTTTTGCTTACTGATTGAATCTCCTTTCTAATAATTAGTGTGTTCAGATTTTCTATTTCTTCATGATTCAGTCTTGGTAGGTTCTATATTTCTAGGAATTTACCCATTTCTTAATTGGTCCAATTTTTTTGGCTAATTGTTTTTGATGGTAGTCTCTTCTCTTATGATCTTTTTAATTTGTGTGGTATTTGTTGTTATGTCTCTTCTTAATTTATGATTGTATTTACTTGAATCGTCTCTCTTTTGTTCTTGGTGAGTCTAGTTAAAGGCTTGTCAGTTTTATCTCTTCAAAGAATCAGCTCTTAGTTTCATTGATTTTTTTTTTTATTGTCTTTTTTTGTCTCTCATTTATTTTTACTTTGATCTTTGTTGTGTCCTCCTTTCTACTGTCTTCTGCCTAATCTGTTCTTTTTTAGGGGGAGTTTCCTTTTTAAATTTAAATTCAATTAATTAACATACAGTGTATTATTAGTTTTAGAGGTAGAGTTCAGTGATTAATCAGTTGCATTAAAACACCCAGTGCCCATTCCATCAAGTGCCCCCCTTAACAACCATCACCCAGCTATCCCATTTCCCCCATCCACCTCCCCTCCAGCAACCTGCAGTTTGTTTTCTATGCCTAAGAGTCTTTCATGGTTTGTCTTTCTCTCTGGTTCCATCCTGTTTTATTTTTCCTGGGTTTGTTTCTTCTACTAACCAGAATCATGCTGTATGTATTGTTCTTTGATGTGCTCGTTGGAGATGTTCTCATCCAAGCATACTCCTTTTATCCATTATATATTCCACAGAATTAGTGTCACTGTTTGGGTTGCTTCATTCTGCTCTTTTAATTATGCCCACTTTTGTGCACAAACTTGAGCCACGGGCTGGAATTTGAGGGGAAGAGTGTCAGTTTGAGCCCTTGGCAATCTGAGGTGAAGGCGTGTTGACTTGGCATTGAGCATGTGGCAGGCCATGCATGCTGACTGGGGTAGGAGGGCGGCTGGACTGTGAATTTGAGACACACTGGTCAGTGGCATCCTGTATGACAGGGACATGGCTGTTTTTGCTTTTAACATTTGTTTTTCTGGGAAACTCTATCTCTCCTTCTATTTTAAATGAAAGCCTTGCCGGATAGAGTATTCTTGGCTGTAGACTTTTTCCTTTTAGCCATTGGAATTTATCATTCAGCTTTCTTCTGGTCTGCAGAGTTTCTGCTGAGAAACCCACTGATAGCCGTATGGGGTTTCTCTTATATGTCACTGCTTTCTTTCTCTTGCTGCTTTTAAAATTCTGTCTTTATCATTACTTTTGGCCATCTTATTTACTTTGTGTCTTGGCGCAGACCTCTTTGCATTGGTTTTGTTGGGGGCTCTCTGTTCCTCCTGGATCTGGATTTCTCTTTCCTCCCCTAGATTCAGGACGTTTTTAGCTATTATTTCTTCAGACAAATCTTCTGCCCCCTTTTCTTACTCTTCTCCTTCTGGGATCTCTATCATGAGACTGTTACGCTTGACAGTGTTGCTAAGTTCCCTGGGTCTATTCTCATTTTGTGTATTTTTTTTCCCCCTCTTATCTGCTCAGCTTGATTACTTTCTGTGACTCTGTCCTCCAGGTGACTGATCTGTTCTTCTACTTCCTTTTGTTTGCTGTTTATTCCAGGTGGTCTATTTTTATTTCCATTTAGTGAGTCCAATAGCTCCAACTGGTTCTTTTTTATATCTGCTATCTCTTGGTGGAGGGTCTCATGGAGGTTCTGCACTCCTTTCTCAATTCTAGCAAGGATCTTTATGAGCATTACTTTAAATTCAGTATCAGACATATTTCTTATCTCCATTTCCCTTAGGTCTCTTGCTGTGATTTTGTTCTGTTCTTTCATTTGGGACATATTCCTCTGTCTCCTCATTCTGCCTATTGTTACGTCTGTTTCTCTGTATTAGGAAAGTCAGCTACGTCTCCTGCAGTTGAAAGTAGAGGCCTGATAAAGAAGAGGTCCTGCAGTGCAGTGTCCCCTGTTCCCCAGAACCTGGCACTTGAGGGGTGTTTCCTCTGTATTGCCACAGGGGTGTCCTACCATTGTGATGGAGCTGTGTTTGCCTTCAGTCCAGCCTGCAATGGCTCTCTGCCTGTTGTGGGCAGAATCTGGTCCCGGTGGTGTTAGTGGGCCAGTTGGGGGCTGCCTTGGGCTTGAGTTGAGTCAGACCAGGAGTTTACCAGAGATGAAGTAGTACCAAACTGCAGGTGCTTTCCGTGTATTGTACCCTGAGAAGCTTTTTGGTGGTGGGTGCAGTCAGACCAGCTACCTGCCCCAGCCCACTGCTGGGGTCATAGTCAGACCAGCATGTGGTTCTCCTCCCCTCTCCCCCAGGGCAGGACTCACTTTGAAGTGGTGCTGGCCTTCCTGCAGGCTGCTTGCACACTGTCAGGCTTGTGGCAGCACTTTGATGGGATCTTGCCAAGAGCTATCAAAGAGGGTGGATCTGCTTCTCTGATGCCTTTTGTCTATGTTAGGCCACAGAGAGTCTGTTCTGCCAGCTTTCTGGTTGCTTTCTGGGTTATTTATGCTGATGTAGGTGCTCTCTAGGTGACCACTCGGCAAGAAGTGAGCCCTGGGTCCTCCTACTCTGCCATCTTCCTAGCAGCCTCTTGCCTAATTTGTTCTTTTTCAAAACCCCTAATGTGTCAAGTTAAGTTTTTTATTTGAGATCTTTCTTTTTTCTTAATATAGGCATTTATTGCTATGAACTTCCCTGTTAGAACTGCTTTTGCAGCATTTTATAAATTTTGCTCTATTGTATTTCTATTGTCATTTGTCTCAAGGTATTTTTAAATTTCTCTTTTGTTTTCTTCTTTGACCCATTGGTTGTTCATGTTGTGTAATTTTGTGTATTTTTGTTTTCTTGTAATTGATTTCTAGCTTCATACCATTGTGGTCAGAAAAGATGCTTGATTGATTACAGTCTTCTTAAATTTGTTAAGACTAGAATTGTGACCTAATATATGATCTCTCATGGAGGATGTTCCATGTGTACTTGAGAAGACTGTGTATTCTGTCACTTTTGGATAAATATTCCCTAAGGCCGTATGGTTCCATGTGTAGTTTAAGTTCAGTGTTTTCTTATAGATTTTCTGTCTGGATGTCTATCCATTGATGAAAATGGAGCATTGAAGTCCCCTACTATTATTGTATTGCTGTCTAATTTTCCCTCATGTCTCTTAATAATTACTTTATATTTTTAGGTACCTCTATGGTGATTGCACAATTATTTACAAATGTTATGTCCTCTTGTTGCATTGACCCTTTTATGATTATATAATAACCTTCCTTGTCTCTTATTACAGTCTTTGGGTTAAAGTCTGTTTTGTCTTATGTAAGTAGAGTTACCCCTGCTTTCTTTTGATTTCCATTTGCATAGAGTATTTTTCCATCCCTTCACTTTCAGTCTGTGTGTGTTCTCACATCTGAAGTGAGTCTCTTCTAGGCAGCATATAGTTGGTTCTTGTTTTTTCATCCATTCAGGCACTGTATGTTTTTTGATTGAATAATTTAATCTATTTACATTTAAAATATTTATCGATAGGTATGCACTTTTTCTATTTTGTTAATTGTTTTCTGTATCTCTTCCTTTGTGATTTGATGATTTTCTGTAGTGGTATCCTTAGATTCTTTTCTCTTTATTTTTTGTGTATCTGTTATAGGTTTTTGCTTTGTGGTTATCATGAGGCTTCTATAAAATATCTTGCATTTATCGCCCTCTATTGTAAGCTGAATACAACTTAAGTTCAAACTCACATTAAAGCTATATGTTTTTACTGTTCCCTTAACTAATTTTAGTGTTTTCATTGTTAAAATTTACATCTTTTTACCTCGTGTATCCATTAACAAATATTGTAATTCTTTTTAATACATTTGTTTTTAACCTTTATGCTAAATTTGTAAATGATATGGTCACAACTGTTACAACATTAAAATATTCTGAATTTAACTGTATATTCGTCTTTACTGGTATGATTTATACATTAATATGTTTCTTGATACGAATCATCATTCTTGTTTTTCACTTTGAATAACTCCCTTTAACATTTCTTGTAATACTGGTTTAGTGGTGGTGAACTCCTTCAGCTTTTGCTTTCTGGAAAACTCTCTTCTTCAGATCTGAAGATTAAGTTTGCTGGGTAAAGTAGTCTTTGGTGGGAGTTTTTTTTTCTTTCAGCACTGTGAATGTATTATGCCTCTCTTTTCTGGCTTGCAAAGTTACTCCTGAAAGATACACTGATAGAGTTATGGGAGCTTCTTTGTATGTATCAAGTTGTTTTTCTCTTGTGCTTTTGAGATTCTCTCCTATTTTTAATTTTGACTGTTTAATTATGCTATATCTCGGTATAGGTTTCTATTTATTAATTTCATTTAGAACTTACTGTCTGAGTGTTTGTTTCGCTGGATATCTTTTGCTCAGCTAGGAAAGTTTTCATTCATTGTTCCTGCCCCTTTCTCTGTCCTTTTGCTGAGACTTCTATAATGCAAATATTGATCTACTTGATGGTGTACCATAAGTCCCTTAAGTTGTCTTCACTCATTTTCATTCTTTTTTCTTTTTGCTCCTGTGATTAGATGAATTGTATTGCCTTGTCTTTGATTTTGCTGATCTTTTCTTCTGCTTGATCTAGTCTGATTTTAAACCCTCTATTGAATTTTTCATTTCTGTTATGTATTCTTCAACTCTCTGGTTTTTATTTGATACTTAAAAGTATTTTCTATCCTTTTGTTGAAATTCTCACTTTGTTCATGCATTGTTCACTTGACCTCAGTGAGCATCTTTAGTACCATTTATTTGGACTCTTTATCAGGTGTTTATAGAGTTATTTCCCTTTCATTAAGGTCTGTTTCTGGAGTTTCATCTAGGTCTTTTCTTTGGAACATATTCCTCTTTCACTTCACAGCCACCTTCTCAGTCTTGATAGAGTGGTCTTGTGTAGGAGATGAACTTTCTTCCTCAGTCCAGCCCCTAGCTCTTGGTTGTCTCTCAAATCTTTACGATTGCCCAAGCTTTCTTTTTTGTTCTTAGTGGCTCCCAGTAGTTTGATATGTGCTACAACCTGTTAGTGTCCCAGAGGGGTATGTCTCTGTCAGCACTCAGTTGCAGGCTGATTGGAAGCCCTAACCTCAGGCAGCAGATTTTAAAATAGGGAAATAGATCTCTTTTTAGAGAAAGACTGGGAGATGGGCATTTCTGTCTGCTTTCTCTTTGTCGAGCTCCAGGGTGGTAGCTGGTTAAGAAGTTCTCTTTGTTTGGGGCACCTGGGTGGCTCGATCAGTTAAGTGTCTGCCTTCAGCTCAGGTCATGATCCCGGGGTTCTGGGATGGAGACTCATGTTGGTCTACCTGCTTAGTGGGGAGCCTGCTTCTCCCTCTGCTCCCTTCCGCCCCCTGCTCATTCTCTCTTAAATAAATAAAATTAAAAAAAAAAAAAAAAAAAAGAGGTTGTATTTGTTTGCTGTATTCCTGTGGGACCAGCAAAGGCAAGCCCTGCTGGCCACCACAGCCAGGCAATCAAGGGGTGCATCTCCTGGTGGCAGCTACAGAAGCTGGAACACTAGACATGTATAATTTCTTCTGAGGAGGCTATGGAAACCTGGACCTGGCCAGTGGGAGAGCATGGAGACAGTACTGAAGGCCTTCCTGGTCTCCAGAGAGGATCGATCAGTTGGTCCCTAGATATAGAATTAGAAGCATGCCCCACAGGCTGCAGTTTTTAAGATATGTAAATGGGCCTTTTTCAGGGAAGGACTCCAAGATGTATGTTTCTGACTGCTGTTATTTGTGCTGAGACTAGAGGTATAGCTGGTTAAGAACTGTTTTTTTATTTTCTACAGTTTCATTGTAGAAGCTGCAAATGCAAGACCTGCTTGCCACCACAGCCAAGTGATCTAGGAGTACATCCTCTGTACAGCAGTTAACAAAAACTGGGGCTCCAGACATGTGCACAAACTCCTTTCAGTGTGATACCAGTGACATGGACTTAGGCAGAGGAAGACTGTGGAGATGGCTCTTGCCAGCCTCCTCAGTCTCCAGGGAGGATTGAAGTTGGCCTTTAGTTATATGCTAAATTAGGAGATAGTCAGGCTGCAGCTATAAAATATGCAAATAGTCCTCCTTCAGGGAAAGAATGGGAGATGGATATTTCTGTCTGCTGCCTCTGCACTGAGCCCTGTTTTGATGTGGGATTTTTGTTGTTTGCCTGATTTGTGAGAGTCACTCAACTAGTTTCTGCATTTTTTTCAAGGGAATTGTTTGCTGTGTAGCTGTAGATTTAATGAAGGATAATTGGAAGGCTGGCAGGCATGGACAAGCTCCCCCACCTCCCTCCCCAACCTAAGAGGAAACCACCCTCTAAAGGATTTTACACCACCCTGGAAGGAGCCTGCCACCCTTCCCCAGGTGATAGGTGACAAAAACCTGATTGGATGACAGGTGCCAGGAGGGTTAATCAAACTAAAACAGCCTGCCAACAAGCCCATAAGAACCCCTAGACACAGAAACTCTGGTGGCAACCCCTTTGGGTCCCCTCTCTCCTCAGGAGCTTTGTGCTATCACTTTGCTATCACCCAATAAACGTTGCTTTGCTGCCCACTCTGTCTGGTCTACCTCTTCTTTTTTTGAAGTGGCGTGACCAAGAACTGTGGGCACCGATGGAGTAAAAATTCTGTAACAGATTCAATGTGTCTGTGGGAGGGGGTGAGTTCAGGAGCGTTCTATGTTGCCATATTGGACCAAAGGGAGCATTATTATTGTTTACTATAATGTTTATTTAAATTTATCCAGAAAGCAATCTTTCCTTATTGCCACTTTTCTTGTATCTTAGGCCTTTTTTTTCTTTTTTGCATTTAGTTCTTTTTTGAAGAATTCTAACTTTTTTTTTTCATTGAAGTGTTGCAGGATTTTTTTTCTCCCTCGTTGCTCGCAGTTCTTGGTCACGCTACTTCAAAGAATGAAGAGGTAGACCAGACAGAGTGGTGGGCAGCAAAGCAAGGTTTATCTAGTGATAGCAAAGTGATAGCACAAAGCTCCCGAGGAAGAAGGGGACCCAAAGGGGTTGCCACCAGAGTTTCTGTGTCTAGGGGTTCTTATGGGCTTGTTGGCAGGCTTTTTTAGTTTGATTAACCCTCCCTGCACCTGTCATCCAATCAGATTTTTGTCACCTATCACATGGGAAGAGGTGGAGGACTCCTTCAGGGTGGTGTAAAATCTTTTAAAAATTTTTTATTAACGTATAATGTATTATTTGTTTCAGGGGTACATGTCTGTGATTCATCAGTCTTACACAATTCACAGCACCCACCATAGCACATATCCTCCTCAATGTCCGTTACCCAGCCACCCAATCACCACACCGCCAACCCCTGCAGCAACCCTCAGTTTGTTTCCTGAGATTAAGAGTCTCTTAGGGTTTGTCTCCCTCTCTGGTTTCATCTTGTTTTCATTTTTTCCTCTCTTCCTCTATGATCCTCTGTCTTGTTTCTCAAATTCCTATTATCAGAGAGATCATATGATAATTGTCTTTCTCTGACTGACTTATTTCGCTTAGCATAATACCCTCTAGTTCCATCCACGTTGTTGCAAATGGCGAGATTTCATTTTTTTAATGGCTGCACAATATTCCATTGTGTATATATACCACCTCTTTTTTATCCATTCATCTGTTGATGGACATCTAGACACTTTCCATAGTTTGACTATTGTGGACATTGCTGCTATAAACATAGGGGTGCACGTGACCCTTTGGATCACTACACTTGTATCTTTGGGGTAAATACCCAGTAGTGCAATTGCTGGGCTGTAGGGGAGTTCATTTTCAACTTTTTGAGGAACCTCCATACCGTTTTCCAGAGTGGCTGCACCAGCTTGTATTCCCACCAACAGTGTAGACGGGTTCCCCTTTCTCTGCATCCTCGCCAACATCTTTTGTTTCCTGATTTGTTAATTTTAGCCATTCTGACTAGTGTGAGGTGGTATCTCATTGAAATTTTGTTTTGTATTTCTCTGATGCCGAGTGATGTTGAGCACTTTTTCATGTGTCTGTTGGCCATTTGGATGTCTTCTTTGTGTAAATGTCTGTTCATGTCTTCTACCCATTTCTTGATTGGATTATTTGTTCTTTGGGTGTAGAGTTTGAAAAGTTATTGATAGATTTTAGATACTAGCCCTTTATCTGATATGTCCTTTGCAAATTATCTTCTCCCATACTGTCAGTTGTCTTTTGGTTTTGTTGACTATTTCCTTTGTTGTGCAAAAGGTTTTTATCTTGATGGAGTCCCAATAGTTCATTTTTGCCTTTGGTTCCCTTGCCTTTGGCGATATTTCTAGAAAGAAGTTGCTGCAGCTGAGGTAGAAGAGGTTGCTGCCTGTGTTCTCCTCAAGGATTTTGATGGATTCCTGTCTCACATTGAGGTCTTTCATCCATTTCGAGTCTATCTTTGTGTGTGGTGTAAGGAAATGGTCCAGTTTCATTCTTCTGCATGTGGCTGTCCAATTTTCCCAACACCATTTGTTGAAGAGACTGTCTTTATTCCATTGGACATTCTTTCCTGCTTTGTCAAAGTTTAGTTGACCATAGAGGTGAGGGTCCATTTCTGGGCTCTCTATTCTGTTCCATTGATCTATGTGTCTGTTTTTGTGCCAGGACCATACTGTCTTGATGATTACAGCTTCGTAATAGAGCTTGAAGTCTGGAAATGTGATGCCACCAGCTTCAGTTTTTTATTTCAACATTCCTCTGGCTATTTGGAGGCTTTTCTGGTTCCATATAAATTTTAGGATAATTTGTTCCATTTATTTAAAAGAAGTTGATGGTATTTTGATAAGGATTGCATTAAATGTGTAGATTGCTTTAGGTAGCATAGACATTTTCACAATATTTGTTCTTCCAATCCATGAGCGTGGAACGTTTTTCCGTTTCTTTATGTCTTCCTCAATTTCTTTCATGGGTATTCTATAGTTTTCTGAGTACAGATTCTTTGCCTGTTTGGTTAGATTTATTCCTAGGTATCTTATGGTTTTGGGTATAATTGTAAATGGGGTGGACTCTTTAATTTTTCTTTCTTCTGTCTTGGTGAATATAAATGCAACTAATTTCTGCACATTGGTTTTATATCCTGAGACTTTACTGAATTCCTGTATGAGTTCTAGCAGTTTTGGGGTGGAGTCCTTTGGGTTTTGCACATAAAGTATCATATCATCTGCAAAGAGTGAGAGTTTGACTTCTTCTTTGCCGATTCGGATACCTTTTATTTATTTATTTATTTTGTTGCCTGATTGCTGAGGCTAGGACTTCTAGTACTATGTTGAATAGCAGTGGTGATCGTGGACATACCTGCCATGTTTCTGAGCTTAGAGGAAAAGCTCTCAGTTTTTCCCCATTGAGAATGATATTCGCTGTGGGTTTTTTGTAGATGGCTTTGATGACATTGAGGTATGTACCCTCTATGCCTATACTGTGAAGAGTTTTGATCAAGAAAGGATGCTATGCTTTGTCAAGTGCCTTTTCTGCATCTATTGAGAGGATCATATGGTTCTCGTTCTTTTATTAATGTGTTGTATCACATTGAGTGATTTGCAGGAGTCGAACCAACCTTGCTGCCCAGGGATAAATCCTATTTGGTGGTTGTGAATAATCCTTTTAATGTACTGTTGAATCCTATTGGCTAGTATTTTGGTGATAATTTTTGCATCCATGTTCATCAGGGATATTGATCTGTAATTATCCTTTTTGATGGAGTCTTTGTCTGATTTGGGAATTAAGGTAATGCTGGCCTCATAAAACGAGTTTGGAAGTTTTCCTTCCATTTCTATTTTTTGGAACAGTTTCAGGAGAATGAGTATTAATTCTTCTTTAAATGTTTGGTAGAATTCCCCTGGGAAGCCATTTGGCACTGGGCTCTTGTTTGTTGGGAGATTTTTGATGACTGCTTCAATTTCCTTACTGGTTATGGGTCTGTTCAGGTTTTCTGTTACTTCCTGGCTCAGTTTTGGTAGTTTATGCATCTCTAGGAATGCATCCTTTTCTTCCAGATTGTCTAATTTGCTGGCATATAGTTGTTCATAATATGTTCTTATATTGTATTTCTTTGGTGTTGGTTGTGATCTCTCCTCTTTCATTCAGGATTTTATTAACGTGGGTCCTTTCTCTTTTGTTTTTGATAAGTCTGGTCAGGGGTTTATCAATCTTATTAATTCTTTCAAAGAACCAGCTCCTAGTTTTGATGATCTGTTCTACTTTTCTTTTGGTTTCTATTTCATTGATTTCTGCTCTGATCTTTATTATTTCTCTTCTCCTGCTGGGTTTAGGCTTTCTTTGCTGTTCTTTCTCGAGCTCCTTTAGGTGTAGTGTTAGGTAGTGTATTTGAGACCTTTTCATTTCTTTACAGAGGTTTGTATTGCTGTATACTTTCATCTTAGGACTGCCTTTGCTGCATCCCAAAGATTTTGAACAGTTGTGTTTTCATTTGTTTCCATGAACTTTTTAAATTCTTCTTTAATTTCTTGGTTGACCCATTCATTCTTTAGTAGGATGCTGTTTTGCCTCCATGTATCTGAGTTCTTTTCAACTTTCCTCTTGTGATTGAGTTCTAGTTTCAAACCACTGTGGTCAGAAAATATGCAAGGAATGATCCCAATCTTTTGGTACCAGTTGAGACCTGATTTGTGACTCAGGATGTGATCTCTCCTGGAGAATGTTCCATGCGCACTAGAGAAGAATGTGTATTCTGTTGCTTTGGGATAGAATGTTCTGAAAATATCTGTGAAGTCCATTTGGTCCACTGTGTCATTAAAAGCCTTTATTTCCTTGTTGATCTTTTGCTTAGATGATCTGTCCATTTCAGCAAGGGGGGTGTTGAAGTCCCCTACTATTATTGTATTATTGTCAATGTGTTTCTTTGATTTTGTTATTAATTGGTTTATATAATTGTCTGCTCCCATGTTAGGGGATAGATATTTAAAATTGTTAGGTCTTCTTGTTGGACAGACTCTTTAAGTATGATATAGTGTCCTTCCTCATCTCTTATAGTCTTTGGGTTAAAATCTAATTTATCTGATAGAAGGATTGCCACCCCAGCTTTCTTTTGATGTCCATTAGCATGGTAATGGTTTTCCACTCCCTCACTTTAAATCTGGAGTTGTCTTTGGGTCTAAAATGAGTCTCTTGCAGACAGCATATTGATGTCTTGTTTTTTTTTCTCCAATCTGATACCCCACATATTTTGATTGGGACAGTTAGCCCATTTACATTCAGGGTAACTATTGAAAGATACGAATTCAGTGCCATTGTATTGCCTGTAAGGTGACTGTTACTGTAAATTGTCTCTGTTCCTTTCTGGTCTATGTTATGTTTAGGCTCTCTGTTAGCTTAGAGGTCCTCTTTCAATATTTCATGTAAGGCTGGTTTGGTTTTTCCAAACTCTTTTAGTTTTCGTTTGTCCTAGAAGTTTTTTATCACTCCTAGTTTCATTGCCAGCCTAGCTGGAGATAGTATTCTTGGCTGCATATTTTTCTCATTTAGTGCTCTGCATATATCATTCCAGTCCTTCTCCCTGCCAGGTCTCTGTAGATAGGTCTTCTGCCAGTCTAATGTTTCTACCATTGTAGGTTACAGACCTCTTGTCCTGAGCTTCTTTCAGGATTTTCTCTGTCTTTGAGACTTGTAAGTTTTACTATTAGATGACGCGGTATTGATCTAGGTTTATTGATTTGGAGGGGAGTTTTCTGCGCCTCCTGGAATTTGATGCCTGTTTTCTTCCCCACATTAAGTTCTCTGCTATAATTTGCTCCAGTATACCTTCTGCTCCTCTCTTTCTTTTTCTTCTGAGATCCCAATTATTCTAATATTGTTTCATCTTATGGTATCACTTATGTCTCGAATTTTCTCCTCATGATCCAGTAGTTGTTTATCTCTCTTTTTCTCAGCTTCTTTATTTTCCATAATTTGGTCTTGTATATCACTAATTCTCTCTTCTGCCTCATTTATCCTAGCCATTGGATCCTCCATTTTTTTATTGCACCTCATTTATAGCCTTTTTGATTTTGAATTGGTGAGATTTTAGTTCTTATATTTCTCCAGAAAGGGATCCTCTCATATCTTCCCTGCTTTTTTCAAGTCCAGCTACTATCTTTATAATCATTATTCTGAACTCTAGTTCAGACATCTTATTAATGTCTGTATTGATTAGGTCCCTGGCAGTCAGTACTGCATCTTGTTCTTTTTTTTTGACGTGACTTTTTCTGTTTTGTCATTTTGTCTAGAGAAGAATAGATGAATGAGAGAACAAAATGCTAAAAGAGTAACAACAACCCCAGAAAAATATACACTAACTAAATCAGAAGAGACACCCAAAACCGGGGGAAAAGAAAGGAAAAAGAAAAAAAAAAAGCATTTGATTAGGTTGGTAAATAGAATAGAGCCACACACTAGATTTTGGGTGCATTTTATTCTGTTAGAAGAAATTACCTCCCAAAATTTTAAAGAAAGAAAAGCTTATCTATACTCAAAAATAAGGCTAAATATGGTAAAGGGATGGAATATGACTGTAGATGAAAATTAAAAAAGATTTTAAAAAAGGAAATGATAAGAGAAGAAGTTGGTTGAAAAAAGAAAGAAAAAAAGAGAATGTGATCAGGCGTGAGTCTAGAACAAAGTCATACACTAGATTTAGGGTATATTTTGGTCAGTTAGAAGAAACTGTATCCCAAAATTTTAAAGAAAGAAAAACTTATATATAAATACAAAAAATAAGATTAAATACTATGAAGGGATAGAATATGACTGCAAAAATGAAAATTAAAAAAGATTTTTAAAAAGGAATTTGTAAGATAAGATATTGGTTGAAAAAGGAAAGAAAAATTAAAAATAAAGAAAAAGAAAAAAGTAAAGAAAATTTTAAAAAATTACCTTTGAAAGACTAAAGAATCATGGGAATAATGCCATGAATTCCATGTACTGTATTCCTGTAGCACTGGAGTTTTGAAGTTCTCATTGATTGGTAAACGTGGTCTTGGCTGATGTTCTTGCTGATCTTCTGGGGGAGGGGCCTGTTGTCATGATTCTCAAATGTCTTTGCTTGAGGTGGAACTGCCCCGCCCTTGCCATGGGCCAGCCTAAGTAATCTTCTTGGGTTTGCTCTCCTAGCTTTTGTTCCCTAACGCTTTAGGATGAGAATAAGAATGGCAGCCTCCCAATCTCTGGCCCAGGAAGAGCTGAGAACTCAGGCCTCCACTCCTCAGTAACCCCTCAGAGAAAAGCAGTCAATCACTCCTGTCTCCCTAGTCTCTGGCCACACTCTGTGCTCCCCTGGCCTGTGACTGAGCGTTTCTGTCTCTGGCACATGACCCCGTATGGCATTTCCAAACCTGTCGGATTCCTGTGCTGTGCTCCTCTGCCTCTCCTCCCTGGGCAGGAAGAGAAGTCTTCCAGGATCTGCCGCTTGTTGGGTCCCTGCTTGAAAAGTAGTGGCCCAGCTGTGCTGTGGATTACAGTTTATGGCAACCCTGAGCTGAGAGCCCACTCCTTGGCTCTGTCTTTGCAGCCGGCTTCCCTGCTCTGATATTTGGGAGCTCTGCCACACTTAGGTCCCCCTCCCCCGAGCATCCTGAGACTGCACTGTTCCAGTGAGGGTTCCACTCCGTGCTTAGCCACTGGAGCGAACGTCCCTCAGTGTACCAGACTTCTAAAAGTTCTGATTTTGTGTTCTGCTGATCTATCACTTGCTGATAGCCAGCTGGCGGAGGCTCCCTCCCCCCACGGTCTATCTTCCCAAATATTACCTTGTATTCACTTCTCCACATGTCCCACCTTCCATGAAGTAGTTGCTTTTCTGTTCATAGAATTGCTGCTATTCTTTTCTTCAATCTCCTGTTGAGTTTGTAGGTGTTCAGAATGTTTTGATAAATTCCTACGACCAGATGAAATTTAGGTCTCTTCCTCCTCTGCCATCTTGCTCCATAAAATCCTTTTAAGTGTGGTTGCCTCTTAAGGCAGCAGGGCCCTTGTCCCTGCCTGCCTTTCAACTATCCTTCATCAGAGGGGCTGTCATAAATTGTCTCAAATTTTACTGTCTGAAATTTTTGTTCACTTTTCTTTCTTCAATGATAGATTAGCTGAGTGTACAATTCTAGTTTGGTAGCTATTTTCTTTTAGCACTTTCAAGACGTTATTTCAGTTTCTTCTAATTTTACTTTTTCTTTTTGAGAAGTTATTCTTTTTTAGGTGATTTTTTTTACTTATTAATATTTTCTTTTTTTCTTTGGTTTTTTATAGTTTTAATTTATCAGTTCAGAATTCATATCTTTTATCAATTTTGAAAAATTGGTACCTTTTATCTCTTCAAATATTGCTTCTTTCCCATTATTTCTTTTTGAACTCTAATTAGACATGTTAGATTTTCTCCTTTTATCGTTAATAATGCATAACTTTACTTTCATATTTTCTACTTCTCCTCTATTTCACTAATTTTTAGAAGAGGTCTTAAGTTTTATAGTACCATAGTATATTAAGTATCTGGAAGTAAATATAAGTAAAATGTACAGTAGTATACAGGGAAATTATAAAAATTAAGAGTTATTAAAGAAAACCCAAGTAATTGAGATATATATCATTTTAATGTATAAAAAACCAATATAAAAGTATCAGTTCTCCCCAGATTTATCTACAGAGTCAATGTATTTCCAATGGAAATTCCAAAAGCATTTTTCACTGGAACTTGATGAGTTAATTTAAAATGTATATTGAAAATTATAGGGCTGGGACACCTGGGTGGCTCAGTGGGTAAAGCCTCTGCCTTCGGCTCAGGTCATGATTTCAGGGTCCTGGGATTGAGCCCCACATCGAGCTTTCTGCTCAGCAGGGAGCCTGTTTCCCCCCCTCTCTCTGCCTGCCTCTCTGCCTACTTGTAATCTCTCTCTGTCAAATAAATAAATAAAATCTTAAAAAAAAAAAAAAATTCTAGGGCTAAAAATAACCTAGGTACTGCTAAAGAAGTACTCTTGAAAACGATTTGCTCTGTTATATGTAATGACTTATTATGAGGCTAGTAAGGAATTGTTAGTATGGTACTCATAACAGAGATAGACAAATTGATCAATGGGATGTGATTGAAAGTCCAGAACAAACTCACACACCTGTACAGCAGAAGTGGTATGGCAGATTAATGGGGAAAGAAAGACTATTCAATAAACCTAAGTAGAAAAAAACCTGTTTTACTTCATGGAAAAAAATTGATTATTTACCTTCTACCATACCCAGAAATAAGCTCCAGATTCATCAGGACTTAAATGTCAAATTCAAAGTTTAATATGTTTAGTAAAAAAATACTGGAGGATATTATTTGAAGCTTATGATATGGAATGTTATTTTGAGCAAATTACAAGGAATGTTTATTATAAAAGGGAAGTTATTACTTATAGCATGATACAGTTTTTAAAGTTAAAGTGGATTTTCCAAGAATACAGATACAAACACAGTAAAAAGAAAGCAATGATGAAAAGAAATGTAGAATAGTGGTTTTATTTTGCATGGCAACTGGCAGGGAATAGAATGGGGCAGGTTCATACAGGCAGATGGAAGTTATTGTCAGGTTTCTAGTTTTCATGTTAAATTATGACTTCATGGGTATTGATTATATTATAAAAAAATAAGCAAACAAACTCAAATGAATGAAGAAGGTTTTGCACGGACCGGTAATGAGAATATGACATGGACCACAAATTATAATGAATTCAGTTTGGATCCATTAAAAGCAAAACTGTAAAATCAGGTAGTAGCCTGATGAAGTGAGGTAAATGTGCTTCAGGCAGAGAGAGCAGTAAGTACCTGAGTCTTGAAGTTGGAAAGCTGTGAGTGGATATTCCAGGAAGTGACAAAAGGCCTGATTAGTATGAAATGGTAAAAGAGGACAGAGGCCTGGGAACTGGCTGGAGAGGTATGCAAGTGAAAGATTATACAGGATCCTGTTTACAATGTCAAGTAGTTCTGATTTTAATCTAAATACATTTAGAAGCTATTGATAGGTTTTAAGCAAGGGCAAGACATCATCAGTGCATGTTTTTTAAGAGTTAGGTTGGCTGGAGTGTGTGGAATGAATGAATATGGGATGAAAATGAAAGGTATCATGGGGACCAGTTATGAGGCTCTTGAGGAGCACAACTCAGAGATAATGGTGAGGTTTTCTAAGGCAGTAACTGTGCAGAGGAGTGGACAGACTAAGGTTTTTTTTTTTTTTTTTTTTTTTTACTGAGATTGCCTAAGCAATACAGAGTGTTTGATGTGAGGAATTATTAGTTGAAAGAGATGGAAAGAAAAAAAAAGGAATGTGTATTTTAGAGGTTTGAGAAAGGGTAGGCCTGGGTGGATAGATGGAATTTTATTCAATATTAATTCCCGCTCAGCCTAACATAGTTGTGTGAAGTTCAGCTTTGCACCTTAGGCCGCTATTGCTCCTTATGAGATTTTTTTCTTCTGGGATGGACAAGGAGGAAGGAAGTAAAGATGAGATGGTGAAAGAAGAAAGAGCTGTATATAAGGGAGTCATTATTATTTCTTAATGAATGCGAGATTTTAGGTCATATTATACTGTAGTTAGTGATAAAACAGTAATCTCCATTTTACCTACCACAATTTTTAGACTTCGTACCTTCAAAGTTATTTTCTGTTAACTTCAAGAGTCATTGACCTATGTCAATGTTATGTGTTTAGTAATGATCATATAAAATGTTAGATGTACTTAAAAGGAAAAAAAGATCTGAATTTGAGTATCTGTTTTCTGTAGACCTATTAAATCTATAAGCAGGAGTTTCACTGTGGTTGTAGTGTGTGGGTGTTTCAGAACAAAAGTAATTCCAACATTATTCAGATGAATAGACAGTAACAAGAATAAGCTTATTCTTAATATAGACCTATAATTGAGCTGGTTGAGTGTTTATTTCCTGTTTCATTTCTGTGACTTCTTTTCATGTGCAGAGCAAATATCCCTGACCCATATATTCTGTATTCATGTCACCGATATTGCACTGATACATATTCTTAAGTGATTCAGTATTTTATAAATGGACTTTTGAAAGCAAAAAACTGGTCCTAGGCTAGATTCTTTGTAATTTTCCTCAGTGATTTAAGGGATGGAACAGAGATCATGAACATCAGACTTATAGATGGCATCAGGCTGTCATTTTAAGCACTGGGTTAGAATTCAAAATGATTCTGGCTAAATAGAAAAGAGAGTTCAAAATGGAAATAATTCAAATTTTGGTGGAATATGTATGATACTATATATGATAGAAAAGAATTAGACATTGAAATGAGAAGGGACTAGGGGTGGCAATATGCCAACTGGAGAACCCCCTGGAAATGAATGTCATATACACTTCCTTGTGCTCCAGTTATCAATGTGCCTACTCTAACAATATGATATGAAGAAGTTAGTACTAGTATAACACCTAGCACTTTCAGCAGAAATGAGCCTGGTGAAGATAGTGCCTTATTAAGTGATGATTTTGTCCACTTTTGACAGCGATAGTAAAATAGGCACTGTTTAACTTATGTTATCGATAGATAATGTTTACATTATCAGTAGATAACAAGTCAGATTATATTATTTATAGATATGGTATCCATACACACTTAACTCAATTATTGATGAAGATAATAAAATATTAGTTTTTAATATGCAAACCTGTATTCTAGAATAAGAACTTTCTGCATTTATTCTTCAGATAATTTCAGCATATATATTTACTTCAAGTAAAATACTTACATAGTGTGTTCTGATATTTTCTATTTACTTTGCTAAGGGAGAGGTAAGAACTCTTTAGCCCAGTGGCCAAGAAAATAATCTTTGTTCTGCTCCAGGGTGGAGTTCTTTGTTGTCTCTGTTTCTCTAATCCCTTCCAGTTTGTCCCGACAGCTATCTTTGGCTTGAGCACTCTTTGCATTAGGCTTACCCTCTGCCTGTGTCTTGACCGCGAGGTGGAGAGAGAGCCATTCCTTCATGGCAGTCCAGGCTGAAAATGGATCTCCCATTGTGTAACATTGTGATCGTTCTGGAGAAACACCAGGAAACAGCAGTTGAATATTTTAATTCTGCTTGTTGGTACAAACAATAAATACTCCCTTTTGAGTATTTAGTATTTTGAGTATTCAGGTATTCAGTATTCAGGTATTCTGGTTTTAGAGTGTTTTTGTAAAATCCGTGTTTTGCATTTACATAATCAAATCATTGAATTTCAGGAAAGAAACCTTCAGGAGTAACTTTTTAAGATATGCATCATTCCTTATAGACCATTCTTTTTTTTTTTTTTTTTTTTTAAAGATTTTATTTATTTGACAGAGAGATCACAAGCAGGCAGAGAGGCAGGCAGAGAGAGAGGGGGAAGCAGGCTCCCTGCTGAGCAGAGAGCCTGATGCGGGCCTTGATTCCAGGACCCTGAGATCATGACCTGAGCCGGAGGCAGAGGCTTTAACCCACTGAGCCACCCAGGCGCCCCCTTATATACTATTCTTGAGAGGTGATCATTCAGGTTCTACTTGATACTAGCTAAATGAGATGCTCAGTCTCTGAGGCAGCCCATTTTATTGTTGGATGGCTTCAGTGGTTAAATTCTTATAATCTTCTTCCTTAGATAGATGCTATTGAATTCTTTTTTTTTTTTTTTTAAGATTTTATTTATTTATTTGACAGAGAGAGAGAGAGAGAGGTCACAAGTAGGCAGAGAGGCAGGCAGAGAGAGAGGGGGAAGCAGGCTCCCTACTGAGCAGAGAGCCCAATGTGGGGCTCGATCCCAGGACCCTGATATCATGACCTGAGCTGAAGGCAGAGGCTTACCCCACTGATCCACACAGGCGCCCCGATGCCATTGAATTCTTGAAGTAAATAACTCCAACCTACTGGCTTCTTATTGTTCCTAGAATAAAGACAAATTCTGTATTATGGCCTACTAGTTCTTCATAGTCTGGCCTTGCCTGTATCTTCAGCCTTATAGTACACGATTCTTTTCTTAACCAATCAGTTCTAGCTGCAGTGTTTTTTAGTTTTATTCTTTTATTTGTTTCTATAGGGTCTTTCCATGTGCTGTTCTTCAACCTAGAAAGCTGTCTTCCCAATCTCCTTTCATCTTTCACCAAACTAACCTTTATCTTTAGATTTTAACAGAATCATTTCAGTTAATTCTTCTATGACCTTCCTGATGAGATTAAATCCTCTTGTTATATACACTTATGGTGCACTGTACCTCTTCTTTTAGCTTATATCACGATTGTGATTCTAATTAATCAATAATTAATAGATAAATGGCTTTTTAACCCATAACCCCAGTGTTTTTGTTCACCATGTGCTATTAGTACATAGAGCAGAGCCTGCCACATGGCAACTCTAAAGTAAATATTTGTTGAATGAAATGATCATAGGTCTGTCTTCTGGATATATAGGAAAATTTTACTTCTATATGGTAATGCTTCAAACATTTTGAGACACCTAGATTTTTTTTCTCTCAGAAGAAAAGGTTGCATATATCTTGTCTTTAAATTCTCTTTCTATGACAGACCAGAGCTTTTTACATCTTGGTTGCTTGCTCTCGTCTGCATTCATTCAGGTAGTCAATGTGCTTTATACCGTGAGGCAGTTAGTTCTGAAAATAATGCTCCCAAATTGTGAGAATGCTTCCAGGTTTTAGAAATTCATGTTAGAATAAGAAATAGCTTTTGTGAGCTAAACTAGTCTCTTGAGTCTGGTATTTTAGGCTTTTGGTACATTTAACATGCATTGGTTTAATTTCTATACAAGTTGTCTTTCAAAGAAAAGCTGTAGTTTGTGTTTCTTTCCAGGACTCAGGTGCAGACAGAGTCAGGATTCCTTGCACCATGAGTAAAAGAAATCCATCTATGTAAACCCTGAAAAATCACTGAAATTTTTTGTTTAAGTGAAACCATAAGCTTCAAAATCATCGATACAGAGTAAAGATTTCCTGGACCGCATTTCATAATAAAAACCCACTTTTACCCTTCTTGTGTTTTAGGAGGAAGCAAACAAATAGTGGGAAAGTAGGAAGAGCTTAAATAAACTATATTATGTTTTAAATGTTTCAACCTCAACAAAGATAGTAAGTGTACATATATGAGTAATGTCAGTTATTGTTAGCCTTCCTCATCTAAATTAATGAACAAGTTAATAAATTTATTGATTGCTATTTATCAGGTAGTAAGCTAGGTAATATCTTTCTGTCTTAGAACAATAGCTTATTTTTCTGATTATAAAAATACAAATTCAAAGTAGAATATTTGGAATACATAGAAAACAAGAATATACTTACCTTCTACCCAGATATAAATACTGTTAATACTTTGGTATATTTGTTTTAATTTTTAAATCAACTCAATAAATACTGAGTGCATATGATATGCTATTTATTATTCTAGAAGCTAGAGATGCATCATTTCACAAAATAGATGCAATTCTTGTACTCATGGACCTTATAACTCAATGAGAAGAGAGATAAAATAAATAAAATATTAAATATGACAGCTAATGCACCATAAAAAAATAAGGCATGATAGGGAGATAAAGAGTTTTATATAAGGTAGAGAGAAGACATTTCTGAAAAAGTGATGTTCCTGCCCAAACCAGGAATTTCTGAGCAAATATCTGGTTGTTGAGTGGATCAGTCAGAGAGAATAGCAAGTGCAAAGGCCCTGAGGTAGGAGTATGCATGTCATATCGGAGAAACTGCAAGCATAACAGTATGACTGCAACAGAATGTTTGAGCAGAGGAAGGATGTGATCTGATTTATGTCTTAAAAGACCCACCCTGGATACTCTATGAAGAATAGGCAATGGAGGAAGGTGGTAGAAGTAAGGAGACCAGTTAGGAGGCTACTGCAATGGAACACAAAGAGAATATTAACTTAAACCAAAGAGGTGAGAAGTGGGTAGATGTTGGACATATTGTGATCAGCAGCATTAGAATTTGCTGATGGATCATAAATGGGAGAATGAGAGAAAAAGTGTCAATAAAACTATACTTTTTTAATCAATCTTTTGAAAACAAAAAAGTATACAATATAACTGTAAAGTATAATTAATACCTATAGAGCAAACATCTGTGTAATTCTAATGTGGATTAAGAAATAGAACACTAGCACTACCCACAAAGCCTCACTTCTGTCTTTGAATTTTTAACTTTTTTCTTAGTCCTAGAAGCATCTATTATCTTGAGTTTTATGGTTGTCATTTTTTTTGGCCTTTTCTTTAAAGCTTTATCACTTCTGTATGCATCCCTAAATACATAGTTTAGTTAGCTTGTTTATGAATGAACTTTATATGAATTGAAAAAAATTATGTGTTCTTTTGGGTCTTTATTCTTTCATACAGTATTATGTTTGTGAGATTCATCTGTGTTGTAGGGAATAGTTAATAGTTAATTCATTTA
>CM052884.1:38562043-38588821 GCA_028534135.1 Potos flavus
TTCTTTAATTTCCTGGTTAACCCATTCATTCTTTAGTAGGATGCTCTTTAGCCTCCATGTATTTGAGTTCTTTCCAACTTTCCTCTTATGATTGAGTTCTGGTTTCATGGCATTGTGGTCTGAAATTATGCAAGGAATGATCCCAATCTTTTGGTACCAATGAGACCTGATTTGTGACCCAGGATGTGATCTATTCTGGAGAATGTTCCATGTGCACTAGAGAAGAATGTGTATTCTGTTGCTTTGGAATGGAATGTTCTGAATATATCTGTGATGTCCATGTGGTCCAGTGTGTCATTTAGAGCCTTTATTTCCTTGTTGATCTTTTGCTTAGATGATCTGTCCATTTCGGTAAGGGAGGTATTAAAGTCCCCTACTATTATTGTATCATTGTTAATATGTTTTTTTGATTTTGTTATTAACTGGTTTATATAATTGGCTGCTCCCTTGTTAGGGGCCTAGATATTTACAATTGTTAGATCTTCTTGTTGGACGGTCCGTTTAAGAATGATATAGTGTCCTTCCTTACCTCTTATTATACTCTTTGGGTTAAAATCTAACTTATCTGATAGAAGGATTGCCACCCCAGCTTTCTTTTGATGTCCATTAGCATGATAAATTGTTTTCCACCCCCTCACTTTAAATCTGGAGGTTTCTTTAGGTCTAAAATGAGTCTCTTGCAGACAGCATATCGATGGGACTTATTTTTTTTATCCATTCTGATACTCTGTGTCTTTTGATTGGGGCATTTAGACCATTTACATTCAGGGTTACTATTGACAGAGATGAATTTAGTGCCACTGTATTGCCTGTAAGGTGACTGTTACTGTATATTGTCTCTGTTCTTTTCTGGTCTATGTTCCTTTTAGGTTCTCTCTTTGCTTAGAGGACTCCTTTCAATATCTCCTGTAGGGCTGGTTTGGTGTTTGCAAATTCTTTTAGTTTTTTTTTTGTCCTGGAAGCTTTTTATCTTTCCATCTATTTTCAATGACAGCCTAGCTCGATATAGTATTCTTGGTTGCATATTTTTCTCATTTAGTGCTCTGAATATATCATGCCAGTCTTTTCTGGCCTGCCAGTTCTCTGTGGGTAGGTCTGCTCCCAATTTAATATTTCTACCTTTGTATGTTACAAACTTCTTTTCCCAAGCTGCTTTGTGGATTTTCTGTTTGTCACTAAGACTGGTAAGTTTTACTATTAGATGATGGGGTGTAGACCTATTTTTTTTTTTATTTTGAAGGGGGTTCTGTCTTCCTCATGGATTTTGATGCTTGCTCCCTTCGCCAAATTAGTGAAATTCTCTACAATAATTTGTTCCAATATACCTTCTTCCCCTCTCTCTCTTCTTCTTCTGGGATCCCATTTATTCTAATATTGTTGCGTCTTATGGTATCACTTATCTCTCGAATTCTCCCCTCATGGTCCAGTAGTTGTTTTTCTCTCTTTTTCTCAGCTTCTTTATTCTCTGTCATTTGGTCTTCTATATCACTAATTGTCTCTTCTGCCTCATTTATCCTAGCAATAAGAGCTTCCATTTTTTTTTTTTAAGATTTTATTTATTTATTTGACAGAGAGATCACAAGTAGGCAGAAAAGCAGGCAGAGAGAGAGGGGGAAGCAGGCTCCCCACTGAACAGAGAACCCGCTGTGGGGCTCGATCCCAGAACCCTGAGATCATGACCTGAGCTGAAGGCAGAGGCTTTAACCCACTTAGCCACCCAGGCGTCCCAAGAGCCTCCATTTTTTATTGTACTTCATCAATAGCTTTTTTGATATCAACTTGGTTAGATTTTAATTCTTTTATTTCTCCCAAAAGGGATTTTGTTTCTCCAGACAGGGATTCTCTGATATCTTCCATGCTTTTTTTGAGCCCAGCTAGCACCTTGGTAATTGTCATTTTGAACTCTAGTTCTGACATATTACTAATATCCGTATTGATTAGGTCCCTAGCCGTTGGTACTGCCTCTTGTTCTTTTTTTTTTGTGGTGAGTTTTTCCATCTTTTCATTTTATGGAGATAAGAATAGATGAATGAGAGAAGAAAATACTAAAAGGGTAGCAACGACCCTAGAAAAGTCAGAAGGGAGCCGAAACCAGGGGTTGAAGAAAAAGAGGGGAGGGGAAGGAAAAAAGAAAAAAGAAATAAAAATGAAAAAGAGAGAAAAAAAAAAAAATATATATATATTAGTCTTGTGATTAGAACAGAGCCCCACACCTGATTTTGGGTGATTTTGGTCTGTTAGAAGAAACTACTTCCCAAAATTTTAAAGAAAGAAAAACTTATAAATATACAAAAATAAGGGTAAACACTGTGAAGGGATGGAATATGAATGTAAAGATGAAAATTAAAAAATATTCTAAAAAAAGGGATTGTAAGAGGTTGGTTGAAAAAAGAGAAAAAAAAAGAATAAAAGAGGAAGGAATGTGATCAGGCTGGAGATTATATCCAAGTTGTGTGCTAGATTTAGGGTATATTTTGATCTATTAGAAGAAATTGTATCCCAAAATTTTAAAGAAAAAAACCTTATATGTATACAAAAAATAAGGTTAAATACAATGAGGGGATAAAATATGAATATAACAGTGAAAATTAGAAAAGTTAAAAACTAGTTTTTTAACTAGTTTTTTAACTAGTTAAAAAAAGTTCAAGTAGGAAAGAGGAAAAATAAAATAAAAATTAAAATAAGAAAAAAATAAAATTAAAAAAATTTATCTCTGAAAGACTAAAAGATCATGGGAAAAAAGCCATGAATTCTATGTGTTGCTTTTTCCTAACTCTTGAATTCCGCAGTTTTCATTGATCAATGAACTTGGTCTTGGCTGGATATTCTTGCTGATCTTCTGGGGGAGGGGCCTGTTGCAGTGATTCTTAAATGTCTTTGCCCGAAGCGGAATTGCACGGCCCTTTCCAGGGGCCAAGCTAAGTGATCTGCTCAGGTTTGCTCTCAGGAGCTTTTATTCCCTAAACGCTTTCCGTAGGGCTTTGGAGGACAGGAATGAAAATGGCGGCCTCCTAGTCTCCGGCCTGTAGGAGCCAAGAGCTAGGGGCCCCACTCCTCAGTGCGCCCTCAGAGAAAAGCAGTCAATCCGTCCCGTCTTTCTGGTCTCCGGCCGAACTCCGAGCTCACCCAGCCTTTCTCACCCAGAAAGAAACCAAGCGTTTCTTTCTCTGGCACTCGGCCTGGTTTGGAGTCTACAAACCCAGCAGATTGCTACAGTGCACTCCCGCATCGCTCCTCCCGGAGGAGGAAGGTGAGTCTCCCTGAATCCCTGGATCTGCCATTTGTGGGGTCCCTGCTCAAAGAGCAGTGGCCTGACTGTGCCTTGGATCATGGCAGCCCACTGCTTGGCCCCGTCTCTGCAGTCGGCTTCCCCACTCTGAACCTGGGAGCTCTGCCTCCCTCAGACACCCCCTGTCTTTCTGCTACCCCACGGGTCCTAAGACCACACTGTCCCCGCGAGGGTTCCACCCCCTGCTTAGCCTCTGGAGCAATGTCCCTCAGTGGAGCAGACTTTTAAAAGTTCCGATTTTGTGCTCTACGGCTTGCCAGGAGCCGGCCCCTCCCCTCGCAGTCTATTTCCCTGTCGCTTTGGATTCACTTTTCCACACCTCCTACCTTCCAGAAAGTGGTCGATTTTCTGTTCCTAGAATTGCTGTTCTTCTTCTCTTCTGTCTTCTGTTGAGTTTGTAGGTGTTTAGAGTGGTTTGATAAGTACCTAGGTAAACTTCTGGGATCTGATACTGTCTCAGCCTCCTACTCCTCCGCCATCTTGCTCCTCTTCCCTTTTTTTTATCTTGTTGTTTACATATGCTTTTTTACTTAAAGCAGTGAAATGGATGAGATAAAAAACGTGGTTCAGATTTTCCTGGTACTCACATCAACCTAGATTTTAGGCTGCAAATTTATGACATAACTAAACAGAATAAGTGATTCTGCTCAGAAAATTATTAAGGATCTCCTTTCCCCCTTATTTGAAGTGTGGATAATTTACCAAAAAATCAATAAATTTTATAAAGGAAAATAAAGCAGGGTAAGATAATAAAGAATGTCACGGATACTTTGGATGAGGTTAAAGAAGGTCTCTTTGAGGAAGGGATGTTTAAGCAGAAACAGAGAAATGAGGACTGAGACCCAAGAAGAGAATCTTGAAGAAGAGAATTCCAAGTAGAGAGAGCAACAACTTCAAATGCGATAAGATGGAAATGAGCAAAGATAGTGTGGCTAGTGTGGAGTGCACTTGTACATTTATTTAGTTTCTAGCTGTACTTGAAAAGTTTTCAAAGCCAGTTCTAAATCTGCTGGTTTTAATCCACTGTGATGCACCTTATTTCCTGCCACCATATAATTTTTTCAAGTACTTTTACCAGTTCATCAGTAGCTTGTTCATAAACCTCCTGTTTACTAGTTGTTTCTGGTTATTTATTGATACATTTATTTATATTGGCCTGTCAGTGCAACTCAGGAAAATCATTAACCATAGTTAACTAAATTAATCCCTGTTTTTTGTTGACCTTGTGGGATGACACTTAGAATTGTGTCCTTGTGAAGCCACTCCATCAAAAATCAATATTTGGAATATCTGATCTTGTGACTTTTAATTTGAGGCACACATTTGGAATCGGAGTTTGTTTTTTCTTTCTGTACCTTAACAATATGGCATGTTTCTCCCTATCAGCTGTTGTTGAGCCACTTACTGTACCTCAGGTCCAAATGCAAAAAAAAGACTTTATTTTTATGAGGTACCTCCCAGGACCACTCTGACTTTTATTATGCCTTGTAGTCTATATTAGTGTATATTTTAAGCCAGATCATCCCAAACATATCTCCCAATTTTGGTGAAAATTCATCTTGCTACTTTTATATGACATGAAAAAAAGCAGAGAAACTTATTTTTATTTATGTGTATTTATTTTCTATACTTTTCTAAAAGGAATTTGAGATGATGAAGAGCAAAACAAAATTTTAAAAGATAAATAGAATATCAATATTAAAGGAAAATGGGAATACAAAAAACACAAATTTTATTTTATTTTTTATTTAAAAAAAATTATTTAATTTCAGTTTAGTTAACATACAGTGTGTTATTTACTGGGTTAGAATTTAGTGATTCATTAGTAGCATCTAACACCCACTGCTCAACACATTAAGTGCTCTCCTTACTGCCGATCACCCTGTTACCCTATCTCGCCACCACCTCCCCTTCAGCAACCCTCAGGTTTGTTTCCTTTGGTTAAGAGTCTCTTGTATTTGCCTCCCTCTCTGTTTTTATCTTACTTTATTTTTTTCTTCCTTTCCCCTATGTTCGTCTGTTTTCAAAACAAATTTTAAAATATAAATAGAATATCAACGTTAAAAGAAAAGGGGAATACAAGTAAATGTGTGTATGGGGGTACGTTATTCATGATTTCCCAAATCGAATATGAAGGTCTGTAGTGTAGTATGTTTAGAACACCACAGTATGTCTTCATCCATTTTGATGGTTCGTTTTCAGTAGTTACAAATTGTAATAATAACAAATAAATAGCTTAACCAACCATCAATATCAGTTTTTGCCTTAATTTCTACTCTATTGATCAGACTCTGTTCTGTCTATATCAGACTAGTGATATAGGCACCATTTATTGAGTATCTACTTACTATGTGCCAGACATCAAATAGAAGCACAAACCTTTTGAAAATATGAATGAGTAGGAATTTTACAAATGAGGAAACTGAAGTTCAGAGGATTTCAGTTGGAAAAAGTGAAGTTGAGATCAGTTAATGACTTGCTAAGACCACACAGTTAGGCAGAGTCAGTCAGGATTTCATTGCATATCTGAGAAAATTTAGTCTCTTTCTATTTATACTATTTATATTATTATACTGTTTTGCCTGTTTCAGAGAAGTTTTACTTAAATGTGCACATGGCATTTTTTACCTATGTGCAGTATAGTTTAAAAGTATTTAAACATGACATTAATTTTTATTTCTATGTGCAGTTAAAAAAAACTCTATAAAGACTCCAGAATAACTTCTTTTTATTTAGTTGTCATTACCATTTATAGTCCACTTGTTTTCTCATCAACTTATGTGTGTTCTTGGTAAAAGTATTCATTCCTCTGGGCCTCATTATGAATTTATATTTTTGAATGTTTTAGTGGCAGAGCAGTTAACATTTGGGGACTTTTTGTTCATTGGTTTAAAAATACTAAGTGTGGTATTTATGCTCTCATTACACATGTGTATCCATAAATAAGATGTTTTATTTTGTATATTTTGAGCTATATTTAAATGTTATTATATTGCATTTGCCTTGCCATAACTTGCCTTTTTCATTTAATATTATATCTATGGGATTTATCCTTATGGATAGTTGTAGCTCCTACTCATTGATTTTTTTTTCCTTTGCTTCATAGTATTTCATTATAAGAGCATTACAAAACTTTCTTGTCCATAGTCTTATTGATGAATATCTATGATGTTTCTTTTTTGTTTGTTTCTTGTGACTAGAACACTCTCATACATGTTTTGAGACATATTTGCCTGTGTTTCTCTAAACTAAACACATCGATGTGGAATTACTAGATTACAATGTCTATCTTACATTGTGAAATGATAACCCAGTAGGTTAGTTAACATATCCTTCACCTCATGTAATTACCACTTCTTTGCTGTTGGTGTTATAGTGAGAACATTTAAGATCTACTCTCTCTTAGCAATTTTCACATATACAATATAATGTTATTAACTGTAGTCACCATGCTACACATTAGATCCCCAGAATTATTCCTCTTGTAACTAGAAGGTTGTACTCTTTGACCAACAACTCTTTCTGTATCTCCCAGCCATGGCAACCATCAATTTACTCTCTGTTAATATGAGTTCAGTTTATTTTAGATTTCACATTTAGATGAGATCATATACCATTAGTCTTTCTCTGTCTCACTTATTTCACGTAGAGTAATATCCTCAAAGTCCATTCATGTTGTTAAAAATGGCAGGATTTCTTTCTTTTTTTATTTTAATGGCTGAATAGTATTCTAGTGTGTGTGTGTGTGTGTGTGTGTGTGTGTGTGTGTGTGTATACCATATTTTCTTTTTTTTTCAGCTACCACTTTATTAACATGATCAGATATAGCAACTAGATTCCTCTTGAACCCCAGGCATTTCATATTATCTGAACATACTTGATCTAGAGGATTGGAACAGTACATGACAGAAACATTAGACCCATATACTCCTCCTCTCTGATGCAGGGGATTTTAAGGACCAGAGTGTCAGGATGGCGCCCTTGATCCCTTCAAATGGAATAAGTCATTCAATTGATTAACCCTATTATGAGATAGATTTTTTTTAGTCGATTGATATACAGGTCCATGGCAGACACTTCTAAAAGTTAGAGTTGAGGAAAAGCGGGAAGGGAACATGGCTGCAGAAGTCTGCCATGGATGTTGAAGAACCACTGTTAGTGTATAAGACAAGAGTAATGAAATCTGAAGAATTCTATAGTATTTACTTACAGATGGAAACCAACGTCTACATGTGGCATGGGTCCAAGATCTCTATGCTTTGGAATCAGGGAAGGAATGAAATAACTCTGGATGCTGTGGGCTAATTAGCATCTAAAACTCAATACTTTTGATTTTTCTTATCCATAAGATATCTATATTTGCATGCTTTTTATTAATAGCTGTAGTCATAGTCTTCTTACTTTTGACCATGGAAGAGGAGGTGAGTCCTCTGCATTTCTTATAGAGGGCCCTGCATATTTGTTGGACCAGGTGAAGGTTTGGGGCTTCTTGAAAGGTGAGACTGGAAATTGCACAGGACTGGAATCTCATGGCTTCTTTCTCCATCCTCAGTTTTGCCTGCTTACTGCTTGAACTGTTGCAGATGCAGGCTCTCCTAATCTGAAGCCCACATGTCTTTAGTATGTCTGGAGGGAATGAGGTTCAGATTCTCATCCAGAGCTCATGTCTCGTCCAAAACCCACGTTTTCTTTATCCATTTATCGACCAGTGGATACTTAGGTTGTTTCCACATCTTGGCTATTGCAATGATCATGGGGATGCAGGTATCTCTTCAAGATAGTGACTTCATTTCCTTCAGATATATACCCAGTAGTGGGATTACTGGATCATATAGTGGTTCTGTTTTTAACTTTTCGAGGAACCTCCATACTGTTTTCTGTAGAGACCGTACCAATTTACATTCCTACCAAGAGTGTAAAAGTGTTTCTTTTTCTCTTCCCTTTTCTTCTTGTCTTTTTGATAATAGCTATGCTATCAAGTGTGAGATGATACCTTGTTGTGGTTTTGATTTGCATTTCCCTAATGATTAATGATGTTAAACACCTTTTCATGCATGTTTAACCATTTATATATCTTTTTTTGGAAAAATGTCTTTTCAGGTCATTTGCTTGTTTTTAATTGGATCATTTGTGGGTTTTCCTTTTCTTCTTTCTTTCCCCCACCCTTCTTCTTTTTTTTTTTATATATATTTTTGCTATTTAGTTGTAGGAGTTTCTTAAATATTTTATATAGGACCTTTGGCAGATATATGGCTTGCAATGATCTTCCTCCATTCTGTAGTTTGCTTTTTTATTTTGTTGACTATTTGTTTCACTGTGCAGAAGCTGTTCAGTTCGATTTAGTCCCACATGTTGGCTTTTGCTTTTATTGCTTGTATTCTTCGCATCTTTCCAAAAAAATGTAGCCAAGTCCATGTCAAGAGCTTTATCCCTGTGTTTTCTTTTAGGAGTCTTAGTGTTTCAGGTCCTACATTCAGGCCTTCCTTAATATATTTTGAGTTAATTTTTGTGAGTTATGTAAGATAATGAAAAGAAATTTTGTTTCTTGGGATATGAATATCTAGTTTTCCCAATACCATTTATTAAAGAGACTATCCTTTTTGTAATGAATATTCTTGGCTTCCTTATCAAATACTAATTGACCATATATGCGTGGGTTTATTTCAGTGCTCTCAGTTATGTTTCATTGGTCTGTCTGTTTTTATGTCAGTACTATTTTGATTACTACAGATTTATAATATAGTTTGATATCAGGAAGTGTGATGACTCCACCTTTATTCTTTCTCAAGATTGCTTTGGCTATTCAGGATCTTTTGTGGTTCCATACACATTTTAGTATTTTTTTTTTTTTAAAGACTTTTATTTATTTATTTGACAGAGAGAGAGATCACAAGTAGACAGAGAGGCAGGCAGAGAGAGAGGGGAAAGCAGGCTTCCTGCTGAGCAGAGAGCCCGATACAGGGCTTGATCCCAGGGCCCTGAGATCATGACCTGAGTCGAAGGCAGAGGCTTTAACCCACTGAGCCACTCAGGCGCCCCCAAATTTTAGTATTTAAAAAAAAAATTTTTTTTTCTGTGAAAAACACCATTAGAAATTTGATAGGGATTTTGCATTGAATCCATAGATGGCTTTGGGTAATACAGACATTTTAACAATATTAATTCTTAAATCCATGAACCTGGGATATCTTTCCATTTATTTGCATCTCCTTCGATTTCTTTTATTAATGTCTTATAGTTTTCAGTGTACAGATCTTTTACCTTCTTGGTTAAAATTATGCATAAGTATTTTATTCTTTTTTCATAAGACTGTATTATTTGACAGAGAGAGAGAGCAAGCAAGCATACAAGCAAGGGGAGCAGCAAGCAGAGGGAGAAGCAAGCTCCTCGCTGAACAAGGAATCCAATGAGGGGCTCGATCCTCAGACCCTGAGATCATGACCTGAACCGAAGGCAGATGCTTAACTGACTGAGCCATCCAGGGGCCCAGTATTTTATTCTTTTTGATGCAATTGTAAATTATATTGTATTCTTCACAGTAGTCCTCCCTTATTATGGGGTTATATTCCAAATCCTCAGTGGATGCCTGAAACAAAACCATGGATAGTACCAAACTCTCTATATATTATGTTTTTTTCCTATGTATACATACCCATAATAAAGTTTAACTTATAAATTAGACACAGTAAGAATTAATACTAAAATAATAAAATAGTAAATATAATAAATATAATAATAAAATAATAACTAATAGTAAAATAGGATAATTATAGCAATATATTGTAATAAAAGTTGTGTGAATGTGGTATCTCTCACTCCCTCTTATATTCAAAATATACTATACTCATTATTCCTGTGATAATGTGCTATGTTGATAATACACTTACATGATGAAATGAGGTGGATGATGTAGGCACTGTGATGTAGCACTAAGCTACTATTGACCTGATGATAAGTCTAAAGGAGGATCATCTGGTTCTGGACTGTGGTTGACTGTGGCTAAGTGAAACCAGAAAAAGCAAAATTGTTTATAAGGTGGGACTGCTGTATTTCTTTTTCAAATTGTTCATAGTGTATAGAAACGCAACTGATTTTTGTTGCATATCTGTTGACTTTGTATCTCTGTGGCTTTACTGGATTCATTTATTAGTTCTAACATTTGAGTGGAGTCTTGAGACTTTTCTACATATAAGATTATGCTATCTTCAAAAAAAAAAAAACAGTTTTACTTCTTCCTTTCCAATTTAGATGCCTTTTATTTTTCTTTCTTAATTGCTCTGGCTAGGAGTTCCAGTATTATGTTGAATAGGAGTGGTGAGAGTAGGACCCTTGTCTTATTCCTCATCTTAGAGGGATAAGGAATATTTTACCATTAATTATTATGTTAGTACATGTTTGTCATATATGGCCCTTATTATGTTGAGGTATGTTGTTTCTATATCTAGTTTGTTGAGAGTTTTTAGGCTGAAAGGATGTTGAATAAAATAGATGCCTTTTCTGTGTCTATTGAGGTGTTGTACGATTTTTATCTTTCATTTTATTAATATAGTTTATCACATTGATTGATTTGCATATACTGAAACATCCTTGCATCCCAGGGATAAGTTCCACTTGATCATGGTATATAATCTTTTTAATATATTGTTGAATTTTGTTTGCTAATATTTTGTTCAAGATTTTTACATCTATATTCATGAGGGATATTGCCTTGTAATTTTCTTTTCTTGTGGTATTGTCTGATTTTGGTATCAGGGTAGTGGTTTTGTAAACTGAGTTTGGGAGTAATACCTTCCCTTCAATTTTTTGGAAGACTTTGAGAAGGAATGGCTTAATTCTTCTTTAAACATTTGGTAGAATTCACCAGTGAAACCATCAGGTCCTGGTCTTTTCTTTGTTAGAAAGTTGTTGGTTACTGAATCACTCTCCTTACTAGTAACCGATCTTTTCAGTTTCATGAATCAATCTTTATGATTCAGGTTTGGGAGTTTCTGTATTTCTAGGAATTTTTCCATTTCTTCGAGATTATCCAATTTGTTGGTTTATAATTATTGATAATGGCCTCTTATGATCCTTTTATTTCTGTGGTATCAGTTTTAATATCTCCTCTTTATAATTTTAATTTTGGGGTACTTTGTTTTGCTTGGGAAGTCTAGCTAAAGGTTTGTTAGTTGTGTTTATCTTTTTAAAAAACAAATTTGTAATGTTAATCTTTTTTTTTTTAATTCTCTGTTTCATTTATATCTACTCTGATCTTTGTTAATGCCTTCCTTCTCCTAACTTTGGGACCTGGTTTGTTTTTGTTTTTCTAGTTTCATATGGCATAAATTTAGGTTTCTTATTTGAAAACTTTTTTGTTGCTTATTGTAGGCATTTATTAATAAGAATTTACCTTTTAGCATTGCTTTTTCTGCACCCCATAAGTTTTGGTATGTTGTGTTTCTGTTTTTGTTTGTTTCAAGATATTTTTTATTTTCCTTTTGAATTTTTCTTTGACACATTGGTTGTTCAGGAGTATGTTGTTTAATTTCTACATATTTATGAATATTCCAATTTTTCTCCTTTATTGATTTCTAGTTGCATACCATTGTGGTTAGAAAGGTGCTTGGTATGGTTTCATGCTTTTACAATTTGCTAAGACTTGTTTTGTGTTTTAACATATGACCTATTCTGGAGAATATTCTGTGTGTACTTGAGAAGAATGTATACTCCACTTCTGTTGGATGGAGTGTTTTGTATATGCCTGTTAGGTCCATTTGGCTTAAAGTATAGTTCATGTACAATGTTTCCTTATTAATTTATACCTGGGCAATCCATCCTGTGTGTCCTTTACTATTATTTTATTGTTGTCTATGTTTCCCTTCAGATCTATCAGTATTTAAAAAAAATATTTAGGTGCTGTGATGTTGGGTGCATATATATATACAATTGTTGTACTGTCTTGATGAATTCACCCCTTTATCTTTATATAATGACCTTCTTTGTCTCTTGTTACATTTTAAAAAAATTAATTAATCTTTAAGATTTTACTTATTTATTTGTCAGAGACACAAAGAGTATAAGCAGGGGGAGCAGGCAGAAGGGAGAAGCAGGCTCCCCGCTGATCAGGGAGCCCAACGTGAAACTCATTCCAGGACCTGAGATTGCAACCTGAGCCAAAGGCAGACGCTAACTGACTGAGCCACCCAGGCATCCCTCTTCTTAACAGTTTTTTCATTAAAAGTCTGTTTTGTTTGGATTAAGTATAGCTACCCTTGCTCCCTTTTGGTTTCCATTTGTATGGGTATATATTTTTAGTCTTCACTTTTAATCTATTATGTGTCCCTTAAAACTGAAATGGACCTCTGGTAGGAAGAAGTTGGGTCTTTTTAAAAATTGTTAATTCATTCAGTCAATCTATGCCTTTTGTGGAGAATTTAGTCTATTTAAATTTAAATTAATTACTGATAGGGAAGGACCTACTAATGCAGTCATATTGTTTTCTGGCTCTTGTGATTCCTTTGTTTTTTTCTTCCTCTTTTGCAGTCTTCCTTTGTGAATTGATGATATTCTCTAATGGTATGCTTTGATTCCCTTTTCTTTATCTTGTGTATATTTACAGTAAGTCTTTTTCTTTATAATTACCATGAGACTGACAGAAAACTTCTTAAAGATATAACAGTCAATTTTAAGCTGATAACTTCAATTGCATGTAAAACATCTGTCCATTTACAGCCACTTTCATTCCATGATGTCACAGTTTATGTCTTTTTATATTGTGTATTCACTAACAAATTATTATAGATGTAGTTATTTTTAGTGCTTCAGTCCTTTAACCCTTACACTAGGGTTAAGAGATTAATACACAACCACATTGCAGCATTGGAATATTCTGAATGTGGCCATATACTTAGTTTCACCAGTGTGTTTTATATTTTCATATGTTTTCATGTTACTAATTAGCATCTTATTTCAGCTTGTTGAAATTTCAATATTTCATTTAAGGTGGTTCTAGTAGTGATGAACTCCTTCTGCTTTTGTTTGTTTGGAAAAACCTCTTATTTTACCTTTATTTCTGAAGAACAACTTTGTCGGGTAAAGTCTGTCAGCTGTTTGACAGACTCTCCTGGCCTGCAGAGTTTTCCTAAGAAACTTCACATAGTCTTATGTGGGTTCTCTTGTAATTATGTGACAGGGAACATTTCTTGTCTCTTGCTGCTTTTACGACTTTATCTTTGATTTTTGAGTTTATTATCTTTGTCTTGGAGAAGATATATTTGGGTTGAATTTGTTTGGGGATGTATTAGTTTCATCAACTTGGATATCCAAATCTCTCCAGATTTGGGAAGTTCTCAACCATTACTTTTTTTTTTTTTTTAAGATTTTATTTATTTATTTGACAGAGAGAGAGATCACAAGTAGGCAGAGAGGCAGGCAGAGGGAGAGGGGGGAAGCAGGCTCCCCGCTGAGCAGAGAGCCCGATGCGGGGTTCCATCCCAGGACCCTGAGATCATGACCTGAGCCGAAGGCAGAGGCCCCAACCCACGGAGCCACCGAGGCGCCCCTCAACCATTACTTTTTAAAATAAGTTTTCTGCCTCTTTCTCTCTTTTGGTACTCCAGTGATACATAGATTGTTTCTCCTAATGGTGTCCTATAACTTCCATAGAGTTTCTCTTTCCATTTCATTCTTCTTTTCTTTTTGCTCATCTGATTGGATAATTTCAAATGATCTGTCTTTAGTTTAAGGTTTCTTTTTACTGATTAGTCAAGTCTGATTGAAGCTCTCTTTTGAATTCTTCAGCTCTAAAATTTGTCTTTTTAAGTTTTTGATCACTGTTGAACTCATTTTGCTTTTGTATTGTTTCTTGATTTTTAAAAAATTGTTATGTTCTCTTGTAGCTCTTTGAGCATCTTTAGAATAATTATTTTGAATTCTTTGCCAGGCAGTTGTGTATCTCCATTTTTTTTTTTTTCCCTTAGGGTCAGTTACTGGAAGTTTACTGTGTTCTCAGTGGGATCATGTTTCTGTATCTACAGAAATCTCTGTAAAGATTTCTGTAACTTTGCATAGATATCTTCACTTTTATTTTATTCTTTTATTTTTTATTCTTTAAAGATTATATTTGTTTATTTGACAGAGAGAGAGAGAGAGAATAAGCAGGGGAGCTGCAAAGAGAGAGGGAGAAGTGGGCTCCCTGCTGAGCAGGGAGCCAGATGTGTGGCTGGTCCTAGAACCCTGGGATCATGAGCTGAGCCAAAGGCAGATGCTTAACTGACTGAGCCACCCAGGCACCCTGGTATCTTCGGTTTTTTTTTTTTTTTTTTTTAAGATTTTATATATTTATTAGAGCAAGAGAGTGAGAGAGCATGAGAGGGGAGAAGGTCAGAGGGAGAAGCAGACTCCCTGCAGAGCCGGGAGCCCGAAATGGGACTCGATCCTGGGACTCTGGGATCATGACCTGAGCCAAAGGCAGTCACTTAACCAACTGAGCCACCTAGGCGCCTGTATCTTTAGTTTTAAAGAAAAAATAATCTTTTCAAAACTGTATGGATGAATTTGGGTAAGGGAAGATGTTCATCTATGGGTGGGAGCATTCTGGAACATTCTGTGATCCCAAGTCTACTGGTGTTGGGCACCAAGTGCCAGGGCATGTGGTAGCTCTGGGTCTAGGGGATAAGTGTCTTCTTGGCTCAGGCTTCTGGGATCACAAAATTGACAACTGTGTGATCCTTGCTGAGGGCTATGGGGACTTCTTAGTGGTTGTAAGGGCTGTTGGGGTCCTCAGTGGCACTTTCATATCTATTGCACAGATACTGGGGAAGGTGGCAATGGTAGCCAGAGGTGGTGGTGTGCACAAGGCTCCAGAGACTGGCTGCAGGTGCCTTTGTAGTGGCAGGGTGGCTGCAGACGCACATGTAGTGGTTAAGGCTGGGGACAACTTTGGACACAATAGCAGCTGTAGAGGCCCTGGCCAGTGGTGTGCCCTTGTGTGGGTGTAGGGGCTAACTATGGGTGTGCACAGAGTAGTGGAGGCCGTTAATGAAAGTTGGGCCATTGGTGTGTAGGTTCATAGCTACCGGCATTAGCCACAAGCTTGTGAACAGTAGTGGATGTCAGCCAAGGGTTTAGGCTGGTGTCTTGCATGTGTGTAGCAGTTGAGGCTGGTGCTGGCTGTGGGGTTTTTGTCTTGAGCTAAGACAGAAGTAGGGGAGGGGTTCAGGTGGCTGGTGTCTGCAAATGTGAAACCCTGTGGAATGGAACCTCAGTAACAGAATCGGCTGGGGTCTGTGGCAGCAGTGATGGCTGTTATTTTCTTCACCCATAAATGCTGCTGGGGTCCTCTTTGGAGCAGTCTGCTAGATTCTGTGATGGGGTTCAGTGATAAAAGCTATGCAAATCTGTAGCATCTAAGAGGGCTGTTGAGGTCCTCTGCAGAACAGGCCACTCAACCCTGTGGTCACGTCCGCTCCATGGCTGTTACTGGGAGCTCCTGACCTTTTCTCTGATTCCCAAATATATCTAGACATCTCAGCTTTGCTGATTTTGGTAGTATGAAACCAAAACGGGTCCTCCATGGAGTTCCCCCAAAGGCTGGGGGAGCTGGTCAGTCTCCTGCTGTCCTTTTCCCAGTGAAGGTAACTCTTTTGGGCTAGAGAGTTCCCTATTAGTACTGAGCAGTGCTGGCCTGGAAAATGGAATGATGCAGGCAAAGTGAAACTGTTTTTCCTCTGCTTTTGTGCATAGTTAGTTTCAGGTATTTTGCTCCAAGGTGTTGAAGTTTTTTAAGTGGATTCCTCAGCTCTCCTGGAGCTATTTTCAGTTCTGGATAGCTGTGTAATTATTGATCTTCGTAGGGGAATGGAAGCCGAGGTCTCCTTCTCCACCATTTTGGTGATATCACTCAGTTAAATATTCTCAGTACCAAATCCTTTGTTGGATGTGTATAGAACAAATAACTTCTAGTCTGTAGTTTACTTGTTTTCTTTTAAATGATGGCTTTCGATACATAAAATTAAAAGTTTTATGTAGTTTAGCATAACCAATCTTTTTCTTCATCATTTTATGCTTTCTCTGTCCTATTTACAAATTTTTTTCTTGCTCAAGATCATAAGGATAAAGCTTTTTGTTTTCGTCTAAAAATCTTAAAATTTTGCTTTGAAAATTTAGGTCTTAGATCTATTTGTAATTTGTTTTAATGCATTAAGGTGAAAATTTGTGTCGACTTAATTGGTCGAACAGTCCACTACCAATTTTTTATTGCATATGCTATGCACAGTGCAATGTATGAAATGCTATAGGAGATATAATTCCTTCCCTAAAAAGAGAGAGATGGAACCAACATCATACCAGTTTCCATCATACCATCATACTGTGCCCTACTTACATATTCTATTAAACCCAGCAACTGTCCTTGTAAGTTGTTGTTATTTATCTGCATTTTACAAATAAATAAACTCAGGCTCTGAGAAGTGAAATAACTTAAGTTCACACAGTTATTAAGTGGTAGAGTTGGCATTTTAGCTTAGATATTTCTGACAAACTAGACATTTGAGATGAGACAAAGATTATTGAAAAATTAAGTAATTTAAAATGATAATATACAGTGGGATAAAAAATGTCTATGGTACGAATGAATATATTGTGTGGTATCACAAGATAGTATTATAAAGATTAATCATCACATGTGGGCTTGGAGTACAGAAGTTTCCTTCTCTAAAGGGAAGAGTTCATTCTGTGTTGTAATTTTGAATCTTCTATGTAGGAAATAGGGCTTGAGATGAAGCTCGAAAAAAATAGGGAGAATCTGGTAGGATGGAATGAGGTAAGGATTGAGAGAAATATCAAAAAGGCTAGTAAGCCAAAGCAGTATAGGTGGACAGATTTTAAAACTAATTTGGGATTAAGGACGGAGGGAACTGAAGACTCATTTGGCTTTAGTATAGAATAATTATGGAAACTGAGACTGGGACTATAGGTTGCAGCCAAATTGTGTTGGATATTCATTTTAATTCAGTACTTATTGAGAACATACCATCTTCTACATTGTATTTGCTCAATCTCTCTTTGCTCTTTTTTTTCATACAATCTACATCTAATCTATCAGGAAGTAGTTCAGATATATCTTCAAAATCTGATTATTTCTACCACTTCAACTAGTTCCACCCTGGTCCAAGTCATCATTCTCTCTTATTTGTATTATTATATCTTTATGCCTGGTCTCCTTCTTTCCTGTCTTGCCTCCCTTTAGTTTCAACAGACCATACAGAGGGATTCTGTTAAAATGTAAGTCACATCACTCCACTGCTCAAAACTTACAAAGTCTTTACAATGGTTTATAGCACCCTATACAACTTTTGTTATCTTCCTGACCTGATTTGCTCCTGTCTTCACTTAAGTCATTCTCTTTTAGCCACATTGGCCTTTTTTTTGTTCTTTGTACATGTCAGGCTTTTGGACTTATTTCTGCTGCCTCGAATTTTCTTCCTTCAGATAGCAGTATGGTTCGCTCCTTCTACTCTTTTAAGTCTTTATTTAAATATGACTGCTATGAGGCTATCCCTGATCATCCTACTTAAAATTGCATTATTTTCCTCCTGGAACTTCTTATTCCTTTCTCCTGGTTTATTTTCCTCTAAAGCAATTGTCGCACTTGGTGGTCCATATTTTGCATCTTTGCATCCCACTAAAATGTTAGAAGTTTGTTCCTGCTATACGTGTAGCATTTAGAACTTGCTGAATGAATGAATGTAAAGTGTTGAATACATATATAATGGCTTGTTCATCAATCAGAAGTGTTTCAAGCATTCTTTTCTTTTCAGCTCAACATATATATCAACCATAATAATCCTCATGCGTTTCCTTGGAATATGCCTCACTTATTCATGCCTCTTTGACTTGGACTGTTCTGTCCTCAGAGCCTACATTGTCTTCCACTTACTTCCACACTGAAATCTCTTACTGACCATTTAAGACCCAGTGTGATTAGCAAAATGAAAAGGTAACCTACAGAATGTGGGGAAAATTTTTGCAAACCAGAGAGTGGAATATATAAAAAAACTCATACAACTCGCTAACAAAAACACACATAAAAAACAATTCAATTAGAAAAAAGGGCAGAGGAATCAAATAGACATTTTTCCAAAGAAGATATCCAAAGGGCCAACAGGTACATGAAAAGATGTTGGGAAAAAAAAGATGTTGAACATCACTCATCATAAGGGAAATGCAAATCAAAACCACAGTGAGATATCACCTTAATGAGATATCACATTATATATATATATATATATATATATATATATATGTATTTATATAATGGAATATTATTTAACCACGAGAAAGAAGAGTATCCTGCCATTTGTGACAACATGGATAGACCTCAAGCACATTATGCTAAGAGAGATATGTCAGACAAAGACGAGTCAGACAGAGAAAGATTGTGTGATATCACTTATATGTGGAATTTACATAATGTTATATGTCAAATATATTTTTAAAAAAGTCCAAGTACAAAGCTTCCTGGGGCACCTGGGTGGCTCAGTCTGTTGGGCGTCTGTCTTCAGCTTGGGTCATGAGCCTGGGGTCTCCTGATCAATCCCACATTGGGCTCCCCGCTCGGTGGGGAGTCTGCTTCTCCCTCTGCCCCTCATGCCACTCTTGTGCTCTCTCTCACTCTCTCTGTCAAGTAAATAAGTAAAATCTTTAAACGAAAACAAATCCTTCCTTTTTGGAACCCTTTATGAATAGTCCTTCCATTCTCAGGCATAATTTTTCTTTTCTTTATGGTATCACAGCATTATGAACTCACTTCTATTACATTCTATTCTGTCCAACCCCCCTCCAACTTCTCCAGGTCAGAGAACTATATGTTTGATTGTGTGTTTAAATATTTTACTTGTTCTAATGAATAGTAGGTGCCTTATGCACAGAAAATGAATAATATTTTTGAAAGAATAAAAGAAACAATATAAATAAGTTACTAAATTAGTGCTGGAGAGAGGCTTTAAGAATACTTTTCTATTGTTCTTATATGATCTTGTTAGGTAAGGCTTATTGAACTATCTGGAGTTTGAAGTTTGAAATAGCTACCATATTCCTGTTTTTTTTGGCACTTGAATAGTATTAAATGACATACATAACATGATGTGGAGCTTTTCTTGTAGCATAGAGATCACTGGATGAAAATGATATATATCAGGTAGAGATGATCAATCCTAGTTATACAAGGGGGTTGTTACTTGTTTAAGATTAAAAATGCTTATTTTTATTGTCTCTTTTTTCACTCTCCAAATTGTATATTTATGTATTTTATTTTCATCTTTTCCATGATCTTTTTTGCTAAAGACCTATCTATTCCATCCCCTTCCCCCCAATTTATTTTTTATTTGATTTGAAGAGAAATAGGAACATGGGGTTTGCCTAGTCTATTAGTCTTCAGAAAATCAGGTTTTAGCTTTGTAAATTTATCCTTTAAAGTTTTTCTGTAGCTTTGATTTCTGTTGTACTGTTTTCTCCTCTTTATTACTTCTTTCATTCTGTATTCTTTGATTTTATATTTTTCGTCTTTCTTTATGAAGATACTTTGCTTATTTATATTTGGCTTCTTTTCTAATATAAGCACTTAAAGATACAAATTTTCTTCTTAGCCCTACTTTAGCTCTACACTGTCTAGTATGGTCGCTATGGGGCTATTCAAATTTAAATGAATTAAAATTAAATTTATTTCCTTACTTGCATTAATTATGTGTCTACAGGCTACTCTATTTGAGCAGATAGACAACCATTTTATCACTGCAGAAAGTTCTACAGGACTTTTTTTTTTTAAAGATTTATTTATTTGAGAGTGAGGGGAAGAGAGAGAGAGACTGAGTGCTGGGAGGTGCAGAGGGAGAAGCTTTAGCAGACTCCACGCTGAGTGCAGAACTTGATCTTGTGACCCTGAGATCACAACCTGAGCCGAAACCAAGAATCAGGTGCTTAACTGACTGTGCCACCCAGGTGCCCCAGTTCTACAGAACTTTTATATAAACCTTTTTATAGATAGTGTTGCTCTATATCTGTGTATTTGTAATTGCGAAAAGAACTCAAAAGAGCATAGTTTTCTCCTTGATATATTTCATAAGTTGGATTTTTAGAAGAGTTCATGCTTTAGAAAATTCTTTAGAATTTAAAAATCTATTTTTTTTTAAAATTTTATTTATTTATTTGACAGAGAGAGAGAGAGATCGCAAGTAGACAGAGAGGCAGGCAGAGAGAGAGGGGGAAGCAGGCTCCCTCCTGAGCAGAGAGCCCGACGCGGGGCTCGATCCCAGGACCCTGAGATCATGACCTGAGCTGAAGGCAGAGGCTTTAACCCACTGGGCCACCCAGGCGCCCCTTAAAAATCTATCTTACCTTTAGAACAGCTTAGTCCATCTTTGTTTCCTGCTTCATCTATCAATTACTGAGAAAAATGAGTTTTAAAACCTTATCGTGTTTGGGAGCTTGATAATTTTTTCTTGTAATTTTGTCAAGTTTTGCTTTATGCATTTTGAGCTGTTGTATTATATATCTAGAACCAGGTTATTTCAGTTTTTGTTTTATGCATTGAGAGTTCATGTTGTAAAATAAATATCAGTTCAGGCTTATTCTATATGCTTGGTAAATTATTCCTCTGATTACATGATACTTTCCTTTAAAAAACTTACTTATAACTTTATTTTTAAAAAAGAAACAGAACAAAACAAAACAAAAAAATAAAAACACCTTCATTACCAATAATAATCCTTGCTTTGAAGTATGTTTTAGCTCATACCAATGTAACTATATAACTTTTTTGTTTTAACTTTTTCATGATTTGCCTTTTTTACATGTTTGCTACTAGCTTTTCTTCATTATCATACTTTAGGTATGTCTTTTGTAAGCAGCATATACTTGGATTTTAAAAACGTAATATGATTTTATCTATCTTTTAGGTATGTAATTATTCTTTTACATTTATTGAAGTTTCCTGTTTAGAATTATTTCAACCATTTTATTTTATGTTTTTTTATTTATTAATTTTCCTATTTTTCCTTTTCTTTCTCGCATTGTATTAGATCATTTTCTTTATTCCATCTTACTTTTATTTATTTTGAAGTTGTGATTTCTTTTCTATTCTTGTTAAGTTATCCTTATATTTTAACATGCCGATTTGACTCAATAACTTTTAATTTCAATCAGTATCTCCACTCTTTCTCTTAATCATAAAACACTATCTTTTTCATTTTTTATTATATCTTCTATAAATTGTCTATTATTTTCATCTTGATTTTTAAATTTTAAAAAGTCATTATTTTAAATAAAATTTAAATTTTTAAAACTCATTATTTTAATTGCACTGTATTTAATCTCATGCAAACATGAGATTTGCTTTTATAGTCAAAGCTTTTTCAAATGCACTCACATTTATTAATTTATTTATTTATTCTGGCCTCTTTCGTGTTTATTTTTTCATTAAGTATTTTCTTTAGCAGTTTTTTTTTTTTTTAGCAGCTATATACTAATGGTAAACTATACCCTTTTAAAATCTGTTTGAAACTGTTTTGATTTCTTTCTTTACCTTTGAATCATTATTTAAGTGGCATAAAATTCAGGGTTGACAATAATTTTACCTTATTATGTGGATATTATTCCATTATCATCCAGTGTCTATTGTTGCTCTTAAGAAGTCATATTCAATAAAAGGTTACTATCCAGCATTTATAAAGAACTTCTACAACTCAACACCCAAAAACCAAATAATCCACTTAAAAAATGGGCGGAAGACATGAACTGATATTTCTTCAAAGAAGACATCCAGAAGGCCAACAGACACATGAAAAGATGTTAAACATCAGTCGTCATCAGGGAAATGTAAATCAAAACCACAATAAAATATCACCTCATACTTGTTGGAATGGCTAAAATCAACAACACAAGAAACAGCAAATGTTGGTGAGGATGTGGAGAAAAAGGAACCCTTGTGGACTGTTGGTAGGAATGCAAACGGGTGCAGCCACTGTGCAAACAGTATGGAGATTCCTCAAAACGTGAAAAATAGAATTACCAGATGATCCCAGTAATTCTGCTACTTGGTATTTTATCCAAAGAATATGAAAACACTAATTTAAGAAGATATGTGTACTCTTGTGCTTATTGGAACATTATTTACAATAGCCAAATTATGGCAGCAGCTCAGTGTCCCTTGATAGATGAATAGATAAAGAAGAAGTGGTATGTATATAATGGAATATTACTCAACCATGAAAAAGAATGAAATCTTTCCATTTGCAATAACACGGTTGGATCTAGGACATATAATGCTAAGTGAAGTAAGTCATTCAGAAAAGACAAATACCATATAATTTTACTCATATGTGGAATTTAAGAAACAAAACAAAGGGGAAAAAAGAGACAAACAAAAAATTTGATTCTTGACTATAGAGAATAAACTGGTAGTTACCAGAAAGGAGACAGGTAGATGGATGGGTGAAATAGGTGAGGGGGATCAAGAGTACAATTATCTTGATGAGCACTGGGTGTTATATGGAATTGTTCAATCACTATATTGTACCTCTGAAACTAATATAACACTGTATGTTAACTAACTGGATTGTAAAAAAAATGTCATATTGTGGTTCGTTGTAAGTAATTTTATTTTTTTTCTAATCTAAGATTACTTTAATAATTCTTTGCTATTGGTGCCTACATTTATCTATGTATTTTTTTTTTTTAAAGATTTTATTTATTTATTTGACAGAGAGAGATCACAAGTAGGCAGAGGCAGGCAGAGAGAGAGGGGGAAGCAGACTCCCTGTTGAGGAGAGAGCTTGATGCGGGGCTCGATCCCAGGACCCTGAGACCATGACCTGAGCCGAAGGCAGAGGCTTTAACCCACTGAGTCACCCAGGGGCCCCTATCTATGTATTTTTTATTGTGTGTGTTTACAATATAAAAAATTATGTCTTTTCGTTAACTCTTGAAAAATTTCTGCCTTTAGCTTATTTAAGAATATTACCTCTCCCACATTGTTGCTTTTTTTTTCCTAGGACTTCTGTTAGGTATATATTGGACTTGATCATTCTAACCTTTGTATTTCTTAACCTTCTTTGTTCCTTTTTTCATCTTTATCACTCTATATTGCATGGGGGTAAGAATATTAAGTCTGTTTTTTCTCTTCACTAGTGCTTCCTTCAGTGTTGTCTAACCAGTTTTTAACCAAAGCCATTGAGTCCATTGAGTTATTATCAATGACTACGTTTTTTCATATCTAGGACTTCTCTTTGATTCTTTTTTAAATTTACCTATATTTTTCTTCATGTCGTATTGTTTCTCCCTTATGGTATTATAACTTATTTTACCTTTTTACACAGTTTGTATACTGTTATTTTAAGGCCTGTTTCAAATTGTTTTCTCTTCTCAAGTTCCTGGGGTGCTTATCCTTCTCTTTGATGTGTTGGCTATCTTTCATGGTGAATTATTTTCCTATATGTTTTGTGAATTTAGATTTTAAATGCTAAGTTTTAAAAATCCATGTTTATTTTTATTATCCTGAATGTAAACATGAGATTTCTAGAGCAGAGATTAAAGCTATTATTTCTTACATCAGTTAGTTCTCCTTGCCCTAATTGTTTCCTTCTTCCAGGGTGATATGTTGGGAGCCAAAGTCAGTGTACATGATCTGAAGTCTGTACTACAAGAGAGGGACCCTGTAATTATAAATCTGGCAGTTTATATAGGATCGTTTAAACAGCTGCAGCTCTTCCCCTAGAGAGAGGGATAGAAACCTCATCTATCTAATTAATGTAAACAAGAAGAAAGAGAAGAAGAAAGGAAGATTTCTGCATTCTTACTCTTTGGAATGTGAATACACATCTACAAGGAAAGGATAAGACTGTTGTCTCTGCGTTTACAATGCCTCTCATATCTCTCTGTCTCACCCATCTTTGAAATCAAAGCACATCCTCTTAGGAAAGTAAATCTCTAGGACCTGTCTCACTGTCTATCTCTTCAGTCATCATTTAACTTCTAAGGCTGTCATCTAACTCAGGGTCCAGTAAAATTTGCTCAGAAAGCCCTAAGTGTGTAGAAACATGAAAATTCTCATTTCTCCACAGTAACATCTTTAGTGGAACTTGTTTTCCCTCTCATGGGAACCCCATGTGGCCTAGTTTATAAGAATTTTCATCTGGAATGATTTTGTTTTTCTTCTTCAAGTGTCCTAGGGATATCACTGGGCCAGGGTTATTATTTTTTTATGTTAAATTATTGGATTGGGGATTTCTATAAAAAATGGGTAGTTTAACTTGGTTTTTATACATTTATATTTTCCCATTAGAGACACTTTCTTTGCCTTGTGGATATCTGGGGAGAAAATGTTCAAGCAGAAGGAGTAGCAAATGTGCAACTGGACAGTGTGGATGGAGGGGGACTCAGTGGAGCATAGAATAGCAAGAATGAAGTTAGCGGTATATGGGGAGTTAGAGCTAAAGCAAGGGCTTTGGGGGCCACCTGGATGGCTCAGTGGGTTAAAGCCTCTGCCTTCGACTCTGGTTATGATCTCAGGGTCCTGGGATCGAGCCCCACTTCAGGCTCTCTGCTCAGCAGGGAGTCTGCTTCCCCCTCTCTCTCTGCCTGCCTCTCTGCCTACTTGTGATCTCTCTCTCTCTCTCTCTCTCAAATAAATAAATAAAATCTTAAAAAAAAAAAAAAAAGCAAGGGCTTTGGGTTATGCCCCAAATGATATGTGAAACGACTGAAGGACTTGGAACAGAAGAGGATCATTATCTGACTTTTGATTTAAATGGGTCACATTCACACAAATGGTTGTATTAAGAATAGGTTATATAGATGCACAATTGGTAGGATTATCGTACCGGTTCTCTTCAACCTGGCCTTTGAGAGAGAAGGTGACTTCTTTTAGGGCTCCATGGAAACCAAATACTCAGGGCAATCAATCTTGGTAGAATGCTGAAGTGCAAAATAGGTCACTAGTCTGCAACATCATATGATAAAAGCTTTATGCCCTACACCCTGGGAAAAATGATGTTTTCCTTTTCTTTTTTTTTTTTTTTTAAAGATTTTATTTATTTATTTGACAGAGAGAGAGAGATCACACGTAGGCAGAGAGGCAGGCAGAGAGAGAGGGGGAAGCAGGCTCCCTGCTGAGCAGAGAGCCCGATGTGGGGCTTGATCCTAGGACCCTGAGATCATGACCTGAACCGAAGGCAGAGGCTTTAACCCACTGAGCCACCCAGGCGCCCCTGATGTTGTTCTCCTAATTAAAGAATACTGACATGGTAGAAGAGGGTTGAAGGCCAAGTTTTAGCCATGACATAACTACTATAGTTGGATCTCTCTGTAATCATACCAGGGTAGAGATTGGTGCTTCTCTAATTAGGTGGCTTAAAAGCCCTACAACCCAATGGCTAGAGTTTGATGTCCAATTCTGTTAGATCCTTGTTCATTACTTCAGAATTCAATGGGTAAAGGGAAACTCACAAACATGCTACTCCTCCTTTCACTATAAAATTCCCTTAAGAAGTGTTCAGAAGGCATGGTGTCAGATTGTTTGCTGTTGTTTTCATAACTAGGGGCTGGAGGTTAGGCTAGGAGGTGGAGTGTGAGTAGGAGCAGGGAGACAAAGTAGCTATTGAAATTACTCAGGTGAGAGATGATTGATGGCTTCTTTGACCAAGATGGTGGGATGGAGGTAGTAAGAAGCAGTCATATTTGAGCTATATTTAGAAGGGTCAGCTGATAGGATTTGCTGATGGATTGAGATGATTTATAATAACTTCATAGTTCTTGTTTTTCCTACTTAGAAGAATTGAGTTTCCATTCAATGGAAGGTGGGAAGAATATGTATGTGCAACAATTGTATGTGTAATGAAGTAATGAAGGAAAAAATGAATAGAAGATTTAAAAAAAGTGTATGAACATAAGATCCTGTACCATCAGTATGCTTATGGTAATAAAGTATAGCTCCAGCAAGGCAGGGACTATTGTGTTCACCACTGTATATCTGGCAGCTAATAGAGTACTTTGTATATATAATGCAACCTGTCTGTATCTCTATTTCTAACTCTGTATATATATGTATATATATGTGTATTTATACATATGTATTTATACATACACATACTTTAAATGCAGGAATGTAGGAATAAAGAGATGGATGCATGTCACATGCTTTGTTTTTTAGGTGCTGCAGAAATTTCACAGTGAATACTGGTTGTTGTGTCTTAGTGCCAGTTTCAGTCTCTTTTTTGGGATTGATAGAGACTTAAGCTTCGTACTTGTACTAGTGCTTACGATCTTACCGCAGCATTATAATTTAATGAAATTAATTTTTCTTTTTTTTTTGTTTTTTTGTTTTGTTTTGTTTGTTTCTTTTTTTTATTAACACATAATGTATTATTTGCCCCAGGGTACATGTCTGTGAATCATCAAGCTTACACATTTCACAGCACTTACCATAGCACATACCCTCCCCGATGTCCATAACCCAG
>CM052884.1:38589321-38613005 GCA_028534135.1 Potos flavus
AATATAAAAAAAAAGTACAATAAGAAAAAAATAAAATTTAAAGAATTTAACTCTGAGACTAAAGGGTTGTGGGGAAAAAAGCCATGAATTCTATGTGTTGCTTTTTCCTAACTCAGGAGTTCCACCGTTTTCTTTCATAGGGGAACTTGGTCTTGGCTGGATATTTTTGCTGATCTTCTGGGGGAGGGGCCTGTTGCAGTGATTCTCAAGTGTCTTTGCCCGAGGCGGAATTGCACCGCCCTTGCCAGGGGCCGGGCTAGGTAATCTGCTCGGGTTCGCTCCTGTAGGTTTTGTTCCCTGAACGCTTTCCGTACAGCTTTGGAGGAGGGGAATGAAAATGGCGGCCTCCAGTCTCCAGCCCATAGGAGCTGAGAGCTCGGGGCCCCACTCCTCAGTGCATCCTCAGGGAAAAGCAGTCAGTCCCTCCCGTCTCCCTGGTCTCCGGCCGCGCTCCAAGCTCACCCGGTCACAGACCGAGCATTTCTGTCTCTGGTGCACGGCCATTTGGAGTCTCCAAACCCAGCAGATTCCTGCTGCGAGCTACCGCACTGCTCCTCCCGGAGGAGGAAGGAGGGGGTCTCTCCGGATCTGCCCCTTGTGGGGCCCCTGCTTGAAGAGCAGTGGCCTGTGCTGGGATCACGGTTCAAGGTAAGCCCGAGCTGGTAGCTCACTGTTTGGCTCGGTCTCTGCGGTTGGCTTCCCTGTTCTGATATCCGGGAGCTCTGCCACCCTCAGACACCCCTGGTCTTTCTCTGACCCTGCGGGTCCTGAAACCACGCTGTCCCCATGAGGGCTCCACCCCCTGCTTAGCGATGTCCCTCAGTGGAGCAGATGTCTAAAAGTTCCGATTTTGTGCTCTGCTACTCTGCGGCTTCCTGGGAGCCGGCCCCTCCCCCCGTGGTCTATCTTCCCGTCGCTTTGGATTCACATTTCTGCACGTCCTACCTTCTGGAAAGTGGTCGATTTTCTGTTCCTAGAGGTGCTGTTCTTCTTCTCTTCTATTTCCTGCTAAGTTTGTAGTTGTTTAGAGTGATTTGTTAACTATCTAGCTTAACTTCTGGGATCTCACACTATCTCAGCCTCCTACTCCTCCACCATCTTGCTCCTCCACCGAAATTGATTTTTTCAGTATTGAGTATGGCAAATATTTTTTTGTCCAGAGGAACTTTATTGTACAAATGCTGTAAGAGCTACAAATTACCACTATGTTTTTTTTTCTTCTCCTGGTAATAATAATTCTTTATCTTTTAAAAAAATCACTTTGACTTTAGTAATACAGGGGTGCCTGGTTGCCTCAGTGGGTTAAGGCTCTGCCTTTGGCTCAGGTCATGATCTCAGGGTCCTGGGATCGAGCCCCGCATTGGGCTCTCTGCTCAGCGGGGAGCCTGCTTCCCCCTCTCTCTATGCCTGCCTCTCTGCCTACTTGGTGATCTCTCTGTCACATAAATAAAATCTTAAAAAAAAAAAAGATTTTAGAAATACATTCACAATCATATGAGGCAGGCTGGGTGAGCATTATTAATCATTATTTTAGCTAAGAGAGATCTGAGATCAGAAGAGTAACTTGGCCTAGGTCACAGAACTAGTAAGCTATGATGCCAGGATTTAAATTGAGTCTGAGCTATTCAGCTGAAGGATTCTGCCTCTTAATCAGTTGTAGCAGTTGTAGTAACACCAGTGTTTAAGACTAAGCACTTCGTGTTCTACAGAGAGAGCTGTGACATACTCAAGGAGATGATAGAGTAGAGGACAGTGGCTTGAATCCTGCCATATAATTTTTCTTTTTCTTGAAGATTTTATTTATTTAGTGAGTGCTGTGAAATGTGTAACCCTGATGATTCACAGACATGTACCCTGAGGCAAGTAATAATTATATGTTAATAAAAAAAAAGATTGTATTTATATATTTGAAAGAGAGAGAGAGAGAGAGAGAATGAGTGGGAGTTGGGAGGAGAGGAAGGGAGGGGCAGAAGGAGATGGAAAAGACTCCCTGCTGAGACCCTAGTTCATGACCTCAGCCAAAGGAAGGTACTCAACCTACTGAGTCACCCAGGTGCCCCAGGCCTATGATTTCTTTAGCAGGTTATTTTATTCATTTCTCTTGAGACTCAGTTTCCTTATCTGAAAAAACAGGTACAAATCTATTATTTTGAAGGGTTCCTGTGAGAATTGAGTAAAGTAGTATATTAAATACATAGTATAATGCTTGCCTTACAGAAAGTACTGAGATAATAGAATCTGCCATTACTATTATATGCTTCAGTGCTTTCTATCATCACTTTCTCTGGTGCAGTTCTCTCTCATGGAGTAAATACTAAGACCTGGGAATGATTTTTTTTAATTAATTTTTTTGAATGAATTTTTTTTAATCTACCCCTCACATTTCTTTTCTCATTTCTCATTTCTCTTATCTTCCTTTTCTCTCTCCATAACCTTGGATGGTGTATTAATGTGCTGTGAATATTCTGATGCTTTCTCTTTCCGTGGACATTATCTGTTAATGATACCTCACAATTCTGAGGGATGTTCAAGAGAAGCACAGTATTGCCTATTTATCCTGACTAAATTTTCATTTTTTTTCCTTTTTTACCAGTTTGTGGTTATTATTGATTAATTTAGTGTGAGGTCCCTGAAGCAAAGACTATATCCAATCTGAAGTATTCCATAGATCATCTACATTGGTTTTTGTTCTTAGCTCTATAGCATGTGCCACTCCAGTCCCAAATTCTGTATATGGTGAACATATCTAACTGGAATAGTTTCCCCATCAACTTCAGCAATACTGTCTATATCCTCTCAGTTTAGTTTAACAAACGTTTATTGGGTCCCTACTGTACCAGTTAGGAATTACATTCACCTCCAAGTAATAGAGACCTCAATATTGTACTTATGAGGAGCGCCCGGGTGGCTCAGTGGGTTAAAGCCTCTGCCTTCGGCTCAGGTCATGATCTCAGGGTCCTGGGATTGAGCCCTGAATCGGGCTCTCTGCTTGGCAGGGAGCCTGCTTCCCCCTCTCTCTCTGCCTGCCTCTCTGCCTACTTGTGATCGATCTCTCTGTCAAATAAATAGATGAAATGTTTAAAAAAAAATATATATATTGTACTTATGAAATGAGGTTTTTTTTTTTTTCTTTTTCGAAACAAGAAGTCCATAGGAAAGCAGGTTGGTACTGATGCAGTAACTCTATTAGTTTATCAGTTTTTCAGCTTCCTACTATCTTTCAGTTGTGCTATTCACAACATGTGGCTTTTGTCTTCATGCCTGCCGTCTCATTATAGCAAGATAGCTACTACTCCAAACTCACATGCAAATTGCAGGTTGGAAGTGTAAGAAATAAGGAAAAAGGGCGCCTGGGTGGCTCAGTGGGTTAAAGCCTCTGCCTTCGGCTCAGGTCATGATCTTAGGGTCCTGGGATTGAGGCCCACATCGGGTTCTCTGCTTGGCAGGGAGCCTGCTTCCCCCTCTCTCTCTGCCTGCCTCTCTGCCTACCTGTGATCTCTCTCTCTCTCTCTGTCAAATAAATAAAATCTTTAAAAAAAATAAGGAAAAAAATAATTGGCAGCATTAAATGAGGAAAACAAAATCTTTCCTTGTGCTTATTGCTCAGAACTGAGCCATACTTACATAGTTCTACTACCTGAAAGGCAGTCTAAGAAAGTTAATATTTTACCAGGAAAAAAAAAATGGGAAAAGGAATTTTGGGTAGGCAGCTGGCAGAGTTTATCATATCTATGTTGTGCTTAATACTGAGACAATATAAAGATAAATTAGGCACAATTGTTTTCTTTTCCACAGTCAAGGGAAAAAACATGGAAGGAAATTATTATGAAAAGATGTAATATTGGCAAATTGATAATAATAGTTGAAATGTGGTACGATGGGAGCATGCAAGAGGAGAGGAAGGACTGAATCTTCAGTTCAGTTCACCTACTAGTTACTTAATGTTCTAATACTCTTGGAGGTGAAAGAAGATTAAAACTTATTTCTTTATTTTGGGAAGTGTGTTAGTTTCATAGGGCTGTCATAGCAAAATATTGGAGACGGTGGCTTAACCAACAGAAGTTAATTTTCTCACAGTTCTAGAGACTAAAAGTCCATGACCAAGGAGAAGTGATGTCTGGTGAAGGCTCTCGCACTGGGTTGCAGACAACTGCTTTCTTGCTGCATGCTCAGGTGACCTCTTTTATACTCATGTGAAAGAACAAGCTCGTTCATCTTTCTTCTTATAAGGACACTAAACATCTGATCAGGGCCCCATCCTTATGACCCTTTAACCTTAATCACTTACTTAGAAGTCCCATCTCTAAATACAGTCCTGCTGGGGTTCAGGGGTTCAACATAAGAATTTGTGGAGGACGCAAACATTCAGTCCATCCCAGGAGTTTATCACATGCTTGGCTGACATGTCCCCTTTGCAATTTCCATGTCCTTTCTGAGGCTGAGTGTGGCTTGAAAAAGTGAAGACAGTAGAGATACTGGAGGTGAAAACTGAGAATAATCTCTCTGGTTTAAGTAAACACAATAAAAGCACTGAAAAATTGTCTGAGTCCCTCCCATCTTTGGCCTCCCCAGTCATAGGAGTTCAAGGACTTCTCTTACTCCTCCAGCATTGCTGTGCTAGCCTGTGGACCTGGCAGCACACTGGGACTATGTGTGGTAGACATCACCCAGGAAACTGCTAAACTATTTTTTGCTCAGTGTCAGGTTTTCTTGTCTTCCCTTTCCTTAGAAAAATAAGTTTTGTCACAATTGTCAACACACCTTAAAGAAGAGAAAAATCTGTTTTCCCCCTCAACTATATTCTTTTCTCTTTTATTCATTTTGGCAAGCATCCTGACATTCAAATGGAGTATATAATGTAAACTTGAGGCTGAAAAAGGAAACCAGGGGAGGAAAGATGACAGGAAAGGTGTTTTACATCAAGCAGGGAGAAAAGACATTAATATATATCTTTTCTACAGCCTTTCTGTCTTTATATATGCTGGATTCCGTAGTGTCTAACTTCCATAGGAACCCAAGGCCAGCTAAAATAACTGCTATTTCTTGATGAATGGTAATGTTAGGAATAGGAGCTGCTAAAAGAAAAATATTTTTGGGGCAATTCTTTGAAAAATTACCCTTCATTTTCTAGTGGAAGCTAACAGATAAGCACCACCAAAAATTAAAACAGAGCAAAACAAAATAACCCAAACACAAAACAAATGAAACTCTAAAATTCCAACTACTCCTCCCAAGTAAAAACTTAACCACCAGCATCACCAACAACAAACCTCACAAATACATATAAATTACAACACACCTAATCATGTTCTCAATGTTTAGAAGCAGGAACTTTTTTAAAAAAATTTTTATTTATTTATTTATCTTTTAGAAACAGGAACTTAACTTACAAGACTCTTCACAAAGATCAGGGAACTAGAGCCTCTCTTTAGGATCTTCTTTTTTTTTTTTTTTTTATTTTTTTAAAGAATTTATTTATTTATTTGTCAGAGAGAGAGCGAGAGAGAGATCACAAGTAGGCAGAGAGGCAGGCAGAGGCAGAGGGAGAAGCAGGCTCTCCGCTGAGCAAGGAGCCCGATGTGGGACTCGATCCCAGGACCCCGGGATCACGACCTGAGCCGAAGGCAGCTGCCCAACCAACTGAGCCACCCAGGCGTCCCTCTTTAGGATCTTCTAATGGAGAACAGCTGTGAAGAAATTGGAGCAGAGACAAAACAAATTAAAATTTGAAAAGTGGAGGATGATATTATAAAATAAAAAAATGGCTTTTCCAACATGCAAAAATGTTGAATGAATTTGTAAGATATAAAAGGAATTATAACCAGTTGTTCTGTTTCCATATGGAACAACATAAAAACAAAGTAAAAAGGTAAAAAAAAAATGCAGTAGGTGGTGACCATATGCCAGGCAGTGTGCTATACACTATGTAAACGTTATTGAATATCACCTTATTAAATTATCACAATAGTTCTATGAGTTAGATATTTTTACTGTCATATTTAACAAATGTGGAAATTGTTAAATTTCCTGAGGGGCTGAGGGGAGTTAAAAAGCTTTTAAGAAGTTATAAATAGTAGCACGTTGTAGCATGAGAATCAGGATCGGAACCATGCAAAGAGCCATGGAAAGAGTTCTAGGCAGTAGAAGTAGAAATGTTAAAGCTTCAAGGTCACGAAAAGTTTGGTGTATTTGTGTATTTGAAAGATAGCCATTGTGGTTGATGTTCAGTAATGACCCCAATGAAATAGGCAAGATTAGATAAGCTAGATTATGCCTTGTAAAGAATTTTATTTTTTATCTATGGGCATTAAGAAGCCTTTAAGCAGGAGAGTGACATGATCCAGTTTAATATTCAGGTTGGTATGTGGCTCTTGCTGAGTGAACAGTGAAATTGGTTATCTGTTGTGGTAGTGTGAGTAAGAGATGATCCTGACACAGTCTGGTGGGGAAGATGGAGACGTGGGTAGATTCAAGGTATATATATTTAGGTAGTATTTTTGAGATTTGATGATGGGTTAGTTGTAGATTAGTGCTAGAGAGGTTGAAGAAGTTATCAAGGCTAAGCATTAGATTTCTGCAAGAATAACTGGATTGATAGACATATCATTTGCAGATATGGATTAGATCGAAAGATGAAGTCTGAGATGCCTCTTAGAAGTTCAGGTGGAGATATCATGTAGGGAGTTGGAGATGTAGATTTTAGACCTAAAAGATAATTTTGGCTTGGTGATACACATTTGGGAGATGTTGGTATATGATATTTATTTATTTCTTGATTGATTGCTCTTGGTATATGATATTTAAAGCTATGAGAGTTGTTGAGATTTCCTAGTGTTACAGGATTTTTTCTCTGTCGGTGACCACAGTTCTTGGTCATGCCTCTTTGAAGAATGAAGAGGTAGATCAGACAGTAGTGGGCAGCAAAGCAAGATTTATTGAGTGATATAGCAAAGTGACAGTACAAAGCTCCCAAGGGGGAAGGGGACCCAAGAGGGTTGCCGCTGGAATTTCTAAATCTAGGGGTTTTTATGGGTTTGTTGGTGGGCTATTTTAATCTGATTAACCCTCCCTGCACTTGTCATCCAATCAGGTTTTTGTCACATGGGAAAGGGTGGAGGGCTCCTTCGAAGATTGTGTAAAGTCCGTTTAAGGGTCGTTTCCTTTTGGGGAAAGGGAGTCCCTTGTCCCTATCTGCCTGCCTTCCAATTATCCTACATCACTAGGAAATGAGTTTAGAGTAAGGAGAGGGTTAGAAACAAACTCTGAACGGCTCCAGTATTTAGAAATAGGGAGGAGGAGGAACAGGCAAAGGGGTCACAAAAAGAAAAACCAGAAGAGTAGGAGGGAAACAGGTTATGGAGTTTTAGAATGGAGTTATAGTCATATTATGGGAGCCAAGAAAATAAAAGAAGGAAAGAGAATTGAACTCCTTTGAAAGGTCAAATAAAATAAGACGCATGGAAAACAGTGGATGAGTTTGACTTTTGTGAGTGTAGTTTTAATGTCATGATGGGCATAAAAAGCCAGACTGGAGTAGGCCGAAGAGTGAATTGAGTTCCATTACCAGCAAAATTGCAGATAAGATGTCCTGAGAAAACCCCTGATGTAAAACACCTAGAAATAGTAGATAGAAGAGCAACAATAATGTTATTTGCACAAGTGAGCCCATGAGTAAGTAGGAGAAATCCCTGGGGGCCACAAAAGAAATTGGAAATCAGAGTTGTAGGTGGTTGCTGATGTCATTGCTGTTCCTGAGAGCGTTTGCTGATTTAATGAGGGTAATGACGGTGGCAGGGCTGGAGAAAAAAATCCCTGCACTTATGCAGGTGAAATGGTATTTCTGAGAACCCTCAGAAAGCCATGACTTTAACTTTATGATTAATGTGAGAGTGGAATTGAAAATATTCTCCCTGTCAACTAAGGATGATCACCAGTCAAATTGTGTCTGTGGTCTTGGCCTTGAGTAGATAAAAATACACATATTTGCCTTGAGACTTGATAACCACAAAGGCCTACCCTCATGTGAGTTTCAGTTTAGAATATGTGTCATTTTTGTGGTCTGAGCAATCTACAGCTGAAAAAAATAAACTTTTTAAGTAGTTCTGGGTTGATAGCTCTTTTGGGTGATTGGCAGAAGCAAACACCTATCATCTTTCACTAAATGCAGCTTCAATCCAGGCTTCACAATTTCCTCAGAAAAAACTTCAAGAAAACATGAACTGGGAATCCAGATTACAAAATTCATGAGAAATATGTCACCATGAGTGAGACTCACAAGAAAACATCCCTAAATTCTTCGAGTAAGTGTAATATTTACAATGTTTAAATAAAGAATGGACTCCCTAAGTATAAGAAAGGAACAAGATGCAGTAAGAGATGAGGCAGGTTAGGATATACAAAATATAACTTCTAAAGATGAAGATTACAATAATTGAAATAAAAAATAAATTAGGGATTAATGGAATAAGAGATGGAATTGCAGAAATTGTCACAAAGAGGTGAAAAACATGGAGGAGAGGTTAAGAGGCTTTAGAATGAGTAAGCTTGATCCATCCAGTTGGAGTTGCAGAAGAGGTTAGAAATCAAGTGGCAGAAGCAATTGGGAAGAACTGAATGCGAATTTTCCAGAAATGGTGAAGGGCATAATTCTCTGTTTCAGGAAGCACAGAAAATCCCAACCAAGAAAAAGAAATGTATTAGAAAAGAAGAAAGCGTGGAAATTAATGGGCTAAGAATTTAGGAAGTTAGAAAAAGGACAGAATAAACTCAATAAATAGTAAAGAAGAAAATAATACAGTGGAAAAGACACTGAAAGAGAAAATAAACAAAATAAAGAGAACATTAAGGTACATCAGCTTCTGGCCAGTTTGATAAGAGAGAAAGAGAGAGAAAGAGAAAGGAGGGAGGGAGGATGGGGAGCGAGGAAAGAACAAAATTAACAATGAAAAATGGGAGCTACTTTAAATGTGTCAGTGTCTGATAAGCTAAAAGGAGAGAAAAGATCAAGGCTATGTGTAAGTGATTCAACTATAGATGTCAAAGTGGACTTATGGTCCTGTTTCCTTGAAAGCAATAAAGTTAAGATAGATTTGGAATACTGTGTCCTAAAAACCCTTCCCTTATCTGAAACTATTTGCCTGGATCCTAAATAGAGACTGCTTATCTGTGTCAAAGTGACTTAGATCCTCTAGGAAAGAGTGGGATATTTTATTGTTACTGATATAATTTCAAAAGCAGTCTCTGAACATTTATGATGTTAAAGTAAAATGTTTCTCAGTGAATGGGAAAGCAATAGTCATTGAAAAAAAAGGAGTTGTTATGACATTTTATAGCTACAGCATGTCCTTGGGAGAAATATTGCTTCCTATTAAATTTGCAGCTGGCTTTATCTGGGTCTTATATTCCAGTCTTATGAATGACAGGGTAGATTTATGATGTCCAAGTGTTTTTTTTTTTTTTTTCCTTAACTTTTCAGCACAAATCTGGTCTCAGGTCCTATGCTCAACATTTGAAAACATTTCCGATCTGACCTTCATGAGAAACCTGCTGGAAAGGGACACAACAGCCAACTGTTAGGGTATTCGGGCTTTGACTTTACACAAGTATGCTTCTGATACATGTATGAGAAAGAAACTACCTTTCTCAGCAAGAACTGCACTTGCTAGACTCATTGATGGCCTCCATGTTGTGAAATCAAATATATATTTGTTGATTCTCACCTAACTTGTATCCTCAGAAACATTCAGAAGGTTGACAGTTTCCTTTTTCTTCAAATACTTTCTTCTCTTGATTTCCAACATTTTTTTTCTGGATTTTCTCCTGCCTCACAGGTTTCTTCTTAGTCCCCTGGGCAGATTCCTGCTCTTCTAGTCTGTTTCCAAATATTGATGATCCTGGTTTTGGTATTCTCTTCTCTTGAGACTTCTCCCAGCTGATTGCATATGTTTTCATGAGTTACAATTTTGCTTACAGACTGATGACACCTCAGATTTTATTTGTAGCCAAACCTCTTCTCTGAATTTATTCATTCAACAAAAAATTTTTGAGCACCTGTTATATACATATTGATTAGGCAGAGTGAGCAACATTTACAGGATTTCTCGTAGAACTTGTATTTTAGTGGGTAAAAAGAGACAGTAAAATAAATATATAAAATGTCAAATGGTGATAAGGGTTATAGAGAATAAAGCAGGGAGGGGTGAGAGAGAATGCCAGGATGAGAGGAATATTGCAATTTTAAATAGGATGGTTTGAGAAAGTCTTACTGAAAGGAAACCTTTGAGCAGAGACCTAAAAGGGAGGAGGCAAGAAGCAAGTGACTAACTGGGAGAAGAGTATTCCAATCAGAGAGAAGAGCAAATGCAAAAGCTTTACGGTAGAGTGTTACTCTGAGCTGTCTTCAGTTAATGGGTTTGGATCTGAAAATCAGCTTAGATCTGGATGCTGAGTAAGAGATTATGGCTTTTTATTAGGACACCCCTTCAGCCTCCTGCTCCTTTATTATTGCTTTTTGTGATTTGGAATGTTGCCATAATGAACACTATGCTCTGTTAATCACCTCCAAAACTCCCCATGTGTCAACTCCTGGGTGTTGCCTGACATTGCCACTCATAACAGTAATTATGGCCTCCAGGCTTTTGGCAGTTAAATGCTTCCACTTTTCTAACTCTGTGACTATTTCTCCTTCCATCATCTTAGGTCCACAGAGGAGTCACTTCTGAATTTCTTAGTGATTCTGGTGCCCCTCTTTACCAATATGTTCCTGCTGGCCTTGGTTCATGATGTGTTCTCTGGGGAGTTAAATAGAATGTAATCCTGGATCCTTTGGGCTTTTGAAATATATCTAGTCCAGCATGCCTACTTCTCTTAACCTCTTTCCCTGCCTCTGCTGTCTTCTGGAGAAGCACAGGCATTGATATTTTACTGAGGGTTGCTTTTGTTTTTCTCATGCTTCTGAGTGCCAATCCCACAGAAAGTTTGCCCATCTCTGGAGGTCCTGATTAAGATCTAAAATCCCATGTGTCTCTCAGTTGAATTCTTGCTTATCTACTCTGACATTCCAGGCCCTTTATCAAGTACCCTCGAAATCTAATCCAGGTATGCTTCCTTGGTTCCTGCCAGTATATGCCAAGTCGTTCTTATATTTCTTTAGATGTACGGTCTCTTTTCTCCTTTACCAGGCTTGGCAAGTCATTAGCTGGGTTATGCTAGGATTTAGTCCTAATTACTGGTCTTACAGCAAGGAGAAGAGGTAGGGGCAGCTCCTGAGGGGTGCATCTTTTGCCTTGTAGAGGAGAGCTTTATCCATATTCTACTGCCCAGAATTTAGTTACCCAGCTGCCTCTTAACTCCAAAGGAAGCTTGGTGATGAAATCTGTGTTCTGAGGAAGCAGAAGTAACAGGTTTGATGAGCATGTAGCCAATTTCTGCCACAATGTCTTTAGGGTTTAAAAGAGTATATTGTCCTGGAAGGAATTGATCCTTTTCAGCTCTCAGCATGGTGCTTTTATAGGCATTGAGTAATTCCACTGGTTTTAGCTTTCTTTTAGGTAGCTGTAGCTGCTGATGTTTGGTCAAACACGCTTTCTACCAGTGCTTGCACCCCCACCGCTGTTCATTATTTTTTTCCAGTTCATATTTTTAGATTGTCTAAATTATGTTTCATATGTTTTTTTTATTCTGTTTACTTATATTTCATCGTATTTTTGCATTTTAAAGATTTTCTGTATTGGTATATCTTAAATTGCGATAAAAATTTTTTCACTGTAAAAACAAATTGAAGTAGAAGTTAAATAACACAGAACCACTGAACATAAGGTGAATGTTGTGTGGTTGGAGATACATTCTTGAAAGATTGCATCCCAATCAAATCAAACTTTGCCATTGGTAGTTATTAAAAATTAGGAGAAAGGGGAACCCTCCAACATTGTTGATGGGAGTGCAAGCTGATGCAGCCACTCTGGAAAACAGTATGGAGGTTCCTCAAAAAGTTGAAAATAGAGCTACCCTACGACCCAGCAATTGCACTGCTGGTATTTATCCTAAAGATACAAATGTAGTGATCTGAAGAGGCATGTGCACTAGAATGTTTATAGCAGCAATGTCCACAATAGCCAAACTATGGAAAGGACCTAGATGTCCATCAACAGATGAATGGATAAAAAAGATGTGGCATATATATACAATGGAATACTATGCAGCCACCAACCCCCCCTCCCCAAATCTTGCCATTTGCAATGACGTGGATGGACTAGAGAGTATTATGCTAAGCAAAATAAGTCAATCAGAGAAAGACAATTATCATATGATCTCTCTAATATGAGGAATTTGAGAGGCAGGGTGAGGGGTCATGGGGGGAAGGGAGGGAAAAATGAAACAAGATGGGACTGGAGAGGGATATAAACCCTAAGAGACTCCTAATCTCAGGAAACAAACTGAGGGTTGCTGGAGGTGGAGGGGGTGGGGGAAAGGGATTGGGTGGCTGGGTTAGGGACTTTGGGGAGGGTATGTGCTATGGTGAGTGCTGTGAATTGTGTAAGACTGATGATTCACAGACTTGTACCCCTGAAGCAAATAATACATTATAGGTTAATAAAAAAAGAGATTTGACACAATGATAAAAGAGTGGGTTGGTTAAAGAAATACAGAGAACTAGAAGAGGTTATAGACTTCAGTTATGTCTTATAAATACACTCCTAAAAAAATCCAGGCATACTTTGTTGTCCTTGTAATGATTCACACACAAACGGACAGCTTGATAAAAGATGAAACAAAGAAAAATCATTAGTTATGAGCATATCTTTTCAAAATGCAGTATGGCATAATTTAGCAGGTAACGAGCCTCATCTCTTACCACAAATCATTTTAGGAAAAAAAAAATCCCTCATTTACAGCATTCTGCTTACTATTCTAATCATTTGACATTTAAATAAGGTTTGCATCATCAATGAGATTTTCTGTGAGGGAGAGCAATATTTTAATTTTCATTTCACACATGAAGAAATGGAGGTATTGACTGTGTAGCACATTAAAGGTTCACGTAAGTCTGGATTGGAATTCTAATTGAATGCTTCTGACTTTCAGGCTTAATGTTTCTATGTATCAGAGAAACTTTAATCATAGACTATTAAAGTTGAAAGTGATCTTAAAGAGAGTCCGCCTTTTGTAATTGAGGAGAATGAAGCTCAGAGAGACTAAGTAACTTGACTGTTACACAGCTGGTTCACCCATTTAATGCATGGGTATGTTCTTTGTAGTAATGAGCAGTATGTTTTAGTTACTGTGCTAAATTCTGAAAATGAATCCTGCCTTGAAGGGACTCATAGTCTGATGGAGGAGACTGACATCTTGAGGTGTATTCAGAGAAATTGTGTTATAGTTGATCAAAAGTCAGTGGTGGATCTTAGGCAGGGGACTTTTCTAATTCGATTTGTATTTTATAAAGATTATACTGATAGTATTATGGAGATTTTATCCCATTCTGCTTTTTTTCTATTCAGAACATTTAAGGTCTTTTTTTTTTTTTTTTTTTCCTATGGGGAATCTTTCCTAGTACCATGAGTTTATATTGTTTGCTCTCTCTCTCTCTTTTTTTTTTAATATTGTTTGCTCTTATTGTATGCTGTCATATCACTGTATTTCACCTAACAACTTAGATCTGTCCAAAAGAGATTGATTCCCCCCTTGCTATCCCTCACAAACCTTTCCTTATTTCTCACGTCTTCATTCCAGTTAACAACACCACTCTACATCCAGGTTTCTCATGCTACACTCTTTGATTTCTCATTTTCCTCACCCCTATGTCCAAACTATCCTTAGGTCTTACTGACTGTACCTCTAAATATACCTCAAATACACTTATATTTCTTGCTTATTCCATTGCGACTACTCTAATTCTAAGCCACCTTCATCTCTTGCTTGGATCACTTTCATAGTTGCCTTACTAGTCTGCCTCATTATACCTTCATTCCCAGAATCCATCTTTTAAACAGCAGCTAGAAATCTCCTTTAAAAATGTAAATTTGATCATGTTGTTTCCCTGCTTCAAACTTTCCAGTGGACTTCCATTGCACTTATGATAAAATTCAAATTTTTACCATGTTTTATAAAACTCTACATGACTACTGAGTTTTCTGATTTTATCTCCTATTATTTTCTTCCTTGCTTAGTGTGCTTCAGGTTGTCCCTTTCTGAGGCCTTTTATACTGGTTCTTTTTTCCTGTATAGGATACTCTGTTTCTGGATCTTTTCATGGCTGGTTCCTTTTCATCATTCTGGTCTTAATTCAGATCTTTAGCCCTCTTCAACCACCCAGACTAACTAGGCTTCCTTACCTTTCCCACATATTCCTTATTATATCACTATTTATTATGTTTCTAGTAATACCTACCATTATTTGAAATTATCCTGGCGTTTATGTTTAATTTTTTTTTTTTTTTTTTCTGAGAGCAGGATCCTTTCTGTTGTTCACTATTATATTCTTAGGGACTAAAACTGTGCCTTCACATATTATTATGTGATAAATGGTATTTTTTAGATGAGTAAATGAGTTATAGCATTTACCACACTTTGTGCTATCAATACTTTAATTCTCATTCTCTAGAGACTGTAAGCTCTAGAAGAGTGGGAAGCATGCCTCCCTTGCTCATCATTGTATATTCAGAGCTTAGCACATAACAGGGACTTAAGTATCTGTTGATTGGATGAATATATGATTGATTCATTGATTGAGACTGGAGTCAGGACAGTTTGGAGCCTGTTGAGGTGATCACTTGAAATATAATAAGGGCATTAACAGAACCAATGGCAGAAGTGACAAAAAGGAAGTAAGAGATTTCAGAGACCCAAAGGAAATATACTAGAGAATACTCAGCTCTTAATATAAAAGGTTCACTATGAGAAGGGAGGGGTCAAAGTCTGGGTGAAAGTGAAGAGGATGGTACCATTTACAAAGATAAGGAAAAGCAGATGTGTAGCAGAATGGGATAAGGGGAAGAGTGAGTCTCGATAAGGGAAGAAAGGGCTGAGTTTAGGTTTGAACTATGTGTGTTTGTGATGTTGGCAGTATGGGCATCTGGCATCACAAACTCAGTATGTGGGATATCTGGCAGAAATTTTAATAAGATATAAACTTGTTGCCCAAGAGAGATGTCTAAGCTGGATTTATGGATTATGGTGATATATAGGTAATATTTGGGCTTTTATGAAATTGCAATTGTTTGAATGTCAGACCATATGCTTCTCCTCCTTATTGGCAACTCCCTACTGGCCCATTATTGAGGGAGGATCAAACTTTCTATGCTGCTCACATCAGGGTGCGACCATGTGACTTTCCTTGGCCTGCGAATTGTGAAGTGATGTACCTCTTATGAGAATAAGTTTTAAGAAAGATCTTGTGGTCCACTATCTTTTTCTCTGCCATGAGATGGGTGTATTTCAGATAGGGGCTTCTCCTTTAGTGAACAAGATGCTGAGCCAAGCTATAGTGTTAACTTATAAGAGACATAACACGTGCATGAGAAATAAGCTCTTATTATAAACAACTGAGATTTAGGGATTGGTTGTTGCTGCAGCATAACTTAGCAAAAGCTGGGGCACCTGGGTGGCTCAGATGGTGAAGCATCTGCCTTCGGCTCAGGTCATGATCTCAGGGTCCTGAGATCGAGCCTCGCATCAGGCTCCCTGCTCAGCGGGGAGCCTGCTTCCCTCCCTCTCTGCCTACCTCTCTGCCTACTAGTGATCTCTCTTTCTGTCAAATAAATGAATAAAATCTTAAAAAAAAAAAAAAAAAAAAAAACTTAGCAAAAGCTGACTAATACAGAGAGAGAATAGTGAGTGTCTAGAGTTGAGAATAGAAGAGAGTGAGGGGCATAATTCCTAGGGAGATTTAAGGGTGAGTCCAGAAAAAGGAGCTGACAAAGAATACTCAGCAGATGGCTGTGATGGAAGGAGAATAAAGGGAGAAAGAATGTATTACAAAAGCTGAAGGAGAAATGGCAAGAATAAAAGAGTGGTAAATGGTATCATATGGTATCATATGATATAGAAATTTTAATAGTGGGAACTGAAAAGTGTTCATGGAATTAGAAAAAATTAAATCCATTGGTGATCTTATGAGAGGAGTCCTAGTTGAGTGATTAGGGAGTTACTTAGTGATAGAGATGACAAAGGTAGACTTGATCATTCAAAGTTTGTCACAAATGCTGCTTCCTGCATGATGCCTGTTTGATCCTCCTCTAGCCCAGTATATTTCCTTTCGTCTAACTGCATTGCACTCATTATATTCTGTTTCTTTCTTTTTTTTTTTTTTAAATTTTATTTATTTGAGAGAGAGAGAGAATGAGAGAGCGTGCGTGAGCAGGGTAAGCGGCAGAGGGAGAGGGAGAAGCAGACTCCCCGTTGAGCAGGTAACCTGAGGTGGGGCTCAATCCTGAGACTCTGGGACTCGATCCTGGGACTCTGGGATCATGTCCTGAGCTGAAGGCAGATGCTTAACCAACGGAGTCACCCAGGTGTCCCTCTGTGTTACTTTCTGACTGCTAACCTAGTAGGGAGAATTTCACTTTATCATTTAGAGTTTCAAATGGAAGATGGAAAGAATCCCATTACCCAGCAGTCAGATATTTCTTTTAAAATAAAGTACCTATGAATGACCATTACAGATATAAAGGAGAAATAGTAAATTTTGAGATGCAAGTGCATACTGTTGAAGAAACAAGTAAAATTCAGAAAATGCATAGATTCTGCTTAAAATGGCAGGTAGCCCTTTCTGAGATGTCCAAGGAGAGTAAACATATTTCATTTTTGTGATTTATTTACTAGATGGTACACTACCCTCACCTCATCTCTGTTTGTCCCTCATTTCATCTCTGAATCTCCTCCCATTATAGAGATTTATTTCATTCTTAAGCAACCTTCACTTATTCTGTCTCCATCTTTAAAGCAACCTGAATTTTAACCAATTTCTATCCCCACCCTTTCCCCACCCTTCTTTGACCTCATTTCAAAGGATTGAGACTTACGGATGATGTTCCTGTCTTAACACATGGCACACAGTAATCATAAAAGCTTTCATCTTTCAGCTTTTAGGAAGTATCAGAATGCCCCAATACCAGAATGTCCCTGAGTCAAAACTCCTGAGTTAAATGGACATGTCAAGGTGCCACTGTGTTTCTGAGAGGGGTTTACTTGAGATCTTAATAGTTTAGAGTTTACAGAATCAAATTATCTACTTCATAGGGTCACCTAGACTCAACAGACTTTATAATGTCAGTGTCTGTAGCTTCTCCCATGAATCCCCTTTTCTCCCTGCTCTGCTTTTATACCCACTCATAGACAGTACAAGTTCAATCTTAATACCTTGTCCTCAGATAGGATGAGAATATGATTGTGTTTACTTCATATATTTCACTCTTGAAAACAGAATTAATCATGATAATAATTTTGTCCTAATTTAGAGAGCCACGTTTTTAAAACTCAATTTTCAAAAACAGTCTGTAACCAGAAATTGAGCATAAGGACACTTCTGGGCTAATAAAATATAGTTTGTTATAAAGCTTCTGCACTCAAAACTTTATGTAGCAAATTAAACAGCTGTACAAAGGCATATTCCTAGGAAAATGACAGATGACAGCCTGACTCATGGGAGAAATGAGAAAAATGTCGGTCTTACAATATAGTAAAATAATTGGTGATTAGGAAAGGAAGGGAATTAACATTTATTTCGTATTTGGTATGTGCCAGTCATCTTAAATATGTTATCTCACTTAATCCTTTAACAGTTCTATAAGGATTTTTTTCTCTTTGTACAGATGAGGAAACTGAGACTCAGCAGCTGTTACATGATTTGTCCAAGGTCACACAGCTAACACATAAAATGGAGACAAAGTAGATGTTTAAAAAAATAATAATGGCTAACAGTTTTGCAGCAGGCATGATTCTAATTCCATTATGTGTATCAACACTTAATCTTCACAGTGGCCTGATGAAGTAAATAGGAGTATCGCAATTTTACAGATCAGGATTTTAAAGCCCAAAGAGTACCTTACACAAGTCATACAGTAAGTGACAGAAGTGCAGTTCAAATCCACACTGATTTCAGAGCCTATGCTTTTTATCCATTAGGATAAAATGCCTTTGCAGGCATTCATGATCTTACTAAGAGGGCACTAATCCGTAGTTCCTATTCTCCTTCCTTCTGATATCCAGCCCTTACTTCTTATCTTCCTTTCTTCAAGCATTTATTAGTAAAACGAGACTTTTTAACATGCAGTCTCTCTCTCTCTCTTTTTTTTTTTTTTTAAAGATTTTGTTTATTTACTTGACATAGAGATCACAAGTAGGCAGAGAGGCAAGCAGAGAGAGAGGAGGAAGCAGGCTCCCTGCTGAGCGGAGGGCCGGATGTGGGGCTCGATCCCAGGATTCTGAGATCATGACCTGAGCTGAAGGCAGAGGCTTTAACCCACTGAGCCACTCAGGTGCCCCCCAGACTTTTTTCTTAACCATTACTCTATACTCTCTGTTACAACTTGTTACTTTTTATTTCACACATGTTATTTCTTTAATTCCAGCAAGAGCTCTGAACAGTTATCATCCTTGTGTTAAAAGCAGAGAGAACAAAGCTGTAAAGTTCATATGGTAAATATGTTGCACATGCAAAAGTCAAACTAGATTTGGATCACTTGTACATTCTGGATGGGAATGGAAAGTGGCACAACCATTCTGGGAAGGAGTTTAACACCTTCTTATAAAATAAACATGCAATTACAATATGTTCATACAAAATGCTATACACAAATATTCCCAGTAGCTTTATTTGTAGCAGCCGGTATCTGGAATCAGCCCAGTTGTCCCTCAGTAGGTGACTGGTTAAACAGTTTGCAGTGCATTCATACCATGGAACTCAGCAGTGAAAAGTGTATATTTTCGTATACAAAATAACTTGGAGGAATCTCCAGGGAATCATGCTGAGTGTGAAAAAGCCAATTTCAAAAAGTTACATAGTATATGATTTCATTTACATATTTGGAATGACAAAATTTTAAAAATGGAAGATAGGTTAGTGGGGTTATAAAATGGCAAGAGGGATCCTTGCAGCTATTGAAGTGTTCAGTATTTTGACTCTGGTGGTGGATACAGGAACGTACACATGTGATAAATTGTACAGAATTAAATATGCATGCATGTGCAAACACATATACAAGTAAAACTGAGGAAATATGAATAAAATCAGTGTGTGTTATTAATGGCTATATCCTGGTTGTCACAATGTACTGTATGTAACATTGTATTATATAGTATTTTAGTTACCACTGGGGGAAAATGGATGTAGTATACAAGGCATTTCTTTTTTTTTTTTTTAAAGATTTTATTTTATTTATTTATTTGACAGAGAGAGAGAGGGATCACAAGTAGGCAGAGAGGCAGGCAGAGAGAGAGCGGGGGAAGCAGGTTCCCTGCTGAGCAGAGAGCCCGATGCGGGGCTCGATCCCAGGACCCTGAGATCATGACCTGAGCCGAAGGCAGGGGCTTTAACCCACTGACCCACCCAGGTATCCCTACAAGGCATTTCTCTATGTTATTTCTTAAAACTGCATGTCAGTCTATGATTATGTTAATTAAAATTTTTATTAAAAAATGTATCAGAGAATGAATAGACATGTAGAAAAGAAAGAGAAACAGGAAGTACAATAACAGTTAAATAAGAAAAATATGTTGTAGAAGAGTATTAGCTCTATAGGTGCTTATATAGCCAAAATATTCATGATAGTAATCTACAAATGAAGGATTACAAATAGTTTTTTCTTCACTTTCTTTTTTCTTTTACTTTTAACTATTTATCTTCTTTTTTTCTAAATTAATTTGTATTCTTGCTCTTGTAAAACAATTAAACATATCTGTACTGGTTATAAAAAGCAAACTGGGTTTGGTTTGGTCTAAAATATGTGCTCTTAGGTATTTTGTGAGGAAATTAATAATAACTATATCATTGAATAGAATTTGTAACATATAGGCTAATTTTTTGGAATCATTTATATTTGTTTCCTCTACCAGATCAGTGAGGACAGGGGCACTGCTTTGTCTATCTCTTATCCTTAATATTTAGCAAAAACCCTGGGCACACAGTGGATGCTCAACAAATAATTGGCTTTATAGAGTGATGTTGCCACATTAACTCAAATAAACTAATGCTTTCATTTCATGACCTTCTTGGCAGCCAATGCACAAAACATCTTATGTGATCCTTTATAGAAAGTTTAAAGAATATCACCTTCTTGTCTTTATAACAAGTACAAAAAGCAATAATATGCAAATAAATAGCCCTGAGCTTGGGACCAATTCTGAACACGATGGTACTTAATGACAGTTTTTTTTTTTTTTTTAAAAGAGAGGGAGATGAGCAGAAATTCTCTATGTGATAAAAAACCATCTATACTTCAGGATCCAGTTCAACCATTACCTTCCTCACTTACCAAACGAAAGTTTCCTGATTACGGTGGGTAGAATTAGTCCTTCCTCCAATTATAGTCGCATAGCACATCATGGATAAATTCTAGTGTAGTATTTATCCCAGTGAATAATATTGTTTATAACATGTTTATCCTTTCTTAGAATAAGAGTCTTAAAGGCGTGAGCCAATTTTTGTTCTTCGTGCTTCTAGTACTTATCACAGTGCTTTAGGGTAATGTTCAAACATGTTTGTCAATGAATGAGTGGGTGATTATACATACCTATACTATGTAGATCGAAGTGTGCCACTTTCTGAGCAAGATGATCTTTGTTAATTCTGTGCAGACTCGAAGTAATACAGAAATAAAAGGAAAGAAAAATAGATAAGGAAATAAATATTCAATAAGGAAAAAAGCCCCATAAGATAACAAGCGAAGAAAAACAATCATGTAGCTAATGTGTTTTGAGTATTTCGGCCGGCAAAGCTCAGTCTTTCTATATGTTTGGCTTTGAGAAATTAAAAAAAAAAATTATGAAGGCTAATTATTCTAAACAACAAAAAGGTTTTTTACACTGGCTTTCTTTCTTGACTGAATAGCTTTGCTATTATAAAGATGCAAAATGTTTTTCTGCTTGAGTGTTGTGCTTTTCAGTTCAGTCCCCTTAAAAGCTGGCTGCAGTTACATATATAAGAATTGCCCAAAAAATAGCATTTAATGACATACATTGTGCTTTGGCAATTTTGTTCCATTTGCAACCAAACCCAGTGACATGATGTTAAATCTGAGCTACCAAGAAAATATATCCAGAATTGTTAAAATTTGCTTTTTATAATTTAGCTCATATTGCATCATGAACATCTCTCCATGTTGTTAAACTTTTTAAAATCGGGTTTTTAATAGATTGAGAATATTATGTTCAATAGATATATAATGATTTTCATAACTATACTACTGTGGGTAGAATTTTTCTGATTTCATCATATTAAAAAATGGTACCATAATCAACATTCTCAATCATACACATTTTCCCCTTTTTTTGAATTATTTCTTTGGTATTAATTCTAGAAAGTGGTATTACTAGATCAAAGGGTATAGGTATTTTCATGGCTCTTCCAGTGTTTTGCTGTTATATTCTAAAATTTTTTTTAAATTTAAAGTGTTACCAGTAATGTATGAGTGTACTAATTTTACCATAACCTCACTAAAATCAGGTATTCATTATTAAAGAGTGACTATTTACTATATATATTTCCATTAAGATAAATTTTCTATTTACATCCTTGTTCATTTAACTGCTAGTTGTCTATGTTTTATTTATTTATTTAATTTTTAAAAAAGATTTCATTCATTTATTTGACAGAGAGGGAGAGAAAGCAAGCATGAGCAGGAGGAGAGGGAGAAGCAGGCTCTCCGCTGAGTAGAGAGCCCTATGTGACGCTTGATCCCAGAACCCTGGGATCATGACTCGGGCCGAAGGCAGTTGCTTAACCGGCTGAGCCACCCAGGTGCCCCAGTCTATGTTGTTTCAATATGCAGTTGGTGTAGACTGGATGTTTATGTCCTACCCAGCTTCATATGTTGAAATCCTAATGCCAATGAGATGGTATTAGGAGGTGAGGCCTTTGGGAGGTGATTAGGTGACAAGGACAGAGCCTTCATTAATGGAATTAGTGCTGTTGTTATTAAAGAGGTGAGAAAGCTCCCTTGCCCCTTCTGCCATGTGAAGATACAGTGAGAAGTTGGTGGTCTGCATCCTGGCAGTCTGCTCTTTCCAGAACCTGACGGTGCTGGTACTCTAATCTTGGATTTCTTTTTTTTTTTTTTTTTAAAGATTTTATTTATTTATTTGACAGAGAGAGAGATCACAAGTAGGCAGAGAGGCAGAAGAGAGAGAGGGGGAAGCAGGCTCCCTGCTGAGCAGAGAGCCTGATGAGGGGCTCGATCCCAAGACCCTGAGACCATGACCTGGGCCGAAGGCAGAGGCTTTAACCCACTGAGCCACCCAGGTGCCCCTAATCTTGGATTTCTAGCCTCCAGAACTGTGAGAAATAAATTTCTGCAGTTTATAAGCCATCCAGTCTACGGTACTTTGTTGTAGTAGCAGACTGAGGCAGCAGTATTTAAATAAACTCTTATGAAATTATAGATGTTAATCTTTTATAGCTTATAGAGTAAATATTTTCCAGTTCCGTTGCTTTTCATTTCACTTGAGTATTTTTTTTTAATACTGAAGTTTCAAATTTTCTGTATTTAATAATGTTTTCCTTGTTAGGTGCTCTGCTTCAAACCTTAAAAAATCAGTATCTATCAAAAGACTTGGAAGTAGTCTATTCTGTTTTTTGTAATTTACAATTTGTTATTCACTTCGATTTTTTTCCTGTTTTATGGGGACCTAAGTTTATGTTTTTCATTCTCCAAAAGATCTAAGACCAGTGGATAAAGGTATCTATAGAAAGAAACTAGGAAAACACTAGCAGCATGATGTAGTTGAATGAGTATAGGGTTTATTTACATTTTTAACACATACTACATGATCTTAGATAAGTTTTTTATCCTCTGTCTCTATTTCCTCATTTGTAAAATGGGAATAATAATAATACTTACCTCAGGATTGTTGTAAGTTTGTAAATCACTTAACAGTGCCTGGCATGTGGTAAGCTTTCAGTAAATGCCTGCTATTTTTATTATTGCTCTCATTATTATTATTACCATCGTTATCAATAATATAGAATCTCTATTATTGTCTAAGTCACTGTGCTAGTTCCACAAATAAAACTTAGATCCTATCCTTTCAGATCTTCTAGGCTACTTGAAGAGATAAATAAATATGAACATATATTCATAATAGAAATTAGGAAGTGATTGATATCACAGGAGAAATATAAAAGTTTATAGGAAATTAAAGGAAGGAAGGATTATAACCAGTTGGTGAAGCAGGGTTTTTTATGAACATAGTTTAGAATTAGGGTAATGGAACTAAGGGAATTCTAGGCAGAGAATGAACATAAAGAGAAAAAATAGATATAATCTTCACTTTGACTGGAATACAGTGAGCAAGAAAGAGGAAATAGGAAATATGGTTGGGAGCCTGGATTTGGATCAGATCATGTGAGGACTTGAAGTCTGATCAAGGTGTTAAGTGACAGTTTTGGATGGGAGCATCACACGCAGTATGTTTTATCTAGCAAACTATGAACTGTTTTATGGAATACACTATATTATATTTTTTATTTT
>CM052884.1:38613505-38688448 GCA_028534135.1 Potos flavus
CTTAGAGACTGTGTCTCTTCTTTGTATGAGTTAGACTCATTGAGCCACAGAATGTTAGGGTATTCTATTCAAATCACTCACGTTACAAAGGGAAAAGTTAAATTCCAGAAAGCAAGTGGCAGACCTGGACTGAGCACAAGTTTCATGATGCTTGGGAGTGTCAAACCATGCTATCATATCTTGCTGGCATACAGAATTCTCTGTGACTGATCAAATGAAATGTCATTGGCAATTTAAAAAAACAACCCATTATCTTAGTTATTCTTTTCCTTCTTTGACACTCTTTTACATCTAGGAGAAAATACGTAATTTCTCAGAAATTTCAAAGGATTTTCTAGAATCCTCTGATTATTGGAGGATTTCTTTATAGTCTTAGTTTGGTTAATTTGGGTGTAGAACCTATATAATATAATAACAATTGTTTTCCTTTTCACAGACATGCCTCAATTGCTGTATGATACTCTTAGAATGTATAAAGTGACCAAGGAAAATATTTTGAGGGTTAAGAGTTAGCATGTTTTATTGAAAAGAGCAACATGATACAGAGTCTAAATGCCAACATTCAAAATTTAATAATGTCTACATGAAATGACATTTGCCAGTACTAATGCTATTTCTTGCGTATTTCTTATCTCTTCCTTTTATCAATATAACTTTTCTTGGTTCTCATTCATTCATTCATTTATTTTTATTTATTTTTAAATTTTTTATTGTGTTCAGTTAGCCAACGTATTGTACATCATTAGTTTTTGATGTTGTGTTCAATGATTTATTAGTTGTGTATAACACCCAGTGCTCATCACAACACTTGCTCTCCTTGATACCCATCAAGTTGTTGCCCCATCCCCCAATCCCTCCCTTCTGTAACCCTCAGTTTGTTTCCCAGAGTCCAGAGTCTCTCATGCTTGGTTCTCCTTTAAATAGGTGCCATCCGGTGCTCTCCTTACAGCCTGTGAATGTTTGTATTGTAGTGCCTGTACAACAGTTTTACAAGAATCTATTTGTTCATGAACCTTGTCAGCAATCCTTGTGCAGAAACTCTATCATGTTCATTTATTTTCTTTTATTTTTTAAAATATTTTATTTATTTGACAGAGAGAGAGAGACAGCGAGAGAGGGAACACAAATGGGGAGTGGGAGAGGGAGAAGCAGGCTTCCTGCCCAGCTGGGAGCCTGATTGGGGGCTCAGTGTGGGGCTCAATCCCAGGACCCTGGGATCATGACCTGAGCTGAAGGCAGACGTTTAATAACTGAGCCACCCAGGCGCCCGTATCATGTTCATTTTTATATCTCTACTCCTTGGCGCATGATTGGCCCATACTAGGTGATCAGTAGTAGTAGTAGAATAATGGGAATAGTTGGGCAGTTTAGAATAAATAAGTTCTTATTTCTTTTTGGTCTCCTTTGATTTCTACACTTTTAAAAACCCATTCAGTGGTAGTGTTTCCAGGTCCTACATCTTTGGTCTTCTCAATTCACTTCTGCGCACTCTCCCTGAGTCATCTAATTGTTTCCTATTTTAAGTGCATACATGCTAATGACTCCCACATACTTATCTCTAATACTGATCTCTCTTCTGAGCTCAAACTCGTTTTTCTATCTTTTAGGTATCTTCACCTACTCTTTAATCCTGAGTAGGTTAGAGTCTTCACAGCTTTCCCTTTCATAAAACCATTCAAGCTACATTTCCATTTTTTTCTCCTCTGTAAGTCTGTAACTATCCATTAGTATCTCAGTGTACAAGTTAGAAGCTTGGGACTTTATGTGGTTCTTCTCTCCCCTCTGTACCCTAGAACTTATCATTCTGTTACTTCTACCTTAGAAACATCTCTTGCATTTACCCCTGGCTATCTTTATGGCCAGTGTCTTATTTCAGGCCTCCATGTTCTTTTGCTTGGTATATTATTACAATGGCTTACCACATTTGTCTTTTTGCCCCCAGCTCCTTCCCACTGCAATCTGTCTTCCACATGTCTACCTGAGGCATCTTTTCCCTCAAATAAGCAGATTCATGCCATCATCTTGCTTTCCTCTGTAGTTTTTCACTCTCTGCTTTCACAATCTGATACTAATCTACTTCTCCAGTTGCATTTCCCATGTACCACCAACACAAACTCTGGACTCTAGTTACACTCAAATTCAGTTTTTCTCCAAAGCCAGGTCCTTTTATGTTCTGTGCCTCTATCCATGCCCTCCCATTTGCCAGGTATGCCCGTTTCAGTTTTTTGTACTCAGCTTAAATGTTACCTCTTCTGTGGAGCCTTTCCTATATAATCGAATGCTTTGTTCTTTATTAACACTTTTTCCATTTATGTTTATGTATATGTCTCACACTACACTGTGAGAATAGGGAACTTGTCTTATTCTAGTCTTGAATGTTTCAATCTTAGTCTGTGATTCACTGCTTAATAAATGTCTGTTGAATTAATAAAATAACGACTGAAAGCTCAGTTCTATTTTCTCAGCTTTTTGAGAATTTAGCAATTTGTTTAAACATCTTTAGTGCTAAGCCAGAGATGGTCACACATTTCAGTGTGTTTTGCCAGGGTCAGGGCCTGACATCTGCTGTGGGTGGCACAGACCTCAGTGTTATCTTTTCTGTCACTCACCTGCTGTGTGTTGTTTTAGTTCCCAAAGCTTTCCTCTTTTTATCTGAAATTGCCTATTGCCATGCTCACTGGTTTGTAAAAAATTTTAGATGGACTAATGCTTTTTAACTTGCTGTTTTCATTTGTTTTTAAACTATTTTCAAATATACAAACCCTACAGTTTTCTGAACTTTTAAAAAGCAACAGATAGAAGGAAATCAAAGGTAGGGCAAATCATCTATCTTATATAGATACATTGAATTTTTTCTAGACTTTCCATTTTTAAGATCATTAGATTTTTATGCCCATTATTCTAGGTTTATTGAACTCAGACTAATATGGCCCCCTTTAAACATTACTGACTTGACAGAAAGTAAGAGTATGCCCTTTTGCACATGGTGGCCAGAAATTAGATAGTATTCATGATTCACTATTGAGGTCATAAACAAAATACTTGGCTTTCCGACAGCAGCATTAGTTGCATTGTTCACCATCCACAGCTGCCAGACATTGAATGGTTACTTGGCAGCTGGCAAAGCTTGGATTCATACAGTAGGCCTTCCTTAAACCTTGGTTTTCAAAATGTTACACATTGAGTGTAATTACATTGAGAGCTCACTAGTAGTACTTGTATTTAAATGGGAAAACTAAACCTAACACTTTCTGATTTTTCAGAAAAATTGACAACTCCTCCTTGTTCAAAGTATCACCCAGTTTTCAGGCTACTTAATTCTGAGGAAAGTGGAGTAAATACCGTCTTACATTTTCTTTACCAGAACAACTACTAGAAACTAAGATAATATAGAAAATGTTATGAAAAAGATTGTGGAGTAATGTTTGCTATAGTTGATATATACTGGAATGTTTTTCACAAAGATAAAATATATTTCACGAAGGCAGAATTCTCTTCATTATAACTTTTAGTTTTTCGGTTAGTTTTTGGTTGCCTTTCTGTTTTCTTCCTTGCCTTCTCTATTTCTTTTTCTTCTTTCCTCCTGTTCTAGTTTCTCCCTCTTTCTTTTGCACATATATTTAGTAAACATTTTCTTTATACTAGGCATGGTGTTGGACACTGTAACAGTTACAAGGGCAAATAAAAAGATAAGCTCCCTCCTTACAAGTGGTTTAATCATTTAATGATGAAAAAAAAAAAAGATGTGTATACAAATCGTGCAGAAGAGTGAACAAAGTGGGGACCAAAGCATCAAGGAGAGTTTTAAATGTGACTTGAGTTTAAAACTCTGCTAACACCTGTATTTCAAAGTGGAATAATTGTATGGAGGGGTTGACTCAATTTAATTTAATCATTTTTTAATTTTTTAGATGGACATAAGCTCATTTTATTTCAATAGAGGATATTACTTTCCGAAAAATTAAGACTATGTGACAGTGGGATGAGTAACATACTGACTGAAGAAGATGGAAGTATGAAAATGCAATTTGAAATCTGAGGTCAGAGATGTTGTAGAATCTATTTCTACAAAGCTCACAATTTGAACTAAATGACCCTTAAGTATTCTTATGTTATTCTTATTCTGTGAGTTATAACTCAGAAAAGTTAAAATATAGGTGGTTATAATATTTGTTAATGTTAAGTCATACTCATAAACTATAGAACAATTGGTATTAGAATTCTCTACATTGTCTTCCAAAGTTTCATGAAATTGTATATTTTCCAGATAATTGACAGATCTATCTGTCTAATCTATCTGTCTGGAAATACTAAGTTCTGGGAGAGATAATGGGACTGCTTTTAGACCCTACAACATAATCTATGTTAATAACCATCATAGTAGAATCTATTTATCATGTACCTACTATATTTCTAGGAACTGTGCTTCATATATATTATTTAATCTTTGCAATGTTCCTATGTATTCATTCTATATTATAGTTGAATAAAGAGCAATGAAAAAGAATAACAGTAACAGGACATAAGAAGTCAATATGATGAGATAGGAGTGTTGTCTCTGAAACTAAGGTGATTGCATTTAAATCCTAATTTTGTCACTACTAGTTGTGGGGTTTGATCAAGCTACTTTATCTCTTAAACTTCAGCTCCTCATCTTTAAAGTGGCATCAATAACAATACCTAAATGTAGAGTTACTATGAAAGTTAAATGAGTTCACCTTTTAAAGTGGTTAGAATAACAGTGATATGTAAACATTGTTATTACAAGCCTGAAATCACACAGCTAGAAAGTGATAAAACAGATTTTCTGGATTCCAAAGCCTGTGCTTCATTCACAATTCCATATTGCTTCCAAGACATATCCAAGTCTTATGGATCATAGAATTTAGAAAATGAATTTGTCCGTAATCAACTAAATTTTTGTTTGTTTCTCGAAGAAAACATATATACAAAGAGTTCTTAATTCAAAGCCTCTTTTTCCTTGGGAGTGAACTCTGGCATCTCAGAGCCCATTAGTACTAAACAGTGGTGGGCATGTCAGTTTTTAGGGACTGTGGTGAAATAAAGAGGAACTTGGAGGTAAGTTACTTATGTCTCCTCTCCAACAGGGTTTTGAAAATTTGCTAGTTCTTAGGATCATCCTCAGGAGGAGTTCAGCTCTCTCTTCCCAGTTGTTCAGAGCACCTGTTGTTTCTGTGGCTTTCTTTTTTTCTGGCCTCCTTCAAAAATCCCTTCTGGTCTTAGTGGTAGTAGTGGTAGGGATAGCTTTGTGAAATCACCAGTTTCACAGCTTTAGCACAGCATATCTAAGTGGGATTATAGGATTGAAGACATGAAGAGTGTACTAATGTGAGCAGGTAAAAATACTATTATTGTTTGTTTTTGTCATGGTTAAATCTTACATGAGATATATAGATCAGTTTTGTATTTCTCATTTTCATCATTAGATTGGAAGTTCCCCATCTATAGGTTTGCTCTAAAAAATTCATTGGCGTTTTCATTATGATTCTCTTTTCTATTATTCATTTTTGATTTTTTAAACTAACATATAATGTATTATTTGTTTTAGGGATTCAGATCTATGATTCATCAGTCTTACACAATTCACAGTGCTCACCATAGCACATACTTTCCCCAGTGTTCATTGCCCAGCCACTCCATCCCTCCCACCCCCCTCCACTCCAGCAACCCTCAGTTTATTTCCTGAGATTAAAAGTCCCTTAGGGTTTGTCTCCCTCTCTGATTTTGTCTGCTTTCATTTTTCCCTCCCTTTCCCTATGATCCTCTGTCTTGTTTCTCAAATTCCTCATATCAGTGAGATCCTATGATAATTGTCTTTCTCTGATTGACTTATTTTGCTTAGCATAATACCCTCTAGTTCCATCTACGTTGTTTCAAAAGGCAAGATTTCGTTTTTTGGTAGCTGCATAATATTCCATTGTATATATAGACCACATCTTCTTTATCCATTCATCTGTTGATGGACATCTAGACATTTTCCATAGTTTGGCTATTGTGGGCATTGCTGCTATAAACATTGGGATGCACGTGCCCCTTCGGATCACTACATTTGTATCTTTGGGGTAAATACTCAGTAGTGCAATTGCTGGGTCATAGGGGAGCTCATTTTCAGCTTATTGAGGAACCTCCATACTGTTTTCCAGAGTGGCTGCACCAGCTTGCATTCCCACCAACACTGTAGGAGGGTTCCCCTTTCACCGCATCCTTGCCAACATCTATCGTTTCCTAACTTGTTAATATTAGCCATTCTGACTGGTGTGAGGTGGTATCTCACTGTGGTTTTGATTTGAATTTCCCTGATGCCAAGTGACATTGACAACTTTTTCATGTATCTGTAGGCCATTTGAATGTCTTCTTTGCAGAAATGTCTGCTCATATCTTCTTCCCATTTCTTGATCGGATTATTTGTTCTTTGGGTGTTGAGCTTGAGAAGTTCTTTGTAGATTTTGGATACTAGCCCTTTTCCTGATATGTCATTTGCAAATATCTTCTCCCATTCTGTCAGTTGACTTTTGGTTTTGTTGACTGTTTCCTTTGCTGTGCAAAAGCTTTTGATCTTGATGAAGTCCCAATAGTTTATTTTTGCCCTTGCTTCCCTTGCCTTTGGCAATGTTTCTAGGAAGAAGTTGCTGCCGCTGAGGTTGAAGAGGTTGCTGCCTGTGTTCTCCTCAAGGATTTTGATGGATTCCTGTCTCACATTGAGGTCTTTCATCCATTTTGAGTCTATTTTTGTGTGTGGTGTAAGGAAATGGTCCAGTTTCATTCTTCTGCATGTGGCTGTCCAATTTTCCCAACACATTTGTTAAAGAGACTGTCTTTTTTCCATTTGACATTCTTTCCTGCTTTATCGAAGATTAGTTGCCCATAGAGGTGAGGGTCCATTTCTTGGCTCTCTATTCTGTTCCATTGATCTATGTGTCTGTTTTTGTGCTAGTACCATACTGTCTTGATGATTACAGCTTTGTAATAGAGCTTGAAGTCTGGAATTGTGATGCCACCAGTTTCGGTTTTCTTTTTCGAAATTCCTCTGACTATTCGGGTCTTTTCTGGTTCCATATAAATTTTAGGATTATTTATTCCATTTCTGTGAAAAAAGTTGATGGATTTTAATAGGGATTGCATTAAATATATAGATTGCTTTAAGTAGCACAGACATTTTCTCAATATTTGTTCTTCCGATCCATGAGCATGGAACGTTTTTCCATTTCTTTGTTTCTTCCTCAATTTCTTTCGTGAGCACTTTATAGTTTTCTGAGTGCAGATTCTTTGTCTCTTTGGTTAGGTTTATTCCTAGGTATCTTATGGTTTTGGGTGCAGTTGTAAATGGAATCAACTCCTTAATTTCTCGTTCTTCTGTCTTGTTGTTTGTGAATAGAAATGCAACTGATTTCTGCGCATTGGTTTTATATCCTGACACTTTACTGAATTCCTGAATGAGTTCTAGCAGTTTTGGGGTGGAGTCTTTTGGGTTTTGCACATAAAGTATCATATCATCTGCAAAGAGTGAGAGTTTGACCTCTTTGCCAATTCGGATGCCTTTTATTTCTTTTTGTTGTCCAATTGCTGAGGCTAGGACTTCTAGTACTATGTTGAATAGCAGTGGTTATTGTGGACATATCTGCCATGTTTCTGATCTTAGGGGAAAAGCTCTCAGTTTTTCCCCATTGAGAATGATATTTGATGTGGGTTTTTCATAGATGGCTTTGATGATTTTGAGGTATGTACCCTCTGTCCCTATACTGTGAAGAGTTTTGATCCAGAAAGAATGCTGTACTTTGTCAAATGCTTTTTCAGCATCTATTGAGAGTATCATATGGTTCTTGTTCTTTTGTTATTAATGTATTGTATCACATTGATTTGTGGAAGTTGAACCAACCTTGCTGCCCAGGAATAAATCTCATTTGGTGGTTGCGAATAGTCCTTTTAATGTACTGTTGGATCCTATTGGCTAGTATTTTGGTGAGGATTTTTGCATCCATGTTCATCAGGGATATTGATCTATAATTCTCCTTTTTGATGGGGTCTTTGTCTTTGCAAGTTAAGGTAATGTTGGCCTCATAAAATGAGTTTGGAAGTTTCCCTTCCATTTCTGTTTTTTGGAACAGTTTCAGGAGAATAGGTATTCTTTAAATGTTTGGTAGAATTCCCCTGGGAAGCCATCTGACCCTGGGCTCTTGTTTGTTGGGAGATTTTTGATGACTGCTTCAATTTCCGCGCTGGTTATGGGTCTGTTCAGGTTTTCTATTTATTCCTGGTTCAGTTTTGGTAGTTTATAGGTCTCTAGGAATGCATCCATTTCTTCTAGATTGTCTAATTTGCTGGCATATAGTTGCTGATAATATGTTCTCATAATTTTTTGTATTCCCGTGGTGTTGGTTGTCATCTCTCCCTTTCATTCATGATCTTATTAATTTTATTAATTCATGATTTTACTAATTTCATTCATGATTTTATTAATTTATTAATCTTTTGTTATTGATAAGTCTGGCCAGGGGTTTAGCAATCTTATTATTTCTTTCATTGAACCAGCTCCTACTTTCATTGATTTGTTCTACTGTTCTTTTGGTTTCTATTTTATTGATTTCTGCTCTGATCTTTATTATTTCTCTTCTCGTGCTGGATTTAGGCTTTCTTTGCTGTTCTTTCTCTACTCCTTTAGGTGTAGGGTTAGGTTGTGTATTTGAGACGTTTCTTATTTCTTGAGAAAGGCTTGTATTGCTACGTACTTTCCTCTTAGGACTGCCTTTGCTGCATCCCAAAGATTTTGAACAGTCGTGTTTTCATTTTCATGTGTTTCCATGAATTTTTAAAATTTTTCTTTCATTCAAAAATTTTTCTTTCATTCGTTTCAAAAAAATAAAAAGAGACCTGAAACTGGGGGGAGAAGAAAAGAAAAAAAAAAAAAAAGAATATGATCAGGCTGGTGAATAGAGCAGAGCCACAGACTAGATTTTGGGTGTATGGTCCGTTAGAAGAAACTGCCCCCCAAAATTTTAAAGAAAGAAAAACTTACGTATATATACAAAAATAAGGGTAAGTACAATGAAGAGATGGAATATGACTATAAAGATGAAAATTAAAAAAAATATTTTAAAAGAATTGATAAGATAAGAGGTTGGTTGAAAAAATAAAGAAAAAATTGAAAGAAAAAAAAAAAAGGAGAGAATGTTATCAGGGGGAAGACTAGAAGAAAGCCATACAGTAGATTTAGGGTATATTTTGGTCTGTTAGAAGAAGTTGTATCCCAAAATTTTAAAGAAAGAAAAACTTATATATCTACAAAATATAAGGTTAAATACAATGAAGGGATAGAAGTGTAAAAATGAAAATTAAAAACGATTTTAAACAAGGAATTGATAAGATGTTGGTTAAAATAGGAAAGAAGAAAAAGTAAAAAAAAATAGAAAAAGAAAAAATAAAATTAAAAATATTAACTTTGAAAGACTAAAGAATCGTGGGAAAAAAGCCATGAATTCTTTGTGCCATATTCCCGTAGCACTAGAGTTTTGCAGTTCTTATTGCTCGGTAGACTTGGTCTTGGCTAAATATTCTTGCTGATCTTCTCAGGGAGGGGCCTGTTGTCATGATTCTCAAATATCTTTGCCCCACGTGGAACTGCCCTGCCCTTGCTATGGGCCAGGCTAACTAACCTGCTGGGGTTTGTTCTCCAGTAGCTTTTGTTCCCTGAAAGCTTTCTGTATAGCTTTGGAGGAGGACACTGAAAATGGTGGCCTTCCAATCTCTAGTCCCAGAGCAGCCGAGAACTCAGGGCCCCACTCCTCAGTGCACCATCAGAGAAAAGCAGTCAATCCCTCCTGTCTCCCTACTGTCCGGCCACACTCTGTGCTCGCCCGACCTGTGACTGAGCATTTCCATCTCTGGCACACAACCCTGTTTGGAGTCTCCAAGCCCAGCAGATTCCTGTGGTGCCCTCTCATGCTATTCCTCCTGGGGGAGGAAGGGGAGTTACCCTGGATCTGCCACTTGTTGGGCTCCTGCTTGAAGAGTAGAGGCTCGTCTGTGCTGCAGATCAGGGTGTATGGCAACCCCGAGCTGAGAGCCCACTCTTTGGCTATGTCTTTGCAGCCGACTTCCTCACTCCTATACGTGGGAGCTTGCCACACTCAGGCACCCCTGGTCTTTTTGTGACCCCCGGGGGTCCTAGACCACACTGTGCCAGCGAGGCTTCCACCCCCCACTTATCTCCACTTAGCCACCACAGTGACATCCCTCCGTGGAGCAGACTTCTAAAAGTTCTGATTCTGTGCTCTGCTGCTCTCTCACTTGCCAGTAGCCAGCTGATGGAGGCCCCCTCCCCCCATGGTCTATCTTCCCAAATATCACCTCAGATTCATTTCTCTGCATGTCCTAACTTCCAGAAAGTGGTCGCTTTTCTGTTCATAGTGTTGCTGCTATTCTTTTCTCTGATCTCTTGTTGAGTTTGTAGGTGTTCAGAATAGTTTGATAACTATCTAGCTGAATTCCTGGGACCAGACGAAATTTTGGTTTCCTACTCCTCCCCCATCTTGCTCCTCCTCTCTATTCATTTTCAAACAGAACTGTATAAAACTTGGAAGGAACTGCCAAGTTTTCTCAGTGTGGCTGCACCATTTTCATTCATACCAGCAATGTATTCCAGTTTCTCCAGATCCTTATCAACACTTGTTGTTTCTGTCTCTTATTGTAGCCAATGTTTTCTGGTGATAGGTGTATCTCATTGTGGGTTTTTGTTTGTTTGTTTGTTTGCTGTGAAAAGCTTTGTTGTTTTCATTTGGTCCACAGCTTAGGAGAGGGCACCTGGGTGGTTAAAAAGCTGCCTAGTGCCTACCTTCACCTCCTCATCCTGGAAGAGGTTCTCCAGGAAGTCACAGAGGTGGGGGTCTGCATGTGCCGAAATCCTGGGCATACAGATGCAAAAGGCCCTGGTTCAGGTTTTTCTCCAGAACCAGGTGGCTTCCATGGTACCCAGGATTTTACCCCATTCATCTTGGGATGGCTTCTTCACATCTTGCAAGAGGGTGTGTCCACTGCAGTCATTTTGCATTTTCAAGAGACACTCAGTATTCTTGGGCTTCTCATCTGCCAGCTTGAAGAAGTGGCCCATGTTCTCCTCGACCAGCCACAGCATTGTGGTCGAAACAGAAGCCCAGAGAGAGGTAGACGTATGAGGCCTGCAGATGCATGTTGACCAGGCAGGCGATGGCTCCCTCCACCCTGATGGAGTAATCCTGATGAATCCAAAAGCTCATGGTTGATTGGTAATAAGGAGCTAAGCTCAAAATAAGATGTTAGGTGGTCCTGGAGGCAGAGCCTGGCTGAGAAGATGGCTCCAAAGGTTGTGACTGGAAAAAAGACTGGAGGGTGGTCAGAGGTTAGTAGAAAGGGCATCCCTGGATCTGTTCCATCCAACCACTGTTGAAGCAAGAGACAGATCTGCAGAACTGCTGGGTGCACTGCCTCATTGTGGTTTTGATTTGTATTTCCCTAATGACTAATGATGTTGGGCATCTTTTCATGTGTTTATTGGTCACTTGTATGTCTTTGGAGAAATGTTTGTTTAAATCTTTGTTCATTTTTAAATTGGGTTGTTTGTCTTTCTGTTGTTGATAGTTCTTTATATATTGTAGATAATAAACCCTTGTCATATTCACTGTAAATATTCCATCTGTGGTTCATCTTTTGGCTTTACTGATAGTTTCATTTGAGGCACAGATTTTTTTTTATTTTTTTCACTGTGGTTGCTTGTGCTTTTGATGTCATATCTAAGAATCCATTGCCTAACCCAAGGTCATGGAGGTTTTATACTTGTTTTCTCCTATGAGTTTTATAGTTTTGATTCTTACATGTAGGACTTTGGTCCATTTTGAGTTAATTTTTATATATGGTGTGAGATATATATCCAGATCCATTCATTTGCATGTAAATAATCAGTTGTCCCAAAACCATTTGCTAAAAAGACTAGTTCTTCCCTTGTTGAAGGTTGGCACATTGTTATGAATGATGTCGGTGTTGGCACCATTGTTAAAAATCAGTTAACTAGGGGTGCCTGGTGGCTCAGTTGTTAAGCGTCTGCCTGCAGCTCAGGTCATGAACCAGGGTCTGGGATTGAGGTCCACATCAGGCTCCCTGCTCAATCGGGAGCCGGCTTCTCCCTCTCCCACTCCCCTTGCTTGTGTTCCCTCTCTCTCTGTCTTTCTTTGTCAGATAAATAAATAAATATAAAAATAAATCTTTAAAAAAAATCAGTTAACTATAGATGTAACAATTTATTTTTGGACTCTCAAATCCGCTCCATCCATCTATATCCTATCATTATTCCAGTACTATACTGTCTTGGTTACTGTAATAAGTTTTAAAATCAGAAAGTATAGATTATTCAGTGTTTCTCTTTTCAAGGATTGTTTTGGCTATTCTGGGTCATTTGCATTTCCATATAAATTTTAGGATCAGTTTGTCAATGTCTGCATAAAAAAAACAGTTGGGGTTTTTATAAAGGTCATGTTGAATCTGTAAATTATATGATCAGCTTGCCATCTTAACCTGTTTTCCAATTCATGAATATGGGATATATGAATATGGCTGTAGGCTTTGTAGTTTTTAGTGTACAAGCCTTGCACTACTTTTGTTAAATTTATTCCCAAGAATTAAAAAGAATTCTATGCAAATGGAATTGTTTTTAAGATTTTATTTTAAAGGGAAAATTTGAGGGTAGTAACTTTATTGGATACCTCTGGAAGAACCACTACACTTATTGTAAATTTTTTTTTTTTTTTTTTTACAACAGAATGTGTCTTATCATTTTGGTAACTGTGAAATCTTGTGTAGTGCCTGGCACATGGTAGGCTCACTAAATTTGTGTTAAGTGAATATTAGTTGTTGGTAATATTTAGATGAGGATTTTAATTTTTTATGTGTGTTAAACTTCAGGGACAATATTTTATGACAAATTAAATATAGTACTTTTATGTTTTGATGATATATGTAGTAGGAAATAATGTTTACCTTCTTTTATGTAATTATTCCACAAATATAATTTGTAAGTGATAAGGCTAATAAGCAGAAAACTTGACATTTTGTAACATATAAAAAAGAAGAAAGAGCTAGTGATTTTTTTTGTAATTAAAATTATTTTCTGAGTAAAGTCTGTGGCCATGAATTTTTAGCATTTTAGGGATTTAAGTGAAAATAACTTTTTCGTGTCCTACATGATATTGCAGAGAAAAACAGCAGCCAGCGAATATCTTTGGAGAGTCTGTAATATCATTGCCAACCACTGGCTCTAGGCTTTTAAGTTGTGGGGAAGCCTGAATTAGATAGTATTTATTTATATCCTAGAAGTAGTGGACTCTGATTCTATCAGTTGCCTTTATAACATTAATGTTTCATCTTCAGTGGCATCCAAATGACTTTGACATTTGTGTTATATCCCAGAGTACACATCTTCCAGCTCAAAGAAGAGAATTGTGTTGGGTATTCTTAATATATTCAATGGAGCAATGGATGTGAAAGCAAATTATGTGGTTAAGCTCATAAATTAAGCCAATCTTTTTTGAGAAACATCTATAGGGAGAGAGAGCTAGAGGATAATCTTTAAAACAGTGTTCTGCTTGGTAATTTCATTATTACATGCAATATAATTTTGAAAAGATATTCTTTTTTAATTTAAATTCAATTAGCCAACATACAGTACATGATTAGTTTCAGATGTAGTGTTCAATAATTCTTTAAACTTAAAGACAGGATTAAAAGTCAGCTGTTGGGAAGGAGTGTCTGTGGTCATCTGTTTGGTGAGGTGGTATGAGCAAGAGACAGAGCTGAGGATTCTACCAACTACTAGCAGACATTTGTGTTTAGAAGTGTAAGTTCACGCCGGTCTTCTAAACATTTTCATGGAGTCAAAGGAAGTTCTTATTCACTGTAAGTTCATTTGCTTTCCTGTTGACCTACTTATGGTGAATGAGGCATGACTGGTGACCTGAAATATTTCCTTAATGATTTGCTCATAAATACTCAATTCTAGAGTTCACATGTATTGTTTGCTTTGCTTGTTCTCTTTACTACTAAGGCCATTTATGATTATAAAATCAGGGATTCAAGTGTGACAAAGGGCTGCCAAATTATCTAGTAACTTGGTACTTAAAAGTTATGTGTGTATTTCTCCTATCAGAATGCCTATACTATAATTTGACTAATAAGTACTTAGATGTATTTAAACCCTTATGTGTTTAACTTTGTAAGTGCTGAAAATAAACTTGTAATTTGGTTTACTATTTTGATATAGTTAAATGCTAGACTGCAGAATATCTTAATGGAATATATTAAATATTGATCTGCCTACTTAGGAACTTGGAAGAAAATATTGTCTGTTTTTTTTCCTAAGTGGTGTTTCCTGTGTGATTTGAAGTGAAATAGCTGCAAATACTAGTTTTCCTGTACCAAAATGAGTTAGTTCATTTTTTTTCTTCTAGCATGTATGTAGTGATTTTTAGTAGCTAAGGACAGTGATAAATTTAATGGGTTATTAATCATTAGTAACTAGTCATTAAATAAAATTTATATACCAAGCATTTTGTATATTTTGTCTCAGTAACTTTAGGAGTTATGTATGATCATTTTCAATTTACATATGAAGAAACTGAGGATCAGAGCAGTTATTGTCTCCAAGCTTTTAAGTGCTGGAGGTAGGATTTATATCTATCTATATTTATATCTATCTGTATGCTTGTCAACCTGACCCCAAAGCTGATGCTGTTAATCATTACTAGACTGCATTCCATACATAATCACACAGCGCAGAGTAGTATTGCCAGTTCATTTCAACCAAAGGAATGAAAACATATTCAAGATGTGGAAATTTTTCCTTCGATTTCTGTCTAAATTGTTTAGAATTGTCGCTGAGCTCCTCTCAGAGGAAGAAAAGACAACATTTTCCAGCAGGTTTCTATGTATCATGTTGATTCTGCTGTCTTTTATAGTGGCTCAACAGTGACATCATATATGAATCTGCATTCCAGAAAAATACGCCCCATAGAATGTGTGGGAACAGCTGCTTATGGCAGCTGTAGGTAATGAACACATGAGACAAGTGTCAAAGTTCAGTTTCTTCCTCCTTCTGCATATATCCCCTTCATGTATGAAAAGGAAGAATTGTAATATATATATATATATATATATATATATATAAACACACACACACACACACAAATTGTACTTAGCAAAGAAGCAGAAGCACCATGATATTGTTATTTAAGTTCTCTTTCAGAATCATAGAATGGTGATGCCAAAAAGCACCTCCTTTGGGTCTTAGTTCAGTCTTTAAGGAAAATGAACAAACTTAGATGAATTTTCTCTTGGAGAGTAGGGAACAATGTTTTTTAAATTGCTATATCCCCAAAGTACTTGCAACAGAGCTATATATATAAAGCTCAATAAATGTTTGTTGATTGATGGATTGTTTGCCTAATTTCACATGGCTGGTAGTAGCTGAGGTTATAATCTGAGTCTTTTGACATATAAGTTCAATGTTTTTCTTACCATAATGGGTTGCTTGCACTCCCATCTCAAAATAATAATTGCCTTCTCCTTTTGAAAGGAGGAAATTAAAACTCTGAGAGATTTGAATACCTTGCCCAAATCCACACAGGTAGGCCAGGGCTGAATAAGGTCTTAATGTCTAGTCTGCTTGATGTTAAAGTCTGTGTTCTTAGATGCCCTATAAACTGCAGCTTCCTAGAACAAGACCTCACATCATATCTTATGGATGAAATTTATATTTGTATCTTAAAGCCCACCTCAAAAAGAAAATAGGGCATGTATTGCATGGAGCACTGGGTGTGGTACATGAACAATGAATCTTAGAACACTGAAAAAATAAAATAAAATTAATTAAAAAAAAAAGAAAATATGCTATCCGTTTTAATCAGGCATTAGAACCGAGTGGTCAAGAATAAGGATTCTATAGCCAGACAGAGTTTAAAAATCCTAGTTCTACCACATATGTGACTTCAGCTAAGTTTCTCTGTGGCTCAAATGCATCAGTCACAAATGATGTTAATAATACCTATTTCATCGGAGTTGTTTGAGAATTAAGTAGGTATGAGGTGCTTAAAACAGTGCCTGACATATAGTAAGCCTCATGTGTTACTATTATTTCCTGGGTATACATTTCCATTGCAAAAAATTATAGACAGTGAAGCTTAATCCAGCCTTTCCGAACTCTTCCAGTTAGATTACTTCTTTCTTCTTTATATTCTGATAGCAATTTGTATCTTTGTATCTCTACAATATTCCATTTCTTTGAGTCAAAATGACTATATCTTCCCACTGGATTATAAGTTCTTTATGAATATATATTCATTTTTGTTTTTTGCACACTGTCGGGGATAGGGCCTTGAATATGTTCTCCATGCATATTTACTGAATTGAAATGAATTTGTGCAATAGTGCTTTGTAAACTGAAATATGTACAAATGGAAATTATTGTCAATATCCACTCATACTTGGCACTTAGTCTTTCTTACAGGCTTTTTAATCTCACTTATGCCATCCTATATTTAATCAGACTCTACTCTGCATCTCCAAGTATCTTATCTTAGGAAGAGTCAACCAGGAGCACAATTGAAGACTTTATTAAGTTCCTAAATGCAAGTTGTATTGTCCTAACTGCTGTCCAAATCAAATCGTCATGGTTTCTGCTTTACAAGAGCACGGTTGAAAATCATTATCAAATGTCTGCATGCAATTTATGCTGTCCTTAGTACTGTATAAATTGAATTAAATAATTAGATCAGTGACTTTTAGACTTGCAGTGTAAGGAAGAAAGACTTGTGTGAATACATTTATGAAAGATGCTAAAAACTATTTAAAAAATAAAACCACACTGATTGAATATATACTACTTTTGTTGAGAGTTATGACTGACATGGGCAGTTTTAGATTTGGATGTTTGGTCTAAGTCCACTAGGCAAGAAGCCTTCATGTCACTTCTTATTAATTGGGGAAAATCTACGTGTATTGAGCTTTTCACAGGTTTTTGAGGTAGTCCCTGGAAGTTATATAATGTATTTTTCTTCTCCTGTAATATTCTACAAGGTCATAAGGTTACTCTTATGTGGTATTTGGTGTGATGTGGGTTTGGTATGATATGGGTTTGGTGTGATATGAGGATGTTTTTCTTCAATCTCATTACAATTAGAGAAATAAGACCTTACTTGTGAATGTAGAAAACTGTTCCTGGGTACAAAAATAAAAGTAGAAAAGAAGAAAGGAAAGAAAAAATAAGAGGAAACAAAGGGAAAGTAAAAGAAGTGAAAGTGAAAAGTGAAAATAAGACCTGGGCATTAATATCTGTTGTAAATATAAATAAATATTTGGTACCAAACTATAAGTATATGTGATGTGTGAGGTTTAAATGTTTATAAATGATTGAGTGGATGAGTAAAGTCCATTGTATATATATATACCGCATCTTTATCCATTTATGTATTGATGGACACTTTGGTTGCTTCCATATTTTGGGTACTGTAAATAATGCTGCAGTGAACATAGAGACATAGAGGTGCAGAAATCTTTTTGAATTAGTGTTTTCATTTTCATTGGGTAAGCACTCAGTAGTGAAATTACTGGATCATATGGTATTCTATTTTTATTTTTTTGAGGAAACGTCATACTGTTTTCCACAGTGTTTGCACCAATTCACATTCCCACCAGTAGTGCACAAGTATACAAGTTCTCTTTTCTCTGCATCTTTGCCAAGAGTTATTATTTCTTGTCTTTTTGATCCTAGCCATTTTGAATGGTATGAAGTGATATTTCATTGTGGTTTTGACTTTCATTTCCATGATGATTAGTGATGTTGAGGATCTTTCCATGTGTCTGCTGGCTATCTGTATGTCTTCTTCAGAAAAATGTCTATTCAGGTCCTCTGCCCATTTTTTATTGGATTAATGTTTTTTTGGTGTTGACTTGTTTGAGTTTTAAAAAATTAACCAATAGAGAAATTAAAAGTACAAAGACATTTATATATTCTTAGCTTATCCTGCTCTTGATATTTTGCCATGTTTGTGTGATCTCTATTGGTATCTACATATATTTGTTGAGTAATGTGAAAGTAAACTGCAGATATCATAATACCCTAATTCTTCAGCATGTATCTCCTAAGAACAAGGAAAGTCTCCTACATAATGCCATTTTCTGTTTCCTTTTTATTATGGTTGTGTATGATTATTGCTTAGAGTTTTCTTTTTCATTTCTGAAACGTTTTATATTTTCTTGGACCAGCAATCACTGAGGATTCTATGAAGCAGTGTTAGGTGCTTGGGTGGCTTACTAGATTTCTTAGTTTGAATGTCCTCTTTTGTTGGTATAGTAAGGTGCATTTAAAAATTATTTGGTGCTTTGGGGTGGAGGTGAGATTATTACACTTCTGATTTTGTGCTTCTCTTTGTTACTACAGGGCTCTTAATTTCAACTACTTGCTTTTTTCTTTCCTTTCACTGACAAGCTTCCAAGAGATTTTCCCTTCCAGGTTGCCTTTCTTTTTCTCTACCTCCAAAGTGGATTCAGACTTCATCAGAGTTCTCCTGTCTTTGTAATTAAGGCCTGAAGTTTGATCCTTAACAATTTCTGCCTTCTGGCTGCAGGAGATGAGAGAGTCTCTATGTATTGCTAAGGAGTTCTGACTTTTACGATTTGCCTTAAATTGGTCATTAATCACCCTTAGTGTGGTATTGTCTTTGTCCAAAGCTTTGATCACACTTCACAACATTCATTCAAATCTTTTGTTTTTATAATTATTATTTCCTCTGAACCTTTTGCATGACTGAGATATTGTACCTGACAATGTATTACCTCCCAACAGTTTTTCATTCCAGTTCACCACAGGTGAAAGTGTTAACAAATTGCACCATCAGCATGTTAGGAGCTATTGTCAGTACTCTACCTACTACTAGTATTCGGGTTCTTATTGACAGCTGGCTGATGAGTGCTGCAGCTCAAAAATCCCATTTTAGGATTTGGTTTTTTCAGACCACTCCTTATGCCAACTATCTTATCTTAGATGGGTGGTCCTGGGAAACAGATTCTGGGATGAAGAATTTGCATAGGGGAATTTCATTGGGGATTCTATCAGGGACAACACCTGTGAGTGTGTAAGGACGCAAGCTTGGGCAAAGTGATGAGTAAAGCTGCAAAGTGGTTACTGCAAAGTCCTCAATTGATCCATAAGAGCCAACCTTTCAGACTTCTTCTAAATTGCAGCAAGGGGGTCAGATCTCATAGGCTACCTTTGTGGCAGAGGTGTAACTTCAGGTGAGGGAACTCTCTTTGAGCTGAAAGCAGTTACTAGATAGGGACTCAGATATGAGCTGTCAGCAGCCAGCAAGCCTGGCAGCTAGGGATTTGATAACTTCAGTTCTGACTGAAATTTGATAACTTCTAGTGTACCATAGCTTACACTAGAAGAGGTAAGAGAAAAAGTAGGAAGTGTTATCAATTTAACACTTCAGGTGAGAGATGATGACAGCTTGGTAGTCAGAGGTGGTTGGATTTGGGATATATTTCAAAGGATTTGCCAATGGATTAGATGGCAAGGGAGAGAGAAATCAAGGGTATCTTCAAAGATTTTTGGCCTGAACAACTGAAAGAATAAAGTTGTCTCATTAATTTAATGAGAAGTGATGGCTAGCAGAAGATTTTGTTTTAAAGCATCTGTATTGACTGAAGAATATAACTAACCTCTCATTTACAATTTCTAGCTGCATTAAAGAATACGGGTTTATAATTTTCTGTTCCTATAATATAAATTACCTAAGTTGATCCAATTAGAAGTTTAAAAATTGAATAGACTCATCACCTTGTAATAAATTCAATTTTGTCAGGTAATTATCTTTAATGAAATAAACTCAAGATTAAAGTCAAATACTTTTAAACTTTCAAAGATAGGTAATTCTTATGATAAGCATTCATTTTCAAAGGTGTGAAATAGCAAGAAATCTTTCTAAGTTATTTTAAGAAAACAGCATAACCCTGATATCAAAACTGAGCACTGATAACACTAAAAGAAGAAAATATAGATTAATCTCAATTGGGAAGATAGATTAAAAAACCCTAGTCGAAGCACTAATAAATCTGATTTAAGAGTATTAAAGGACATCAGCAAAATGGTGGCATAGGAATTTCTACTGGTCATCTCCTCCCAGAAATATTGAACAATTATCTACCCATGAAATACCTTCATGAGAGCCAGGATCCCAGGTGAGAGACTGCAGCATCTGGATGAAGCACAGAAGTAAGAAAGGATGCACTGAGAAGGGTAGAAAAGACTGATTCACACAACTGCTATTACCCCTCCCCCAACCCAGAGCAGCCTAGACCAGAGAGAGAAGGAGAATAAAGTGAGTGCTTACCTTTACTATGGACCCTAGAGCCAGCATGCCCTATTGCCAGGTGGACTCCTGATCACCACCTAGGTGACTTTATGTAGGCTTCTGAGAACCCAGTCCCTGGCTCACCCCAGAGGCTGCCTACTTCAGCAGCCCAGATACCTGTTGTGGCTCCAGCAGCTTTGAGGGTTGGGCTGCTGGTGGGCTACCATGAACCAAGCCCCTGACTCAGCCTGATGCCTGCCAGATCCAGCAGCACCAGACAACTCTCTCTCTGCCTGCCTCTCTGCCTGCTTGTGATCTCTCTCTCTCTCTCTGTCGAATAAATAAATAAATCTTAAAAAAAAAGAGAATACTTTCTTAAAATTATTTTAAAAAGTCTATCTGAAATTCCATTATATAGCATGCTTATGGAAGTTTTAAACACTACATATATGACCATTAAATTTAGTGATGGGGTATGCTCCATTAAATCAACATTATTTATTTAGTTTAAAAATTATTTGAGAGAAAGTGAGCACATGCGGGAGGGGCAGAGAGAGATGGAGAGGGAGAGAATCTCAAGCAGATTCCCTGCTGAGCCTGGAGTCTGACACTGGGCTTGATTTCATGACTCTGAAATCATGACCTGAATTGAAATCAAGAGTCAGGTGCTTAACTGACTAAGCCACCCAGGCACCCCTAAATCAACACTATTAAAAAAAACCAACACTTTTTTGGAGGTATATTATAAAAGATATGAAAAGTGTTCAATGAAAAAAATGAAACCACACCAATGCATAATTGAGATGAAGTCATGAATAGGGAATTCACAAAAAATAAGTTGGTGATCAAAAAAGTTCAAGACATAAATGTTTAGCAATGATTGTGTTTTGCACAGATTATGAAAATAATAGTATTCAATAGTCAAAATTGATGAAAATCTGTTAAAACAGGAACATTTGTTCCATATTGGTAGGAAGGAAAATAAGTTCAACTATTCTGGTTAAGTATAAATCAAAAACTTAGAATACTTTAAATCTCTTATCCAACAAATTCCCTGGGAATTTATCCCCTGAAATAATCTGAGATGGGGACAAAGAGGTATGCAGAAGAGTGTTAATTTCAGCATTATTAGATATTAAATACAATATTAAATACAATTTGAATGTTGAACAACAGGCTATTGGTTTTTAAATTATAGTATGTTCATTTAATAGGCTATATACCTTTATTGAAGGCTTTAACTGACTGCAGTTGGGCTCCTACGTTCTTCCTGTTTCTATTGCCGTATTCAAACTCTGACTTTTCATTTTCATTTGGGTCTGGCCTAAGAATGCTCTAGTGTTATAGTTTTATTAATAATTTTCTTTTAAATATTTATTTGTTTTTGCAAAGAGGAAACACAAGTCATTTGTATTAGCTATGGAGCAGGCTGAAATAAGTGTGTTTGTGGGAGGATCCAGCATGCTTATTTATTTGTTTGTTTGTTTGACAGACAGAGATTACAATTAGGCAGAGAGGCACGCAGAGAGAGAGGGGGAAGCAGGCTCCCTGCTGAGCAGAGAGCCCGATGTGGGGCTCGATCCCAGGACCTTGAGATCATGACCTGAGCCGAAGGCAGAGGCTTAACCCACTGAACCACCCAGGAGCCCCCAGCATGCTTTCTTTATTGAAGAGCAGAAAATCATTGTGAAAGTGTTGAAGGCACAAGCACAGTCAGAAAGCTAAATCAAAAAAATGAAGTTTTTTGCTTAATAAAAAAAATCAAAAGGCTTGTTATGTTAAAAAAAAAAAGGCAGAGATAAAAGTGGTATTTATAAAGGTAGAGTGAAATAATGGATATGGTAAGGGCCTAATAATTTGGTCTAGTTTAGATGAACCTAGAAGAGGCCGTCAGATAAGGATTCAAGTTCAAGTTTAAGTGGTTTATTTGGGAGATGATCCCAGAAAGCACCAGAATGGCAGTGAAGTAAGAAAGTGAAGGTGAGATACTCAGTAAAGGGTGTATTGTCCAACTAGTAAATTAATCTTACTAGGGAACTCCAGGAGTCAGTGTACAATCAGCCAGCCTCGATTAATCTCTGTTACCTCCAGTGACAAAAGGAGCTAGAGTATTTATATACCAACCTTTGTTGCTCAGGATGAGTTAAGGGTTATTCCTTGAAGAGAGAGGATGTTTGTTGATTTTCTGGTACTTCCAGCCAGCCCAGCACACTGACAGAGAGGGTTCCAACTCCAGAAAAAGCCCCAAAGCAGTTGGAAGTCTGGCTTGCATCACAGTGGTGAGGCCTGGGGGTAGGGGATGAGCTGGGGTATTGACAGTGTGTGCTGCACCATCATAACAATATCTTTTTGAATACTGATACTGACATCCACACTTTTTAGGAGTTAATAATTTTTTTTCTGTAAGTAGAATGACAAGAACAGAGTCTCATCGTAATACCTATCTGTTCAGGAGAATTGGGAAAAGCAGCTTAGCTGGGGGGCTTATTTACTGAAGACATGAAAAAACCTTCCTATAACCCAGTTAATCTATAAAATATTGGTGCTCAGAAACAAGCGCTAATACAATTATATCTGCTTGTTGGCAAATCTTCTATTAATAAAGGAGAACATGATTTCTGTTTTAAGATCAGAAGGGAACTAGACTTATTTTAATCCTGTGAACCAATCATCTTGCAAACTGTATGAGAAATGATGCTGTCAACTTGCAATATACAAACTATAATTTTCTTCCATTGCATGGGAAGAGGGACTCTGAGTTTATCTTCAATTACAATTGTTATTTTCTGACAACCGTATGAAAAGATTAATGAACATTTCCATGTCTTATAAGCATTAAAATACCAAAGCACTTAAAAATTGTTCCAAATGGCTAGATCCTAGCATGGTGTCTGATACATAGTGGATACTTAAAAGATATTTTTTGAGACTCAATTACATTAGCACTGCACTTTCTGGGTTAGATTGATCCATTCCTTTATTTCTTCTGCAAACATTGAATATTTACAACACATCAGGCACAGGCTAATTTAGGATTTTACCTAGATGGATCTGTATATTATTTTGCAGATAAAAATAACTTGAGTGTCTTAGCAATGTTATGCAACATATTTTAACCTTAGAAGTGTCCCCCTATAGAAAGGAAATCTTCACCCTTAATGCAAATTTTAGAGACTTATCTGTCTTTCTAAAACTTTTCCTATATCTGTTCAAGCCTTTCTTTCTCTCCCTTGCCATTTCTTATTCGAGCTGTTTGGTGCTCCCTTTATAGAAGAACAGCTTGCTAAAAATTCCTGAGAACTTTATAGATGATTACACAGAGAGGTAGTCTCCACTTTCCTGCCTTCTTAGTAGAACATTGCCTTTAATTAATAGATCAGTTTGAGGCTAGTGAGCACCGTCATGGTTTCACTCGTTCTTTAGATGTTCTGAAATTGTTGATCGTGTGGTAATTTTATGCTTGCCAAGGACTCCTAACCCCACTGCTCTGGAAATCACTAAGTTCTTGTGTTTGCTAATTGTTTTAGGTTTCAGTTTAGTCACCTCTGAAATTTTGTATCTTCTCTGATGGTTTTCTGATTCATAGAAAAGAAGAGAATGATTCCTTTTTCCTAGAGTTTGAAAATACAATGAGATATTATAGGAAAGAGTTTTGTAGACAATAGGCATTCTGTGCATGTAAGTTATTATTACTGCTACCACTCTTAGTACCACCACCATAGACATTTAAGAGTTGGTGACCTTGGCTAAGTTACTTAACTTTTCCGAGCTTCTATTTCCTCATTTCTACAAAGATGGCTTCTGTGTTCAGTTCTACCTTGCATCAGGAGAGATTTTACTGAGGAAGGCATCCTAGATGAGAACTTTGAAAGATGAGTCAGTCTTAGCTTTGGAGAAAGGGAGGACAGATATTTCAGGTAAAGTTAGCAATGTGAGCAAAGCTGAAACAGTCTAGTGATTCGGAACTGCAAACAGTTTGGCAGGAGCCTCTCTGCAGTGAGTCTTAATGATAAGGTTCTACAGGGAGGGTTGGGCCAAACCAAGCAGTTAAGACTGAATTCCTTAGTAATGTGGTGGCCCTTAATGATTTGAAGCAAAAATAAGAGTCATAGCTATGAGGAGGATGGACCACATCATGGGAAAATAGCAGTGAAGCTAAGACCCAACTAATAACAATGTCGACTGTGTACTAAATACTATTTGACATTTCGTTGAGCACTTTACATATATTATGTCATTCAATCCTAAGAACAACTATGAAAGTTAGGTCCTTATATTCTCTCCATTTTACAGATGAGGAAATAGCTCATAAACGTTAAGTAATTCACCCATGGTTATACACATAGTAAGTGGCAGAATGTAAGTCTTTCAGACTTCACAGCCTACATTCTTAATCACTGAACTGTACTGCGTAATTTTATTCTAAAATTCTTGTTTCCTGAACTTACGTGGAAGCCGTTAAAAACTGTGTTAAAAATTAGATCACAGGATCTTTGAGTTGGAGGAGATTTTGTTCATTTAACAAAATCCTCTGTCCAGTGCAGTGATTGCCTGTGATCCATGTATGCACTGTGAGTGATGCCCTCTGAATAGTCTTGTTCTGCTTCAGCTCATGCTCTGTGACAGGATCTCGGTATAGAAAGAATGGGTCCCTGATACTTGTTCTCATTTTGAGCTGAAGCATCTGTTTTTATCTGTTGTTGTCATGGTCTCAGTGGATTGAACTGAGGATCTCTTTTAACTTAAGAGTTTTGAGTCAGATCTTTCATTTCTTCAATCAGTATTATATTATTATTATTGGTAAACAAAAGCAAATCCAGATTTCTCCAGTAATCTTTGTAGGCTATTCACTCTCCTTATACATGTATGTTCAGTTATGAATTGCCAGCCATCTGAGAAAGGCAGTATATCTGACAATTAAGAGTGTAGGCTTTGGAGCCACATAACATTGAGTCAGACGATCCAAGCTCTATTACCTGTTAGCTGTGTATTTTTTTTTTCTTTCTGTGCTTCTCTGTGCTTCACTTTCTTCTTTTGAAGAACAAATAATGGAACAATTAGCATGTAATAGATGTGTAAACATGCTAGTTGTTTTATTCAGTCAACCAACATTTCCTCCTAATTAATGTGTTATTAGGTCTTCTTTTATAAAGTTTACTAATACAATAGTCATTATGGTAGATGCTTGCAATGATAGTATACTAATGTTACAAGGTTTTTATAATATGCTGAATTGTTTGCACTGGGAAAGTGGTCTTTAGGATGGAATCCAAAATTCTTTCTATGGTATTCCACACTCTTACCAGTTTAAATTTGACCTTGTTCCCTCTTGACACTCAGTGGTTTTTGTGCCTCTCTGTCACTGCTCCTGTAGCTCCTTGTCTTGTGATGGCTCCTTCCACCATATCTGTTTATACAAATTCTATTATTATAAAGCTCAGTTCACTGCCGTATCCCCTTTGAGGTCTTTTTCATCCCCTGACACAAATAATTGCTCTTGTTTATGACCCCCTGTAGTGATAATCACTTTCCATTTTGCACATTAAGTAAATAACATGCAGCTCAGTAGAGACTTCTATAAATTCCATGGAATGGAATAACTTGCATCAACAACCTCTACCTCCAATTCTTCTGCTTCTTAGAACTCATCTCCTACCTTTCCTCTCTACCTCACTGCTTTCTGGCTACATTTTTTTTTTCCTCTTCCTTGAACATGCCAAATATTCTTATGGCTCAAGCCTTTTTTACTCGGTATTTTACTTGTCCAGAACAATTTTCCTTCAGATATCCTTTGACTTGCTCCTTCACTTTACTTGGGGCCTTCATTAAGTGTTACTTGTCAGAGAATACCATCTTCTCTGACCACTCTATCAGAATAGCAGCTCCAGCATCACTCTCAAATCTTTACTGTTTTTTTTTTTAAATATATGTCATGGTCTGATACTATGCCATATATTAATGCATTTGTATTTTTGTTATCTGTCTCACAAATAGAATGTAAGATTCAAGAGGATAAGGATGTTATCTGTTTTGTTCATGGCTAAATTCTTCTTTTTGAGGAGAGTGTGTGATATTTAGTATGTGTTCAATAGAAATTTTCTGAAGAATGATGAATAAATAAATAAAATTACTTTTGCTAACATAGTTTCCTACCTCCCCACCATTCTGGGAACATTAGAAATAGGATCTCAGTTGGGTTCTCAATTTTCTTATCAGTGCCTTTATTAAAACATAAATTTGGCAAGGGAAACAAAAGCAAAAATGAACTTTTGCGACTTTATCAAGATAAAAAGCTTCTGCACAGCAAAGGAAACAGTCAACAAAACTCAGAGGCAATCCACGGAATGGGAGAAGATATTTGCAAATGACATTAGAGATAAAAGGCTAGTATCCAAGATCTATAAAGAACTTCTCAAACTCAACACTCAAAAAACTAATAACCCAGTCAAAATATGGGCAGAATACGTGGACAGACATTTCTCCAAAGAAGACATACAAATGGCTAACAGACAAATGAAAAAATGTTTAACATCACTAGCCATCAGGAAAGTACAAATCAAAACCACAATGAGATACCACCTTACACCAGTTAGAATGGTAAAAATTAACAAGGGAGGAAACAACAAATGTTGGCAAGGATGTGGAGAAAGGGGAACCCTCCTACACCGTTGGTGGGAATGCAAGCTGGTATAGCCACTCTGGAAAACAGTATGGAGATTCCTCAAAACAATGAAAATAGAGCTACCCTACGACCTAGTAATTGCACTACTAGGTATTTACCCCAAAGATACAGATGTAGTGAAAAGAAGGGGTACATGCACCCGAATGTTCATAGCAGCAGTGTCCACAATAGCCAAACTCTGGAAGGAGCTGAGAGGTCCTTAAACAGATGAATGGATAAAGAGGATGTGGTCCATATATACAATGGAATATTACTCAGCCATCAGAAAAGATGAATACCTACCATTTGCATTGACCTGGAGGGAACTGGAGGGGATTAGAGTAAGTGAAATAAGTCAAGCAGAGAAAGACAGTTATCTTACGGTTTCACTCATATGTGGAACATAAGGAATAGCGCAGAGGACCATAAGGGAAAGGAGGGAAAACTGAATGGGAAGAAATCAGAGAGGGAGACAAACCATGAGAGATTTAGGACTCTGGGAAACAAACTGAGGGTTACAGAAGGGAGCGGGTGGGGGCATGTGGTAACCGGGTAATGGGTATTAAGGAGGGCACACGTTGTGATGAGCACTGGGTGTTATACACAACTAATGAATCATTGAACACTACGTCAAAAACTAATGATGTACTATATGTTGGCTAACTGAACATAATAAAAAAAAAAATTCCACTAATCGAAAAAAAATCATACCACTAAGTGACTTCTACCTTAATGTAAAAACAAAACAAAAAGCTCCATAAATTTAATGAACAGAAAAAATACATATGAAAACTGGTAGTAGTATTTTTAAGTGAAAAACTAAACATAGAAAGGGATTCCTCCTTCCCTACAAATCCAACTCTGCTGGATGTGCTTCTTATACAGCAGTTAGAGTATAACAGAATCGTTAGTACTCCTGTTATTGTCATTTCATGTTCAACAGCCATCACCTGTGTCTCTGTTTAAAGAACTGCCCTCAGCTGCTGGAAACATCCCACCTCTGCTCCCAGCTCCCACTGTGGGCAGCTCTTAACCAATGACTAAGGGGCATGGAAATATAAATACTCCAGCCCTCTGGTCCTCTTATAGGGACTTCTTCCATGTTTTCTGTACTGTTTTCAGAGCACCGGGTGGATTTCAACTAAAGATACCCTCTGTCGGATTGTGCTAAACACCGCATGCACCTTTGCTTGGCCCCTTTCCTTTTAAGTCCTACTTTGTACTCCTCTACTATTTTTCTCTAGGAACACACTTTCTAGTATATAACTTTCACATGAATCTGATTCTCAGGGTCTACTTCTGGGAAATCCAAACTGAAGCTAAGAGGGAGAGTGTCTGTATTTAGTTGGTCTCCCCAGTGGCATGTGCTGTGGGTCAGCTAGCATAGAGATTTGACTCTCTCATCTCCCCTGGGAGTTCAGATGTGGGTATCATCTATGGTCCTTCTAGGACCCACAGGCCCCTGTGTCTATCCTTGTCTACATACTTGCCTCTCTAGATAAATTTGAAATTTTCTACTTTGCCTATGAACTTAATCAGGGAAAGGAGGAGAAAAAGAAGTTTTATGTATGCTTGTGAGGGGAGTAGGGAGCACCTTTTCCTTTTTTGTTCTGTAATTACTCTATTTCTCTGTATTACTCTCCCCACCCTGACTCAGTTCAAAAGTCATTAGAGTTTCTAATTCTGTTCACTTTGTTTCTCTCTTCCCCATAATATTTCCTCTGTCGTATTATGTCCTTTATTAGTGAAGAGTGTTGTCTAGGCTGTCAGCTCTCTAATTACAGTACGGCATAATTACAACCATGTTAAGCAATTGTTTGTTGTGCATGTCACCTCTAGTTGATTGTGAGGTGCTTAAGGGCAGGGTCCATGTCTTAATGATCTTGTTTTTCCCACAGTGCTCAGCACAGCCCTGTGCACACATTAGACATGTGATTAAATATGTCTTGAACAAATTACATTGTCCAGATTGATATTGAAAGGGCACAGATTTTGGTAAAGTATTTTCTTCTAATCTCATCTTGCTCTCATTTCTGAGAAGAATAATTATTTTCCTCTTTGAATTTGAAGACTTATGGTTTGTTTTGTTAATTGCTTGTTGAAAAGCAGGCTTAAATTAATCTGCTTATACTTGGGTACTTGGTGAAATTTTATAGGGTGAAAAGTCATTTATTGAGTGAATAGGATTCTTTCTGTTCATCTAATGCTAATTACACCCATCATTGAACTATCTAGAGCTTGGAGATTTATTTATTAAAGAGATTCTAAAGTGAACTTCACTCATTGGGACATCAGGTTAAAAGCCAACTTAATGAGACTGTAAATTATTAGTGTGATAACAACTCCTTTCCACAGTCTGAAGAAGATTGGTGTTTCATCTGCTTCTCACTAAATAACTTGCTGAAATTGCATTCCTGGAGGTTGTTTAAATTTTTGATTCTTATATGAACAAATGGCAAATCTAGTATAAATTTCAGATAAAGTGCAGAGTAGTGAGTTCTGAAGCAGAAATTTAGATAAGGAAAAGGGAAAAGTGATTAGCTATGAGAAAATAGATGCCATTTTTTAAAAATGAGGAAGCACATTATCTTACAACGAGAAAGGCAGTCCTTCCTAAAGTACATCTATGTACATTCAGTTAGCAATTGATCAAATGTCTATTAAGTAAGGGCCACACTATGCTGAGTCTTTGAAAGAACCGAAGGTCCAGTGTCTGATTCCAGCCGTGAGTTTACAGTCTGGTTAGTAAGACATTAGCGATACACTCAAAGCAATAGTGAACTTTTTAATATAGTACATAGAACATGCTACATTGTACTGCTCTGATCTGCAGCCTTTTCCTTGATCATTTGAACATATTGTTCCTTTAACTATCCTAGTTCAGCACTTTATTGTCTCTTGCTTTGAATATTGTGATAATATTTAACCTTGTGCTCATTTATTTGTTGTTTGAGTAAGTAAGTGAATGGCCCAGAATCTGAAGACTATAGAAAATTAGAAGGGAAAAAAGGTTCTGGAGTAGTTGTGTAAAGATTGCCTCTAGAAGATACTACTTAAATTAAAAGCCGAAAACCAAATAATCCAGTTAAGAAATGGGCAGAAGACACGAATAGATATTTTTTCAAAGAAGACATCCAAATGGCTAACAGACACTTGAAAAGATGAGCAACATCACTCATCAGCAGGGAAATACAAATCAAAACTACAATGAGATATTACCTCACACTTGTCAGAATGGCTAAAATTAACAACACCAGAAACAACAGATGTTGGCAAGGGTGCAGAGAAACAGGAACCCTCTTACACTGTTAGTGGGAATGCAAATTAGCGTAGCCACCCTGGAAAACAGTATGGAGTTCCTCAAGGATTTTAAAATGCCATCCTTAGAGACGTGAGGAAGTAAGCTGATAAGGCTTACTGAGTGTCAGGACGCCTGGGTGGCTCAGTGGGTTAAAGCCTCTGCCTTCGGCCCGGGTCGTGATCTCGGGGTCCTGGGATCGAGTCCCACATCGGGCTCTCTGCTCAGTGGGGAGCCTGCTTCCCCCTCTCTCTCTGCCTATTTGTGATCTCTCTCCTCTCTGTCAAATAAATAAAATCTTTAAAAAAAAAAGGCTTACTGAGTGTCAGGCACCATCATAAGTGTTTTACATATGTTATACAATTCCATGTATATGTTAATTAATGATTATGTTTAACAATTCTTACAACATTCTTATGTGGTATATACCATCATTATTTCCATATTGTATGGAGGAATGTTAAGGTTACATAGATAACATAGTCAGTCATATGGTAAAACTGGTATCCAGATCTAGGCGCTTAAATTCCAAAAATCAAGGGCTTAACCATTATATTCTACTGACTCCTGAAAGGGAAAAAGAAACTCAGGCTGTTCTGCAACTTGCCTTCCCGCCTGTCCATTAGAAACATCATCAAATAATACTAACAGTTACAATTCATTGAGTATCTATTAGATGCCATTTTTCACAGGAGACTGAGGCCTAATTAAGTTATATATATTGTCAAATATTATACTTGGGAATTTTAAACTTAGGTTAAAACTTAACCCAGAAAATATCCCTATTTCCTAAGTTTCTAGCCACATTCTGGAAGCACACTGTTTAGGAATGGGTAAGGAGAGTGAAAGAGATTTTATTGGACAAGATGAAGATACATATATACTTTTGTTTTCAAAACAATTTTCAGGTGCCTTGGTGAATGAATATACCTTCAGTGAATTTTTATTTAGGGACCACCATGTTCTAGGCACTGCTCTAGATATAGGGCACCCCACAGTTAGCAATACAGCAGTCCCCCCTTTATTTGTCGTTCTACTTTACATGGTTTCAGTTACCGCAGTCAACTGCGGTCTGGGAGCAGATGATCCTCCTTCGAACCTCTCTCAGAAGGTTGGTAGTAGCTTAACAATATGTCATAATGACTATGCCATTCACCTCACCTCATCTCATTAGGTAGGCTTTTTAGCATCTCACATCATCTCCAGAAGAACAGTGAGTATGGAATAATACGATACTTTGAGAGAGAAAGAGAGAGAGAGAGACCACATTCACATAACTTTTATTATAGTATAATGTTATAATTGTCCTACTTTATTATTAATTATTGTTGATATCTTCCTTTTCCTAATTTATAAATTAAACTTTATCATAGATATGTATGTGTAGGGAAAAGCATATAGTGCATATGAGGTTTGATACTGTCTGCAGTTTCAGGCATCCACTGGGGGTCTTGGAATGTATTCCCCACAGATAAGGGGGGACCCCTGTGGACAAGATTCCTGCCCTCCAGGAGCTCATGGACATAGAAGAAAGAATGGTGTCTCTTTTGTAAATATAAATAAAAACTTGAGATTATTGATTGATTACTATGGCATGCTCAAGGAATAAATTGCTCCTATAGAACGTTTTTTTTGTCATGAACAAACAATTTGTGATTCTCTTGTTCTGAATGGCTCACTATAATAGGTCTACTTCAGACTTACCAAATTGTGCCTCTGTCTCAAAATACTTCCATAAATACTTCTTTGTTCTCTGGGAGCTTATATTCTCTTCTTGAATTCTCATCTATCAGTATCAAGTATGATTCCCTTACTTCATCAGTATGTTAAAAAAAGGATAAATTCTGTTACTCCTCAGTTTGAAGCAATTCAAACTATAGAGATATCATACTGTGTTAATGGAAAAAACACTTCTGAAGGGGAAAAATTATTCAGTAAGGGCATTATATAAACAAGAGCAAAAAAGAATTTGGAATTATGATGAGCTGTAGCAGACGAAGACAAAGAGAACTCTGTGTATTTACACCATAGTTTCCCAGGGAAAGACATTTAATGGGGAATCTGTGTCTCTCCTACCTGTTTTTCTTATAATTTGTTTGCAATATGAATGGCTTTTCTATGACTAAATGGATAGCTCAGGCAGTTTATAGTGAAATTCAGATTCTTTCATATCTAACTGTCTGGTTTTAAAGTGCCAAAGCTATTACTCTCTGGTGGGTGTTTGGTGAGTTTTGCAAGATGGGTCACAGCCCAGCTTCTCAAAAACAGAGAGATCAGTAAAAAGCTGATATGTGATAAGAAGGTACAGTCTCATTAGTTAGATAATTAACAATTTTGATTTTTAAGAAACCTCATGGTCACTTAACATGGAGATGACAGCCTTGGACAGCAAAAAGGGTCACATTAACAAGATATCATGGGAAATTTTTATGCCACTACTGCCTTAGTTGGGGCATGGGAGAGGTTGATATTGTATTATCTAGAAACTTTCATAAACATTTCATTAAAAGGAAAAAAAAAACAAGGCTTTTTTTTTTTTTTTATATTTAAAGCACATACTTTAAACAGAAGTACAGCTTTTGCTTTATGGTTAAACACATAAATCTCATCAGCATTTCCCAGGAGAAAAGCTATTTTTATTGTATCAGTACAACAAAGCTGTTCCGAGAAACCTAGTGTAATTTAAAGTTGATTAGACCAGTTATTTCTTTTGAACATGAGCAACAAACTAGTCAAAATTTGGAAGGGATCTCGATAAATACTCTTTAATATATTAAATTCACAAGGGCTATATTTGACTATCACTTTTTTCCCCCAAATACTTTTATTTTATTTTTTCAGTGTTCCAAGATTCATTGTTCATGTACCACACCCAGTGCTCCATGCAATACATGCCCTCCTCAATACCCACCACCAGACTCACCCAACCCCCCACCCCCACCCCTCCAAAACCCTCAGTCTGTTGCTCAGAGTTCACAGTCTCTCATGGTTCATCGCCCCTCTGATTTCCTCCAGTTCACCGCTCCCTTTTCAAAGGTATTTTGGAAAAAAGGAAAACAAAATAGTAAAGAAAAATAAAAGGCAAAAAATTGAAAATAACCCCCGCCTGATTCCAAAATGTTTCGGGTTGAATGATCATTTCCCATATATTGGAGTGTAATTTCAGAGAAGCATTAATCAAATCTTCAGTGTCTAGAAAAATACCTTTCATGTAATAGAAATAGTCATTTTTCCATTTTTATGGAAATGAATGTTTCCATTTATTAAGCATCTCCTTAGTTTTGAGTAGTGAAATGTTTGGCATATGTTGCATATATATACAAAAATTTCATGTTTCATATTAAAATGCCTCATTTATTTAATGGTGGATAGTGAGGAGAAAACATGTTCTCAAAAATCTCTGTGCAAAAAACAGAATAGGTAGCATGATGTAGATTGCTAGACTGAGAGTCCAAAGCCCTGGGTTATGATACTTGGCCAAAAAATTTCATCTGTTTGTTTTTCTAATTTGTAAAAGGAAGAAACAGGAGTTAATTATCTCTCAGTTTTGTAGTGGCCTTTATTCCAAGACATCTGTGAAATGTGGGAGAGACTAGCTAAAATTATTCGAGGAATGAATATTCACAAGTATGAGCGCACGTGCGCGTGTGTGTGTGTGCGCGCGCGTGTGTGTGAGAGAGAGAGAGAGAGAGAGAGAGAGGGAGACAGACAGACAGACATGGAAACTGACCTCGAATCAGTCAAATTTGGCTGTTTCTGGCAATGATTTAGCAGTTACTAAACAAAGTGTCAGGATACCAATAGCCAAAGACCAAGATGATATTCAGCCCTTGGAGTAATTAGACCCAAATCAGATAATGAATCTGGTCCATGGCTGTCATGAAAGCATAATGTATTGGTGCCTCCATGAGGTGAAACACAGGAATTATAAAAGCTAGAGACATGGAATGCTGCTACAGAACAAAAGGAAGAAATAATGACTTTATGAGAAGGTGCTGCTGTGGAGATTTGTAGAACTCCCTTTTATTCTCTTCATGTAGGAGAGTGGCCTTCACATATCTAGGTTTTTAGTAATTACATATACAAATAAATAGGTAATATCTGGTTAATGTTGTTGATATTTAAGAATTAGTAAACACAAATAATTTCATCAAGTTAGTTTTAATTTATATCTGTTTTTACTTTATGTCTTGGAATAATTTTCTCAGACATGATGTTGCTTTGACCTTAAAGTTCTGATAGTAAAGGATTAAAAGTTGGGAATCACTTTCTTTCTCATTCGTTTTTTGGACATATTAGGATAGTGGGCAGAAAAGAAAAGGAGAAAAGAAGTAAAAGAAGAGCCCCTAAGCAGATCTCTGACTTCTGCAAGGAAAGAATGATTATTATCATTTAGTTTTTTAAGTTATAATGCACAAGCAATTTTTTGTTATGGATTTAGATATATAGTTGTTTCTGTCAATCATTTTAAATTTATTTTCAACATGCACATTCTGAGTTATAATGTGTGTAGCTTAATGATTTAGATATTTCTGCAAGTGCAGGTCTTCAGTGATCTTTTGATGCTTCTTCTTGCCATCTCTTGCTCCACAGAAGTAGCCGGTTATAATTCTTATAGCTGATTTTTTAAATTTTTGTATATGTCTCTTTATCACTCAGTAACACACTTATACACCTACCTATTATTTTCTGTGTATTTTAAAAGAATTATTAACTTCCTATGCAGAAACATGGAGATACTGGTTTTGATAGGAACTCTACCCCTGACACCAAATATATGCTCTCATTTTTGCTTTTTGTCCTCTTCTGAATAAGAATATAAGTTTGGTCAGATCATTATTGTGTGTGTGTGTGTGTGTGTGTGTGTGTGTGTGTGTCTGTATGTATGTGTGAAATGCAGCTATGTAAACCTTATATACAGCTAAACTATGTAGTATAATCTAATTATTCTTTTTTTCAAAAAAGATTTTATTTTATGTAATCTCTACACCCAACATGGGGCTTGAATTTACAACCCGGAGATCAAGTCATATGCTTTATCAACTGAGCCAGCAGGCACCCCTAATCTAATTATTCTTAATGTTCCCACTAATGTTTTCTTTTTCCCTGTTATTAATACTTGACTTTTTTCATTTGCTTATTTTTATTTATTTATTTATTTATTTATTTATTTATTTTTAAAAGATTTTATTTATTTATTTGACAGAGAGAGAGATCACAAGTAGGCAGAGAGGGAGGGAAGCAGGCTCCCTGCTGAGCAGAGAGCCCGATGCGGGGCTCGATTCCAGGACCCTGAGATCATGACCTGAGCCGAAGGCAGAGGCTTTAACCCACTGAGCCACCCAGACGCCCCTGCTTATTTTTTAATGTACCAAGTGCTAATTTAATTTTAAAGTCTCTGACTGTGTGAAATTCATCTCAATACATTCAGACTCCTCAGATATTCTGTCAATTTTATCTGATGAAATCTTAGTAGCTTTCTAATCTGTTCCAATGTAGACTGGTTGTTCTTTTTACCTGTTGTACAGTTCTTTTCCTGGACATTTCTTTACCTATCTCCTGGGTTGGAGCTCTTATTTCCTGTATATTATCTCTTCTCCCTTATTAACTTATTCTTATATTTGGTGGGGCATCCAGTAACTTTTTAAAAAAGATTTATTTATTTTTTTTAGAGAGAGTGCATGAGGGTGAGCGCACGAGTGATGGGGGGGAGTGCAGAGGGAGAGGAAGAAACTCTTAAGCAGACTCCCCCCTGAGCACAGAGCCCAACACAGGACTCGATCCCACAACCTGGAGATCATGACCTGAGCTGAAATCAAGAGTTGGATGCTAAACTGACTGAGCCACTGAGGTGCCCTGCTAGTAACTTCTTTATAAGAGATTCACATGAGATATATTCTGTGAGATTTTTTATATCTGAAAATGACTCCATGCTTGCTTAAATAGTTTGGCCGGATCTATAATTGTAGGTTTGAAAGTATTTTTCCTCAGAAATTTGAAGGTCTTTCCCACTGTTTCTATCTTTAAATATTGCTGTTGAGGTCAGTGTTATCATTTCTGATTCTTTGTATGTGACCTGTCTCTCCCCAAGTCTTTCATTTTTCCTCCAGGAAGCTTATAAGATATTACCTTGTCATCAGTATTCTAGAATTTTGAGAATTTTGAGAATTCTGAATTCTAGAATTCTGGAATTCTAGTATTCTGGAATTCTGGTATTCTAGAATTCTGAGAATTTTGTGAGGCTGTTCTTTGATATGTATCCATTGGCTGAGTACTTGATGAGGTCTTTAAGTCTGGAAACATAAAGCTTTGGAAAAGTGCTTTAAATTATTTTGTTAATGATCTATTTTCTCTGATCTACCTTTCTAGAAATACTATTACCTAAATGCTGGACCTGCTGAATGGGTCATCTGATTTCCTTGCGTTTTCTCTCTACATCCCATTTTTTCTCATCTGAGGCTACTAATTAGTTTTTGAAGTTTTCTTTTCCCTATCCTATCCCTGCTTCATCCAAGTTTGTGTTTATTTTGTACTCTATCTTTTAGAAGCATTCATCACATGCTTGGGGATCTTTGATCTTTGATTGTTGGCTCATATTTGAATTGGGGCATTAAAACCTTTGTAGAGACCTTGAATGGGACTTGCCATTCATGGGCTTCACAGTAAGGTGATTTGGCTGAGTTGTTTAATTGAGGAAACTCCAGTGTCTGTATCTTCTGATTGTGTTTTGGAGCTGATGAAGCCGCACAGAAGACTTTCCAGTATTTTACTTGTCTAGTGTTCTTTTTTTTTTTTTTTAAGATTTTATTTATTTATTTGTCAGATCGAGAGAGAGGGAGAGCACACACAAGCAAGGGGAGCAGCAGGCAGAGGGGAGAAGCAGGCTCCCCACTGAGCAGGGAGCCCGATATGGGACTCGATCCCAGGACCCTGGGATCATGAGCTGAGCCGAAGGCAGATGCCTAACTGACTGAGCCACCTAGGCGTCCCTACTTGTCTAGTGTTCTTGTAGTTAAGTTGGGCAAGAGAACTGGGGTATACAAATGTTTATTTAATTGCTATATTTTACTTTATAGTATCTTCCTTTCACATTTGTCTGTGTCCCCTATTCCAGAAACCCTTATTTTCCATGCAGAGAAGAGCCCTCCAATTTTGTACTGGGGGAAAGATAGTTATCTGGTACACAGCGTGGGGGGATCTAAGTTTCTCAATACTTCTTGGATAGATTTTCAACAAGGTTCTCCTATTTCTACCTTTATCTACCCTTACTTCAAGAGATACCTAGTGCTGGCAATTTTTGATGCTTTTGGAAGTTCTGTAATGTTAATCGGGTTGTTTCTTTACGTTGTCCCTTCATTAGGTCTTCTAGATCAGTTATTGTTTATCTGTGTTGCTTTCTGGCATCTATAATTTTGTATCGGTTGCCTCATTTCCCACTCTCTTTGTCTCTGAATTTATGGGTTTTGTAAAACTCATTGCCAGTGTCTTACTTTAGAAAGGAGTGAAATTAAATGCATGTTGTATTTTCCGTAAAAGTACCATTGACTCTTCAAAGTAGAGTACAGCTCACAAGCAATATAATTAATTTGACCATAGTCCAGTGGTTGATGGGGAGAGGGGAATCTTTCCTCATATAAAATTCAACTGTATCGGCCTCCTCTCTCAACCTCCATCAGTGTTTTTTTCCTAATAGTTCACACAGTGCATTGCTACCGTTTTACTTTTTTCCCTTTATTATTCCATATCTTTGATGCAGAACCTTAAATAGCCTAACCTTCTGAGCCTGGCATTTGTAGCTCTGAATAATATGTGCTTTTGTATTTCTTTTTCTCTTGCTAGTATAAATCCTCTTCTTTAGTTAGTCTGGTTTCCCTCCTTTTCCTCTTCCTTTTATTTTCTTCCAATTATTTCTTTATTTACCAAACATCTGTAAAACCCTTGTTATATGTCCAGTTGTTAAAGATTCAAAAATGGATAATATCCCTTTCTTTGAGATACTTGCAATCTAATGAGAGACAAGATATAAACAATTTAATGCTCCAACATAGTACATGTGCTGTAGGTTTTGTCAGAATAATGTGGGGCCATTTGAGGATGTGGGAGAATTCCACGTGGGGAGGTTAAAAAAAGGCCACACTAATGAGAGAAATTTAGTTCAAGTCTTAGAAGGTGATCTTAAGGGAGGCGTAAACCTAGGATTTGGTGAGAGGACAGACATTCCAAGTAGCATGTATTGCTTAGGAAGGTAAAGGGGCATGTGCAGAAGATCTTGGTGCATTAGGGGAAATGCAAGGGTAATGAGAATGGAAAATGAAGGGTGGGTCCAAGAAGGTGTGGATATTTGTTCTTTAGAAACATCACTTCTGTAGCAATGAGGCAGGTAGTTTGCATGGCCAGTCAGTATGCCATCGTCATGAGTTCTCATGGAATGCCCATACCATTCCTCTTCCTCATTACAAATCTGGCATACTCTTTGAGTTCCAACTCAAGTCCCATCTTTTTTTTTTTTTTTTTTTTAAAGATTTTATTTATTTATTTTGAGAGAGAGAGCATGAGCAGTGGGTGGTGTGCAGAGATGGAGGGAGAAAGAGAATCTCAAGGAGACTCCCCGCTGAGCATGGAGCCTGACCTAGGGCTCCATTCCATGACCCTATGATCATGACCTAGGCTGAAATCAAGAGTTGGATACTCAACTGACTGAGCCACCTAGGTACCCCAAGTCCCCTCCTTTTTATGAAGGCCTTCTCATCTGTTCTAGCATGTAAGCTTATCTCTTTTAACTTGGACTCTTAAAATATGAATTATTTAATGGAGTGCTTGATTACATATAATTGCAAACTCAATACTATTTGTGTGTGTGTGTGTGTGTGTGTGTTTACTGCACCTCTTGTCTCTTTAAGAGATGTACAGATTCCTAGAGGACTAGCACAGTCCGGGTGTGTTCCAACAGATACTCGCTTTTTTTTACAACATTGATTAAACAAATATGTAGTGAGCTACCACTATATGCCAAGCCTATGATAGATTCTGGAAATTGATAGTGGATAAGTGAGAGGGCAGAATTCAAATTTTTTAATATATCTAAAATTAAATTTACTAGTTATAACTTTAATAACCACAACCAGATTCTGATTTACTTATTCCCTTTCTACAATTCAAGACAATTATCAGAGCAATGATCCTTTAAGCTTTTATTTATCTATCAGTTGAAGCTCTGGTGAATGTCTTGATATTGCCTTTCCTTGAGGCATTATTTAAATTAATAGTCCCTTTAATTTGAATTTTTGGGCATAGAGGTTACAAATGAGTACAATAATTTTTAAACTACCTTTATTTATGAGCCAAAGGAGTCACAGAATATTTTACTATTTTTTAATCTATTTTTTAAAGCTGGTTAAAACTTGGCAATAAAGAAGATATATTTTCAATGTAACCGTAAATATAGGAGAACTATGAATAGGAATTGTAAATATATTCCAGGCTAGAAATGTGGTTATTTAAACCTTTAGGTGCAGTAGCAAGGTTTATCTTGATACAGTACAAATCATGTTTTCAAATTCACTTAAATTCTGCTTTTTCTTTTCAGTTTATCAGAGTTTAGAATTTGTTTTATATTTCGAAGACCAAAGCTCTTTTAGGAAGCCTATATATATTAATTTATGTAGAAATAAATGGAAATACATTATGGGGAACATTTAACTTTTCAGGTGTGGAGGACAATAGAGAAGAAAGACATCCTTTACCATGAACATTATTGTATTCTTTCACATGTATTCAAAGTATCATTTAAACTGAAATGTTATTTGCTATCCAGTTAGAGCTAACAAAAAACTAATTACTATTATTTTTAATAGCAGAAACTAATTAAAACTTAGTTAAGGGGTTTTATACTTTTATTAGTTGAAACTTGATTGATTATTGTTTGATCATTATTATTGGCTAATAGTTGTCGAGCATCTGCTGGATATATAAAGATTCAAAAATCTGATGAAGTACAATCAGAGATGAAAAGTGGATGGCTATTGGTGCTCCACACAGAACATCAGGGAATTCTTTTAACAGTTTGGTTGCTGTGTCCATCTCACATCTGATGCAGGTTCAGTGAACTTACGTATCACATTTGCCACCTTTTTAAGACCATTATCCTTCAGCCACACCCAAGCAGCTTCCACCTGAAGCACTGCTACCATCACTTGTAGCCTTGATAGGGATTTAAAGGATCTTCACCCGAATTCAACACATTCTTGCATAGTGTGTTTTTTCCCTGACTCTCCTACTGGTTCCTCCTGAAAGTACTTCCTCAATAAATTGTATGCATCCTCATCCTCATCTTGGGTTCTGCTTCTAAAGAACTCGATGTATAACAGTGGCTATTTAAAAAAATAAATGATGATGGTTATATTAAATGTTGAAGAAAGCAGGTCTTGTATTGGAGAAGATGACCCAAGATTTCAGAGAAAGACTTGGGGAGAATCAAAAACTAGGAGCTTTTTGCAGAAAATGCATTGCTTTTAGAGCAAATATCAAGGCCATGTTTCCTAATACTCCTAAGTTAGCTAAGTTTCCCAGGTCCCTAAATTTTCTAAGTCTTCTCATTCTAGAAGGGCCTGGTTATCTTCCCAGAGGGAAGAATTTAGCACACTGTACATTGAAGATGGTTAGCAACTTTCTCCATGTTGTTGTTTGTGGTTAGTTGAAATTGCTGTCTAACATTACTTCCCATGTTTAGGTTGGGTAGAAATTGATATGACAAGTATGTTGAGGCAGTAATATGCATGAAAAGGAATTCCCAGGATGACACAGCTGGGTTGGCTGGAATAGGGACTGAGGATTGGTTAAAGGGATTTTCAAGGAATCCTTCGTAAGGATTTCTGAAAGGAGTCACCGAGGAAAGTAGTATTGCCTCCTAGAGTGCTTTACTGAGTCACATGTGCATGTGATTACTTGAATAATTGGAAAAAGCTTAACCTTTGGCAGTTATTTTCACCTGAGGAAATGGAGGCTGACAGATTAAGTGATTTGGGATTAAAAATGAGAAAATTAGGACCTCATTTCAGATTTTTTCAGTCATTCATTTATTCACAAATACATATTAAAGTAGTTATATTTTGATAAGATTAGTGTATGATACAGCTAAGCACAGGTATTACTTAAGAGATATGAATTATAAAGGATGAGCAGAAAGGGTAGTTGGAGTTGGCATGACATTTAAAGGGATATGGATAAGGGACAATATACTAGGCCCAAGGAAGTGCAAATAATTTGATGTGACTGCATTGTAGTTGTGTCTTTGTGGTCAAAGAGGCTAAATTGCAAAGTAGAAACTAGGTGATGGAGGACCTGTTACATCATATTAAGAAGTTGTAATTTTATCTTGAAAGGGATGCTGAGTGACTAAAGGATTTTAAACAGGGAAGTAAATGGATCAGATTTGCATGTTAGAAACAACACTGTCAGCAGTGTGGAGGCATTATAATAATTCAAAGGAAAAATAATGAGAGCTTAAATCAAGATGTATTAATGGGAACGTAGATGAGGGAAAGACTGGAGAAATCCTTAGAGATAGAATTTGAAAGGACATAGTGATTGACTGGATATAAATCAGAGAGAAAAAAGGGTCTGGAATAACTCCTACATTTCTGGATTGGGTTACTCAACAATGGTCATTTTGTCTCCAAGAGAAGAAAAGTATAGGAAGGATAGGTTGCTGTTATGGGGAAGTCCTAGAAGAGAGGAAAAAGATAACTTGAGTTTGGGACGTGTTGAAATTAAAATACTAGTTGGACAGTCAGATGCCTTAATTCAATCTCCTGATCATGAATTCATATTGCTTCTTACTATACCATACCACTGATGGAAAAAAAAATTAGTGGCAAAGTATGTAAATCGTTTACAAATATAGTTACATTATTTCTTTGATTCTAAGAATGATCATATTGGGGTTAGCCATGATGATTTGAAATCCTTTTCTATGTGTAGTGATATTTTATTAAAAATAACTTCCTTCCAATGGCATTTCTATGATCATTTTCTCCATTTCTGTAAAGTCCTCTTGGTCAGAGCTGCCATATTTTCTGGGCTCCGTCTTCTTGCCTTCACCACTTTTCTTCAAATTCCTGCCCTTCAGCCTGACTTCTCCATTTACTGTCTACTTTCTGCCTCCAGGCTATTAAGGAATGGGTGCCTTACTCCCACTTGTTCTCTCTTTGTGATGTCCCTTACTGTTTTTGGTATCTTAGAAATCTTATCTATGCAGTCATATAAACCAAATTAAATATTTTTTAAAGCAGTAGTTTATAATGTGTGATCAACTAACTTTTGCTGTGGAGAAGGCACCACAGGGGCAAGCAATCCTTGCTCTTTAGGGTAACAAATCTCAATGCCCTTCTTTTTAGAGCCTTTGTCTTCTGATCCTATCATCAGGTTAGTGGAGGTAAGAATTTCGGGTGAGCAGAAAGATGGATGGAAAAGGGGTAGTTCCTGCTTCTTAGGCAGACCAGTTGTAATATTTTATGAGAATAAGAATCTTGTAGGAAATGCATCATGACCTGTAAAGGGAGCATAGCCTTCTCATGTAGACTTGGTTTGAATCCTGGTTCTATTTCTTTTAGCTGTAGGATCCTGGGAAAATTACTTAGCTTCTTTATGCCTCCATTTTCTCAAAGAGGCTCATCGTGAAATTTAAATAACATATGAAAAAATTTGTACAACTTGACATCTAGTAGTAGTTACAAAACTTGTGAATTTCCTTTTCTCTTTGAAGTCTCTCTCAGGTGACACTCTATGTATCTGCGTATTATTTTGAGTTGTGGAGAATCTTCCTTTGGGATGGTAAGCAATATTGTACCCTAATGGTCACTGACCATTAATTAACATGCTAGTACTTGCATAAAACCCAGTGATTACTGTAAATGTTTTTCTAAAGAATTACTCTTAAGAAGCTTCTGAGAATTTTGTCAATATTTAGAATGATATATAACTAGAATAAAAAGACCATTGCATAATGATTTGAAATAGTCTATTTCTACAGTGTTATCATCCAGCCTGATCGGTAAAGCATTTAAAGGGTATGTGCCTTTGGTACTTCAACTCTGTGTGCTGCTTTCCTCTTGATATAATGGAAGACAATGGCTTTGCAGGCCACTTTCTGGAACAAAGAAATGACTATATTGAATTTTTATTTAAGTACAGTCTTTTTCAGTACTGTTTGTTCTTTTGGTTTTAAATCATGTATCTATTTTGTACTTTATTACCATGCTTAGAACAGTGTATAACTTGCAGTGTCACCATCAGTTTCTTAAAATTTTCTCTAGGATTTAGCTATTTTTATTTTTGTTATTTATTTATTTGACAGAGAGAGAGAGAGAGCAAGAGAATGCATAAGCAGGGAGAGTGGCAGGCAGAGGGAAAAGCAGGCCCCCACTGAAAAGGGAGCCTGATGCAGGGCTCAATCCCAGGACTCTGGGATTATAACCTGAGTCAAAGGTAGATGCTTAACTGACTGAGCTGCCCAGGTGCCACTATTTTCTCTAGGATTTAAAGTAAATTGTGTAACAGTTAAAAGAAACCAGTAAGGAGGAGTAGAAAAATACACAATATGTTTAAGGGAAGTCTGACTTATCAACATTGAATAAAAATTAGAAATTAATTAAGATATAGAATATACTTTGTAGGATTCATACTAGAGCAAATTGAAGGCACTTTGAAAAATTATGAAAACAATCAAAATGATAAATCACTGTACTTTGCACAGTGTCTTGTTGGAATAAACAGTACCGCAAACCATAAATAGGGTAAATGGAAGAAATTACAGTAGAAACAGTTTATACTGAATGAAAGTTCAGGGAACCTAGTTATAGGTTCTATCTCATCATTGTCCAAAGAGAATAGAATATATGTGATTATTACTTTCAGAGCAAGCAAAACTCATACATCTTTACTTTATTTTTGTTTTGAGCTTTGCTTTTGCCTTTGTCTGTCATTTGGCTCTAAAGAAACTCACCAACTTCTGTAACGAAACCAAGCCCAGCATCTCTGAGATGGCAATATAAGAACCATCTTCAGGAGTCACCTGAGAAAGTTTCATAGAAAAGATGAATCTCAGGAGCTAAGAGTTAGGGTCTAACACGAAGATACCCCCACAAGAAAGTCCTTCTTCTGTTATTTACCATGAAGGTCATCAGATTAAGGCAGACAATATTGCTGCTTAAAGCGGTAACAAAGTATCCTCTGCACTTTACAGATGGAAGGTCACAGAGAAATTATATGCTTTATTGAAAACATAATGGTTGGAGAGCTGGAATCAGGATTTAGGATACTTATTTTGAGTGCTGACATGTCTGCGTGCTTTATTTGTAAATATAGGGTACTGCTATTATTTTTTTAGTTAACTTCCTTCACAACAGCTTTTTCAAATAAGCAATAGATTGGCTTATCATTTCCATTCTGTATCTGTATCTTAATTTCGTCTGCCAAAATGATGCATGATTTCCAGAAACATTTATGCTCAATGCCCATTTGCTGTAGAAACACTCCCTGTTTCTTTCCTAATAGCAACACTTACACTGTGTAATCACTGTCATTATCATTCTACGTCAGAAGATTTTTTTTTTTTTAAGATTTTATTTATTTATTTGTCAGAGAGAGAGAGAGAGAGAGAGAGAGAGCACAAGCAGGCAGAGTGGCAGGCAGAGGCAGAGGGAGAAGCAGGCTCCCCGCCGAGCAAGGAGCCCAATGCGGGACTTGATCCCAGGACCCTGGGATCATGACCTGAGCCAAAGGCAGCTGCTTAACCAACTGAGCCACCCAGGCGTCCCCAGAAGATTTTCCTAGCTGCTCTAGGTTCCCACCTATTCTGTTTTTGTAGTTTCCCATGATATTTCCTAGTGGTTGTGGTTGTTGTTGTTGTTCTTGGAGTGTGAGTGTGTGTGTATCTGTGTGTGTGTGTGTGTGTGTGTGACAGAGAGAGACAGCCAGAGAGAGAGAGAGAGACAGAAAACGTCTTAGGCCATAGTAATCTGAAACAAATGCCAGGTCTTGCTATTAATTAGGAAAAACTGACCTTTAGCTGGTCAATTCAATACATATTTTATTAAAAACAAAAACAAAAATAATTAACTTGACCTTGGTCTGGGCCAGGCATGGTCTTGTTTCTGGGTATATAAAAATACATAGGTCACAATCTTGGACATTGGAAACTTGCTATCTCATTTAGAGAGAGAGATAACTAGGAAATATAGGAGAGAGGGAGAGAGGAGTCAAGCTCAGTGCCACCCCATGGTAGCAATCAGACAAATCCAGAAAGTTAGAAACCCTGTAGGACTACTAGCTTGGTCTCTTCAGCAGAACTGTCTCATGAAAAATTGAAGAGGAACAGAGTTGTGCTGGATTAAAAGAATGCTTAACAGACATTTTAATCAAAATCAGTATGTGGACCTGGGTGCTGTGCTGGTTTGTACAAAGCAATTCAAAGGACATTTTTGCACTATTAGAGCAATCATTTTTGGGACAATGAGGGCAATTTCAACATAGACTGTATCAGAGGAAATGAAAGTTTATTGACATAGAAAGGTAGAGAGTAGTAAATGAAAAATTCATATTATGAAAAAGTACGTAAGGGAGACCAGCTTTTTAGAGAGCCAACGGAGGACACAATATACCAGATACAAAATTTTTTTACACGCGTGTTGTTACTTTAACACAACAATATGTTATACACTTTTTTACATATTAATACTTATGCATGTATGCTGTTACTTTATCACACATTACATATATACATATTAAATATTTCACGTATTTTGTACACATTCTATCATGTTAGTATAAAAATATAAAAATAGCTGTTTATTTGAAATTATATATTGTTTACTTTTCTGTTATATAAATGCTGTTGTTTAAACACTATGAGTAAAAAAAGAAAGAGAAAAAATCCTAGCACCAGGGTTCTATAAAATCTCACCCCCAGCCATCCACCTTTGTGCCTTTGCTGAGAAAAAGGCAGCCAAGAAGTCACAGGATGCAAAGAGGGAGCCAGAGAGAGAGTTGGAGCAACCACTTGAAAGATTAAATCCACTCTAATTCTGAAAATACCATAAAATGCTTGTGCAGATCAGAGCAGAACTACAGGAGAGGGTTTTCAAAATATACCCTACTTAAAGGACCAGCAACATGATTTAGAAGAACAGACTCATCTTACAGGAGACCATCTTAGTTTAAAGAATCAAGCATGATTTAAATAAAAAATCCCATTTAAAAAAATTAACAAAGCAGATAAACCACTAGATAACTTGTTCAAGAAAGAAAAGGAAAACTACAAATACACAAAATAAGAAATTTTACAGGGAAGTAACCCCTTAAACAGAAGAAATGAAAAAGATTATGAGTTAAATTTGTAGACACTTGAAAACCTAAATGAAATGGAAAATTTTTAAGTTTATCAAAACTGATCCTCTTAGAGTTAGAAAGTGTTTTTTTTTTAAAGATTTTTTTTTTTTTTTTTTTTTTAATTTGACAGAGAGATACAGAGAGAGCACAAGTAGATAGAGCAGCAGGCAGAGGGAGAGGGAGAAGCAGGCTCTCCGCTGAGCAGGGAGCCCAATGTGGGACTCAATCCCAGGATCCTGGAATCATGACCTGAGCCAAAGGCAGCCGCTTAACCAACTCGGCCACCCAGGTGCCCCTAGAGTTAAAAAGTCTTAAAAGTCCAATTTTCACAGAATACATAAAGTTATCAAAGAACTACCCCCAAATAGAACAAAACAAAACATGAGGACCAAATGGTTTTACAAAGGAATTCTATTGAACGTTCAAAGACCAGGTATATTTCATGTTCTATAAGCTATTGCAGAGCCATTAAAAAGGAAGAAAATGTAACACAAGACATCTAACCCAAATAAAGACAAACAGAAAGAACACTATAGATCAATATCTCTCATGGATATTGATGCAAAAAATTTAAAATATCAAGACAGAATCCAATATCATATTAAAAAAATAATACACCATGATCAAATGGGATTTTTCTTGGAATGCAACAAGGAAATCCATTAATATCATGTACACATTAATAAATTCAAGGAAAAGTTATATAATTATCTCCATATAGATTGAGTAAATCCTTGGGAAAAATTCTACATCAATTCATGATAAAAATATTTAAGGAAAACATTTAAGGAGGAATTCTTTCTGAAAATGATAAAAAAATATGTATACCTTTGTTTTTAAACCAGGATCTTTTAAAATTTATTTTATTTTTATTTAAATTCAATTTATTAACATATCATGTATTATTAGTTCCAGAGGAAGAGTTCATTGATTCATCCGTTGTATATATATAACACCCACTGCTTATTATATCACGTGCCCTCTTTAATGCCCATCACCCAGTTACCCCATCCCCCACGACCCCTAAGATCTTTTTTTAAACCAAGAAACACTAGAGACATTTTCACTAAGATGACAAAAAAGGCAGGGATGCCAACTCTCTCCATTACTATTCACCATTGTATTAGAGTTATCAGCCAACACAGTTAGACAAGATAAATAAATTAGAAGCATAAGAATGGATAAAGAAGAAACAAAACTATCTTTACTTGCAGTTGATACAATGTTATGTCAAATGCTCCCATTCCCCAGAGAATTAATGATAAAACTACTCAACAACAAAAGGGTTGTTCAAGTATAGCTTGTAAAATTAACATACAAAATTAAGCAGCCTTCATATACACAAGCAATAAACAGAGAACATAATGATAGAGAAAACACTATTTATGATTAGCAGCAAAGACTACATACATAGGAATAAATTTAAGAAATGTACAAAATCATATACAAGGAAAATTTTAACACATTCCCCAGAGATACTGAGAAAGGCTTGAACAAATGACAAACATCATATATTCTTTTTCTCCAGCTTTATTGAGATAAAATTGAAACGTAATAAAAGTTGAAGGTATACAACATGATAACTTGATATATGTATATATTGTGAAATGATTAACTCAATGTTAGTTAACATCTCACCTCACATACTTAAAATTATTTTATGTGTGCGTCGAGAACTTCTAAGATCTGTTAGCAACTTTCAAATATACAATACAGACAGATTTAGCTATAGTCATCATGCTACATATTAAATCCTCAGAATTTATTAATCTCGTAAGTGGAAATTTGCACCCTTTGACCACCTTCACCTCCTTTCCCGCATCTGCCCCTGGCAACCACAAATTTACTTTCTATTTCTACAAGTTTTTGTTTGTTTGTTTGTTTTGTTTTGTTTTGTTGCCACATATAAATGAGATCATAGGTATTTATCTTTCTCTGACTTATTTCACTCAGCAGAATGTCCTTAAAGTTCATTCATGGTATTGCAAATGGCAGAAATTCTATCTTTGGGATTAATAGTATTCATAAAGTATACATTGTGTGTGTATGTGTGTATGTATATATTCTTTATCCATTTAGCTACTGATGGTCACTTAGGTTGTTTCTATATCTTGACTATTGTGAATAATGCTGCAGTGAGCATGGGGGTGCAAGTATCTCTTCAAAATACTGATTTAATTTCCCTCAGATATATAGCCAGAGGTGGACTTGCTGGATTATAGTTTTTAATTTTTTTGGTAACTTCATACTGTTTTCCATAGTGGCTGCACCAATTTGCATTTCCACCAATAGTGCACAAGAGTTCCCTTTTCTCTACATCCTCACCAACACTTATTATTTTTTGTCTTTTTGATAATAGCTATTCTAACAGCTATGAGGTGATATCTCATTGTGGTTTTGATATGTATTTCCCGATAGTTAGTGATGTTGACTACCTTTCATGTACCTTTTGGCCATTTGAATGTCTTCTTTGGAAAAAATACTTCTCCAATTCTTGAGAGGGTGGCTTAGAGTTTTAAAAATGTCAGTTTTCTCTAAGTTCATAAAACACTTGTCATCTCCATAAAAATTCCAACACATTATCTTATCTTAAACATCTTGATGCTAAAGTTCGTATGGAAAAACAAATATGCAGGAATAGGTAGGAAAACATGGGAAAGAATAATTGTGTGTGTGGGGAAAAACTAGACTTTCCAGACATTCAAACATATTATAAAACCTGTATAAGTAAAACAGTGTTCTATTGGTGCATAAGTAGAGAAATGGACAAGTGGAATAGAATAGAAATTCCCAAATTAGCCCCAAACAGAAGGAGATTTAGTATATGACAAAGGCAGCATCTCTAGTTAGTGGTGTAAAGAACATTTAATAAATGGTGCTGGGACAACTGTGTAGCCATTTGGAAAAAGATAAAATTAGATTTGTGTCTCATACCATTACAAAAGAATTAACTCCAAATGGATTAAGGATCTACATGTAAAAACGAAATCATACAAGTAGAAAAATAAATGTATATGAATTACTTTTTCATTTTACATAGGGAAAGACTTTCTACTATGATCAAATTCTAGAGACAAGAAGATTAATAAATATGACTACATTAAAATACATATGACAACCAATAGCAAAAGTTAAAAGACATCTGGCATATCAGGATAAAATATTCACAACCTGTACTGCAGACAAAAGGCTTATCCTCCTAAAATACAAGGAACTCTTATAAATCAAGGGACAAATGACTGAAAATCCAGTAGAAAAATGGGGAAGACATGAACAGAAAATTCATTTAGAAAGAGATATAGGGGCGCCTGGGTGGCTAGTTGGTTAAGCGGCTGCCTTCAGCTCAGGTCGTGATCCCAGGGTTCTGGAATTGAGCCCCACGTTGGGCTCCCTGCTCGGCGGAGAGCCTGCTTCTCCCTCTCCCTCTGCCTGCTGCTCTGCCTACTTGTACTCTCTATCTCTGTGTCAAATAAATCAAACCTTTAAAAAAATTAAAAAATAAAATAGATATAAATGTCTAATATAAAAATGTATCAAATATATGAACAAATGCTCAAATTCACTCATATTTTAAAAAGTGAAAATTTATACAGTACTGAGATACTATTTCTCTCCTAAGACTGGTAAACATTTAAAAAACATGACAGCATATTGTGTTGGCAAATCTGTGTGGAAACGAGCACCTTGTTGGTAAGAATACAAATTGATACAACCCTTCTGGAAGGAAATCTGGCAATATCTAACAAAATTACAGATGCGTATATCTTTCAATCCAGCAATCCCCTTGTAGGAATCTACCCTCAAGGTATACCTACAACAAAACAAAAATGTATGTTCAGAAGCTACTCATCACAGCATAGTTTATAATTGTAAAATATTAGAAGTAACTAAGATTTTTGTACATAGGAGAGCGATTAAATAAGCTATGGTGTGTATACGTGGAATACTATGTATCTATTAAAAAAAAAAGGATGAGGGAGATATCTATGAAGTGATGTGATCTGATTTCTAGGACGTGCTGTTTAGTTAAAAAAAAAAAGCATAAACCAAAAGAGTATCCATAATATTCTATACTTAATATATGAAAGAAGGGGATCCAAGAAAACACACAGTATGTGCTTATTTGTGCAAAAGAAATATAGGTAGGCTAAATCAGAAACATGAGAGACTGGTTATTTGGAGGGTGAGTGGGAAAGAATTGGAAGGATGTAGGGAATGAGTTTCAGGTAGCAGGGCTATGATATACTATGTTGAGTACATGTTTTTCTGTAACTCTGACACTTAGAACTGTAGTAATAGCTCAGATATCTCTGACTTACCCCTGAAATAAACCATTAAAACCAACTAGAATATGATCAACCCCAAAAATGAAATAGAAATAACAACAAATTAACTTAACTGTATTACAAATGAACCTAATCCCTGAAATGAATGGGAAAGAAAACAACTACCTTTAGTTACTATGAAAACTATCTCGACTGGATATTGCAAGGCTGAAGACCAAAAGAATTGTACATAAATTCTGTTCCAAGTGTCAAGGTCAAACGGATTATCTTTTAATTTATGAGCTTCTTTTGCTCTTCTGTTGTTCTGTTGAAACTGCGCTGCCACTTTTTCTTGTGTCTTATATCATACGCCTTTTCACATTCTCTATCTTTTTTAGAATGAACTCTCAAATATAATTTTCATTTAAGATGCATTTGTGGAAAACATTCTTTACCATTAACTCTTCAAATTGTGCCTCTTTTATTCTCATTCTGTCCTTTAGGAGCTCCAATTTGATGTACCATTTTTTGTTTCTTTATCTCTCTTTTGTATATTGTAATACTTTTTACTCAGTATTTCATTCTGGGTAATTTTTTTCACTCTATTTTTCATGTTACTAATTATTTCTGCAGCTATATTTGATTCGATGTTTAATTTGATGAGGTTTTGGTTTTAATGGTTATGTTTAATATGTCTCAATGTTCTAGTTCATTCTTTTGAAAATCTGCCTTGAAGCATTTGTTAGTCCTGTTGTTTTTCATTATCCTTTCTACTCCTTTGTTGTTTTAAGCATTTTATATTGTACACATGATAGTCCTTGTATCTATGGAATTTGTGGATTTATGTGTAGTTTGTTGTTTTTGCTGAATCTTGCTTACATAACTTGCTTCTTCAGGAGTTTAGTGGCTTAAAATTGTTGGCTTACTTTCCTTGGAGGAATTATTTTATTTTATTTTTAAAAATTTTTAAAAATTTCTATTTTTTAAATTAACATATAATGTATTATTTGCCCCAGGGGTACAGGTCTGTGAATCATCAGTCTTACACATTTCACAGAACTCACCATAGCACATACCCTCCCCAATGTCCATAACTCAGATACCCTGTCCCTCCTCCCCACCCCCCAGCAACCCTCAGTTTGTTTCCTGAGAGTAAGAGTCTTTTATGGTTTGTCTCCCTCTCGATCCCATCTAATTTAATTTTTTCCCTCCCTACCCCCAAAACTCCCAGCCCTGCCTCTCAAATTCCTCATATCAGAGAGATCATATGATAATTGTCTTTCTCTGATTGACTTATTTCGCTTAGCATAATACCCCCTAGTTCTATTCACATCATTGCAAAAGGCAAGATTTCATTTCTTTTGATTGCTACATAGTATTCCATTGTATATGTATATACCACATCTTCTTTATCCATTCATCTGTTGATGGACATCTAGGATCTTTCCATAGTTTGGCTATTGTGGACATTGCTGCTATAAACATTCAGGTGCACATGCCCCTTCGGATCACTACATTTATATCTTTAGGGTAAATACCCAGTAGTGCAATTGCTGGGTTGTAGGGTAGCTCTGTTTTCAACTTTTTGAGGAAGCTCCATACTGTTTTCCAGAGTGGCTGCACAAGCTTGCATTCCCAACAACAGTGCAGGAGGGTTCCCCTTTTTTCGCATCCTCGCCAACATCTATCGTTTCCTGACTTGTTAATTTTAGCCATTCTGACTGCTATGAGGTGGTATCTCACTGTGGTTTTGATTTGTATTTCCCTGATGCCGAGTGATGTTGAACAATTTTTCATGTGTCTGTTGGCCATTTGAATGTCTTCTTTGCAGAAATGTCTGTTCATGTCTTCTGCCCATTTCTTGATCAGATTATTTGTTCTTTGGATGTTGAGTTTGAGAAGTTCTTTATAGATTTTGGATACCAGCCCTTTATCTGATATGTCATTTGCGAATATCTTCTCCCATTCTGTTGGTTGTCTTTTGGTTTTATTGACTGTTTCCTTTGCTGTGCAAAAGCTTTTGATCTTGATGAAGTCCCAATAGTTCATTTTTGCCCTTACTTCCCTTGCCTTTGGTGATGTGTCTAGGAAGAAGTTGGTGCGGCTGAGGTCGAAGAGGTTGCTGCCTGTGTTCTCCTCAAGGATTTTGATGGATTCCTGTCTCACATTGAGTTCTTTCATCCATTTTGAGTCTATTTTTGTGTGTGGTGTAAAGAAATGGTCCAGTTTCATTCTTTTGCGTGCGGCTGTCCAATTTTCCCAACACTATTTGTTGAAGAGACTGTCTTTTTTCCATTCAACATTCTTTCCTGCTTTGTCGAAGACTAGTTGACCATAGAGGTGAGGGTCCATTTCTGGGCTCTCTTTTCTGTTCCATTGATTTATGTGTCTGTTTTTGTGCCAGGACCACACTGTCTTGATGATTACAGCTTTGTAATAGAGCTTGAAGTCTGGAATTGTGATGCCACCTGCTTTGGTTTTCTATTTCAGCATCCTCTGACTATTCGTGGTCTTTTCTGGTTCCATATAAATTTTAGGATTATTTGTTCCATTTCTTTGAAAAAAAAGTTGATGGTATTTTGATAGGGATTGTGTTAAATGCATAGATTGCTTTAGGTAGCATAGACATTTTCACAATATTTGTTCTTCCAATGCATGAGCATGGAACGTTTTTCCATTTCTTTGTTTCTTCTTCAATTTCTTTCATGAGTATTTTATAGTTTTCTGAGTACAGATTCTTTGCCTCTTTGGTTAGGTTTATTCCTAGGTATCTTATGGTTTTGCATGCAATTGTAAATGGGATCGACTCCTTAATTTCCCTTTCTTCTGTCTTGCTGTTGGTGTATAGAAATGCAACTGATTTCTGTGCATTGATTTTGTATCCTGACACTTCACTGAATTCCTGTAGGAGTTCTAGCAGTCTTGGAGTGGAGTCTTTTGGGTTTTCCACAAGAAGTATCATATCATCTGCAAAGAGTGAGAGTTTAACTTCTTCTTTACCGATTCAGATGCCATTTATTTCTTTTTGTTGTCTGATTGCTGAGGCTAGGACTTCTAGTACTATGTTGAATATCAGTGGTTATCATGGACATACAAGCCATGTTCCTAATTTTAGGGGAAAAGCTCGGTTTTTCCCCATTGAGAATGATATTCGTTGTGGGTTTTTCATAGTTGGTTTTGATGATATTGAGGTATGTACCCTCTATGCCTATACTATGAAGAGTGTTTTTTTTTTTTATTAACATATAATGTATTATTTGTCCCACGGGTACATGTCTGTGAACCATCAGGTATGAAGAGTTTTGATCAAGAAAGGATGCTGTACTTTGTCAAATGCTTTTTCAGCATCAATTGAGAGTATCATATGGATCTTGTTCTGTCTTTTATTAACGTATTCTATCACATTGATTGATTTGCAGATGTTGAACCAGCCTTGCAGCCCAGGGATAAATCCCACTTGGTCGTGGTGAATAATCCTTTTAATGTACTATTAGATCCTATTGGCTAGTATTTTGGTGAGAATTTTTGCATCTGTGTTCATCAGGGATATTGGTTTGTAATTCTCCTTTTTGATAGGGTTTTTGTCTGGTTTGGGGATCAAGGTAATATTGGCCTCATAAAATAATTTTGGAAGTTTACCTTCCATTTCTATTTTTTGGAATAGTTTCAGGAGAATAGGTATTAATTCTTCTTTAAATGTTTGGTAGAATTCCCCTGGGAAGCCGTCTGGCCCTGGGCTCTTGTTTGTTGGGAGATTTTTGATGACTGCTTCAATCTCCTGGTTATGGGTATGTTTAGGTTTTCTACTTCTTCCTGGTTCAGTTTTGGTAGTTTATATGTCTCTAGGAGTGCATCCATTTCTTCCAGATTGTCAAATTTGCTGGTGTATTGTTGCTCATAATATGTTCTTATAATTGTTTGTATTTCTTTGGTGTCGGTTGTGATCTCTCCTCTTTCATTCATGATTTTATTAATTTGGGTCCTTTCTCTTTTGTTTTTGATAAGTCTGGCCAGGGGTTTATCAATCTTATTAATTCTTTCAAAGAACCAGCTCCTAGTTTCATTGATTTGTTCTACTATTCTTTTGGTTTCTATTTCATTGATTTCTGCTCTGATCTTTATTATTTCTCTTCTGCTGGGTTTAGGATTTCTTTACTGTTCTTTCTTCAGCTCCTTTAGGTGTCAGGTTAGATTGTGTACTTGAGACCTTTCTTGTTTCTTGAGAAAGGCTCATATTGCTATGTACTTTCTTCTCAGGACCACCTTTGGTGCATCCCAAAGATTTTGAACAGTTGTGTTTTCATTTTCATTTGTTTTCATGAATATTTTTTAATTCTTCTTTAATTTCCTGGTTGACCCATTCGTTCTTTAGTAGGATGCTCTTTAGCCTCCATGTATTTGAGTTCTTTCCAAGTTTTGTTTTGTGATTGAGTTCTAGTTTTAGAGCTTGTGGTCTGAAAATATGCAGGGAATGATCCCAATCTTTTGGTATTAATTGAGACTTGATTTGTGACCCAGGATGTGATCTGTCTGGAGAACGTTCCATGTGCACTAGAGAAGAATGTGTATTCTGTTGTTTTGGGGTAGAATGTTGTAAATATATCTGTAATGTCCATCTTGTCCAGCGTGTCATTTAAAGCCTTTATTTCCTGGTTTATCTTTTGCTCAGTGATCTGTCCATTTCAGTGAGGGAGGTGTTCAAGTCCCATACTATTATTGTATTATTGTCGATGTGTTTCTTTGATTTTGTTATTAATTGGTTTATATAATTGGCTGCTCCCATGTTACAGACATAGATATTTAAAATTGTTAGAACTTCTTGTTGGGCAGACCCTTTATGTATGATATAGTGTCCTTCCTCCTCTCTTATTATTGTCTTTGGTTTAAAATATAATTTATCTGCTATAAGGAGTGCCACCCTAGCTTTCTTTTGATGTCCATTAGCATGGTAAATTGTTTTCCACCCCCTCATTTTAAATCTGGAGGTGTCTTTGGGTCTAAAATGAGTTTCTTGTAGACAGCATATCGATGGGTCTTGTTTTTTTATCCAGTCTGATGCCCTGTGTGTTTTGATTGAGGCATTTAGCTCATTTACATTCAGGGTAACTATTGACAGATATGAATTCAGTGCCATTGTATTGCCTGTAAGGTGACTGTTACTGTATATTGTCTCTGTTCCTTTCTGGTCTGTTACTTTTAGGCTCTCTCTCTGCTTAGAGGACCCCTTTCAATATTTCCTGTAGGACTGTTTTGGTGTTTGCAAATACTTTTAATTTTTGTTTGTCCTGGAGACTTTTTATCTCTCCTTCTATTTTCAATGGCAGCCTAGTTGAATATAGTATTCTCAGCTGCATATTTTTCTCATTTACTGCTCTGAGTATATCATGCCAATCCTTTCTGGCCTGCCAGGTCTCTGTGATTAGGTCTGCTGCCAATCTAATATTTCTACCGTTGTATGTTACCTCTTGTTTGAGCTGCTTTTAGGATTTTCTCTTTGTCACTGAGATTTGTTAAGTTTTACTATTAGATGATGGGGTGTGGACCTATTTTTATTGATTTTGAGGGCATTCTTTGTACCTCCTGGATTTTGATACTTGTTCCTTTAACAAATTAGGGAAATTCTCTACTATAATTTGCTCCAATATACCTTCTGCCTCTTTCTCTCTTTTTTCTTCTTCTGGGATCGCAGTTATTCTCATGTTTCGTCTTACGGTATCACTTTTTTTTTTTTTAAGATTTTATATATTTATTTGACAGATCACAAGTAGGTAGAGAGGCAGGCAGAGAGAGAGCTAGAAACAGGCTCCCTGCTGAGCAGAGAGCATGATGTGGGGCTCGATCCCAGGACCCTGAGATCATTACCTGAACTGAAGGCAGAGGTTTAACCCACTAATACACCTAAGTGCTCCTTATGGTATCACTTATCTCTCGAATTCTCCCCTCATGGTCCAATAGTTGTTTGTCTGTCGTTTGCTCAGCTTCTTTATTCTCCATTATTTGGTCTTCTGTATCATTAATTCTCTCTTCTGCCTCAGTTATCCTAGCAGTAAGAGCCTCCATTTTTTTTATTGCACCTCATTAATAGCTTTTTTGATTTCAACTTGGTTAGATTTTAGTTCTTTTATTTCTCCAGAAAGGAATTTTATTTCTCCAGAAAGGGAGTCTCTAATATCTTTCATGCTTTTTTCAAGCCCAGCTAGCACCTTGATAATCGTCATTCTGAACTCTAGTTCTGACATATTACTAATGTCCATATTAATTAGGTCTCTAGCCATCGGTACTGCTTTTTGTTCTTTTTTTGTGGTGAGTTTTTTCACCTTGTCATTTTATGCAGATAAGAATAGATGAATGAGAGAACAAAATACAAAAAGGGTAGCAACGACTCCAGAAAAATATACGCTTACCAAATCAGAAGAGACCTGAAACCAGGGAGAGAAGAAAGGGGGGGGGAGTATATATATATATATATATATATATATGATAGACCGGTGAATAGAACAGAGCCAAACACTTGATTTTGGGTGTATTTTGGTCTGTTAGAAGAAACTACCTCCCAAAGTTTTAAAGAAAGAGAAACTTATATACAAAAATAAGGGTAAACACAATGAAGGGATGGAATATGACTGTACAGATGATAATTAAAAACGATTCTAAAAAAGGAATTGATAAGTTGGTTGAAAAAAGTAAGAAAAGAAAGAGGAAAGAATGTGATCATACTGGAGACTAGAACAAAGCCACATGCTAGATTTAGGGTATATTTTGATGTATTAGAAGAAATTATATCACAATGTTAGAGAAAAAAATATGTATATAAAAAATAGGGTTAAATACAATGAAGCAATAAAATATAACGATGAAAATTTAAAAAGATTTAATAAAGGTATTGATAAGATAAAATAGTTCAAAAACGTTAAAATAGGAAAAAAGGAAAAATAAAAAAATAGAATAAGAAAAAAGTAAAATTTAAAAATTTAACTTTGAAAGACTAAAGAATTATGCGAAAAAAGCCATGAGTTCTATGTGTTGCTTTCCCCTAGCTCTGGATTTCCGCAGTTCTCAGTGATTGGTGAACTTGGTCTTGGCTGGATGTTCTTGCTGATTTTTGTGGGACGGGCCTATTGCAGTGATTCTCAAACATTTTTGCCCGAGGCAAAATTGCACTGCCCTTGCCAGGGGCCAGGCTAAGTAATCTGCTGGGTTTCGCTCTCGGTAGCTTTTGTTCCCTGATCGGTTTCCTTACAGCTTTGGAGGAGAATGAAGATGGCAGCCTCTCAATCTCTGGCCTGTAGGAGCCGAGATCTTGGTGCCCCACTGCTTAGTGCGTCCTTAGAGAAAAGCAGTCAATCCCTCCCGTCTCCCTGGTCTCCGACCGCACTTCGAGCTCAGCTGGCCTGTGACAGAGTGTTTCCATCTCTGGCTCACTGCCCCATTTGAAGTCTCCAAACCCAGCAGATTCCTGTAGCGTGTTCCTGTGCCGCTCCTCCCGGAGGAGGAAGGAGGGGATCTCTCTGGATCTACCATTTGAGGAGTCCCTGCTCAAAGGGGAGTGGCCCAACTGTGTCTTGGATCGCAGTTTAAGGGAATCCCAAGCTGAGAGCCCCTCCTTGGCTCTGTCTCTACAGCTGGCTTCCTCCTCCAATACCTGGGAGCTCTGCCACACTCAGACACCCCCCGTCTTTTTGTAACTCCACGGTCCTGAGACCACACTGTCACCGTGAGGGCTTCACCCCCCGCTTAGCCTCTGGAGTGATGTCCCTCAGTGGAGCAGACTTCTAAAAGTTCCGATTTTGTGCTCTGCTGCTCTGCGGCTTGCCGGGATCCAGTGCCTCCCCCCGCGGTCTATCTTCCTGATGCTTCGGATTCACTTCTCCGCATATCTGGAAAGTGATCAATTTTCTGTTCCCAGAGTTTCTGCTCTTCTTCTCTTCTATCTCCTGTTGTTTTTGTAGGTGTTCAGGATGGTTTGATAACTATCTAGTTGAACTCCTGGGACCTGATGATATTTCAGTCTTCTACTTCTCCATGATCTTGCTCCCCCTCCATTGGGATTATTTTAGACCTGGGTCATAGGTTCATTCTTCCAAAGAGATGTTTGCTTCTGCTAAGTTCATGGGGCTCTACAAGTGGCGACCACTTAAAAACACATTTTTAGTTTTGAATTTATATGGATAGTATAAATTCTGGCTCAAACCAGTCTGAGGGGAGGCCTGTGCTAAGGAATTGTCCAGGGAGACACCCCCAGTTTTTTCCCTCTCATTTTCACCTTCCATCCAAGAGTTAAGGCTTTTTCATCATCTCCGTTTATGAGTAATCTTTTTTTTCCCTTGTATTGTCTTTAGAGGGTCCTGTATTTGTTCAGATTTCTTAATCTGATTTCTCATCTTTGCAGGGATCAATTTTTCTCTCCCATCTTGTATAGGGCCTAGGTCTCTCTTCTGTAAAAACGAAAGCCCTAGGCCACCAAGGAATGGTAATTGCCCCTGGTATACATCCCAGCCTCAGAGCTTGCTTACCTGTCTGGATTTTTCCTTTCTCTTTATTTCTACCGTCTGGTGATTTCTTTTTTATTCAGCCAAACATGTAAGAAACAATTCTATTCAGCATTTTCTTATGTTCTAAATTGAAAAGTTTTCTCTGGATATTTGATGTGACTTATTGGCTGAAGTGGAAGTCTCTTTTTTATTTTAAAGCAATGAAGGAAATGTAGACACCATTTATTATTTTTATTTTATATCATTGTTACAGTTTCTTTTCATATACACTCATTTCAGATAGGTTTTGAAGAGGAGAAAAGGTCAGTGTATTCAATCTGCCATATTGAATTGCATGTTCAATTAAACATTTTACGTTTCTATTTTAAAATGACATGAAGTCTTGTGCTAGAAAATTCTAATTAAAATATCCATTGTATAGGTACAGAATGCTTTTACCCTGGCATTTTGACCTAGTCTTTATTTTGAGTTCATCATTTTAATGGTATTGAGTTTATATTATAATATACTATTTTTTTCTTCAGAATTTAATCAGTGATGAAAAAAATTTTTTGGAAAAGTTAATTTCTTAGTCAGTTTCTGCTGTGCAATTAAATGATTTCTAATTGAAAAATTTTATCTTTATTTATCAAAATTGTTTTATCAAAATCATTTCTTTTTACTTAATATTTTTGAAAAAGTTTGGATTACAAATTTCAGCTTTTCTTTTCCCTCATGAGTTTCTATCTTCAGTTGTGAGCTTTCCTTTGGGGCCATTGTTTCTAATAGGCACATTTTACCAAGTTCTGATTTTTCAATCAAATAATTAGCACTTGCAGTCCAGCTATTGTCAATTTTTTTTCTGTGAATTATTCTTATCAGTAATAATACATGTAACCGGATAAATTGAATTAGCAAATAAGTTTTACTCGTTTCTTAGTCAAATCTTGAGAAAAGAAACAGCAATTTCTTTTAGTTATTTCAGAATAAGTTAGTTTTCTGGTTTTATTTTATTTTATTTTATTTCTAATGCAGTTCTTCCATATTCTTAGTGTAACTTACACTAAGTGCTTAATTTAGTGAGTTAAAATGGCAGAGTGAAGCAGTATAGTGAAAATGAGGGCCCAGAATGTCCTGCTTGGACAAATTCCATACTGTTTTCAGCAAGTATTTGTGACAGAGCCTAGTTGGGAATTTGGTTGATAAAAGGGAATCTAAGTTATTAGTGTCATAGCTAGAGGTTGAATATTATATGGAGTGAAAACATGTATGTGTGTGTGTATATGTGTATGTAGGTAAAACTTTACTTTTCACAAAGTGGAAAAATATTCTTTAAGGATGGCAAAGAGTAAGAAAAAGCCAAAATATTAAGAGAAAGAAATATTATTTCCTCTTAGTATAAAGCCCCCAGAATGGCTAACCTGTACATTCTCTCTTTTGAGTTTAATCAGCATAAGCAAATGGACTTAGAAAACCTGCGAACACCTGAAATAATGTTTTTGATGAAGAGACTACAGTTCTAGAGACAAGATTTCCTGACTCAGAGTATTTGTTAAACATGGAAAATCTTGAATCTTACACCCAAGAATTCAGTAACTTTGGTGTTGATCCCAGGAAATTGCCTTTTGTAATAAGAACCCAGGTGACTCTAATGAATACTGAACTTGAGAATCATTACCAAGAGTGTGTACATCAGGTCAAAGTTGAAATATCTCCAAGAGAGGAATTCAGAGTGACATAGATATATTTTAATTACATTTGGAAATATTAAAATTAATATAAATTAAGCTGCAGATGGTATTAGTTTAGGCTAATGTATCTTATTCACTTTAGTATCCTAGCCTTTAGGACTTCTTTTCTAATCTTATTCAACGATTCAAATTTTCATTCACTTGATTCAGTGAAGAGCTCTATTTTTGCCCTTTATTTATTTATGAATTTTTTAGAAAGGATCTGAACAAAAGTTTACATGTCATACTAGGCAAATCATGACTGTAGCTGAAGCCGGTATTTCTTACAGCCTGTAGATCAACACTAATGTCATATGTGATCTTAATAGGTGGCAGATGAGAAAGTGGTTTCATCATTAAATATATCTGTGAAACGGTGTGTTCAGTAAAGTTAAAAAGTTTTATTGTGTTCAGAATCTTTAAAAGTGAGTATGTATTGTTATTCTCCAAGAGGTATGTATATTAAGTATTTCTTAAAAAATTTTTTTGACTAGGAAACTCTTTTTAAATTAGACATTTATTAACATATTTGGAGATATTAGTATTCTCAGGAAAACAGTTGTGGCCTCCTTGTTGAAACCTGTGCCACATATCCAAAGCCATGGCAATATATTTAAAAAATCACGTTCAGATATTTAGAAAACTGAATATATGAGCAGGGACAAAGTGAAATGAGTGCCAACTTTATGGGTTTATTTTTGTTCTTGTGTGTAGTTTTAAATCTTACATGTGTACTAGATTGTAAACAGACAGGCATCATATCTTTGTAAATAACATATGTTTTATCTTGCATGTCAAAGTGTTTTGAGTGTAGCAATAATACTCGTTACACGTAGAAGGTAGCAGTAATCACTTCTATGTTGTTGAGAACCACCAGGTGGAAATAGGAGTTTTAGTTTAAGAATTTGAGTTAAATAGGAGAAAGAAGAAAATTTACTTCTTGTCTAACTTTTTTCCTTCTTCAGGCATTCCATGTTTCAATTACTTGCAAATCATTTCTCTTTGTCCTCCATTCTTCAGAAATACTGCAGAGCTCAATGCAACATATGTGACTTTTTCCTTTAAGTGGTACTTTTGAGATATGTTAAAAGATAAACAATTTTCAGAAAAATCTTGATTTTTGCTGTCATTTTATTTAGTAAATGGAGGTGAAGTTCTGAATGTTTAATGATGATAGTGTACCAGTAACCAGGTGTTTAGATGATTTCACTGTAGCCTCAATTTTGGATGAAAGTTTGAAGATAAAATAGGTATTAAATGGAAATCAATGTATACATACTGAGTGTCCACTGTATAATAAGAGTGACGGATATAATGGTGATAGGAATATAGTGCTACACCCGTGGAACTCACAGTCCAGCAGGTAAGAGAGACATTTAACAAATAATTATATGTGCAACAAATACTTTGAAGATGAAGTATAAGGTGTTAATGTATTTTGGCTAGTTAGGAAAGGGATCCTTTGGAGTTGATATTTCAGCCGAGTATATTTTAGGAGACTGTTAGTGTTGTTATGGTGGGGAGAGGGTGTAAGGCTAATATTAGGTCAAAGGCCTACAGGTTTCCTGTAGCTACTGACAGAGCCCAATATGATATAGAGTAAAGGGGAATAGTGGCAGGTGATGTAAAAGTAGTAGATTACTGAGGACCTTATAGGCCATAGTAAAATTTTTCTATTTTATTTGAAATGCAATGGACAATAATTAAAATATTAAATTAGGGGGGTGTCTGTGTGCCATGATCAAACTTACAATTTTGCAAGATCGTTCTGGCTAGAGTGTAGGAGCAGGAAGCCAAGGCTCCTGTGGTCATGCAGTTGCAAAATGTTGATAACTTAGATTTAGTTAGTGACAGTGGGAAAGAAATGTATAAATCAAGGGATATTTATTATATCAAATCCATAGATCTGATAATTGATTGGAATTCAGAAATATCAGACTGGGAGGTGTCAAAGGGTGACTCACCAGCATCTGACTATGCAACCGGGTGATTTGTGGAGATATTTCCAGACATGGGAAACACTGGTGGAGGAGAGGAGAATTTTTGTTTTTGTTTTTGGTGGTAGAACCATTTACTATTTCAGAAGAGTAAGGAAGGCTAAGGAGTGGGGTTAAGTTGGGGCTTTGTTTGTTTTTTTGATTGCTTATTTGTTCACCAATTGAAGAGTGGGCATTTAAAAAAATTTCCATTGTGGAAAATGGGAACACAATCTGGATAGGGAAATATTACATGCTAGTGTTGGGGGCCCACCTCAGTTAATCGCTAATCTATAGTAATGCAAATCTTTCCTGTTGTGTGATTTTACTTACACTGTGTTCAGTAGCCAAGATGGTGGTATAGGTTAGGCAAATATTTTTTATCCAGTGTTGGATATTTTCTGCACTTGATGGAATGATAATGAGGGAAAGGAGTTTATGATCTCATAGACAAGAGAGTGATTGAAGTGATGAACCAAGGAATGAAAGCCGAATGGAGAGAAAAGTTAATATAAAAGGGGCTTAAGGGTGGCAGTGAAGTAGAGGAGTCAGTGCACTGCAGGTGCCCATGGAGTCAAAGTACAGATACATTGTGACCAGAGGGTAGAATATATCTATTTATGACACAAGAGAGCAGTTTTTGGGATTGATAGGGTTTGGGGAATGAGTACAGAGGTGGAGTGGAGGACAATATTGTTGAATATAATGAGTGAAATATAATTGAAAACAGAAAACCACTGCTATACTTCGTTCATTTTTACAATCTTGATATAATCTCTTCTTTTTTTGAAAAAAACTCTATCTTCTTTAATCCATTTTCTTCTGTCACTTCTCTCACTCCTTCTATCCCATTTTTCTGCTTTCCTTTATTCAAAACTCATGAAAAGAATTATATACACTTACCGTCTATACCTCCTCTCCTATAATCCCTCTCTTGAACTCAGTCTTCTTGCCTACCACTCCACTACACCTGTCCTGTCAGGATCCCATCTGTGTCACCAATGACCATACATTGACTTTGTCCTGGACCTCATGGTACTTGACTTTTCAGCAGGCTTTTACATGGCGGATCCCTTCTTCCTGCTTGAAGCACTTAACTCCACTCGGCTTCCACGATACCACAGCATTTTGATTTGCCTCTCACCTCACTAGTTGTTCATTCTTAGTCATCTTAACTAGGTCTTTTTATTTTCCCTCATTTCTAAATATTGGGATATCCCAGTACTTAAGCCTCTAGTCTTGCTCATCCCTTCCCTACTGCACCCTATTATTCTCATCTTTTCTATCTATACATACTCCTTAGATTATTTTGTTCAGTCTCGTAGCTTAATTTACATAATTCCATTGTAAATTTATATCTCTAGCCATTGCTTTTCCTTTGAACTCTAGATTTACAAAACCAAATACTACCCAGTATTTACCATAGGATATCTAAAAAACATCTGAAATTTACCACATGCCATACCAAACTCTTGGTGCTGTGCTCCAAGCCTGCTTCTCCTGCTATCTTCTTCATTTTAATAAATAGCAACTCCATTTTTCAATTGCTTAGGCTAAAACACATCCTGATTTTTTTTTTTTTTACTCATAGCCTTCATTTAGTACATCAGCAAAATATCTTGCTTTCAAAATATATCCAACAATTTCTTATGACCTTTACTATTAATACCCTAATTTAAGCCACTATCATCTCTTGCCTGAGTGTTCAGTAGCTTCCTACTCTCCACACAGTGGCCAGAAGGACACTTTAAAATGGAGTTAAATCATGATATTTATCTACTTAGAACCTTCCAGTGACTTCCCTCTTTCTAAAAAAAGAGCCAAAGTCGTAAATAATATACCCCACAGATGTTGTTTTCAACATCATCTTCTATCAGAATTCACCCTTGTTCACTCTGCTCTGGCCTCTCTGGCTTTTTTGCTGATTCTTGAACATGCATAGCACATTGCTCCCTGAAGACGTTCTTTTACTTTCTGTTCTCTTTTCCTGGAATACTAATACTTTATCCATGGATAAGTACATGGCTTGCTCCATCCCTTTTTTCAGGTGTCTGCTTAAGTTTCAGCTCACTACTGACTACTTGATATAAAATAATGTCTTTTTTTTTTTTTTTTTAAGAATTTATTTATTTATTTGTCAGAGAGAGAGTGAGAGAGAGATCACAAGTAGGCAGAGAGGCAGGCAGAGGCAGAGGGAGAAGCAGGCTCCCTGCCGAGCAAGGAGCCCGAATGTGGGACTCGATCCCAGGACCCTGGGATCATGACCCGAGCCGAAGGCAGCCGCTTAACCAACTGAGCCACCCAGGCGTCCCTAAAATAATGTCTTTCTTTACTCTTTATCCCTTTACCTTACTTAATTTTTCTCCCGAGTACTTATCACCACCTGACATATATCATATATTTATTTTTTGCATAATTTTTGTCTTTTCCCTGGACACTTGAATGTAAGATCCATTAGAATAGGAATTCCATCTATTATTTTTCATTCACTGCTATAATTCCTGTGCTTCTCAATAAATTTTTGTTACATGGATAAATGTCTCTTTTTTATTGAGAGGCTGTATCATACCAAAGTAAAAATCCTGAACCCAGAGTAAGATGGACCTGAATTCTCAGCCCAGCTCTGGTACTTGTAGGCTCTGGAAATTTAGATAAGCCATTTAATTTCTCCGAGCTTCAGCTTTGTTATCTGTAAAACATCGAAGCTAGACTATACGAATTGTAAGGACTTTTCTATCCCTGAACAATAACCATGATCCTAGAAATCTTTTCTTTGGGCTCTTTCATAGATGTTTTGGTTATAGCGTATGGTGAGATGTTTGCAGGTTGATGTTAAGGAGGCACCCTATAAGGTGGCATGTGCTGGTAATATACAGTTTCTTTGTTCAGGCATCTGTAAAATACATGAGGAGCTCTTAGAACGTGGTCTTAGAATTTTTGTACCTACATCAGTGTCATGGGGTTTTCCTGAAAGAATGAACATGATTGAATACCCAAAAGTGATAGCCTTTTTGTTTTGTTTTGTTTTGTTTTACAGTTAATATTACCAAGCTATGAACTTTGACTTAGGAATGATTTAAAATCACAACTACTTATAAACTCTCTAGATTTCAAGACACAGTTGAGAAGGTCATCAAAGGCATATATTTTAAAACCCTAAAATCTGATGAGCTAGAGAGCACAAATAGTGTTAAACTGTGTTGAATATGTTATTTTTTAATCCACATTGGACTTTCTCCATGGATGGTGCCTCAGTGAACTCTCCTGGCAGGCTGGTTGCTTCTTCTTTAATAATTTTCAAGCCACCCAGATACTGCGTTCCATTTCTCTTGTCTACAGCATTTTGCAGATAATATCTTCTTACAACATGAGCTTCATAATTCAATACAAATTGCTGAAACTGCACCTTAAAAGGCTTTTCTTTGAGATTCAGAGGATAGTGTTTAAATAGATTGTGTCTTGTAGCCCTAATAAAAACATTTATATAGCAACGTCTCAGAATTATTGAATAAATATTTGTACTATTATAAAGCAGTGGAGAAAATCACAATGAAGGAAACATTTATTAGAACATTTCATAAAGTTAACAGCCCATAAGAATATGCTTTAAGTTCACTATTGTTAAAACTTCAATATTAACAGTTTCAGATGGGTTTGGTAAGAAATTGCTATTTCCAACTTAGTTTTGGTAAAAGGAAACATTTTAAGACATTCTTGATTTTTTTTTTTTTTTCATTACTTTTTAAGGTTATAAGCCTTTGCGGTTTGGGACTATTAAGAAATAACATGGAGTTTTATTTTGGGCTTAAAGGAATTGCTTAGCTCTTCATTATCCTGAAATAGGGATGTATATAAAGAAACAGATTGTTAAGTTACAGATAGAATCATTTAAAAAATAACATTTTTCATTTTAAAATTAAAATGTTATTAGTCGTTTGAGATATTCCTTGTTCAAAATAATGTGCTACCCTCTATAGAATGGTGGAGATTAGCTTGTATTGGTTTTGTTCATGCTGGCTTTATTTGTGGGTAAAATAAACAGTGGTAAATGATTATGTAATCATTTGCATAATGTGATAAATCTTAATATCTTGAATCTGAAGTTGTCATGGGTTCTTAACCTCAGCAGTGTACTTAATTGGCAGAAGGATGTAGAGGGTTGCCAGACGGGGTGGTGGGATAGGAGCAAAGGGGGACGGTAAAGAGGTGGAAGGTAAAGATATTCCAACAGTGTTCAACTTTGATGTTTTCTTATGGTCTCCCCTTACCTTCTGAATCTTGAAATTATTTTTCTTAGAAATTTCTCTTCCATTTGCTTTCTGCCAGAATTTCTCCTTCTCTAATTTTTTCTAGTCCAGTTGACTTCCTATTTATCCCCCTTTTCTTTGTTTTTGTATCTAAACCAAGAATAGGCTACAAAGCCTTTTAGGAAACATTTTATCATCTCAGAGATGATGAAAAGTGAAACCTTGGCCAAGGTAAGGCTGCCTGAGTTCTGTGCTATTATTCCAGTGTATCCAGAATGTACTTCCATCCTTTCCCTAGTTATTGGCATTGTGAATTATTTATATCACAAGTCTATTGGGCTTCTGGTACTTGACTGTGTGTGTGTGTGTGTGTGTGTGCTTTAAGCACTTGATAAATGTTCATCAGGAGCCTCTGATTCTCAAACTATAATTTTGGGGAATTGATTTGGCTACCCTGGAAAACTGCATTAGCTTTTTAGTCTACTAGGACTCCACTTAGCATGGGAAGAATCGGTTTTATGATTCAGTGCTCATTTAGGGATGCCAACATGCTGGCTTAGTTCATATGATCTTGAAATTATACACTTAAAAAAACTGGCAAGTTATTGATAATCTGTTTGAATTAAATCATGCTTCCACTATTATTTATTTATTTATTTGTTGAGTCTCTAGAAATACTGGGAAGTGAATGAGAGCTTCCTAAATGTGTAATCCTCCCCCTGAAAGAAGAAAAAGGAAGGAGAAGAGACTATATTTTCATAGCATCCACTAGATACCACTGTTTTTGCAATCCCAATTTTTTCCTCAAATAAGAGCCTATCTTTACCACCAGGCCATGAAATCCTTGAGAGCAGATCCTTGAATTCTCCTTCACTCATTTTCTTCTAATCCAGAGGCTGCTACATACTAAAGAAACAAGTATTTTTAAAGCACAAAACTATACCATCAGTCTTGCTTCAATGCTATGACCCTCTCTACCTCCTGCCATGGGGCTCCTATGCTTTATTTTGGAAGTTTTATGGATGGTGATCCTTGTCATTTCTTTGTAGTACCTATAATTCAAAAGTGGAGAAAGTGGGGTATTGTTTGCTCAGTGATTTTTAGTTAAAGGATTAATACTGAACCTTTTCATTGGCTTTACATAATTTCACAGTAAAGACCAAAATGCGTCTCCTACTTCTGCAGCTTTTATCTCCATGCTCTTCTAACTTGCTATTTAGGTTACTGGCCTTCCTTTGAGTCCTCAAACAAACTGTGTGCCTTCTTCCCTCCAAGCTTTTGTACTTGCTGTTTCCCCTGCCTGGAATATTAATTCTTCTGTATTCACTCTCCCCATCCTGCTATTCTTTACCTAGGTAACTGACATTCATTGTTCCAATCTCATCTGGGAACAGGGAAGCCTTTCCTGATGGCCCAGAAGAGGTCATGTTCCGTAGTTGTGCTGTTTTAGCTTTACTTCATTGCACTTACTATGGTTTTTATTTATTTCAATATGTGTTCGATTATTTTTGTTTTTCCCACAAGACTTTAAGTTCTAGGTAGGTGAGGAGTATGATTCATTTTATCACTGTATCCTCTGTGTCTTACTTAGTCTCTGGCTCAGAGGAAACAATCAAAATTTGTTGAAATAATAAAAACTGTTCTGGTCTACCTGTTTTGTCTTGTTTTTGTTTTTGTTTTGTTTTTCTTTTCCTGGAAAAGCAGATTTTGTATTTTTCACATGAGTAGTGGGGAAGCCCTTTCTAAAGACAGAGCTGAATTCATTCCAGCCACTCCATCCAAATCCCCAGCTGCATCTGCTTTAATCTTTGCATGTCAGAGACATTGGCTTCAAGAAGCAAATAGGCACAGGAATAAATATTTTTTATTCTTTATTTATTGCATCATTTATAATTTTCACTTACTCCTCTTCTTTCCTACTATCTACTGTCTACTCTCCTGCTATCTACTCTGCCCCATAATTATGCCACTTTGAGATTTCAAGTCAATGTCTCAACCCTAATATTGCTCCCACTGGGTAGGAGACATTATCAGATATTTTGATATTGAAGTCTTGCAATTCTGACCATTTCAAGCCCAAATAAATGAACATCAAGATAGCTCAATTTTTTTTTTTTTTAAGATTTTTAATTTGTTTACTTGGCAGAGAGAGAGCACAAGCAGGAGGAGTGGCAAGCAGAGGGAGAGGGAGAAGCAGGCTCCCTGCTGAGCAAGGAGCCTGACGTGGGGCTTGATCCCAGGATTCTGGGATCATGACTTGAGCTGAAGGCAGACACTTAACTGAGTGAGCCACCCACATGCTCTGGAATAGTTCAAATTTTTAGTTAGATTTTATTTCAAAAATTTTTTACAATGTAAATATTTCATATATAAATATTAAACAACAGAGTCTGGCACAAAGCATGGGCCAAATTAGAAATAAAATGGTAAATCAAAAGAAAAAAAAGCACATTATTATAGAACATATGGAATGCAGCAAAAGCAGATATTAGAATGTTAGAATTTATGTTATAAATTCTTGTATTAATAAGAAAAAGTTCAAATAAATAACACCACACCACAGGGAACCAGAAAAAGAAGAAACTTAGCTGAAATTTAGTAGAGGAAAGAAACAACAAAGAAAAATCAGAAATAAAATAAAGACTAGAATCAACAATAACATAACATTGAAAGTAGTGACCACTTTTTCTAAGAATAATAAACAAAATTGGTGATGCTTTAACTACATTAAGAAAAAAAAAGAGAAAACTCAAAAACCAGAATGAGAAGTGGAAGAGAAAGCAAGCAATATCACAGATAACCACAGAAATACGTAGTGTGATAACAGATAACTATAAACAATTACATACTAACAAATGAGATAACTTAGGAAAAAATCCAGATAATTCCTAAAAATTCACAAGTTACCAGGAACGAATCATGGATCTTGAATCCAAGAAGTAGGAAATCTTAGACCAATAACAAGAATGAAAGCTGAATTACGAATCAAAAATCTCCCAGCACAGAAAAGTCCAAGATCACGTGACTTTGGCAAACCACACCAAACATTAAAAAAAATTATGACAATCTTTATCAAAATCTTACAAATAATGGAACAAAGGGAATGCATTCAAAATCATTTCCTGAGGCCAGGACTACCCTGATATCAAAGCAGGACTAAAACAATACAAGAACAAAAAAAAGTCTAGTTTGTCTGATAAGTATTGCTACTCTGACTTTCTTTTGACATCTATTTGCATGACAAATGTTTCTGTACCCCCTCACTTTCAATCTGCAGGAGTCTTTAGGTCTAAAATGAGTCTCTTGTAGGCAGCATATAGATGTCTTTTTTTTTTTTTAAATTCATTCTGACACCCTACATCTTTCGATTGGAGCAGTTAGTCCATTTACATTCAAAGTAATTGTTGGTAGATACATATTTATTGCCATTTTATTACTTGTTTTGTCATTGTTTCTGGAGATTTTCTCTGATCCTTTCTTTGTCACTTTTGTTCTCTTCTTTGCACTCAAAGAGTCCGCTTAATTTCTTTCAGGACTGGCTTAGTGGTCATGAACTCCTTTAGTTTTTGTTTGTTTGGGAAACGTTTTATCTCTCCTTCTATTCTGAATGATAGCCTTGCTAGGTAGAGTATTCTTCACTGTAGATTTTTTCCATTCAGCACTTTGAATATATCTTGCCATTTATCTGACTTGCTAGGTTTCTGATGAGAAATCTCCAGCTAGCATTATGGATTTTCCCTTGTAAATTAAGGATTTCTTTTGTCTTGCTGCTTTTAAGACTTTTTCTTTATCAGTATGTTTTGCAAATTTAATTATAATATGCCTTGGTGTTGGCCTGCATTTGGTGATTTTATTGGGAGTTCTCTGTGCCTCCTGGATCTGGATATTTGTTTCCTTCACCAGTTCAGGGAAGTTTTCTGCTATTAATTTCTTAAAGTAAATTTTCTACCATATTTTCTCTCTTTTTGTCTTCTGGGACTTTTATAATACAAATGTTATTATGTTTGATGGAGTCACAGAGTTCCCTAAGTCTCTTCTAGTGTTGCATAATTTTTCCTTCTTTCTTTTATTCATCTTCATTGTTTTCCGTTATTTTGTCTTCTGGATCACTAATTCATTCCTCTGCTTTTTCCAGCCTACTGTTCATTGCACCAGGCCTGTTTCCAGTGTCATTTATTGCACTGTTTATCTCTGGTTGATTCTTTTTTAATTCCCTTGTCCCTGTTGTGAGGGTCTCCCGATATTTTCCATTCTTTTCTCAAGCCCAATGAGTATCCTTATGATTGTTGCTTTAAATCCTCCATCAGGCATGTTACTTTTATCTGCTTCACTTAGATCTCTTGTTGTGGCCTTATGTTTTTCCTTCATTTGGGAGATATTCCTCTATCTTGACATTTTGTCTAATTCTCTGCCTTCTTCTCTGTTAGTAAAGCCCATTATGTCTCCTGCTCCTGAAAGTAATGGCCTTATGAAGAAGAGGTCATGTAGTGGCCAGGGTCTGGTATGTCAGGGACTGTCTGTGATGTGTGCCGCATGTGCTATACTATTGTGTTTTGGCTGCTCTATCCCTCAGACCATCACCTGCAGAGGCCTTTGCCTGCTATGAACAGTGTTTGGTCCCTGGCCTGTGTGTGGGGACTTTTAACTAAGTATGCTCTGGTTTGCTTGTGAAATGAAACCTAACATCCAACCCCAAGAGAACTGAGGCCTTGCAGAACTCTCTGATCAGGAGAAATGGTGTAGGCAGAGGTTTCTGCTGATCTTCTGGGGGAGGGTCTTGCTGCCTTCTGATGGAAGGAACCTTGATTGAGAAGAGCAGTCCTGACAGATCACAGGGGGGTGGGGCTTGGTGTAAGCAAGTTAGATAACCAGTGTCTGCACTGAGCTGCTTCCCTCAGATGGCTCTGTATTTATGCTTAGGGGTGGGGGAGTGTACTTAGATTTTAGAAGTCAACTCTTCCAGCTTATGAAGAACTATTTGTGAACAGTAGTGACATTGAATTAAATGTACTAGTGAATTGAGAACAGCCATTGTAGAACAAAGGTTCAATAAATAAGAAACAGTTATCTGATAAATAATAAAAGTTTTTAAAATCCATTTATAGGTATATCTGACTGGATTCACAGACTTTTTTTTTTTTGTAATATGCCCTTTCTTGTTGGACCTATTCATATTTCTAGCCAAGCGAATAAGCGATGAATAGTAACTTGATTCTTTACTTTGTTTAAAAGATTTTCCTTATATGAATTGGGGCCAAATGTTTCTTGGAGAGGGAAGGGACACTGGAAATTGACAGAAAAGGCAAGTGGGGTATAAACTGAAGAGAAGTAGGAAGAGCCTTCCACTCTGTGACTGCGAACATTTTATTAGCCCCTATGTTTTTACGAGTCTGACACTACTCTTGTGATTGTGGAGGGAGCCAGTTTGCAAATATTCTGCGTGGTCTCCTGGAGGAAATAGGAAAAAAAGTGGCCTCAGTATTCTGTGGACTGAGGCCTAGAGAATTTGCACCCTAATAAGGTAGCTATAGAGCAAGAAGCTCAGTTAGGCAATTTTGGTTTTAAAGAAACACGAGAGCTTCTTAGGTAGGTGTCTGTCCCTATCTTAGGTTAAGATGCTGACATCTCCTTTGCTGTGGCTTGATATATGGTGCTCTCTATTGGTCCCTGTCTTGGAGGCTGAGCCTATATTAGTGTAGTGCACAAGAATATGAAGTGGCCTATTGTGATCTTACCCCAGGTTGTTAAGTTTCCAGGGTCATGACACTACTGATTCCTTTTACTGACCTCATTCCTAATATTCAGCAGAGCAGACCATTTTATGATGCTATCTCATAATTGATTATACCTAGGCAGTCATCACAGCTGGAGTGATTTACCATCCTGACCAAAGATGCTGTGAGACACAACAAGATGATGTAAAGGCAGGGTCGGTTGAGGAAAGACTTGACACATGCTAAGACAGGTGAAGCTAGAAACAGGCAGAATCAGTAATGTTGCTGGTGTTTTTCTGGCTTTTATGCTGACTGTTCTTAGGTCTCAAACCTGTAGACTATCTACTGGAACTTATGCCACTGACTCCCTTGGTCCTCAGGCTTTCAGACTCTGACTGAAATTACACCATTAGCTCTTCTTGGTTCCCAACTTATTGACTATGGATCTTGGGACTTCTCAGCCATCATAATTAATGATTTAAAATGGTATTTGAATGGGAGCTTGGGAAGATGGTAGAGGAGGAAGACCCTCAACTCACCCCATCCCACATGGGTCCACATTTAAGTCAACAAATGGAGAGCAATCTAAAGTCTGGGAGAACAAACTCCACAACTAAATATAAAGAAACTGCAATATAAAGGTTAGAAAGGTCAGAAAGGTAAAGAGAGGCTGCCCACAGGATGGAAGGAGCTGTGTGTGGAGAGAGGGCAGAGAAACGGGCCCTCATGCCAGGGAGTTCACATGGGGAAGACTAATCCTCATAATGTTTGACTTTAAAAACCAGAGGGGCTCAATTCCATAGTTTATAAAACCAGTAGTAATTGGTACTTGGAGTGTTAAAAGTCTACTGACTCAGCACTGGGCTAGCCAGGGGGGTGAGTGATAGCTGGGTCACTGCCTTTTAAAGAGACAGCAGCTGGCGTGGAGAATCCAATTACCAATGACAGTTTGCACAATATTTCTGTGAGAAAGCAGTCAAGGAACTCACAAAAAAAGGATTCAAAATATAATAACATATAAATAAAATCTAGGGAAGAGAGGAGAGAAGAATGGGTTCAAACTTTAACAACTATCAACTTAATATAGACTGCATTTTGCAGAAGAGTTTATATACAAACCTAATGGTAACCATATATCAAAAAACACCGATAAATATGCAAAGAGTACCCAGTAAGATATCCAGATATATCAGTAAGGAAAATCAGCAAAACATGAAAGAAAAAAAGATAAGAAAGGATCATAGAAAATCTTCAGAAATAACCATATATCAGATAATTAAATGGCAATAAATACATATCTGTGAGTAGTTACTCTGACTGTAAATGGACTAAGTGCTCCAATCAAAAGACATGGGGTGTCAGAATGGATGAAAAAACAGGACCCATCTATATGCTATCTACAGGAGACTCATTTTAGACCTAAAGACCCTGCTGATTGAAAGTGAAGGAGTGGAGAAACATTTATCACGCAAATGGATATCAAAATAAAGCTAATTAGTGGTACTTATAGTAGACAAAATAGACTTTAAAAACAAAGACTGTAACAAGAAATGAAGAGGGTCACTATATCATAATAAAGGGGACAATCTCACAGGAAATAAAACAATTATAAATATATATGCACCCAACATGGGAGCACCTAAATATATAAAACAATTAATAACAAACATAAAGAGACTCATTGATAATAATACAATAATAGTAGGGGACTTTAACACCCACTAACATCAATGAACAGATCATCTAAACAGAAAAATCAATGAGGAAACAATAGCTTTGTATGACACACTGGACCAGATAGACTTTAC
>CM052884.1:38688948-38702808 GCA_028534135.1 Potos flavus
GCATCTGCCTGCATAGTGACTGTTAGAGGCTTATGCTTCTAGGTACAGGTCAAGCCATGAAAATAGTGGCAAGCTTTTTTTGGAGATCAGGAGATTCAAATCCTGGCTTAGTTATTACTAGCTTTGTGGTCTTGGAGAAGTCAGCTTAATTCACCAGTCCTGGGTTCTTCATCTGTACAGTGAAGAATCAATAAGATGATTCTCTGCCCTTCCACAGGTCTGGCACTGCATGATTCAGACTCAGGCTTCTTTTCTTTATTATGTTGGTCCATTTAGTGTTTTGTTTCCAGATCATGCCATGCAATTTTATGCCTTTGTCTTTTGTACCATATATATATATATATTTCATTTATTCATTAATGCATGCATGTATCCATTCATTTATGTATCCTTTATTCTGCATTTATTGAGCATGTACTCTTTTCCTGGCAATGGTGATACAAAATTTATTGACATGATCTCTGCTTTCAGGATTCTTAAAGTCAAATATGGATTACAACAGTGTCCCTGCCTGCCTTTCCAACCTCAACTCATAGCATTCTTCTCTTTCTCCATTGGATTTCTTTAAAGTCTTTGACATATTTTCTCATTCCTTAGGATTTTGCACATTTCCTTCCACTTCCCTTCCACTTCCCTGTGCCCAAACTCCCATGCGTGCAAATGCCTGTGAATCTTTAGGTCTCAGTTGAAACTCTCCCTCCTTTGAGAAACAAGCTTCCTAAAATAGGCTTTCTATCATGTATTCTCATTACACCATATGCTTCTAGACATTCACGACACTGTGATAACTTGATTAAATGATTACATGTGTCCGTAATATGTTCAGAAAGAAAACTTTACTTCTGGACAGTATGAATGTACATAGATTCCCAAGGATGCTGCAAAATCCTTGTTTTCCTTTCCCATATATCTATTTATACAGAGTATACTCCTGATGGGAATAAGGGGTCTCTACTTTATGGTCTTCCTACCTCTTCCTGCTTTTATTTGGACTGTCTTTCTCCTTCAGTGATTTCATGTGTTTCCCCTGGGGACCTGGAGGAACGGTGTCATATTTTCAGGTTTATACATCTTTAAAGATTAGTTTAAACCCTTCAGGTACTTTACAGTGAAAACTCTACAAGACAGACAAATCTTTCTCTGCCTAACCTGTTGTAGCATAACTTCAATATGTTACTATGCTAATTCTTTGCTCCCCCAAAAACAAAATAGAAAGAAAATAAAGGAGGTAGAGAAATTTGTTTTGCCTCACCTGTTCAGTATCCTTTTTTTTTTCCCTTTCTGCTAGACTGTTAGTTTTTATTAGGACAAAGACCAATCTTACTTATTCACTGCAGTATCTCCATACCAAGTACATGATACCTGGTTGATAAATATTTGTGAAATAAATAAGTGAATGGATGAAAGGTGGGAAAGACAAATTTATTGTTACCATATAATGTGAGTTGTTGCATAGCATAGACATATATTCAAAGGTATATAATATTCAAAGACTATAATGTATGTATTATAGTTTTATAAATCCTAAAAATATACAGCTACTTTGGCAGGACATGGGTAAGCTGTACACTGCAATGGCTCTTAAAATGTGGTCCTTGCACCAGCAAAATCAGCACCACACGAAATTTATCAGAAAAGTACATTTTGAGGCCGACCCTAGACTTACTGAATCAGAAACTCTGGTGATGTGGCTCAGTAATCTATTTTTTAAAATCGGCTCTTCAGGTGATTTTGGTACATGATAAAATGAGACGACCACTGCTTGTAAGGGATAAAAAGTGGAGTGTGACATAGCCTTTAATTCTGCAAAGCTTATGTGTAGGGAGATAAAACATATATATCAGTGACATGGGTCTGAGAATCACAAGATAAATGCAAAATGCAAAAGGCAATAAAGGGGACGAAGGGAGAAATGACTTTTGGTGAAAGAGGCTTCAGGGGGAAAGAACCTTTGAGGTGGAACTGCTGAGTCATGGTCCATAAAACATTCTAGATGAAAAGAAAAACAAAATAAACAAACAAAATCCATGTAAACCCAGAGCAAAACAAAGAAAATCCAACAATTACTCTAGACATAAAAAGGCAGTTTGTAATAGTGAAGACTGTAGGCTTTGGAGTTAAGTCATATGTGATTCCTGTCCTGGCTCCAATAGTTATGAACTAAACAAGGACAAACTTCCTAATCTCTCTCTTTCTGAGTTTTCTCTTCTGTAAAGTGGGTAAAATGGTAGTACCTATTTCATAGAATTGTTGGAAATAGTAAATGAGATAATGTATATACAGTGCTCAACTTGCTGTGGTAAAGTCTTGATAAATGGTACTTATTATTATTAACACAAAAATATCCTGTTAAAGTTGAAAAGTTAGGTTAGGGGTCTTCATCTAGACAACTGGGAAGAATCTACATCTTCTACATTCTAGATATAGTCTTTTTTCTTTTTAAAAAATAATTTTTAATATTTATTTTAAGGCATTAAAAAAAAACTTTGAAATAGTATTAAATTAGAAAGTACAGAACAAAATTTTTTATCTCTTGAACTAGTTGGCCAACTTGGCCAACTAAGTGGCCAACCTGTTGTTTCATCTCCTCCTAGGTACTTTAGAGCATATTTCCTGGGAAGAAGGGCATTTTCCTACATAACTGCAATGTGACCATCAGAATCAGGAGATTAACAAATGTCCCAGTAAAACGTGCTTCATAGCAAAGAATTCAGTTTATAATCACACATTGCCTTTAGTTGTGTCTTTTTAGTTCCTTGATTCTGGGACATTTCCTCAGCTTTTACTTGTTTTTCATGACTGATACCTCCAAAGATAGGAACATCACAGAGGCAAGGTTGTGTACTTTTCATTCATCCTATCAGGTGATACGTGGTTATATTTATTCCGTTTACTGATGATGTTTACTTTGAACACTTGATTGAGGTTATGTTCTAAGTTCTGGGTTTCTCCAACATGAAGTTACTCTTTTCCCTTTTCTGTATATTTACACATATACACATTTACACCAATGTCTATTGAAAAGCATGAGATCACGCTTATACCTTCCATTCTAATCCAGTCTAACATAGTTCACTGCAGTTTTCTCCATTTCCATATTTTGAGTCCCTTTTCTGATAGACTCTTATTATCCTTATTTTATTTACTTATTTGATCAATCTCCCTGTATGCAGCCAACCTTCTATAACACTGCCATAGATACCCCCCTCATCAAACTCAGGCTCTCACGAACTAGGCCTCTCTACTTACCTCTCTACATAGATGATCTCCTCACCCTGCTTAGGTGTAACAAAGCACCCAGGCCTTACCACAGCATAGATGTCCTTCACATAGGGGTCAGGTTTTGACTCCATGCTCTAACATGATCTAACCTGTTTGGCCCTCTTTATTCTGTTTTGGTTTCAATAGCTCACATAAAGCTATGTCTCTGAGAGAACTCCTTCCTCAGTTTGTCAGTCTCTGTGACTCTATTGGCCGCCTTCACATGTAGATACCCTCCTCACTTTGCTTGAGTTCTAGCACCCTGCTCTGGGCCACCAAAACTCCTTTGCTCACTCCTCCACCACTAGAATAGACCTTGCTGTACTTTACCTAATGGCTTTCAGATTGAATTGTCCAGGAGTGGCTTGGAAGGGAAGGGAAAAAGAGGAAGGGACTGGGAAGAGGAGAAGGAAAATAGGAAGAGGAGCTCATAAATGTATTTTTCAATAAAGCAAGAGCAAGTATTACTATTTTCCAGATTGTGAGTGAAACTATTAGCACGAAGTTTTCTGTGACTAAGAATAGGCTGGATGGTCTTCTGGTTTGATTATGGGGTCTGCTGTGGCTCTCCAGCTGTTTCAAGATTATTGCACAACATTAGGTAGTCTGAGAGAACAACAGAGTTTCCTGTCACACTTGTGGTCTGCAACAGATTGGATGGTTCTTGTACCATAAAAACCTGCCATGCTTGGCTGGCTTTCTGCTCTCACTTCAGAACAAAAGGAGGTATATTTTGTTTAGCCAATATAAAAGTAAGCTAATAATAGTTTAAAGACATAGGGTAGCGTATTTTCTAATCTCTACTTCTGTATTTAGGCATACAGTTTTCTCTGATGCAAACCCTTTAGATACTGAGGAAGTTGGGAAGAGAAGGTAGGACATGTTCAGTGGCTCTAGACTGTAGTTAAGAATTTTACTTAAGCAGTACATTTTAATACTATTACTTAGCACAATAGATCGTAAGCTTAATATAATGTAATGGATATGATTACACCTGTGCTACAATGATATGCATATGATAACTAACTTTATATAATTAATATAATGTATACACTATAAAATTATAATATAATGCTATTTATGCATAATAATGTAATTATATATAATGGAAATTATACCATAATTATAACAAAATATCATACATTTTATAGGAGTATATTTTCAACAACTTAACAGTCTAAAATTGATCTTTCAGATAAATTGGTAACCTGGTGCTGAAGAGCAGTGTTCTTTTTGAAATTAACCATCAGCTGTCACTTCTTGGACCAATTCCAAGTGAAGTGATTACAGACTGCCATTTGAATCAATCTTTTTCGAGCAGTGGAATGTGACACTTTTCTTAAGTTGATGTTAGGTGTTTAATTTGCCAAAAGAAGGACTTAGCTTTTGGTATTTATGAAGAAAGTTCTATCCAGTCTTGTCTTAAGATTCAGAACTAGAAGTCCAAAACAGGAAAAAAGTAAAGAAGTGAAAACCAAAAATAATATTTTGAAAAATTGTAATAAGTTGTATAAGAGTCCCTCTATACTGGACTTAAAGAGATGAGAAGGGCATTGTCTTTTTGCATATCACAGACAGAATTTTATTTTCCTACTTAACACATGTTTCTGTGGGTAACTTCTCCTTGTAGACTGAATACTCTTCTGGCCTCATTTAGTTGGTTAATTGGATTGATTATAAAATTGCATAAAATCACCATTAAACAGAATATTAAGTAAATCTGTACTTATGTGCTTGACAGTAAAATTTCCCCCACAGTCTGATTTCTTATTTCATACCTATCTTGCCATCTTCTTCTCTTCTGCTTCTTATTTTCTGTTTGTTCCAATTCCACAGGAAAAAATTGTTATGATATTATTGCATAACTAATATTTATTGAATACCGTGTGTTCATGACATGTGTAAAGCAAACTTGAGAAGCTGTTGATGCCAATAAAGTCATCTGTAGTAATCTCTTTTTAAGATTTAATTGTCTCCAAACTTAACTATGCTGACAATCTGTAGCTACCTCTATATAGAAGCAGCTTTGCTTCCCTGTGGCATTCAGCAGCGAGGAAGATATGGTCCCTGGAGCCCAAACTCTCATTCTGTTTGAATTTTTGCTGATGGAGAGAGAAACGAAATAGCTTTTGCTAAGCACTGTGCAGTTGCGATTAGTTAAAGTATTCTTGGTAACAGGCCTTGGAAAGTTTTTGAAAGAGTTCCTTAGGTTTGATTTTCTTTCCATCTGGTGATCTGAAGAAGTTCCTAAATGATATTCTAGTCATGCATTTACAATGAGATATGCTTGTTTTAGCATTGATACCATTCAATTAACCCCCAGTGTTCCATTAGGCAGATTACTGCTGCATTTTGTAGCAAAAAGAATGTATCTTTTGTGTCAAATATGGATTCCAATCCTAGCCTTGCTTCTGCTTAATCTCATGACTTTGTGCAAGTCTCAGTTTCTCCATCTCTAAAAGAATAATAATGCCTCATAATATGGTGGCAAGCCATAGTGAAATAAATGATGTTTTCAATGTATAGATGCCTAAATATGGTGGGTGAAGGACAAATGCTAATTGCTCATTTCTTTTCTCCTTTCCTCCCTCAGTGAGTTATATTAGTACCTAATCACAGACTGGAAGACATTTATGATTTTTGGGGGGTAAACGGGGTATGCAGAAATATGGAATTTAAAACCCTATAGGATCATACAAGACTACTTACAGTTATTTGTCAGTCCAAGATTTATAGAGTTTACATGGTATGTCTTTGTGAAAGAAGAAGTTTTTTTTCACATTCCTGGATCTTGGATGATTGATGTGAAATTGAAGGTTAATTATCTCCTAGATATAGAATAAGACACACCTGGTGGTGGTTTGGGAGTTTAAGTGCTGATAAAAGGTAGCTGATTTGCATTAACAATATCTTGAGTTTATTTAGTGCCTGCTTTTTGAGCAACTTGAAGTATCACACTTATTCATCAGAGATAATTTGAATTAAAATTTGCTTTAGGGGTTGTATTTTTAAAAACATTTTTTGAGGAAAAAAAATACTGTATGTTGCTTCATGCACATCTTACTGCATTTCTATTAAAATTTCTATTTCAATTAGCTACATTTTAAAAAACATAAATAACAGGTTTCTGCCTCCTCAAGTATTGATTCTATTTCATTACTCCAAGTGTCTGCACTCATGACTGTTCCAGAAGAAGTGACTCCTAGCTAGGTATATTCTGTGTTCAGTTTTCCAACATTTAATGAGACTTCCTCTGTACATGGCATTGTTCTAAGATGATACGTTAAAAGAATAATAGCTAACATTTTTTCAATATGTTCTATGTAACTGTTCAACTCTTTGAAGTACTTACATATGTAAAATTTTTAGGTGAAGAAACCAAAGCTTAGAGGAGTTAAATTTAGTAAGTAGTAGAGCCAGGACCTGTTTTTCTTTCTTTCTTTCTTTCTTTTTTTTTTTTTTTAAAGATTTTCTTCCTTTTTTTTTTTTAAAGATTTTATTTATTTATTTGACAGAGAAAAAGAGATCACAAGTAGGCAGAGAGGCAGGCAGAGAGAGAGGGGGAAGCAGGCTCCCCGTGAAGCAGAGAGCCCGACGCGGGGCTCGATCCCAAGACCCCGAGATCATGACCTGAGCCAAAGGCAGAGGCTTAACTGATTGAGCCACCCAGGACCTGTTTTTCTGACTTTAATGCTCATGCTTTAACTTTTAGATTATTCTATTACTTCACTTATGTTCTATTGATCTTCTATCTCTACCATCACGTCCTGCACTTTATACTTTGTTCCTCTTAGAGTTTTTTCACATATATATATGAGAAAAAAAAATATATATATTTTTTTAACAAATGTTACTGGATATTTCTCAGCTCCATGTTTATCCACAACATGTCCCAGTTGCCTTACTGTTTTTAAAAACTTTAAAAACTATATCATGTTTTGATATAGTTTCAAACCTACAAAAAAGTTAGTTCAAAGAGCTCTTGTGTACTTACTTTACCCAGATTTCACCAATTGATTACATTTTTCTCTTTCATTTTCTCTATGTGTGTGTTTCTATATCTAGACACATATACATATATATGCATATTATTAATTAGTCCTTTGAGAATGAGTTGGGGATATTAGTCCCCTTTATCACTAAATACTTCCATGCATACTTCCTAAAAACAAGAATATTCTCTTACATAAATTAGTGCAATTATCAAAATCAGGATAGTTAACACTGATGCAATGCTATTATCTTATGCACGGTTTTATCAGTCGTCTCCAAAATGCCTTTTATAGCTCTGTTTCCCCAGTCCAGGATCTATCCAGGATTACAAATTATATTCAGTTGCCATGCATCGTTTGATTCCTTTAATCTGCAATACTTCATCAGCCTTTTTTTTTTTTTTATTAGTTTTTGGAGTAAAGTGATATATATAGTGCCTTAATAAACCATGTGGAGGAGGATGTTATATGCATTTTCTAATTGGAATAGAACCAGGAGTAACAACTGATGAGGCAGCCAGTGGAGAAATTGAGTGTGGCCTGGGAGTCTAGGAGGCTGTCCAGATGTGTCCTATAAGGAATCCCTTTCCTGGTATAGGCACCAGTCTGTGAAGTCTGGTCTTTAGTTTGGTAGGCTTAAAATTTGACTTTATTAGAATAGCAAGTTGACTGGCCTTCTAGAAACTGACTACAAGAATTATAGTCACAGAACACTCTAACCATCAAAATATAACTCTTAAGCTCATTAGTGAATTCTCTTCCTCTAGTCTAGACCAGAGTCTTTCTTTTTTTGACCTTGACATTTTTTAAGATTATAGGCCAGGTATTTGGAGAATGTCCTACAGTTTGGTTTTGTCTCATGTTTCTTCATGATTAGATTCAGTTCATTAATTTCTGGAAGGAGTATCACAGAAATGATGCCATGTTGGTCTTGGTGCACGATAATGGGAGGCGTTAGTTTAATTTGTGGGAAGATACTATTAGACTATGTAACATGTTCCTTGTCGGTTTTTTACCCACTCTTTGCAACGTCCAATAGTGATTTTTCTACTGTACTTATTGGTTGGAATTCTACTGTAAGGAAGAGCTTTCCCTTCTCCATTTAATCATTTTTCATTATTTCAGCTTGTACTCATGGATTCTTATTTTTTCATAAGTTGTAATCTGCTATTATTAAATTATTTTAATGCTCAGATTATTCCAGATTTCGTCAGTATATCCCTTCAAGCTGATTATGTGTGCTTTTGGCATGATCCCTTAATTTTTCTTTTTCTTTTCTTTCTTTTTTTTTTTTTATCCCTTAATTTTTCATCACTTTCTTACATTCTGGTGCAACAGAATGTCCCAGGTTCATTTTATAATTTCCCTGCTATAGCCTCAAGTGAACCTTTCTTGTTCCTTTTAGTAAAGTATCTTGAAATTAAAATTCCCTCCCTCATCCATCTATCCATTCCTTCCTTCCTCCCTGCCTCCCTCCCTCTCTCCTTTTCTTCCTCCCTACCTCCCGCCTTCTTTCTCTTCCTCCCTCCTTTCCTTCCTTCCTCCCTCCCTCCCTCCCTCCCTTCCTTCTTTCCTTCCTTCCTTCCTTCCTTCCTTCCTGTGTTTTAACTTTAGCCTACCTCTCATATTCAATCCCATTCTTTTAGTCCCAGGTAATATTCTTAAAGAATCTTGTCTGGCTGCAAGCCTAAGATTAAGACACTTGCTACACTGATAAAGCCTTTACTGGGGATTCTGTTTCTGTGTTTCATTGTGTAGTAGTCCTGGACTCAAATGGACCAGGACAAGGATAATTTTTTTTCTTTGCAGAAGAGAAAGTAAGGCATCTGGATGCACCATAAAGAAATTAGATATGAGCATTTATCTGACTCTCCAAACAGAACCAAGTGTTCAGGGAAGGGTAATGGAATAACAAGACTGCACTTTGTAACATCCTTAAATATAGTAAGATCAACTGTTGTTATACTGTTCATCTGAATTCATTATCACATATGTGGTATGGGAAACCCTACAGAGAACGAGATGCTAGAAGAAGCATAAGGCATACGTATTAAAAGAAGGCACATCTTAGAAAGATTACCATGTCTTTGTTGAGGCTGGAAGGCAAGAATCCTCAGCTGATTTCAATGAATTATTGGGATTAAACAGCTTTGGTGAGTTATAGCCATATGTGCCAATCATAAAAACTAAATAACCAACAATAACAAGCTCCAAGAAGGTTATTACAATTGTCTCCCCTTAGAGCAAGAAGGCTGGGATGGGAGGAAGCAAAAAGAGCTTTTCCCTAGTCACTTTTATTCCAGCCTATGAGCTAATATATAAGAAAGTATGTAAATATGTTAAACATTCTTCATTCTGGTTACTTCTTTGTTTTACCATAGTTAAGTAGATAATTGCAGAGCAATCTGTGAATCATACAAGAAAAAGTCTCATGATTTAAAAGTCATATTTTCTCAATTTAATTCAAGTCATGTACAAGGAAATCCATTTCTCCATCACTCACCGTATTCAAATTCTAAGGAATTTTGGTCATTTCAAAAAAACCAAATCTTCCTGTTATGAAAAAAGATTTGCCACTTCTGAGGAGGAGGATATTCAAAATAAATTCCTCAGATGCTTGAAGGCACATCTCAAACAGGAATTCAAAGGATCTTCTGAGGAAATAACACCATCGTTGAAATAAATATGCCATGTCGGATTGTCTTTGCTTGGAAGAAGATGGAATATCTTCAGTATATGAGCTTCTAAGGGTGTGTTTAAACAATCCTATTTATTATCGATTCCCTCGATCTTACTTTTTGACATTCGAAGAACTAATTGATGTTCCAAAATCATCATCACAGAAGCCAGATCTCATCTTTATGGAGTACAGGTTGAACCAAAAGAGAGAGATTGGACAGAGTAGGGACTGTCTCAGACATCACTTAAAAGTTGATTTTGTTAGTTTTAATGTGTCCTAAAGTCAAAGTACTGAAATACAGTTCCTTTTCATTGAGTTTCTAGCTAATTAATCTGAATCAGTTTAGTCAATAATATTCACTAAGTAGTTATTATTATTGTTTTTCAATCAATGGGCAGAGATCTTCTTTTGCCAATTGGGTTATTGTTAAGTTACTGGGATTTACCCCAATCCTCCCAGACCCACCGTCCCCCTCCCCCAGTCTGAAGTAGAAGAGTATGGTAATAATTCAGCAAGGATATTTGAAATGAGGATATGAAGCTTTAGGTTCTAATTTCATAGGTGCCATTTCTTAGGTCTGGTGTTCCTGGTGGATCAGAAGCCATTGACATCACCTGGGAGCTTGTTAGAAATGCAGAGATCGAGGCCTGACTCCTAACCTTAATCATAATTTAAATTTAACAAGATCCTTGGTGCTTCAAATTAATGTGTACATTAGAGTTTGAAAAACACTTATCTCTGAATTTGACAATAATTTGTACGCTATTTCAAAAAACGAATGTGAGGTCAAAATGGGCATTCCTTCAAGAATTTGAGGAGTTTATTTTGAATCTATTCTCAGAGGTGGCAAAACTTTTTTATTTGCAGGAGGAATGTGCAAAATAAAAAATGCAAGCAGTTGTGATCAAGTCATATAGAAACATAATTTAAATAATATACAGGTTTTCTCCGGTCCTAAGTATGAGGAGATTTGACTTTATTCAATGATTTTTATTTTATTTGATCTTTATTTGATCTTTAAATAGAGAGGGAATGCAAATAAACTAAAACTAGCAAGCCTTCATTGTGTGCTTACTAAGTGTAAAGAATGAGGCTAGATAGTAGACAATAATGTGGCTGGCTGTGATATCATCTTCATTTCTTTCTTTTTTAAAAAAATTTTATTTATTTATTTGACAGAGAGAGATCGCAAGTAGGCAGAGAGGCAGGCAGAGAGAGAGAGGGGGAAGCAGGCTCCCTGCTGAGCAGAGAGCCCGACGTGGGGATCCCAGGACCCTGAGATCATGGCCTGGGCCAATGGCAGAGGCTTTAACCCACTGCGCCGCCCAGGCGCCCCATCATCTTCATTTCTAAGGGCCTTGCCTGGTACTTAAAAATTACTTAGTGAATTGAAATGTTGAATTGAGAACAGGTGGGTGAACAACTACTACTAATATAAGGTAAAATGATAAATAAGTATTAAATAGTTCTCAGCAGTAGTTTGTGGGAATGGGCGGAAAGAAGCAGCATTGTCCACCTTATCCCACAACTACCCACACCAACATTTTTCCTTTTTGATGGTAGCTGCTTGGTGTTCTTACTCTTACCCACATTTCACTCAGTTGAGCTCAGTTTTAGTTGGGATGGTTTCTGTGCTGATGACATTTCATATTTAGATCTCTGACTTCAAATATTCTTTTTAAAAAAGGCTTGGTAATGGAAGTGGTCCGTGAAGGAGAAGTAGGATTTCTGTTGTGTTGAAAGGGCATCTGAGCCTAAGGAATTATGGGCAAGAGATGGCAAGGGCCTCAACTTTGGTACCAGGAATACATAGGAAGGGTTGGTGGTGGGGATACGAGAGGGTGTTGAAAAGAGATGCTTCAAAAGTGCCAAACAAATATAGATCAGGCATTAAAAAATACATCTGACTAACCAGAAGTAAAATTTGACATTGGTTGTAGAATTAGCTTCAAATTTAAATGATCTTTGACTTAATTAAAGTTACCTTTATCCTCTCTAGTGGTTGATTAGGTGGGAATGGTTAAGTAGACAACCGAGTCAAATAGACTATAAGCATATTATCAGGTTTGAGGGTTATAAGTTAATTAATATTTCCAAATTTAATATTAAAGTACTGTCCATAGGGTTTTCCTGAATATGATTCAATCACTGCTATCTGTTCCGTTTCAAAGTATTGCTTGTTAATATGTATCCTTAACATGAATATGATAAATATGCTTCTATTTCTGGATAATTTATTCACCTAATATTTCAAAATTTGGCAACTTGCAAATGCTGCTTATGAAACAATGTTTACATCCTTAAAATTGATGCAAAGAGAAAGCATCTTGAAATTTGACTCTGCAAAAATTGTTTTACATACAAGTCATTATTCCTTAGAGACTATGTAGCTGTAGAAATCTTTACAGGGATTCTTTTTTCTTTTATGTTTAATTAATACTTGATGGAGAGAATGTTTTTGGATGCTACTTTTTTTTATTCCCTATTTCTGACTTTTGTTAACCCAGTTAGCACCCTATCAATCCTTACTATATTCAGATATCTGAGAAGGATTTATATATATATGGTTTTTTACTTTCTTTTTCTTTTTATTATTGAAATATAGCTGACATATTATTTTAGTTTAAGGTGCACAATGTAGTGATGCAACAATTGCATACATTACTCAGTGCTCAACGCAATAAGTATAGTCACCATAGAACGTTATTACAATATTATCGACTATATTCCCTATGTTGTTCTTTCCATCTCTGAGACATTTATTATATAATTGGAAGTTCATACCTCTTAATCCCCTTCACCTATTTAGTTCATCCTCCAACACCCTCCATTCTGGCAAGAACCAGTTCTCTATATTTATCAGTTTGTTTCTCTTTTTGTCTGTTGCTTGTTTGTTTTGTTTTTTAGATTCTGCATATAAGTGAAATAATATAATGTATGTCTTTCTCTGACTTATTTCACTTAGTATAATATACTCCAGGTCTATCCATGTTGTCACAAATGGAACGATATCATTCTTTTTTATGGCTGAGCAATATCGCATTATGTATTATACCACATGTTCTTTATCCATTCATCTATTGATGGACACTTGAGTCGCTTTCATACGTTCGCTATTGTAAAAATTGCTACAGTGAACACAAAGATATTTTGGATATTAATCCCTTTTTGGATATATCATTTGCAAATATATTCTCTCATTCAGTAGATTGCCTTTCCATTTTGTTGATGGTTTCCTTTTCTATGTAAAACCTTTTTAGTTTGGTAGTCCCCGTAGTTTATGTTGCTTTTGCTTCCTTTTCTTGATGAGACATATCCATAAGTATGTTGCTAAGGCCAATGTCCAAGAGATTACTGCCTATGTTTTCTTTTGGGAGTTTCGTGGTTTTAGGTCTTACATTTAGCTCTTTAATCCATTTTGAGTTTATGTTTGTGTATGGTATAAGGAAGTGGTCCAGTTTCATTTTTTTACCTGTAGCTGTCCAGTTTTCCCAATACCATTTGTTGACAAGACTGTCTTTTCCCCATTGTATATTCCTGTTTCCTTTGTCATAGGTTAATTGACCATATAAGTGTGGATTTGTTTCTAGGTTCTCTATCCTGTTCCATTAATCTATATGTCTGTTTTTGTGCCAGTACCATACTTTTTGATTACTATAGCTTTGTAATATATCTTGAAATTTGAGATTGTGATACTCCCAGCTTTTGTTTTTTCTCAAGACATCTTTGGCTGTTTTGGGTCTTTTGTGGTTCCATAAAAATTTTAGGATTATTTGTTCTTTTTGTCTTCTGTTCTTATACATTTTCCAAGCATGACTTCACAGCCACCTTATTGCTAGCAGCAAAATAAAGTTGTAGCTATGCATAAAATTTGAGGATTTGTAAGTTTTCTTTGTAAATTTTACTAGTTTTGAAACACTTAAGTTT